>CM019829.1:33112042-33858994 GCA_009763385.1 Coix lacryma-jobi var. lacryma-jobi
AGTGGTTCCTCCAATGAGAGCAACTTCTCATCACATTTGGACTTGTCATATCTTTCTTTGAGTGTGGTCCAAATGACATGAGCATCCTCAAGAGGTTCACCATCTCCAAATATGATGGCATCAAAAACATCTTCACTCAAAGCACTAAATAAGACATTAGAGGCTTGAGCATTGTATTGTAAGCATTTCACTTCCTCTTTAGATAGATAGGTCAAATCATCACTAGAAGGTGAAATGCTCACATCAACAATCCGCTCGATATGAGGACCCATGGTCCTAAAAACAGTAAGCACACTAGCGGACCAAGATGCATAATTTGAGCCATCGGAAAGTAAAAGTTCTAGAGATACTTCCCCACTTGTCGACATCGTCTCTCAAGGCGGTTAAGCCCGTAATTGAGAGCCCAGGCTCCGATACCAATTGAAAGGACCTTGATGTCGCCTAGAGGGGGGGGTGAATAGGCCTGTTTAAAATCACAGCTCAAAACTTTGTTAGAGATGCCCGGCACTACCGCCCTAAGCCCGGAATTGCCGCACCCCGGCACTGCCGGCCTCAGCCCGGTACTGCCGCGCCAACAAACTGCCCGAGCCTGCAATTCAAAAACTAGCACAGGAAACCAATTCTATATAAATAGAAGGGTTGCTCTTGGTTTCCTGAACCTGCAGAACCAACTCAACCAAGCCAAATATGTTGTATGAAATAGATCGGGGCCAATTCCTAGAATCAATCACAAGCTCACAAGTATGATGAATGAACACAAGTAAATACAAGAGACAAGTGATTTATCCCGTGGTTCAGCTCGCCACCAAGGCTTGCCTACCTCCACGTTGTTGAGGATGACCACTTAGGTCAAGAGCTTTGCAACTCTTCCTCGGTCTCAAGTCAAGGAACCAAATCCTTGAAGTGAGGGGTAATTCTACTAGCTCTACAAGAGGATTACAAACTTCCCGCTGCTCACCACAAGCACGGGAGCTCGCCGGGCGACGCCTAGCCGTCTAGGAGGCTTCACCTCCAAGAGTAAAAGATGCACAACGAAGATCGACGAAGCCCGACAAGTGCTCAAGGTTTGGAAGGCTCTAATATGCTCTCTAGCTCTTAATCACACAGCCCCAACACTTAATCATGTACTAAGTATGTCACTCTCACAAAGAGAGGGTTGGGAGAGCTCTCAAATGGCTTGGGAATGGTTGGGAGTGAACTGAGCATCAGCAGCCAGCTCTGGAGGCGTGGGGTGGGTATATATACCCCCCACACCCAAAACTAGCCGTTGGAGGTCAGAAACTAGCCGTTACTGGCTGTACAGGCCCGGCACTGCCGCACTTAGCCCGGTACTGCCGGGGAGCGGCACTGCCGCTCGACAGAGCGGCACTGCCGCAGCTCCCTGAGACAGCACAGGTGACCTCACGAAAAACGCCATAACTTTTTACTCCGAACTCCGATTTCAGTGATCTTGGACTTTCCGGAAAGCTTGTTTCGAGGGCTATCCAACCCTACAGAGAACAAGCCCAAGATCAACAAGTGAAGGTGCAGTGCTAAGTGTTTTCTCTCATATTAGCACTCGGGTTCGGTTAGTTTGAGCACTTGAGACTTGTCTATGATTCGTATTGCATCCCCCTTGATAGTACGGCATAACTATACTCAAGACAAAGAAAATATAACCATTTTAACCACTTGAGTCTTCAATGTCTTCATATGCCATTTCTTCTTGATATTACTTCAAAAAGGGGTTGCAATCATCTTTGTCTCCTTTCTTTGAGCAAGCACACCTTGAGCATGTGACTTGAGCCATTTCCACACATATGAGTTCAATCCATGGCTTCAAGTCACTTCCACTAATGATTTGATCCTCAACACAATATGAATCCTCATAGCTTGATTAGTACCTCGACTCAATGCAAGTACTCTCTTCTTCACTCTAGCCATAGTACCTCGGTCTCCTTGACCTTCACTCTCGCTTAGTACCTCGAAGCCCTTTCCTTGCTATCTTCACCTTATCAAGCCACACTCAAGTCACATCATATTGAGCATCCATTGAAAACCATTTCTTCAATATTGTGATCCTTGCTTGAACATCTTGTAGATATGAATGTTGAGATCAATCAAGCTTTAGTTCGACTCACATAGAGACACATATGGATCATCATTAATATGGTCAAGCCAATTCACGATTCCTTATATCCTCTCCTTTTGGCTTGACACTCAACACTCACTTCAATCTCCATCTTCATACTTCTAGCTTGATCAAATCAGTGCAAAGTGATTCTCCAAACACTTATCCATACAAGCAAACCAATGTAGAGATGACATATATCCAATATGAGTTAAGTCCTTGTCATTTGACCTTTGCTTGGCATTTACTCACTTATGCATTCTTGATTCATTCTTCAACCTTGATCAAAGCTATTTCACTATCAAACTCTTCTCGCTCATGAAAAGCAACCCATTGTTGAGACCATTCCAAAATCATCAATCCATGTCTCACTTGTCATTTGCCAAATATGCTTGCTTTCTCATGATGCCATGATATCCCACAACATAGAAGCCATATCATCAACTCTATTTGCATTGTTGTCTTTTGCTTGAACAAGATTGTTTCCATGATCTTCCAATACAACAATACACAATTTTGGCCTTCATTTCAACACTATGTGGAATATCATCAAGTTTGCTTTTCTTGTTGAACCTTTGATACACTTAGCAAACTTGTTAGACTTTAATTATGTTGTCACTCAATTCACCAAAACCCACTAAGGGCTAGATGCACTTACAACAAGTGATAAAGAAAGTAATGCAAGGATAGAGATATGTACCGACACCCGGCAAGAGACAATCAATCACAATAAGAATACCAAGAAACTTCGGAGAAGTCCAAAGAGGCAAGAGACACAAGATTTTCTCCCGAGGTTCACGTGCTTGCCGGCACGCCTACTCCCCGTTGTGTCGACCAACCACTTGGTGTTCAGCGGCTAATAGGGTGTTTCACAAACCTGCTCAACAAATAGCGCCGCAAGAACCAACCCACAAATGGAGGTAACTCAAAGACACGCGCAATCCACTAGAGTTACCTTTTGGGCTCTTCGCCGGGGGAAGGCACAATACCCTCACAAATCACGGGAGATGGCCACGAACAATCACCACTCGTGCCAAAGCTCTCCGCTGCTCCAAGCCGTCTAGGTGGCGGCAAACCACCAAGAGTAAAGAGAATACCCGCAGCAGCAACAATCCCCAAGTGCCACTAGATGCAAACTCACAAGCAATGCACTTGGATCCACCGATCTCACTTAATTCGCGCTATCAAGCAAGGAGAGAGTGGGGAGGGGAGTATGTCTAGCTCAAGAGGATGTTCAAGAGGTTAGAAGTGAAGGAGAGGCTCCCCAAACCCGCCACAACCTATTTATATGAGAGGGGAAGACAACAAGTCGTTCCCCCCTTTTACGAGCTCTCCACGCCTTCAGTCGGTACTACCGGGGCGAGGGTCGGTACTACCGGGGCGAAGGTCGGTACTACCGGCGGTCAAAGGACCGTTAGAATCGCCTTTCTAACACGGGCGGTAGAGGGTCGGTACTACCGACTTCAGGGTCGGTACTACCGAGGTTATGGCGGTACTACCTCTAGGCCAAAACTCGATCTACACAGAGAGCCTGAAAAACCACTTCGACCTCGGTACTACCGATACCCTGGCGGTACTACCGAGCCCGGTACTACCGAGGTTATGGCGGTACTACCGGTAGGCCAAAAACTCCCCCGAACAGAGAGTTTGCGTCTGCTCACGGAGGGGTCGGTACTACCGGCCTCAGGGTCGGTACTACGACTTCAGCAAACTGACCTCCGCGCTAAAAAGGCCATAACTTTTAGCTCCGAACTCCGATTTCGATGATCTTGGATATTTTGGAAAGCTTATTCAGAGGGCTATACAACCCACATGAATACAGATCCAATCACAAAGGATTAGTACAGATTTCCAATCCAAGATCCATTGCTTCTCTTTCAAAAACAAAGATTTCTCCGAAAACTTCTCCGAGTTGATCCAATTCAACTCCACCACCTTCTCCTTTGCAAATGTGCTAACACCAACAAGTGTACATCATCAAGTGCATATGTGTTAGCATTTTCACATCATTTTCAAAGGATTAGAGGTTAGCACACTAGGTCCTAATGCATATGCATATATGAATTCATCTAGTGGCACTTGATAACCGCAATCACGAGATAGTCCCCTCTTAATAGTACGGCTATCTATCCTAAACACACTCACACCCTCTATGGTGTCTTGAGTGCCAAAACAAAATCCCTATTTATACCTTTGCCTTGATCTCCGTAGGGGTTTTGCTTTTCTCTTCTTCTCTTTCCAAATGTGGAGCACTTGATCCATCTTTTGGTCATCACCACCAATACCATGATCATCATCTAGCTCCCGCACTTGGTGTGTACAACCTAGCTCATAAACACTTCATGACAAGGTTAGTACTCTAGGTGACATCAATTATCCAAAACCAAACAAGGACTTTCAGCAGGCCGCGCGGGCGGACTCCCAGGCCTCGCCGCTCGCCTTGGCCGCCATCCTGCTGGCTGCGCAGGCCGGGCCGCCGGGCTCGCCAAGGCCAACCTGCAGCTCGACCACTCCGTCGTCCGCCACCTGCGTCCGTCTTGCAGGCGGCCTCCCGCGTCACGTCGGCCGCCGTGCGGCTGGCTGCGCAGCGGGGCGTGGCCCGGTGCGGGGCAGCAGCAGGCCGCGGAGGAGGCGGCGATGGGCAGCAAACGCGGCGAAACCACTGCCCAAACAGCCGAAGGTGGAAAAAACACCGGTTTCAATAGTTGGAGGAGGGAAGATTTCTGGTTTTGTGGATGAGGGAGAGAAAACAGACGAGCGCGACAGTTGAGGGAGGCGAACTGGACTTTTTCCTTTTTTTAACTTATTATTTACTTCGCAAACTCTAAGAAGCGACCGGTCGCGCTTTGAGGCCACTGCGCGACTCCAGGCCGCGCGGGCCGGCCCAGCAGAACTCTCTCTTCCATCGGCTTGGCTTGTAATCTATATCTATATCTATATCTATACCTAATAATAAAGAGGCAAATTTCTGCCCTTTTTTTAGTTTCATTTTTTTCGTCTGGCCTCTCCCTAACTAATTGATCCACACTTTTATAACTAGCGGAATTGGAACATAAAAAAACAAAAATCATATTTGAATTGGGACTCGGAAGTCAAAACGCAACACGTCTGGTCAAAATTTCCACCTGGCTTTCTCTGTTTCTGGTGGAGACAAAGACGAGATACAATCTCAAAACCGAATACAATACAATGAGCCATCAAGCCAATAAATAAACAAATAATCTAAGCTAAATCCAATACCAGCCGGACTATAAATACTAGGCATCGATAACACCAACCATCAAATCGAAGCATCTATAGATTGAATCAAGGAGCAAGAGGACCTAATCAAGCCCACCATGAACCAGATCAAGACTGTCCACCACCGGATCCGCCACCAGGGGAGCACGGGAGACCAGATCCGGTCGGTCCACCACCGGATCCGCCACCGGAGGAGTGTCGCGGCCGACCGTCCATCGTGCATCCGGCCACTGAACTCCTCGCCCTTGCCAGAGGCCGCGTGAGGCGCAAGCGTCTGCCGTCCAATCGGGCCGTAGAGCTTGCTTGATAGGCAGTTGCATCAACGAAGCTCGTGCCGCCGCACACAACCCTCTTGACGGATCTGAGGAAAAAAGAAGTCTGAAATCAAACAAAGCAGAAAGAGAAGAGAGGAAAAAAAAATCAAAAGCCATGAGAGAAACTCCCGAGAAGAAGACCACATATACCCGGAATCTGGATCACCGCCGAAGGAAGAACGAGCCAGATCCAGCTGGCCGCCAACCGCATCACCCGCAGCACACCTCGCATCCAAGGAGAAAAGGGTCACGAACAACATCACCTGAGGGGTAACGAAGCTCCGACCCGGACTCCTGTACAGAAGCTCTCGAACTCGCCGATGACACCAGAGAGAAGCACCATCGGGGCAAGGAGGAGCCGATGTTGGAATCGGTGGCGAAGGGAGGAGCGCAAGGGGAAAGAGACTCGCGGAAGGAGCCAGTGAAAGATCGAGCGAATGGGCAGATAAGGCCGTCGGCGGGCGACGGTCGTGCGTGCTTTATTCTCTGAGAGTACGGTTCGGATGTAATGCTATAGAAAAGACAAATCTGAGAAAAAAAGAGAAAATACAAAAGGAAAAAATGTTTTCTTTGCTTTTCTTTTTTTTCCTTTGGTCACGTGACCATGACCTCGACTATACATGGCCAATGGGCCGGTCCGGCCCGCCCTGGCCCGGGCCCGACCAAGGCACAGCCCGACCGGGCCGGGCCGACCGAGGCACGGTGGGCCACCGGGCCGGGCCGAGGTCGGGCCTCGTGCCCCAGCGCCAGCCCAGGCAGGGCTCGGGCCGGCCCGAAGGCCCGTCAGGCCCGTCGGGCCCATGCAGCCCGCAGTAAGATTTAGCATTTAAATCTATATATTTATATTTATTTATTTATTTATATATAAACATATGTATATTTATATGTATTTATATATTTATATACATTTATTTTTATAGATGTATATATATTTCTATATAAATATTTTTTTTGTCTATATCGGGCCGGGCCGGGCCGGCCCGCCGTGCCCAGGGCAAGGCCCAGGCACGGCCCTATGGTCGGCCCGGGCCGGCCCGAGCCCGCCAGCTGCCGTGCCGGGCCGGGCGTGGGCCGGGCCAAAAGGCCGGGCCGTGGGCCGGGCTGGCGGGCCTCGTGCCTCATGGCCAAGTATAACCTCGACTCTTTTATCGGATTCTCTTCCTGTCGTGTCCGTGTGCGCATGCTCCTCTAAGGCCTTGTTGTCCGTGTGCGCATGCTCCTCTAAGGCCTTGTTTAGATGCTGAAAAAATTTCAACTTTATTATTGTAGCACTTTCGTTTGTATTTGACAAATATTATTCAATCATGTGTTAACTAGACTCAAAAGATTTATTTTGTGATTTAGAACTAAATTGTATAATTAGTTATTTATTTAACCAACATTTAATGCTCTATGCATACGTCGAAACATTAATGTGATGGTTGATGTGGTGGAGAGAGAGTGAAAAAATTTGGAATCTAAACAAGACCTAAATTTTTTCTGTCCGTACCACTTAATTTTGGTCCGTGTTGCTTTTTTTTAGTTTCTTTTCCTTTCCATTTTTTCATTCGCTCACTCCCATCCTATTAACCTGTTTTATCATCACGCGACATATTTTCGTGTGTGTTCTAACTCTATAGATAATCTCAAGCTCTGATCCGCATGCAATTCCCGTGTTCGCGGCAGGCACCAACATGAAGCTGCTTATCAGAGTCGCGTGCAGCCTCGGACGCCAGCATGCTCCGACGAGTGGGCCCGTGTTAGTGCCACCTTGACCTTTCAATGTGCATTTCGTGCAAGCGTCACACTCACTGCTCCAGCAGCTGCTAGAGCGTGTAAGGTCATGTTTTTGTTGCACAATCATGCATCTACTGTCATCGAATGATCATTACCAGCTGAAATCGTTCAGGCTGTTAGACAGGTTTGCGAGAGATGACACTCACCAAGAAATGGTGCCCCAGGCCCAAGTTGGCAACGTCTTTACCCATGTGGAGATAGAAGGAATAATGATTGGGCTTAGGTCAAATTAGACCTGTCGTGGTTAACTACTCAGTCTGTTTGGATTTAAATAATTTGTGCTATTATTTTAGACTTTTAAGCTGAAACACTCTGATAAATATTTTTAATTTGTTCAATTGTTTCTATAAATATCAAAACATATATTAAATATAACATTACTGATCTTTTAAACTATTCACTCACTCTTACTGCCTCCATTTCCTTAAAGAAAGTTATTGTAAACATTGATACGGTGTTAAAAAACATCTTTGACCGCTACTTTTTAATATAAAATATTTATAAAACATATTCAATTTGAACTTTTATGAAACTATATTTTGAAATAGATCTACCTACGTCACTTCCATATTTTAAAACTAAACCCAAAAAAGTTTATTTATAGTTAAAGTTTAAAATTTTTAACTTGAGACTAAACTCAACCTAAAAATACACTATTTTTGATAGACTCTTTCTTCTCCCGTTGCAACGCACGGGCATTTTTCCTAGTCAATAAAAAAAGGAAGAATTATTTATTTGGCCTACAAAAATTCTGGTTACTTATGTGACTCTTTTTGTTTTGAAGTTGTGTATATGATCTCAAAACAAAACTTTATTACTTATTTGGCCTTCCGTTAGTCCGTTAGTTGAGGGCATAACAGTGTTAAGTGTTGGGTAAAAAGACTATTTTACCCCTTCATCTAAAAAAATAAAAAAAATAGTGTTAAAACAATATATATATATTATATAAAGTATATATATATTAAAAACAGTAGGAGCCCGCTATTTGGAGCGCAACGCTCTAAATATTATTTAGAGCGTCACTGGCCATCAATTCCCGCAACTATAAAAGTTACTACTAATTCTCATCCCGCAATCGTAAATGGCAGCCACACCATTCTCTCTTCCATCCGCAACTGTAAAAGTTACTGCTAATTCTCATCCCACAACCGTAAATATTATCCAGATCATTCTCTTTCTTCTACGACATTTACGGTTGCGGACTAAAATATTTACGGTTGCGGGATCGCTTTGCTAGTGCATACAGAAAGATGGTTGTTGGTAACAACATTTACGATTGTGGGATTTAGGCTGCTCCATCGGTGCTCTAAATATTATTTAGAGTGTTATATCCTAAATAGTAGTTCTAATAAACAATATATATATATAGTATATATATATATTGTTTATATATATACATATATATATATTGTTTTTTTATTTTTTAGGCGCAGGGGCAAAATGGTCTTTTTACCCAATACTTAACACCGTTATTCTCAAATCTAACGGAAGGCCAAATAAGTAACAAAGTTTCGTTTTGAAGCCATATACATAACTTCAAAAGAAAAAGGGTCACACAAGTAACTAGAGTTTTTTTTAAGGCCAGTCTCAATGGAGTTTCATGGAGAATTTCATACGCATTAAATAGGGTGCCACACCAGCTTTTTGCATGAAACTGGATGAGAGAGAAGGGAAAACTTTTCATCCCCATGAAACTTATTCCGGGGCGTTTCCAAGACGTAGGAAATCGTGTGAAACTGCGATTGAGAGAGGTTCGTACGTTTCATCAGGCGATATCCGCCGCCCGCCGCATGCTGGACGCGCTCCGCCGCTCGGCGCCCGTCGCGAGCCTCGCCGTGACCTTCACCGCTAGGTTCGCGCGCCCGATGCGAGCTCCATACTAATCTTTGCCGCGAGATCCGCCGGCCCCGCGCCGGCGCGGCCGCGGCCGTGGGCGCGAGCGAGCCCTGCCTGACACGATCCGCCCGCCGCTCGTCGGGCTTCGTCATGTCAGCGACGCAATCAGAGTCAGTCAACGACGCAATTAGTTAAATCAATCAATCAGTCAGGGACGCGCCAGCGAGCGTACCTCTGCAAGGCGGCCATGGCTGCAGAGTGGTTGGTGGTGGTCATGTTGAGGATGGTGAAAGGAAAGGCAGCAGATTTAATAAAGTGGGGGTGGCATGCTCCTCCTGCCGCGCTGCCGCCTGCCGGTGTGCGTGGTGTGGGTATGGCCGCCGGCGCGAGCAAGCTCCGCTGGCTCCGCGCGTCGCGCCCTCCGTCGCCCGCCGCTCGTCGCGTCTGCGCCGTCGTGTTCGGTGGCACCCGTGGTAGGATGGGGAAAAGAGAAGACACCGCTGGAAATAAAAAAACTAAAATAACCTATGAAACTGTCTAACGAAACTGTGCACTGAGAGCGAGAACTGTTTCATGCTTTGTTTCATCGTCTTGGAAACTAGAAGGTGAAATTTTGCATTGAAACCGAATAAATAATTCTTCCATAAAAAAATGGTTTCCAACGTTGTGACCTTCCCAGCGTACTGAACCTGTTTCTTCCTTCCCCTCTCCTTAACGAATCTTTCTAATTTTGTTTTTTGGTTTATATTTTATAATTTCAGTTTTATTTGTTGTTTGTTAATTTCAGTTTTATTATTTCGCTTTTTCATTTTTTCTTTTGTTTCAGTCTTTTTAGTTTCTTCCAATATTTTTATTTCAATTTCTTTTCATTCTTTTAGTTTAATTTTCCAATCAAATTTTAGTTTTCAGTATTTTTTGTTTTTTTTCCGGTCATGTTTTTGTAAAAATATTATTTTAGTTTTCAGTAGTCTTTTTAGGTTTAAATGCATTTTTTATTTTACCCTCTAAGTTGGCATGTTTGCAATGTTTTTTTAATCTCTTAGGGTATAGCATGTCTCACTTTTGTCACCACTCTTGTCTTTTTAGCAAATGTCTCTCTCAATTATCATCTAGTCATGTTTCCTGCCATATATAATGGGTTTTATAATAACTTACCCCATTAATTGACAGGTTATACAATGTTTGTTTTAATAATTTGTTCTCATGTTGCAGCTTGTCTTGTTTTGCATCTCTATCCTTATTTTTTTAATAAATGTCCCTAATTGGCAGCCAGTCATGTTTTCTAGTATTTTTGTAATGTGGTGTATAATAACTTTATTCTCTTAACTGTCAGCTTATGTAATGTTTATTTTTATAATTTATCCTCTAACTTCCATCTTGTCTTGTTTTGTTCTGCCACACTCTTTAAAGGTCAGCACCTTTAGGTAAGCACTATATAACAAACTTATTTATATTTCTATGGTAACAATCGATGTGTATACTATTTACAATTTAGTGTATTTTACTGTAGCAAGTTTAGTATTACATAGTAGCAACTTATTTCGTAAATCAATATATTTTTACACATAAATTGCTATTAAAATATTTTTTAGAATATATATATAAGTGAGATCTAGTTTTGTTCAGCTCATTACGTAGAACACTCCGGTGTAAACGGAATTTAAATCAGATACATCATTCGAATTTATAGCAATTTAAATAAAATACTTTGTGCTTTTTTCTGTATGGAAGAACGTGTCAAGCTGTCAGGTGCTGTCGGGACGCATGCAACGGATTTGGAAAGTTAGAGCGGATGCAAGCCATGCAACGGATTTGGGAAGTTTAGAGCGGATGCAAGCAGGTGTCCGAACGCATTGCATGGAAAGTGTGGTTGTCTGGGGTCGCGCGCTTCATCAATAGCGCGCCTGGTCGCGCGTTAACCTCGTCCTATTTACTTCCCTCAATTCTGAATTCAATTGACTGAACGATAATATTTTTCCAAGCAGACAGTCATCTCACATCCCTCGATTAGCGAGAGCATATAGATGAGTCTGGCTGAGCAAAGACAGGCTTTGCTACATCAGTTTGTAAATGGGAATCCTAAAATCACATCTAAATGTTTTGATGCAAGCCAACACTCGAATTTATCATCCAACACCATCTTCTAGCTTCTTCCTCCAATCACAAAAAAATTAAAAAAATAGGGTTATGGTTGGGGTTGTCGGAAACCAATGGGCTTAGAAGAAAAAATATGAGAATATCAATATGGATGGCAAGTGAGCGGTCATGGCGGCGGCAGATGGAGCTCCGGTGAGGTTGATGATGAAGACATGAAAGAAGGAAGTAGTCCCGTTTGGCAGAGCTCTCTCTATTGAATTCAGCAATAGATCTGTCAAATAGTTTTTAAGAGAGAAGTGATTTTCTGCTGATTGTATAAAGTAATTCTCTAAAATGAACTAAGAGGTTAAGAGCTGAAAAATGTAGCTTCACCTAATTTCATGAAGTGATTCTCTATGATGATTTTAATTCTCCATGATGATTTTAAGAGTTTATGTTAAAGAATTAAATATAATCATTTTCAACAACAAAATCACTTATCTCAGAGAATCAATTTTCATAGAAAATCAGAATCAGATGGAGCTCTAACAAAAGGCCCTACTGAGACGGTGAGGCAATGGTGGTGATTGGTCATGTGCTCAAAAAAAAAAGTTTGAAAGTGTGGCCTTCTCGTACTTTTGGATGAGATAATGACAAACAATTTAGTACTCCTTCCGTTTCAAATTATAAGTTATTATATGAATCTTAGAGAGTTAAGGTTTTTAACTTTGATCAAATTTATATAAAATGATAATAATATGTATAATACTAATTAAGTGGGTTAGGTTCTTCATAAGCTATATTTCTATAGTATACCTATTTAATGTTATAAATCTTTGTGTTTTTCTATGGTTAAACTTGAGATGCTTTGACTCTTTGATTCTTTGATTTTTAGAATGATGGAATAGAGGGAGTAGATAATAGCGTAGATAGAGTCTTGTGAACAACATATCCACTGTCAAAATCGTGAAATCTACAAGGGTCGGGTCCACTCGTTCATCATATATACGTACACGCTGAGGTAGAGCATCTGCAGTTCAGCACCAGAAAATGACCTGTACTCTCCTGTTCTTCTTAAAAACGGCCGCTTTATTTTGTGCTTCTAGAAATGGTCTCCTTCTTAGAATAAAATAGGCCCCGGAGAAGGCCCCTTTGAATCTGACTTTATTTGGTCGCCATCAAGGATGGATGATGTTGCAAAAGGAGACCATAGCAGCCTCCGATATGGTTGGTATTGCTGGGCCAAACGCCCAAACCCGATGCCGCCACGTTGACCCAGCCTGTGACCAGGCGCCACGGGCAGCAACACAGGCGGGCAAACTTGTCGCCCTCGCCCCGCCGGCGCCTGCGCCGCCGACATGTCGAGATGCGCTGCACGACGGCGGCGGCCAGCCATCGCAGGAGATGGGAGTGTCCGTCAGCGTCAGAGTGAACGTGGAGAGTTCAAATCCACTCGCAACTTCTCCTCTGCCGCTCTGCGGCCTGTTTTGTTAATACAGGAGTAATATATAAGGGAAACTAAACCGAGCTGAATCCGCCGTGAACGGCAACACCTGTCGGAGGACGGGTCCTTGACTTGCCTCTGCAGCATCGATGGATTCCAGCTCCGGCGTCGCGGCACCGGCCACGAACATTATTGGCGCCACCGCCGCCACGGTCGCGATCACCGTCGAACCGAAGCCGGCGGCGGCTCGCCTGTTGGAGCTCGGCGTCAGCTCTTGGCCCAAGTGAGTAGACGACGAGCGCGCTGAGCTGCGCTCTTCTGTTCTATTCATCTGAGAAAACAGAAACGATCGCTCGCGTCACCCGCGGCCGTTGGAACATGTTGCAGGTGGGGTGGTCCTCCGGGGAGGTACGCGCTGAGATACGGAGCGCGGCAGACGTGCTACATCGTGAGAGGCAAGGCCAGCGCCACCGTGGAGAGCTCGCCGGAGAGCAGCGTCCAGTTCGGCGCCGGCTACCTCGTCGTCTTCGCCAGGGGAACGCGGTGCACCTGGCACATCGTCGCCGCCGTCGACATGCACTACGCCTTCGATCCGTCCTAACAGCAAGGAGCCAACGTCTCTGCTTGCTCTTTGCAAACGGAAGGGCAGAACAACTGCCGCTAAATATTTGTCATTCTTGATTCCCGATAAACAATTTGATTAAGACCTTGTTCAGCTCACGAAATATTTAGAAAAAGTTATTGTAGCACTTGCGTTGTTATTTGACAACTTTATCCAAACATGATCTAACCAGACTCAAAAGATTCGTCTTGACATATACATACTAAAAGTACAATTAATTATTTTTTATCTACAATTAATACTCCATGGATACATCTAAAAATTTGATGTGACGGATACTATGCAACATTTTTTGAAGAATATTGGAAAGTGAACATGGCCTAAATATATATTAAAAAATATAGAGTAAAATTCACCGCCGGTCCCTAAACTTAGCCGGTGGTGTCATTCCGGTCCTTGAACTTATAAAGTGATATCTGAAGATGCCTAAACTTGGTCGCTGATGTCATTCCAGTCCCTGAACTTATAAGGTGATCACCACTGGTCCCTAAACTTGGCCAGCGGTGTCATTTTAGTCCTTAAACTTAGCTTTGAGTCTCATCTGGGTCAAAACAGGGCGATTTAAACTTAATATTAAAAAAATCATAATTTTTTCATACGAACTCGAATGAAGATAAATTTTATATCAAAATTATAGCTCTCGACGCGATCTACAACTTTATAGTTGAAACGTTTTTGAATTAAAACTGTTTAGAGTCCCAAAATATTATTTTAAGTTTGTAGATTTTAAAATTTTAAATTTTAAATTATCAAATAATCTTAGATATTGAAATGTTCGATAAGGAAGTTATACCTCTCAATATGATTTATAACTTTGTAGTTAAAATATTTTTATTTGAAATTATTTAGGGTCGCAAAATATTGTTATAAGTTTAAAAATATTTTAACTACAAGTTGTAAATCATATTGAGAGGTATAATTTCCTTATAGAATATTTCAATATCTAAGATTATTTGATAATTTAAAATTTTAAATTTCAAAATCTACAAATTTAAAATAATATTCTGGGACTCTAAACAGTTTTAATTAAAAAAAGTTTCATCTACAAAGTTGTAGATTGCGCCGAGAGCTACAATTTTGATATAAAGTTTGTCTTCATTCGAGTTTGTATGAAAAAGTTATGAATTTTTATTATTATTAAGTTTTTAAATCGACTGTTTTGACTCAAATGAGACTTCAAGTCAAGTTTAAGAATTGGAATGACACCGCTGGCCAAGTTTAGAGACCAGTGGTGATCTCTTACAAGTTCAGGGACTAGGACCTTCAAGTATCACTTTATAAGTTCAGGGACCAGGATGACACCACCGACCAAGTTTAGTGACCGACGGTGAATATTACTCAAAATATTAATATCTATGGTGCATAATTAGTATTATTAGAAAAATCTTTAAATATAGTTTTTAAATAAATTTATTTAGAGATATAAATGTTGTACGTATTTTTTACAAATCGAGTCAAACTTATCGACACAAAAATAAAAAACGACACACGTCTAGAGACAGGAGTATTCATCTAATTCCAACTCCAGTCCTGCACACCCAACTTTCTCCGTACCAATTTGTGCCTTAAACATCCACGCTTCAAGATACTACTACTACCTCAAACATGTCATCTGGCAAGTGATCCAGCACAAGGAAATCTGATATCCAAATCAAGCATTTGCACCTCAAAACCTCACATTGTAAAAAGGTAGACCAGTGGTTGGACAAGCATTTTGGCATCAGATCCCAACCATAGATATTCGACCAATATGGTACTAGGAACTCAACACCCCCAACACCCTTCTGCTTCAGGGGGGGTCACCTGTTAACATCTAAAGCTCGAAGAGCCATAACATCTGAGCCCTAAGAGGCAAGTACGACCACTATGATAACAAACAACATGACGGTGAAATTCTTCTAGTACATAGCCCTACTTACTGTACAAGGGGCGCCACCCCTGTCTCCAATGTAGGAGACCTAGAAAGGAGCATGTCAATGGCACCGATTTATTACTCATGGATTCAGGATATGCTGAGGCAGCCAGGCAGGTCACTGCTTAGACCAATCGAACTCAAACAGAATGTCTGTAGACTCCACCCTTGATATCTCAGGCTGATAAGCTTGTTCTTCTTCTACTACTGGTAACTCATCAGCAGGGGCACCCGCAAAGTCATTCAGGTGAGCTTCATTTGGAACAGGATTGCTCTGGCCAATCAGATGGTCCAAATTCTCTGTTGTTTGCATAGGACCATCCACCTGAACACTGTCACCTATTGTGCCATTGGATGAATCATGCACAAGAGAATGTGTCAAGTTCTTCGATTCTGCAATAGGCTCATGCTGAAGATCGAACCCATGGTTTGCAGTGCGATGCATGGCTTGAGAGTCAACCGTTGCATGCTGAGACTCGGGATGCTGATATTGTAATCTGCTACCCCCAGATCAGATGCCACAGTAGCAAGTATGTCTTGCCAGCTTGTTGTGCCAACATCTATTATTGATGGTTCTGGGAGGCATTGTGTTCTCTGAGTTGTAAGTGAGGTGGACCGTGCAAGTTGCGACCCTGTGGCATGCATTCCATTTATGGCAACCTGATAATATGCGGCAGATTGACCTTGTTGCACCTGAGGTGCTATCGGTGCACTGAAAGATCTCTGAAAATGGTTATTTTGGGAAGTGCCAGTGAAAGCATTGGTTGTAGGTGCACTTGAACAGACTGAGATGCACGAGACAACGCCAGCTGCTTAAGGAGATCATCTGAGGCAGAAGAACAAAGTTGGCCAGCATTTCTTGTTGCAAAGACTGGAGCAATAGCCCCTGCTCTTTTGAATATTGCATGGGAATGAGTACTTTGAGCAACGTGAGCATTGCCAGTACCTCTTCCAGCTCTTGGAGAACTGGACTGTTGTCCCTACACTCAGTGAGACTCTCACCGAGGGATGTCTCTGTTGGTTTTGGCTCCCTTCATTAAGAAGAGGACTTTGGATGGAAAGAGAAGGGTTACTCCCATGTGACACGGAAGGCGATTGTGGGACTGAAACATGGCACTGCATAGGTTGCTGCCTGGGTGGGGTCATTGTTGAGTAAACGCCGTTCTGGTGTTTTTCTGGAAAAGATGCTGGCAATAATGTTTGCTTGAATATTCGCCTCATGCCTGTCCATTTTGGACTCCTTATCTGTAGCATGGCAATGATCATCAGCTGATGTACTGTTTACCCCCAATATTTGCAAGGAGCTGGAGCGTCACATA
Organism: Coix lacryma-jobi var. lacryma-jobi; assembly: GCA_009763385.1. Lineage (NCBI taxonomy): Eukaryota > Viridiplantae > Streptophyta > Magnoliopsida > Poales > Poaceae > Coix > Coix lacryma-jobi. The sequence goes on from CM019829.1 coordinate 33,128,692, forward strand.
CAAAACAGTGGCACTGCATTTGAAAAACAAGAAATAAAACATGTCATTAAAGAAATTGTATCGGTTACATTCCTAGCATGGTTGACGTATTGTATTCCCAAAAACATCAGAGCGTGAAAATGTCTGTTACTGACCATGGTACAATGCTTCACGTGAGAAGTACTACTGAAGGCAAGTTTGAGCATAAATGGCGCGAATGAGGGAAGTCCCTGCATGCTATCTGAAAAACAATAGACAATTCACAAAATCAAAAGCAAAAAAAAAAAGAATACTAGTTTAGTAATACTGCAATTTCTGTGAAAAGACTTAACATGAACAAATATGACAAGGTCGAGACAGAAATACATATGCATTTAAGCAGATCATTTCCACATTAGAGCTCGAGACAGAAATACATATGCACTTAAGCAGATCATTTCCACATTAGAGCAATGCATGTTTAAGCACTTCCATAATATACGGACCTCATGGTACATTCACAGCATCACCGCCAGAAACAGAGAAACTAACTACCCTAACAGATGCGCATAGACACAAGATGAAAGCAGCAAAAGATAACATATAACTACTACACACAGAAAATCATTACATTTTTTATGCACAGCTTCTCCAACTAGAACTACAAATGCAACTCAATGATTCAACTCTCTACATGCTATCAAATACTCCATAAAGAACACTATTTATGTTCAAGAAACAAATAAATAAAGACACTACTTTTATGGCAAGTACAAATTCAGTGCTATTGCTACAGATCAGAATGGAAGAAATGAAATACGGGCCTTTCTCCGCGACTATCTGCAATTCATCCGAACTGCCATCTCCCACGCTCCCTCGTCAGCAACTGTAACCGCCTTATCAGGGTCACCATCTAGAACTACACAATCATCATCGTCTTCATGGCACCCAACATCAGCACTGGCCTTCTTTTCTTCTGCAGCGCAGGTGATGAGGACAACTCACCCATAACCACGAGCTCATCAGGCTTGGCTGTCTTCTGCAACACCGGTGGAGCAGATATCTCACTCATAATCATGAGGTCATCGATATCCTCCCCGGTCTCATAATCAGCCACACCGCAATGTCATCCATAACACGTGACAATTTAACGGGGTCGAGGGGTTCGAGGAGTATATTTAGTGAAGTGACCAAGTCCTCCTCATCGGAGCTGATGTCACAAACAGGATCCCCTACCGGCGCCATCCAAACCCCGAATCAGCAACCTTACGCTGCCGCACAGATTTCCCACAAACGAAAGACAACTCAAGCAGCTCCCGTGGGACCAAGAAACAATCCCCCCCCCCCCCCCCCCCCCCTGACACAAACGCTAGCCGGAGAAGGTGAGCTCCACATGTAGCGCTGGATCGAGAACGGGCAAGGGTCCCCAGAGACGCGACCAGGAGCTCACCTATCCCATCATAATACAAACTTTAGTTCATCCGGCAGCCGATTTGCCCGTCAGAACGCGAAGGGCTTCACCAGCAACGGCGAAATCCGGCGGCGATGGGGTGGGGAAAGTGCCTGCAACCAACAGATTCAGAGAAGAAACGACACAAAGTCATAAACCTCGACGGAGGAAGCCGATTCAGAGAAAGCAGATGCTACGATTACAACAACAAACAGAAACGCGCACAAGGGAGTAGGAGAAGCGTCCATACCTCAAGCAATCCTCTCTGTCCTCCTCGGTGGAGGAGAAGAAGAGAAGGTGGGCGGGGGAGAGAGAAAGATCACTTCTTTCTGGTGTCCTGGGAGCCCAGGGGAGGAGAGAGCAGGCGAAGCAGACTGTTCCTCTCACCTCCGTCTCAATCTCCGAAGAAATCCTGCAGTTAATTCATCCCGCTGCCAGTGTTAACGATATTCCTATGGGCCCTCGCTTTATTTCCGCTTCCGCCGATGGAAGCGGGGAAGAGAGGGAGGAGGGGAAGAGGGGCGCAGGGAAGGGGATTGATTACATAGACTAGTAGCACCGTGCGCCGCGCAGCCGTGCACGGGTGCGGCAGGCGCCTAGCGGGTCAAGGCCTCAAGGGTTTCGGAGGGGGTTGAGTCAGCTTTGGAGATTGACTTTGCTTGACTCGACCTCAAATGTTTCTCTATAGTCCCTGGTAGGGAAGTAATAGAACTTTCAACAGTTTCAAATATTTGCACAAGTTAGATTGATGAGGAAATGGAAAGTGTGAATTGTGTTATGCATATGAGTGGACTTGTTTATGAGTTTGAGGGAGTTGCACCTGAAGCTAATGAGGGTTTAACCGGTTTGTTTTTTTCTCTTTTGCAACGGTCGAGGGGACAAGATATTTAAAGATTCGCGCCAACCAGCTTGAGTTTGAGAGAGTTGTAATCGAAGCTAACGAGGGCTTAGTCACTATGATTTTTCTGCAATGGTCGAATGATCAGACACTTTAAGCATTTGCGCCAACGAACTTTAGGAGAAGAGTATCCTCGACTTTCTTAAGCTATCTTTCTTACTCCTAGCAAATATACAAGTGCGTAGTAACTTAACTTTTGTCTTTTTGTCTAATTTATTCATATTGACATATTGACTCACTATACTCGTCGACAATCAACCTTCCAACGAGTTACTTGAGTTGATTCACACATGATAAGTCATTATTTTTTTCCTCCATGTGTCATTTTCCGATTACAAATATATATCTTTTTCTTCAGAGACCAACTCCTAACATCTTTGGTCAAACTAAACCATGGTGATATACATATGTACATCCCACATGACAAGAGGCACCCTTTCTATATTTATTGTGGTATTGTCTATTTCTAATGACTACCCTTATTATCACAAAGTGAGATGAGTTTGAGCTTTCCCATCTGAGGTTGCAGCTTTGAACATGTATGTGAGTTCATAGTACATTTTTTCCAATTCAAAGGTTAATATATTTATCTTTTTTTTTTAAAAAAAAATCTAAATGCTACAACTTATTTCTACTGAATTCTTTTAGATCTATTGTCATCGTTATTATTTTAGTGAAAATTCACAGCAACAAGTTGAATTTTGTTCTATATTGTTGAGTTCAAAAGTAAAAGGCTGATGGTTGAGTTGAAGCTCAAATTTAGTTTACTAACCAAATTATTGTTTCTATACCCAAAACAATTAATTAAGTATTAATCAAATAAGGTATACCAATGACAAGATTGATATTTTTTGGGATAGTTATAAAGTTTTCATACTTCTTCAACTTAATAATAAAATAAATTTTTTGTAAAGTAAAAATTAATGTCTTTGCTTTTACCTATACCTTATTTATTTTCTCTAAAATAAAGAACTAAAAATAAAAATACAATTTTTGTCCTTATGAGTTCAAAGTTTTGATCCGTTCCATGTAAATTTTCATTGGTGTCAAAACTTATCTTGGAGATATTCATGTTTGAATATGAAACATGGAAGTGTTACTTAGGTAAAGAGCAATTGCGATTTAAAAGATGTTGATGTTTAGATGTCAAACTTATAATGGCTCAACCAAATAATTAAAAAGTTATTACACAATAGTTATGTGATAATCATGATTGGTATATATTCAATATAAAAATTTCCAACTTTGAGATTTTGATATTTTTATCTTTCTCTAAAGTGGCATGACCCAAAAAACTATTCTGGTTATATACACATGGTGTCCTTGTAGACCACATATTCACCGAGGATATGATTTAATATTCCACTTTTTTTAAGTATAGTCATTGATTGAAGTCAAAAAGAGTATACCAAATATTTGAGAAGATATTTTCCAGCTATGAAAATATTAAGCATTTATGGAGTATCTTCCAATTGTTTTGCTAGTTTACTATAAATATTTTTGAAATTAACTCTACAATATTCAATTAATATGAGTTTCATACAAGTTTTGTACATTATATCTTTGACTACCTTACTTCAACTTCCAAAATTAATTGTTCCAAAAAAATCAATATTTGAGGTTCGAATACACAACTATTCATATCTTCCAAATATTTTCTACTACTTGTCAAAAATAATTATACCAAATATACAACTACAATAGGGTTCACGTGCACGACAACAATAATAAGCCCCAACAATCCAACATTGCATACTAAATCACCATATCATATTGTCAATTGTCTGTTGTACCAAATACAACTACAATAGGGTTCACATGCATGACAATAATACAATGAGCCTCAACAATCAAACATTGCATACTAAATCACCATATCATTGTCAATTATAGACAATGTAGGAAAGACAAAAATTATATAAACTTTTTACAAAATTTAGAATTTTCTCTACAAATAGGAGTGAGGATTTGGAATCTAGTTTATCCTAAATACCTTTTGTGTATTCCAACTACTGCATATATTACCAAAAAATTAGCTACATATATTTTTAATGTGTATTAGAAATGTCATATACATTCTTTCCTTTTTGTGTGAATTCCATGAATTATGTCCTTTCAAAGTTTAAAGAAGTGCTAATTAAGACATAAAAACCACATCATTATATTTATTTAAGTAGTATAAACCCCACACACCAAAGGCTCGAGTGCTCAATTGCAAAACACGGCAACCGTTGGTGAATCCTGCCAAAAGTGGCCTAACCAGTTTGTGCAGAAATGCTGAGAAGACCTGCAATGCCTCCTCAGAAGACCCATCAAGAAAACATGCCTAAAGGTGTTCTAGAGTTAGCAAAGCCACATAGAACGCTCAAAAATTTCATCAAGGCACTTGCATTACAATAGGATAAAGGGTCGGAGGATGTTAGAGTTTAGATATGCACAAAAAGTAAATGTATTGATTTGGGGTCAATTGGAGCCCTCAATAGGCTGCCCTATTTATATTTATAGGGTGTTGTGATCTTATCCATTAGGAAATGTTTACAACTTCAAATCTGCACGAACCCTAACTTCCTCTCAGATTCTACCAAGTTGGAAAACTAGCTTAGTCAGTTCCAATTCGTCAAACTTTGCCTAATTTAGTTGTCAACAAATATCATTGATGGAAGTGTGTTTCACTCTAAAAACATTAATATGAGGATGGTCTCGAGTGCGGAGTCATAATAATTTTGTTAAATGTACCATTTGTGGAAATAAAATATAAATTCCAAAGTTAAGGTTGAAACCTTATAATGAGATAGTAGCAAAGATTTGAAAGTTAGTAATGATTTTTTTGAAAGATATACACTAAATTTTCATAAAGTTTTCTCAATGTTACATATTCTGTTAATCTTTGTTTATCCCTTTTTATAAGTTCACCAAATGGGTCAGCTAAGAGATAAATAAGTACTTTAATTCATATTTTCTTATCTATTCAGTATTATCAAAGAAGAGTGAGATATGTAGTAATAATAGAAAGGAGGAATAAATGTTTAACATATAATACCACATCGACAAAATCCACTTCCAAATTCCTATGCTAGCGGGCCACTTCTATTTTTATTTATCATCACTTGTACAACAACTAAGAGCCAAAAGTCCTAGTGCCAATGTCAATGACTTGTCGCCCAACCATGTTTCTTCCCTTGACATCTCCAATTCTAGCATGTGCTTGGGCCTTTAGACTCTCGCACCATCGAGCTAATTCAAGGTGAACTAAAGATCGTGTTTGGTTGCTAGCTTTAACAACAAATATATAAGGTTTAGCAAAAATCAATAGGTCAATTGAAGCCAAGGACATGGTGTTTGGTTAAGTGGCTAGTGCATCTTTGTTTGTTACGAAGATCGACCAAGTGTGGTTAACTGTCCTCTTTCTAGTTGTTGTGAGCATTACATCAAGCCGCACCACCTCCTTTTACCAAACATGCACAAGACTAGTGGGAATAGTCAACGACAGCACGATGATGGCGATGCAACAAATCAGAGCACATGGAGCTTCTTCTAATTCACTCTCATGCTCTCATCTTTCGCACATGCACATTGCCATGGCCCTGGACACATCGACATTGTGGATATTAGTGTTGGTATATTGGATGAGGCGACAAAAACCAAAATGCTCAAATCTAGACCAAATTATGGGCGATTCACCATTCTTATCATTCAAAACAGATAATAGGGATCCAGAAACCCACACCTGAGACGAAGTAAGGTTGCCATGAAAGTTGGCATGTCGAGACATATATTTCTCCATGGATACACATTTTTGTTTTTAGACAACGAGCATAATGCTCAACTTCTGTTGTGCTATTGGCTGAGAGGGTGGGTCCATGTGATCTATATGTGTAGGCCCAATGGCGTTTGAACAACGACATCACAATCACTTCGTCATTGTTGCACTGCCAGACTGGACAATATGCACAAGACCGTGTACAGAATCAGAATAAGTGTAGAGAGGTGAGTAATCTTGATTGGATTCCTTGTAGTTACAATTTTCATAATGTTTGGGTTATATCGATGACCCCAATTAAATAGCCAGGCTATCTAGCTAGTCATCTAACATGGCTAATATGAACCAAGATTAGAGAAACCTCAAGAGATTAGCAGGAGATCGGAGAATTGGCGCCAAGACTGAGCGATGGCCGATGGCGTGGGTTGGAAAGATCACATGGACTTGGCGAGTGAGCATGGATTCATTTGGTAGAGCTTTAGATAAGGCAAAATAGCTCCAGTTGTGGCTTCTATGGTGGAGCAGATTCTCTAATATAGCTGAAGTGTTTTGAAAAAACTTTGATAAAACAACTTCATCTGTCTAGTGAGAAAAGTGAAATGTCTACCGTATCATTTCCTTATTTTTTCTTTTTCTTCTTTTCTTTTTATATTTTCTTTTTCTCTTTTATTTCTATTCTCTCTACCTTATCCCTATCTCCTATTGTACATGACTCGTGTCTAGGGATAAAATCGGATCGGATACAAATGGATACCCGTGATCCTACATCATATCTCATATCCCATATTTTTATCAGATCTTAGAACCGGATACAGATCATTCGAATATGATATCTATCTCATATCTATATCATATCTATCCCTAATCCTAATAATAAAGAGACCAAAAAATTGTTGTTGTTTCTTTTTTCTACCTCTTCCTATTATTTTTTCGGGGTATCTATGTTTGCAGGTCCCTCTATCATGCCAATGCTATGTTCGCTCCTTGTGCATGCATGTACCGTCTGATGTTTTTTTCCCATCACGTCCGCCACTCGAAAAGTCAGAAGTGCCAGCGAGAAAACACCCCACATCTGTGAAAGAACCGCCAAAAAAAAGATGTCAGGCATAATTCGAACTTGGTCTCCATTAATAGGAGAGTGAAGGACGCCACCAATACACTTAGGCCCTATTTGGTTCCACAACTAAGTTAGTCTTTGTTACATCAGATGTTGCGGCCCTAATTTAATCTATTAAAAATAGATTAATTATAAAACTAATTTTCCAGCCATGTATGCAAGCTCATGAAGGCATGTGTCTAATGTGCTTTTTTTTCTTGGTCATCAAAGAAGCAAAATAGTGTTGCACTTTCAACCACCAAAGTTGAATACATATCGCAGGAAGTTGTTGTGCACAATTGCTATGGATGAAAGCACTTTGGATGAATTTGGAATCAAATTCAAGCAAGTGTCATTGCTATGTGATAATGAGAGTGTGGTGAAGCTCACCGATAATTTGGCTCAACATTCAAGAACAAAGCACATTGCCATTATAAGAGATCATCAACAAAAGGGGACATATGAATTGAGAATGTGGGCACCGAAGATCAACTTGTCGATATATTCACCAAGCCACTTGATGAGAAGAGATTTTATAGAAAAAGCACATTAGACACATGCCAACTACTTGAAAGATCACTTGTATCTTGGTCATCAAAGAAGCAAAATAGAGTTGCACTTTCAACCACCAAAGCTGAATACATATCCGCAGGAAGTTGTTGTGCACAATGCTATGGATGAAAGCAACTTTGGATGAATTTGGAATCAAATTCAAGCAAGTGCCATTGCTATGTGACAATGAGAGTGCGGGTGAAGCTCACTAACAATTCGGTTCAACATTCAAGAACAAAATACATTGCCATTATTAGAGATCATCAACCAAAGGGTGACATATCAATTGAGAATGTGGGCACCGAAGATCAACTTGCCGATATATTCACCAAACCACTTGATGAGCCAGATTTTGCAAGCTAAGGAATGAATTGAACGTACTTGATATCTCTAATATGTGTTGATGCACCCCATTATATGACATGCCTTACTCCAACAATTGCAGTTTTGGGAGAGATGCTACTAGCAAATGATGCTAAGGTGTAAAGAATGACCTGTTATATGTGAACAAACTAAAACAAACTCATGAAGCCCATATGTAGGGGGAGCTAGTAGTAATGAGGACAGACTTCGTGCATATGACCATGATTGGAGAAGAAGCCAAGGAGATCAGCAAGGGCATCCTAACTGAGAAGGAAGCCCAAAGCTCATCCAGTTCGATTCACCAAGGTGGGGGCCCAAATCAAGTTCGGGTCCACCTCAGAATCCAGGAGTAGTCCCAATTACTTCATTTTCAATGATCCACATATGGATGGAAAAATAATTTAATAGGCTAACTAATGGCTTTGTTTCACATCAAAATTCATCCGGGGTTAACAGAAATCGTCGAAACAAGTTAGTGTTCAAAATCTGCCAGTGTGCTATGACAATGTCTTTTGGTCTATTGGGTTGTGTATCATCTTAGAGCCCATTAGGGGCACGTCCAGCAAAGATGACGTCCATTCCTCTACAAATAGCAGTTGTTGCTCTCATTAGGGTTTGGGTTTGTTGCACTCTTGATTCCTTATGAAATAGACATCCTTTGTTGCAACTATATCGCCAAGATTGTTGCTGGTGAACTAGGGCCCCTGTTCTTGTTTTGTTGCCTGTGGTGACTAGTCCTTTCTATTCAAGACTTGAACCATATCTCAAATTCATAAGCCTCATATTTATTTGCAATTTCAGACTGCATTCATCTCGTTCTTGCTTGTGTTCTTGATTTGCTTGCAGGAAAGACTTCTCGACTAGTACAATCACGTTGTTCGTGTTTGATAACCATCGGGACAGTGGTGTAATGGTTGTGGGGGTCTGAGTCAGTCTTTGCTTCCACACTAATACTCGATAAATGAGCTTGTTCATAAGTACTTGTTGTTCTTTTATATGTTGAGTACTTATGCGGACTTGGTTGTATAAGCATGCCTAACCCCTTTTGATCTTATTGTCACATGTTTATATAAACCAAGTGGTTGAAAACCTCACCTCTCTTTCAAACATACTTGAGGTTGTCATCAATCACCAAAAAGGGGGACATTGTGAGCATCTAGGTCCCTAGTGGGTTTCGGTGATTGGATGACAACGGTAAATTACTATGACTAACGTGTGAAGGGTCGAGATGGCGGACTAGAGGGGGGTGAATAGTCCTTTTTAAAATTAAACGTAGCGGCTAACCGAAACAAATGCGGAATTAAAACTATCGGTCTAGCCAAGACTACACCCTCTACCTATACTCTATGACACCTTGCAAAAGATCCTAATCAATGCAAATAAGGTGTCGAACTAGCTAGAGCTCACCTAACCAATTCTAGAAGCAAGGTCACACAAGCCTATGCAACTAGTACTTCAAGCACGGGGGAGCTCCTATGAAATCTAGTAAGCAAAGCACAAAGCCTAAGCTCACTAGCAATGCTCAATAACAAGGCTACACAAGCCAAATTAGAGAGCTCAACTTAGCTACACAAACTAAGCAACTAAGCACTAGCACAAGAGATAGTATTGCAATACAAGCTAGTGCAAAACAGCAGGGCAGTCGGTACTACCGGGCTACAAGGCCGGTACTACCGACGCCGTACTACCGGGTTCTAAGCCGGTACTACCGAGCACCTGCAGGGAGCTACGAAATCGAAGGGGATGAGATACAATCTAAGATCTAGCAATTACCCCACTTCCTAGATGTTGTAGATGATGATTGTAGCTTCGCCAAGTCTTGGTTCCTTGCCAAATGGTAGATCGAGTCTTCCCAACCTAAGATAGAGTGATGGAGGGAGGAAGAACACGAAGAACACAAACAAGCGTAATATGCAAGGAAACAAGAACGATAAGAGCAACAAGAGACGGGGACACAAGATTTATCCCGAGGTTCACTTGGTTGCCACCAAGCTAGTCCCCGTTGAAGCAAGCCCAAGGTTGCCGCCGATCCTCTTGCTAGTGGTGACCCTAAGTCACGCTCTCCACGATGGAGTGCTCACCAAGAGCTCTAGCGTTCGATCCGGCCGGACCACTTGGTGCTCTTCACGCCTCTTCTCCACTAGAGTTGCTCTCGCGATCTCCCGCGGGGCGAGCACAATGCCCCTCACAAATCTTCTCCGGAGCCATGCACAATCTTCACGCGGGCTTCACGACGGAGATGAGCACCAAGCCATCTAGGAGGTGGCACCTCCAAGAGTATAAGCACCACCGGCTTGCAACTCAATCACCTAGTGCCAACTCTGCAATCTCTCATGCACCGCACTAGAATCGCTCTCTCACACAATCGGATAAAGCACTAATAAGCATATGTGAGTTAGAGGGGTCGCTAGCACATCCACACAAGCCACCAAGGCTATGGAGTGCTTAGCCTACTTGACCAACTAGCCCAAGGCCGGTTACCACGACTATATATAGCCCCAAGGGCAACTAGCCGTTATGCCCTTCACTGGGCATTCTGCGCAACGGTCGGTAGTACCGACCCCCCTGGGCGGTAGTACAAACAATGTCAAATCTAGCCGTTACACACGGCGCGTTGACCAAATGAACAACCGACCCTGGTCGGTACACCGACGGTCGGTAGTACCGGCCCTATGGCGGGTACTACCGACAGGTCATCCTGGGACTACACAGAAAGCTCCCAGACATCTTCCTGACCTCGGTACCACCGATGGTCGGTAGTACCGGCCCTATGGCGGGTACTACTGACAGGCCAATCTGGGACTACATAGAGAGCTCCCAGATCTCCAGACCTCGGTCACATCAACAGTCGGTAGTACCCGGCCCTTATGGCGGTACTACCGACAGGCCAAAACTGGCCATTCCAGAGAGCCTCCAAACTCCTCACACCTCGAAACCTCCAACGGTCGGTAGTACCGACCCTATGGCGGTACTACCGACAGGCCAAACTCAGCTCAACACAGAGAGCCTGCAAAACCCTTCAGGACCACGATACCACCGACCCTCTCGGTACTAACCGAGGGTCGGTACAACCGACCCTATGGCGGTACAACCGCCAGGTCATTCAGACCCAAACACAGAGAAGGTTGCACGCAAACACCCATGGGCGGTACTACCGACCCCCTGAGCGGTACTACCGACCACACTCAGAAAACTTCCTTTTCTTCTCTGTGTTGACCACCAAATCAACTCCAACAAACTTCTCCTTTGCAAATGTGCCAACACCACCAAGTGTACAACAAACATGTGCATGTGTGTTAGCATTTTCACAATGATTTTCACTCATAATGCCACTCGATCTAGTAACATCGCAAAGTTAGATCGCTCAAGTGGCACTAGATGACCGATATGCAAACAGTTTCTCCTTTAATAGTACGCCATCTATCCTAACCCGGTCATAAACTTCTCTACACACCTATGGACCGGTGAAATGAAAATGCCTACAAGTATACCTTTGCCTTGCGCATTCCATTCCATCTCTCTCATCTGTTGATGCAACACATGCATCAACCTCGATCAAATGATATGATCCACTTCATATCATCACATGGCCTCCATGGTCCATCGATCTTGACATCACTTGCTCTCACCCATCGCTTCGGTCCTCGGCGCCAAGTCTTGCTTAAGCCTCCCGACAGACTCGGTACCAACGGCTTCAAAGCCCCAACTTGCCCTTCACCTTCGCAACCAGTCCATCAAGCCAAGCCTTGCCTTGATCTTCACCATCTTAGCCACATGATCACATGTCATGTTTCATGTGCATTAAGCTCCTTGTTCACATGTGTGAGCCTTGCAACAACCTTCAAGCCATTTCACCTTTATGGCATATGTTGCTCACACATGGTCCGTGGAAGTCTCCTGTGTAATTCACTTCAAAAACCATATTAGTCCACCTAAGTTGTCACTCAATTACCAAAACCAAACTAGACCTTTCAACGTGTGTTTTGCAGAAACAGTTGAGTTAGGTCATGGTAATGATGATCGTGTGGACATAATGGTATTCATGTCCCCCTTATTGATGGAATTCATTGGGTTTTCAAAGGATGGATGACAAAGACGGTGATAGGCTAGTTCTAAGTTCATATGGGTTGGGGGGACACTTTATAGGGTGTTTGGTTTGAGGAAGGAGGTGATCCATCATCTTCTCCTCACTCCTCACTTTTTGTATTTGGTTTGTGGAATGGAATGAGTTGATGCATCATCACCTCATTCCTCATAAGCCAATAATTAGTATATGGATGAGGAATGAGTTGGTTCCACAAAATTCATGGGATGAACTCATGATGCATCACCTCATGAAGCATGACTTGATTCCATAAACCAAATACACTGTGAGTAGCATAGGTCTTTGTTTTTATCTTCGGCCGTACTATTAAGGGCATTTTGAATTGGTAGCTTGACCTAGTTGAGACTTTTGAGTTAGGTGTGGTGCACACTTGTTAACCAAAGCCCTAGGTAGCTTAGAAAGGTCCCTAAGATCATAAGGAAGGAAGTTTGTGAAGGGAGCGTCGCAAACCGAAGTCGTTTGGACTTCAAATAGTGACCGAACGCTGGTGCTCCTCTGATCGGACGCTAGGGTATGCGTCTGATCACGAGCAGTTCGCTGGGAATGAGTTTGGTTGCGACCGGACTCATCCTCAGTGAGCGATCGGACGCACCAGGGGTGAGTCCGATCCAACTCAGAGAGGTTCCAGAGAGTGAAAAAAGCGATCGGACACATCCGATCGAGGCTGATTGGACGCATGCCAACGTCCGATTAGTAGTTTGCACATGTGCCAAGGCTCGCGTCAGCTAGCCATTGGGCTCTGCCGGACGTGTCCGGTCAACCCGACAAGTGCGTCCGGTCAGTGCCTGACTGGCTGGACTTACCCCTTCGTGCATGTTTTGAGTTGGGGGGTATAAATATGCCTCCCCTCATTCATGCTGCCTCTCTTGCTCATTTGAAAGGTTGTCAAACACATAGTGATTGCAAGTGAGTGAAAGAGGCCTAGTGAGGTTGAGAGATTTGATAATTGAGTCATCAAACACACATTAGTTAGTGGAAATAGAGTAGCAAGTGTGCATCCACCCATCTCATTAGCCTTGTGTTGGTCAAGTGAGAGTTCTTGCTTGTTACTCTTGGTGATCGGCATCACCTAGATGGCTTGGTGGCGATCAGAGACCTTGGTGATCATGCGGAGGCATTGTGGATGACCCAAGCAAAGTTGTGACCGGTAGCGAGTGATTCACCAGGCCAGAGTGGTGAAGAATCAGCTCATAGTGAGCACTTGATCCTTGCGCGGATCAAGGGGGAGCGATACCCTTGCGCAGGTGCTCCAACGAGGACTAGGGGTGTGTGCCGACACCTCGATACCCTCGGCAAAAAGATCGTCGAGTCATCTCTACTCTCTTTACTTACGCATTTACCTTTGAGCAATTAAATTCCGCAATTACTTGTTGTCCATCCTTTTGAATTGCCATGCTAGAGTAGAAATGGTTTAGTGATAGTCTTTTGTGCAGTAGAGTTTAGAGAAACACACTTCCAGGCACAAGGGGTTAATTGGGCTTGATGTTTTAATTATCGCAATAATTTTTAGAAAAGCCCAATTCACCCCCCTCTTGGGCATCTTGATCCTTTCAGTTGGTATCAGAGCCTCGTGCTCTCGATTTAGGCTTAACCGCCTAGAGTTAAGATGTCCGGAGGTGATGACCACCTCCCATGTTCGAGGGAGACGATTTTCCATATTGGAAAATCCGTATGGAGTCGTACCTAGAGGCGGTCGATGTTAAATGCCGCCAAGCCGTGATAACCGGGTTTGGCAAACCCAAGGAGGGCACAAGTCTCACTCCTAATGAGGAGAAAAATGAGAAGTGGAATGCAAAAGCCAAAAATCATCTTTAGAGGCATTTGCAAGGATGTGTTTAACCGCGTCCAGAACCACAAGACGCCCATGAGCTATGGGATAATATTTGTGCGCTCCATGAGGGAACAAAGAGTGAGCGTGAGGAAGGATATCATCTTGTCATGCAAAAGCTTAATTCTTTTGATATGCTGCAAATGAAAGTGCAAATGAAATGTACTCATGCTTGAATGTTCTTGTAAAAGAATTAAATAGACTTGGCCACACAAATGCAACCATCTGATGTTGTGAGGAAGATCCTTTGTGTCCTTCCAATTGACAAATATGGACATATTGTGACGGTGCTACATCAAGGTGATCTTCCACCGCTACACCAACTCAAATCTGAAAAGATCAATGCTCATGAGATGTACATGCACATCACACCAAGTGGTGGCTCTTCCACCGAAAAGAAGAAAGACTTGGCCTTCAAAGCTAGCCATGATAAGAAGGGAAAGGCCAAGGCAATTGGGGTGCATCATGAGAGCACAAGTGATGATGAAGATGATTCCAACATTGCTCTCATGGTGAGGAAGACAAAAAGTGCGGATACATGGGTGTATGCCGAGTCTCTGAGTGATGAGTGATTGTCAACGGAGATGATGCGCATGTTCTTTGGCTTGTGTTGTGCAGGTGTCGAGCACGGAAACAGTGATCGATGGCGGGTGAAGGTCAAGTTGCGACGTGCCGTGCCGACGGACCGGCGCGATGAAGGATGGGCGTGCCGTGCGGCGGACGTGCCATGCCGATGTATCGGACGGTGAAGGGCGGACGTGGACTTGGACTGATGGACTGGAGGCCGGAGGATCAGCTGTGGTGGCTGGCAGCCTGTGACAGCGACAAGCGGAGAAGTGCGATCATGTCGGTGGAAGGGTGCACAGGCGGTGCATCCCTCTACGACGCCGGTTTGTTGGTAGAGCCCGGGAAAAACAACGGTGGACGGTTTCAGGTTTGGGCCTCAAAACTGGGTGCTGGGTTTCCAGGTTGAGCCACAAAACCTGGGCGCGACGGTTTCCAGGTTGAGCCTCAAAACCTGGGCGTGGGCGGTTTCCGAGTTTGGGCCACAAAACTCGGGCGCTGAGGGTTTCCGAGTTTGGGCCACAAACTCGGGCTGGAGGCTGGTTTCCCGGTTTGGGCCTCAAAACCGGGGGCTGATAGAAAAGGCTGGTTTCCCGGTTTGGGCCGCAAAACCGGGGTGCAGAGTGGTGGCGGCACGTGGCGGCGATCTGAAGGTTGCGTGGAGGCGACGCGGAAGACCGTGCGGGCGTGGCCGTCGGATCTACTACCACCAGCGGGTGGACTAGAATAGCCTAGGGTTAGGCTGGTCCGCTCTGTAAATTAGAGTAGAGAGGGGTAGAGTAGGAAATAGACTTAGGCTAGGTTAGTATAAGTAGTCTAGGGGAGACACCCTCCTCTGAATCTCAATCGGAGTTAGAGCTTTCATTTCCTAGGGTTTCCACTCTCCCACACCCCTGCTTTAGCTAGTTGAGATCCGCAGAGAGACTCCACTCTGTGTACTGTTGATTTGAGGAAGTGAGGCCGTATCCTCACTTTGGAGCACAGATCGATGGCTTGATTTGCGTCCTTAATTCGAGTTCGTGGCTGTGATTCGCGTTTTCTTTGTGTTCTTCGCGGAATCCTTTTTCTCCACGATTTTCCCGTCGCTTGATCTCTTTGCTCGGTTCATCTTTTGCAAAACCGTTTGAACCAAGTTGTTCTAGATCGTGAGGCTCTCCTTTCCACCGAAGGAATTAAACTCTAACCTCACGGTCTAGGAGATCGATCGATTTTCATTTTGGATTGCGTTCTTGCCTCCATGCCCCGAAATTTCTTGATTCACCGATTGGAGTTAGGTTCGAGCCATGATCTCTTAGAGATAGCTCACTAACATCCTTGTGACCCCTCAGATTGAATCCTAGGCCTAGAGCTTTTGATTCAGAGGAGATCGGGTTGAATCATCAAAGAACTGCGCTGTTTTCGGGAGCATCGGACGCTATCACGGGAGCATCGGACGCTAGGGTTCCTAGCATCGGACGCTCGGTGACGCGTGTCACGTTTTCAGCGTTTTAGTTTGCATCGGACGCCAGGCATCGGACGCGTCCGTTGTCCATCGGACGCGCCGGAGCCTTTGCATCGGACGCTGGGTGATCACTGTTCACAGCGTCCGATGGTGGAACAGTAAGGTTCCAGAACCGTCCAGTCTGCATCGGACGCTTCCGGTGGTCTGGCATCGGACGCAGGCCAGCGTCCGATGCGACTGGTTTCGCACGGTTTCGTCGCGTTTCGCTCGTTCGTTGTCGGAATTGATTTCCGTCTTGCGTTGGCTTTCTAGAGTTGTCTAGTGTCTCGCTGTGCTTCTAGGAAGCATCCACCCTACATATAGGGTCGTGGACATTAGCAAGCTCTAGGGTTCGCTTTTGGGGTCGATTTTGGGACAGTGGCATCTAGTTTCCGTAAGGAAATTTTGAAGCTCCCATTCACCCCCCCCTCTGGTCGCTTTCGGTTAGCTTCTCGGTCCCTTCAATTGGTATCGGAGCAGGTTAAGGATCTTCCACCTTAGCCGGTTCCAGATCCACCGAAGGCGACATGGATCGCGGCGTGGGCAAACCGCCGTTTTTCGATGGGACGAACTATGCGTATTGGAAGATACGTATGTCGGCCTATTTGCAGAGCTTGGGCACTTCGATCTGGGATATTTGCAACTCCCCTGATTACGTGGTCTTGGCTGCTCGTGTGAATCAACAGCAGATCGATGAGCACGATGCCAATAGCCGAGCCCGTAATGCTCTTTTCTCTGTTTGGGCATGGTGAGTTTTGATCGCGTTTCTCACCGCTACGGCTCGGGAGATGGGATACTCTCATGCGTTTTCATGAGGGCACCTCTCAAGTCAAAACCCGACTCTACGAGTCGTTCAAGCGAGAGTATGAGAACTTTAGACATCAACCTGGCGAGAGCATAGAAAGTTTATTCGCTCGCTTTCAGGTGATTGTCAACAGGATGAGGGCTAACAGAGAGCAGTTGCCATTTGACGATCATGAGCGTGCTTTGAAGCTTTTGCACACTCTTGACCGTTCGGTGTGGGACTCCAAGGTTCAGGCAATCATCGAATCGCCGAACTATGAGACTCTCACCTGCGACGAGCTCTTCAGTAAGCTCAAGTCCAGTGAGATTGATGCTATGGCGAGGGCTTCTTTTGAAAATCCTTCTCGCCCGTCCATGGCTCTGGTTTCCGGCTCTTCCTCTAACTCCTCAGCTGGCTTTGCGCTTTCTTCTCTTTTTTCTGTGACAGAGGACCAGCTGGAGTCTTTGGGAGACGACGAGTTGGCTTTACTTGCCAACCGGTTCTCGCGGTTCCACAACAACCGCATGAACCGTCGTCGCGGAGGAGGACGCACCGGATGCTACGAGTGCGGCGACCCCGACCACTTCATCGCCGACTGCCCCAAGAAGAAGAACAAGCATCTTGGGAAGGGCGATCACGGCCACAGGCGCGACTCCAAGTACAAGGAGAAGCACGTTCCCCCAAGGCACAAGAAGCGGGGCGGCTTCAACAAAGAGTACATCAAGAAGAAGTACTTGGAGAAGCAGCAGGCTGAGCAGCGAGCGTTCTTCGCCACGCTCAGCGACGTCGACGGCTCGGATGACGACTCCGCTCGATCGAGTGATGACGAGTCCGAGAAGAAGAAGCTGGAGGACACGTTCAACGGGCTTGTGCTTCTTCGCCGGCGACGAAGGCCTGTGTACCATGGCGCTCGGAGATGAGGTCGGTGGCGCTGGAGCACACACCTCGGAACGACGACGACGACGACACCTCCCAGGTATCTCTCACCTACGACGAGCTTTCCTCCGAGGTTGAGAAGTTGACTGCTGCCCTCCTTAGTCAAGACAAGTTGCTTAGGCGTGCCGCTAGAGAGCGCAAGGAGTTTAGGCAGAAGTGGGAGGACACGGTGAAGGAGCTTGAGTTCGCTCGGTCCACCATGGTGTGTCGGAGGAGTTGGAGTGCGAGAGTTGCGCCGCGCACATGACGGATCTTCTCACTCTGAGGAGTAAGTATGCTGCGCTGGTAGATGAGGTGGATGAGCTCCGAGCTAGACCGCAGCTGTTGGGTGCGTGCAAGACTTGTCCTGTCTTGCAATCCGAGTTGGCAGAGAAGAATGCCAAGCTTGAGTCTTTTGAGAAGGCCGGCTCGGATAGCACTTGTGTCAAGAGGTGTGCTTTGTGTGAGGGCCTGGAGCAGGAGATGGCCAATGTGAGGCATGACAAGGTGCGTACCGAGGAGGAAAACACATACCTTCGGACCGTCTTGTCATGGGTGTCTTGTGGTGAGCCTCAGCTCGGGATGATGATCTCCCAATTCAAGCGAGCTGCTGGGGCTCCTGGTGTGGGTCTTGGCCAGAGTGTTGATCTTTCAGCTTTTGGTAAGATTGGAGAGTCTAGTGGTCTGAACCCCTGTGAGAAGCCCAACTCCACCACTACTCCCCCAAACTAACCAAGCTTCCACCCAAAGAGCCTGCCAAGCCTGACCAAGGATGGAGTTGTAGTTGAACCCCCAAGGCTCCACCCAAGAATCCACAATGGCAACCCAAGCCCAATCACCTAAAGAACAAGCTTGACACAATGCCACCCATCAAGAGGAGTTGCCACAGAAGGGCAAGGGCAAGGTGAGCCATACCCACATCCTGCAAACCAACAACCCCCTTTGCGCGCGGTGAGGTTTCAGTGTGACTTTGTGGGCGGGATGGTCACCTGAGTGAGTTCTGCTTTAGGCGCAGGAGAGAGGCGCGCCGTGCTAGGGAGATGCAGAACCCGGACATGTTAACCCAGCTCGTGGTGGACATGCTCCGAAGCCTCAGGGGAGAGCTGCTAGGTCGGAGGGAAGCATACCCAGCCTAGGCAGCAGGAGAGAGCCCCTAGGAGGGAGACT
Organism: Coix lacryma-jobi var. lacryma-jobi; assembly: GCA_009763385.1. Classification (NCBI taxonomy): domain Eukaryota; kingdom Viridiplantae; phylum Streptophyta; class Magnoliopsida; order Poales; family Poaceae; genus Coix; species Coix lacryma-jobi. The sequence goes on from CM019829.1 coordinate 33,147,612, forward strand.
AGGCCTAGAGGTAGAGCACCTCAGTTTGTGAGGCCTAGGCAGGAGAGAGCTCCGAGGAGAGACGCTAGAGTTGAGCAGCAGGCTCCTAGGCGTAGACCTCGTAGAGAGCGTGCCCGCGAGGTCCTGTTTTTGCAGTTAACGGACCCCGTGGCGGAGGCTTTGTTGAGCGCCTTGTCCCCGCAGGTAGAGTTTCGCGGTGAGCGCTTCTTCCCCAGCGGACCACGCGTTTCCTTGCGTGGTGATCGCTATCCCTCTAGACAGGATGGTTTTTACACTGACCGTTCTTTTGAGCAGCCGGCCCAACACTGGTTTCCTCTTATCTACTAACCCCAGTGTTGGACCGTATGTTCACCCTATGTCTTTTTATTGATGTAGGAGGAGCGGTTGGAGGACATTTGGCTTGTGGATTCCGTTTGCTCGAGGCACATGACCGAAATGCCCAATGGTTCTCCAGCCATAGTCCGTCGCCGGAAAAAGTACATAACCTTCGGCGACAAGGTAAGGGCAAGGTATTGTCCGTGTTGGTGCAGTGCGGGTTAATGAGCACTTTGTGTTGCGCGAGGTTGCTCTTGTTTCTAACCTGCATTTCAACTTGCTTTCTGTTTCGCAACTTTTTCGTGAAGGCTATGAGATTCGTTTCAAACCGAACCTTAGCCGATCTTAGATCCTCAGGGTGATCTTGTATGTCTGATTTCACCCTTTGGGAATGTCTTTCGCGCGAATTTCTCAAAGTCGTTTGGATCTTCTCGCTGTCTTTTGGCTAGTCCTTCTTCTTCTGATCTTTGGAAGTGGCATAGGAGGCTCGGTCACCTGAGTTTTGACTTGCTTGCAAGACTTAGCTCACTTGGCTTAATCCGAGGATTGCCCAAGCTTTCGTTGGAGAAGGATCTAGTTTGCCATGCTTGCCGGCATGGAAAGATGGTTGCTGCTCCCCACCATCCTTTGACCAAGGTTATGACCTCGCACCCCGGAGAGCTTTTGCATATGGACCTTGTTGGTCCGGCTCGGGTGAGCTCGGTTGGTGGGAAGTGGTATGTGCTTGTTATTGTTGACGACTTTTCGAGGTATTCGTGGGTCTTCTTTTTAGTTGAGAAGTCCGAGACATTCTCCTTCGCTCGCGATCTGATTTTGCGTCTTCAGAACGAGTTCCCTTTGAACTCGATGCGAGCGATTAGAAGTGATAATGGTTCCGAGTTTAAAAATTCGGATTTTGAGAAGTTTTGTAAATGCCTTGGTTTGGAGCATCAGTTTTCTTCTCCCTATACACCACCCCAAAATGGTGTTGTAGAGAGGAAGAATCGGACCCTTGTTGAGATGGCCAGGACGATGCTTGATGAGCATAGGACTCCTAGGCGCTATTGGGCCGAAGCTATGAACACTGCATGCTATATTTCGAATCGCATTTTTCTGAGAGTGTTTTTGAAGAAGACCTCTTATGAGTTGCGTTTTGGTCGCCAGCCCAAGGTGAGCTTATTTTAGAGTCTTTGGTTGCCACTGTTTTATATTGAAAAAAGGCAACCTAGACAAGTTTGAGTCTCGTTCTTCTGACGGTGTGTTTTTGGGTTATGGCACTCACACTCGAGCTTATCGTGTACTTAACTTGACACTAACCGAGTCATGGAGACATCAGATGTCACCTTCGACGAGACTCTTGTTTCTCCTTCTTCTCGGTTTGAGCGTGCAGGTGATCACGAGGTGGAGAGCCTCTTTTCGATGACGAGGAAGAGGGTGCTGAAGGTATAGATGATCCGGCACCCCCTCCGCCTGCGCCGCGCCGCCGGGAGCGGCTTCGACGACGACCCGTGGCCCCGAGACGTCTTCTTCCTGGGGGCCGTGGAATCCACCTCGCGCGGTACCTTTTGTACCCGGGGTGGAACCAGCTACTGTTGAGGGGAGGTTACTTCTTCCCGGGAGGCGCCACGACACATCCAGCGCCAGCACCCCCCTGAACAGATGATCGGAGACATCGACGAGCGAGTTACTCGCTCCAGGTCACAGCACATCTCGCACTTTGCTCATTCTGCTTTTGTTGCGTCTTTTGAGCCCCGAGATGTTGGACACGCATTGACGGATCCGGATTGGGTCAATGCCATGCATGAGGAGCTAGAGAACTTTGAGCGAAATCGGGTTTGGGTTCTAGTGCCACCACCTCCTGACTGTAAACCTATTGGGACAAAATGGGTATTTAAAAACAAGCAAGGAGAGGAGGGCCACATTGTGAGAAACAAGGCCCGGCTTGTAGCGAAGGGTTATAGTCAGAAGGAGGGGATAGATTATGAGGAGACCTTCGCTCCTGTAGCTCGTTTGGAGGCTATTAGGATACTCTTGGCTTATGCTGCATCCATGGGTTTCAAACTTTTTCAAATGGATGTCAAGAGTGCCTTCTTAAACGGCTATATTGAGGAGGAGGTCTATGTCCAGCAACCCCCCGGTTTTGAAAATCCCAAGTTTCCAAACCATGTCTTTAAACTCCACAAAGCTTTGTATGGTTTGAAACAAGCCCCTAGAGCCTGGTATGAGAGATTAAAAACCTTTTTGCTAGCTAAGGGTTTTAAAATGGGATGTGTAGATAAAACGCTCTTTCTCCTCAAGCAAGGCAAAGATACTCTCTTTGGTCCAATTTTACGTGGATGATATCATTTTCGGTGGTTCTTCTCACGCTTTGGTTGCCAAGTTTGCAGATACTATGAGCAGGGAGTTCGAGATGAGCATGATGGGGGAGCTGACTTTCTTTCTTTCTCGGGTTGCAAATTAAGCAATCCCGAGAGGGGACGTTTGTGCACCAGGGCAAGTACACAAGGGACTTGCTGAAGCGGTTCGACATGGGTGAGGCTAAGCCTCTTCCGACGCCCATGTCGACGACGACTGCCTGGATGCCGACACAGATGGAGAAGCAGTGGACCAGAAGGAGTACCGCAGCATGATTGGATCGCTGCTCTATCTGACGGCGACACGGCCGGACATTCAGTTCGCGCGTGTGCTTGTGCGCGCGCTTTCAGGCTTCGCCACGCACTTCTCACCGTCAGGCGGTGAAGCGCATCTTCAGGTACCTTCGTTTCACGCCCGAGCTCGGGATTTGGTATTCTGCTTTCCTTCCTCCACTCTCTCGCTTTGTGGCTTTTCTGATGCTGATTTTGCTGGTTGTCGCATTGAGCGCAAGTCCACTTCTGGGACTTGCCAGTTTATTGGATCTTCTCTGGTGTCGTGGTCTTCTCGCAAGCAGTCTAGTGTCGCTCAGTCTACCACGGAGGCTGAATATGTTGCTGCGGCTAGCTGCTGTTCCCAGTTACTCTGGATGATGGCCACTTTGCGTGATTTTGGTTTGAGCTTTACTCGAGTTCCTTTGCTTTGTGACAGCACGAGTGCCATTAGCGTTGCTAAGAACCCTGTGCTTCACTCGAAAACAAACACATTGATGTGCGCTTTCATTTCTTGCGAGACCACCAGGAGAAGGGTGATATCGACCTTCGCCATGTCGATACTCATCACCAATTAGCTGATATTTTCACCAAGCCTTTAGACGAATCAACCTTTAATAGGTTGAGGGGTGAGCTTGGTGTGTGTTTCCCCTTTTAGATGGGGGAAGCATTTTGAGATGTACAGACTGACTCTTTTATTTTGAGGCTCTTTACTTTTGAGTTTCTTGAGTCTCTCCTTTTGTATCTTCTTTCGTTCAGTTTTGTGTCGGGCATACGCATTTACATTCTGAGCTTCATGTCTATATTCACTAGAATGTAATTATGCTCTTGTTAGTATGCTCCGATACTTATGATGATGCTTGTAGCTTATGCTCTTTCTGATCACTGTTACATGTTATGAGCGAGCTATTTTTTTGGAATGGTGAATCATGCCTAATGTATATAAATCTGAAAATGTTCACCATTGAGATATGCAACTAGCATGTGTAGGGTGTGTTGAGTTCATTCCTTTCCTGCTTTTCATATATGCTAGGTTGCTATGTCTCTAGTTCTGAGTCATTCACTTGCTTGGTTGTTCATAACTTGCTTAAAATCTGAACCAAGTATTGTTGAATTGAAAAGATCGAGATGGGATTGCTTGTCAACACCTCATGGTATTGAGACTGTTTCTCATTGCACTTTGAGTTAAACTTGAGCCATGTAGTGTATGACCGAAACCGTTGCTTTAAGCTTCTGATTGCTTCGGCATAGGCTTCGCACGGTTGAAAAGTTAGGCGATGACAAGCTTTCAACCTCTCGCAATCACATGCTAAAAATGAACTTGTGAATTCTTTTACCGCTGCAACTCCGATATGAATTTTTTGAAATCACAAGTATATGCTTCATTCCTATGCATGATGATTGAACTTTGCTAGGGGTAGTTCACCTTGTATATATGCTAGCACGTGTTTGGATTCCTTCTATACATGTCTAGTGCTATTTTTGATGGTGACTATCCTTTTGGCTTAAAACTGCTCACATGCTCATATGCTTCATATTACGTATAAGTGATCAATTTGAGCCTTTGCTATTTGAGTGCTTAATTGAGATGTTGGAGCTATACTGATTAGAGCATCTTTGCACTCTTTTGACTATATACTTGAAGCTCCTAACTTGCATTTTGACTTCATATGCATTGTGGAAGGAGATCTTGTGTTCAGAGGGAGTTTATGCGAAGAGAGTTGCTCTTCTCCGATACTTTTTGGCCTTGATAAGTGCATTTTCAACTAGGGGGGAGAAATTTACGCAAATCATATGCCCTGAAAATCTTTTGTCCTAGTTGCTTGCATGTGTCGAGGGGGGAAGTTTGCTAGTTGTGTTGAGCCGTTGTCTCTGTCTTGAGGGACTAGCAAACGTTCCTAGCTTTCATGAGCTTTCATAAGCTTTTCATTTGGCTTTCAATTGGTATCGTCTGGTGTGCTTTCCCATTTGGTTTGGGTTGATTTTCAATTGGTTCGGAGTGATTTTCTTGCTAGTTGTGTTGAGCCTCTGTGCCTCTATCTTGAGGGACTAGCATTTTGCCTCTGTTGTCCTCCGATCTTCAATTGCTATCTGCTAGCGGTGTTTGAGCCTGTTCTAACCTCTTCTTGAGGGCTAGCCTTGCTTTGCTTGGTTGCGTCAAGCCGTTGCCCATGTCTTTGGGGACCAAGTTTTTGCTTCATCCACTTGACCTTCTTCGGCTTTTGTTAAGCTTCTGGGTCATTTGGTTGGGTTTTCTCTTCCCACTCCTTCCTTCCTACCCCCCTCCTTCTTCTTGTTCATGATTTGTTGTGGAGTTGACAATGCACTCATCAAGGGGGAGATTGCGGATACATGGGTGTATGCCGAGTCTCTGAGTGATGAGTGATTGTCAACGGAGATGATGCGCATGTTCTTTGGCTTGTGTTGCAGGTGTCGAGCACGGAACAGTGATCGATGGCGGGTGAAGGTCAAGTTGCGACGACGTGCCGTGCCGACGGACCGGGCGCGATGAAGGATGGGCGTGCCGTGCGGCGGACGTGCCATGCCGATGTATCGGACGGTGAAGGGCGGACGTGGACTTGGACTGATGGACTGGAGGCCGGAGATCAGCTGTGGTGGCTGGCAGCCTGCGACAGCGACAAGCGGAGAAGTGCGATCATGTCGGTGGAAGGGGTGCACAGGCGGTGCATCCCCTCTACGACGCCGGTTTTGTTGGTAGAGCCCGGGAAAAACCAACGGTGGACGGTTTTCCAGGTTTGGGCCTCAAAACCTGGGTGCTGGGTTCCAGGTTGAGCCACAAACCTGGGCGCGACGGTTTCCAGGTTGAGCCTCAAAACCTGGGCGTGGGCCGGTTTCCGAGTTTGGGCCTCAAAACTCGGGCGCTGAGGGTTTCCGAGTTTGGGCCACAAAACTCGGGCTGGAGGCTGGTTTTCCCGGTTTGGGCCTCAAACCGGGGGCTGATGAAAAGGCTGGTTTCCCGGTTTGGGCCGCAAAACCGGGGGTGCAGAGTGGTGGCGGCACGTGGCGGCGATCTGAAGTTGCGTGGAGGCGACGCGGAAGACCGTGCGGGCGTGGCCGTCGGATCTACCTACCACCAGCGGGTGGACTAGAATAGCCTTAGGGTTAGGCTGGTCCGCTCTGTAAATTAGAGTAGAGAGGGGTAGAGTAGGAAATAGACTTAGGCTAGGTTAGTATAAGTAGTCTAGGGGAGACACCCCCTCTGAATCTCAATCGTAGTTAGAGCTTTCATTTCCTAGGGTTTCCACTCTCCCACACCCTGCTTTAGCTAGTTGAGATCCGCAGAGAGACTCCACTCTGTGGTACTGTTGATTTGAGGAAGTGAGGCCGTATCCTCACTTTGGACACAGATGCGATGGCTTGATTTTGCGTCCTTAATTCGAGTTCGTGGCTGTGATTCGGCGTTTTCTCTTGTGTTCTTCGCGGAATCCTTTTTCTCCACATTTTCCCGTCGCTTTGATCTCTTTGCTCGTTCATCTTTTGCAAACCGTTTGAACCAAGTTGTTCTAGATCGTGAGGCTCTCCTTTCCACCGAAGGAATTAAACTCTAACCTCACGGTCTAGGAGATCGATCGATTTTCATTTTGGATTGCGTTTCTTGCCTCCATGCCCCGAAATTTCTTGATTCACCGATTTGAGTTAGGTTCGAGCCATGATCTCTTAGAGATAGCTCACTAACATCCTTGTGACCCCTCAGATGAATCCTAGGCCTAGAGCTTTGATTCAGAGGAGATCGGGTTGAATCATCAAGAACGCGCTGTTTCGGGAGCATCGGACGCTATCACGGGAGCATCGGACGCTAGGGTTCCTAGCATCGGACGCTCCGGTGACGCGTGTCTCACGTTTTTCAGCGTTTTAGTTTGCATCGGACGCCAGGCATCGGACGCGTCCGTTGTCCATCGGACGCGCCGGATCCTTTGCATCGGACGCTGGGTGATCACTGTTCACAGCGTCCGATGGTGGAACAGTAAGGTTCCAGAACCGTCCAGTCTGCATCGGACGCTTCCGGTGGTCTGGCATCGGACGCCAGGCCAGCGTCCGATGCGACTGTTCGCACGGTTTTTCGCCGGTTTTTCGCGTCCGGGTTTCGCATCTCGTTCGTTGTCGGAATTGATTTCCGTCTTTTGCGTTGGCTTTCTAGAGTTGTCTAGTTGTCTCGCTTGTGCTTCTAGGAAGCATCCACCCTACATATAGGGTCGTGGACATTAGCAAGTCTAGGTGTTCGCTTTTGGGGTCGATTTGGGACAGTGGCAATCTAGTTTCCGTAAGGAAATTTTGAAGCTCCCATTCACCCCCCCCTCTGGTCGCTTTCGGTTATTCTTCGTCGGTTCCTTGCAAAAGATGTTGAAAAGCTTCACAAGAATGGAGTCGTAGCTTCTCGGTCCTTCAGTAATTTCACCGCTGCAACTCCGATTAAAATTTGAAAACACAAGTCCTATGTTCATTCTGACAGATGATGACGAACTTTGCTAGGGGTAGTTCAACTTGCATACATGTTAGCCACTTGTCGGATTTCCTGTTAGACATGTCTTGTGCTAGTTTGATGGTAAAATACTTTTTTGGCTAAAAAATGCTCACTTGCTCATATGGTCATATTTCATATTTTGTGATCAGCTTGAGCCTTCGCTAGCTTGTAATTTCTAGTGAGTCGTTGGAGCATACTGTTTAGAGCATCTTTGCATTTTCTCTTGACTATATTCCTAGCTGCAACTTGCATTTTGAACTAATATTGCATGCTGGAAGGGAAGAAGAAAACTTCTCTGTGGCACTTTTATGGTGCATTTCTAAGGGGGGAGAAAATTGCTTCAGTTTCTTTTGCTGATGGTGCATTTCAACGAAGGGGGAGAATTAGGACAAATCATACCTCCATGTTCAAAGGGAGAGGAATCGGTTGTGTGCACCATGCAAGGGGGGCTTGCTCATGATGAATTTTTGAAATTTCCAATTGGTTCAGAGCGTTTTTGCTAGTTGTGTTGAGCCTTTGCCTCTTCTTTAGGGACTAGCATTCGCTTTTCAGATTTTCAATTGGTGTCGAGCTTTTTGCTAGTTGTGTTGAGCCTCTGTGCCTCTATCTTGAGGGACTAGCATTTTGCTTCGATTTTTCATTTGGCATTTGCTAGCGGTGTTGAGCCTGTTCTACCTCTTCTTGAGGGCTAGCTTTGCTTTGCTTGGTTGCGTCGAGCCGTTGCCCATGTCTTTGGGGACCAAGTTGTCTTGCTCTTTCCACTTGACCTTCTTCGGCTTTGCTATGCTTTTGGGTCATTTGGTTGAGTTCTCTCTCTCTCCTTCTTTCTTCCTTCTTCTTTTCATTATCATTTGTGTTGGTAGTTGACAATGCACTCATCAAGGGGGAGATTGCGGATACATGGGTGTATGCCGAGTCTCTGAGTGATGAGTGATTGTCAACCGGGATGATGCGCATGTTCTTTGGCTTGTGTTGTGCAGGTGTCGAGCACGGATACAGTGATCAGAGGCAAGGTGAAGGTCAAGTAGAGCCGTGCCGTGCCGATGGACCAAGAGTGGCGAAGGGCGGATGTGAGGCTTGGACTGAGGGACCGGTGGCCCGAGGATCAGCTGTGGTGGCAGACAGCCTGGGACAGCGACAAGCGAAGACTTGCGGTCATGTGTTGCCTGAGTCGTGGACTTGGGGACACGTGTCGGTGGATGGGGTGCATGGGCAGTGCATCCCTTTACAGCTTCGGTTTGGTGGTAGAGCCAGAGAAAAACCATCGGGTGGATGGTTTCCAGGTTTGGGCCTCAAAACCTGGGCGCTGATGGTTTCCGAGTTTGGCCACAAAACTCAGGCTGAGGATGGTTTCCAGGTTTGGGCTTCAAAACCTGGGTGTTGTGGGTTTGCTGAGTTTGGGCCACAAAACTCAGGCGCTGGTGGGCTGGTTTCCCAGTTTGGGCCTCAAAACCGGGGGTTGGTCGTGAAGGCTGGTTTCCCGGTTTGGGCCTCAAAACCGGGGGTGCGACGTCCAGGAGAAGGACGCAGAGCGAGCGGTGGCGGCACGTGGTGGCAATCGGGAGGTTGCGTCGATGCAACGCTACGAGTTGTGCGGGCATGGCCGTCGAATCCACCTACCATCGAGTTGGTTCAGAATAACCTTAGGGTTTAGCTGGTTCGCTCTGTAAGTAGTTATGGGTAGAGTGGGAATTAGGAATAGTTAGAATTAGGATAAGTAGGGGGAGACACCCACCTCCCCATCCATCTCAGTCATTTGCTATTCTGTCTTAGGGTTTCCTGCTCTCCCATTCCCTGCTGTAGCGATCTGAGATCCACAGAGAAGAGAACAATACCTCTGTGCCCGTGAGATTTTGAGGAAGTGAGACCGTAATCTCACTTTTGTAGCGTGTGGTAGCCACACGGTTGCAATTTCGTGGTTGTGATTCGTGTTTCGTTCGTGTTCTTCGCGGAATCCTTTTTCTCCACGTTTTTCCCGTCGCTTGATCTCTTTGCTCGATTCATCTTTTGCAAATCCGTTTGAACCAAGTTGTTCTAGGTCATGGGGCACTTCTTTCTACTGAAGGAATTCACTTCTAACCTCAGTCTAGGAGATCGATCGATTTTGGTTTCAGGACAAGCTTTTCTCCCTTCCCCCGAAATTCTTCGATTCATCGATTTGGAGATATGTTCGAGCCATGATCTCTTAGAGATAGCTCACTATCCACTTTGTGACTCCTCTCACCGAGTTTGATCCCTAGAGGATTTGTTTTGGGTGAGATCGAGTCGAATCACTGAACGAACAGTGCAGTCTCGGGGTGACCGGACGCTGGGTCGGGCTGACAGGATGCGTCGGTGTGGTTGAATACTACGCGGGGGTTTTTGGATTCTTGACCGAACGCTCGTGACTGCTTGTGATCGGACGCACGGTGAACACTGTTCCCTACTTTGTCTGTGTTGACGGACGCACTGCTTCCGACCGGACACTCTTTTCCCAGTGAGTCTGGTCGCTTGCAGAGAGCTCCGAAATCTGGTTTCGTCTGACCGGACGCGTCCGGTGCCTCTTGACCGGACACAGGCAGAGTCCGGTCAGTGCCGTTTTGCGCAGTTTTGTTCGCAGTTTGTTCGTCCATTGTCGGTTTTGATTTCCGGCTTTTGCGTTGGGTTTCTTGAGTCGTGTAGTGTCTCGTTGTGCTTCTTGGAAGCATCCACCCTACATCTAGGGTCGTGGACACTTACGAGCTCTAGGGTTTGCTCTTGGGGTTGTTTTACGGGACAGCGACTACTAGTTTCCAAAAGGAAAATTTGAAGCTCCCATTCACCCCCAGGTTGCTTTCTGATTGCATTCTCGGTCCTTCAAAACAGCACAAGACAGGGTTTCTGCGGGGTCATCGGATGCGCCGATGCCTAGCATCGGACGCTCCGATGACCTCGACCAACGGTCAACTGTACCTTCTTGTCAGACTGTTCAAAGGGACATCGGACGCTGGGCAGCGTCCGATGCCACCACATCGGACGCGATTTTACCCTCTCTGGAACCTCTCTGCATGGCCATCGGACGCTGGCCCTCAGCGTCCGATGCGACCCCCAGTTCACGCGCACGTGAACAGTGGTACGGGCGCGTCCGATGTGAACACATCGGTGCGTCCGATGCCACGCATCAGACAGACCCAAGTCTAGTGAGCATCGGACGCGCGTCCAATGCCCACCAGGCCAGCGTCCGATGCCTATACCAAGGCCAAAACCAACTCGGATCGCGACGCGGCCTTAACGACTTTTGTTCTCGACATAAGGCATCTCTCTGAGCTACCTAGGGCTATGAAATAATAAGTGTGCACCACACCTAACTCAATAGTCTTATCTAGGTCAAGCTACTGATTCACGCTCCCCTTTATAGTACAGCCAAAGGAAAAAACAAACCTAAGACTACCTAAGTGTCCTCCAACACCATGCGACACTTAGCCTAGACTATCACCATCTTTGTCGTCCGTCCTTTGAAAACCGAAACAATTTCCATCGCCAGGGGACATGAACTCCATATGCCCGTATCATCGCCATTACCATGACTAACTCATCTCTGTTTCTGCAAAACACACGTTAGTCACAGTAATCTTGTGTTTCATCCAATCACCAAAACCCACAAGGGGCCAAGATGCGTTCAATCTCCCCCTTTTTGGTGATTGATGACAACACGAGATCGAGTATAGAGAGAAGAGGTTTTCAAATCATGACATGTATGAACTTGCAATGAATAAGAGAAAATGATTAGGGGCAAGCTCATACATATCATGCCAACACCCTGCACTCAACAAGTTAGAGTGAATAGCAAGTGCAAGAGAAAAGAGCTCATAAACATAGTCAAGTGAGAATTAAGCACAAGTAATGAGCGAAACGAAATGACATGTCATAGAATATATCATAGTGAGCACATACATGACATAAGATCCATGGCATAAGTATATAGCAAAGAAATGCACAAAAGATGTGATAAGTAAAGAGCGTATGTGAAACATAACACACAAAAGAGCAAATCCCTCTCACATTGCTCCCCCTATCGCTATACTCGCTCACTCTCCCCCTTTGGCATCGAGCGCCAAACTAAGCGTCGGAGGGCGGAGGTGGTGCAGACGAATCAGGTGCCATCTCCGGAGACCTCTGAGTGAACTCGAACTGCTGAAGGAGAGTCTCGGAGTCTGTAGACGAGTCGCCGGTAGCCTGCTGACCCTCTGAAGCTGGGAGCTGCGGTGAAGCGATCCGGGTCGGCTCTGGCACTGACTGCTCTGGCTGCTCAACCTGCTTAGTCTGCTCTGGCTGCTCTGGGTCGGTCGCAGTCTCAGTAGTGGTGTCAACCTGAGGATCGGAGTGCGGAAGCTCGGGAATAACTGACAACTCAGGCTGAACTGTCGTGGTCGTCTCGGACAGAACTGGCTCGGTCTGCTCTGAATACGCAACTGAACTCGGTAAGGTCTCTGTGGTAGAAGTGACCGAAGCCGTCGTCGTCTAGACTGGGTCCTGGAGATCTGGCGTGGGGAACCCAGTGAGCTCACTGAAGCTGGCCGACAAGTCCCGGGTCACAGAGGTAGTAGTCGCATAGAGGGACTCTGTCGGGCGTGGAGTGAAGCCAGTGCGCAGAGGACTGAAGATGGGAGCTCCTCCAGGCGGAGTGGTAAAGGAGGTAAACTGAGAGGAGCTCTGGCCAAAGGACTGCAGCTGCTGAAATTGTGGAGGCTGACCAAACGGCGGCTGCTGAGAACTGCTGGGGTGGGACTGGTGGCTACCACTGTAGCTGGTGCTGGGGAGGGGGCTGCTGCCACTGCCACTGAGGAGGTCCACTGGCAAGCCTCTCCATGAAGCTCAAGGTCTGTTGCTGTAGCTCCATCATCTGTCGCTGCAGGGCGTCTGAGCACTCCTAAGCATGCTGCTGTGCGAGGGCCTGCTGCTGAGCCAAGCGCTGCTGCTCCTGAGCTAGCCTCTGTACGTCTTGTGTCACTGTCCGCTGCTGCTCCTCCATCCGTGCAAGTATAGCCAGAAGTGCGGGGTCGGAGGAAGCAGTACCAGACGTCCCGACCTGTGAGTCGTGAGCTCTAGGCTGAAAGCGGGGCAGGAGCTGGTAGTCCTCGTCGGAGCTGTCGGTGGGGTCCTCTATGACATATGTGTCACCACCCTCTAGGTCAGCTAACTCCTGCTCGGCGAGGGCTCGGACAGCCTCGTCCTGCTCCTGTGCGGTCTCTGGTACCTCGGGACGCTGCCTCGAGCTGGACGGACGCTGCTCCTCGTGCTGCTGCCTGCCGGTCCCGACTGTGTCCCAACAGCTGACTCATGTTGTACTCGGGAAACACGGTCACGGAGCCGTTGAGAGACTGACTGGGACGGCTGCCTGTAGTGGTAGCTACCTTCCAAAGGATGAACGAGATCCAGTGTGCGTAAGGTAGCTGCCGACGAGCCTTGATGCCCTCTGCCACTGTGTCCTCCATCTCGCACAAGATGACGTCCCACACGTCGAACTCCTGCTGCATGACCATATACGCAAGTAACCACAGCTGCATACGTGAAAGTCCCTCTCGGAAGCCAACCCTGGGAAGCAAGGTCCGCCGAAGAACCTCGTTGAGGATCCGAGTCATAGGGGTGAGATCCCTAGGCGCGCGACTCGAACCCTCACCGAAGGGCTCAGTGAAGCAGGGGCGGACCAAGTCGGTCGACGGCTGGGCACCACCATGAGGGCGGCGGGGTGGCTCCGTCCTGTCGTAGCACAGGTCATGGATCCGGGTCTGTGAGTGTCGCAATCCAAACCAATCCGGATCTCAGACGAGAACAGCCTGTAGTGCTGCCCCTCAAAAGCAAACTCTATGGTCTCTCTGTCCGGGTGCACCCAAAGTGAAGCATAGAACTGGAACACCCAATCCTCGATATATGAGCCAGACCGCCCCAGAAGATCCGCCAAACCTGGTAGGAAGGTGAGAATGGGATGAATCTACTCTCCAGCTGCTGTGACGACTGCCTCTAGGGGACAGACACGCTGCAAACGCAAGCAGATGCCGGTGTTCCTGTAACCTCTGTAGAAGTCCTCCTAGAGCACAGTGAAGAAGTCGGCTCCAGCCTGCTCCTGCCTGTCCCTCGGAAACCACTACTCAATAGGTACAAGTCTCAGAGTCTAAATTTGGGAGCAAGTGGTGGCCCGGAGGTCCAGTCACGGGATCGGCGGGGGCGCACGCACGACGGAGACGGAGCACGTGCCCCCGCAGAGGGACATCGGGCTGGGGGGCACCTCTGTCCGGCGACGGGACGACCGGCGTGGGGGAACCACCTGGGGAACCTCCTCCTCGGCCTCTGCCTCTGCCTCTGCTGCCTCGGCCTCTGTCTGGTCCTACTGCGAGCTCTAGAGCTCGACTCCCGGCGAGGTGAATGTGGTCCGGCGACCGGCGGCCATAAGAGTGCCAATCGGCGAGCCGTGCCGACGCTCGACCTCCTCTATCGCTCTGCGCTGGTCTAGGGACAGCTGATCCTCGATCCTGAGTCTGCCAGCACTGCCTCCCTGCTCTGCTCGCTCTGCTGCGTCGGCCACTGCCTGTGCCTGAGCTGCCTCTCTCTCCTGATGAGTGCGCTTCCAGTGCACGATAAGCTTCGCCTTCCCAAGCCGCTGACCGAAAGGCGGGGGACGTGGAGGAGAGTCCCCTGGGCCAGCACCGACGTTCTTGCAGCGCGGCATGGCTGACAAGAACAAAAGAACAACTGTCACGCAAGACGCTCGGGACTACCGCTGAAAGAAACACTGACACTGAAACCAGCTGACAACCCAAAGCTGACAAGCAAACCCTGACAAACAAACTCCCCCTGTCACTGGCGAGGCTTGGCCTCGATCCATACCCGCGGGCTTGGCCCCGGGTTATCGGTCACTGACAACTGACAACTGACACGACCACTGACTCGCTGCGAGAAAGACGGGATATATATATAAGAAACTATATGCTAGAGATAAGCGAGTCCTATGGAAGCAAAGCAAGTAGATAAGAATGGAAAGGGGCTTCGCTACCTGACGACAGACAATCCGACCCAAGAGCAAGGAGAGACACTGACGTTCGGCGTCCACGCGACACACCAAGGTGGACTGCAGAAAGTTTGAGTGAAAATGGGGTCAAAACAAGAAGGAACGACGGTTGACGCATTTCGTCGAACACTTGGTGTGCAGGGGTTCAGGGAGGAGGGTGAATGGCTCGCTGTTGCAGATGGGCTGTCCGGGGAGAGGTCGTCGGAAACGGGGACGAGTGCAAGGAAGAACATACGGCTCCGGCGAGGTGAAGGCGAGCACCGGCGAGCTGTTTCGACGGACTCCGGCGAGAGCACAGTGTGGAGCAAGCGCGCGCGCGGTGGGGGGGGGGTCGGGGGCGGCGGCGGGGCGCGGATGGGCACGGCGGAGCACGAGAGAGTGGCGAGGGCTCAGGAGGGGAGGGAAAGCGGCCGGCGAGCAAGCTAGGGTTAGGGCGTGCGGCTCGGCGGCGGCTGCGGGACGGGCACGGGCGCGATGAAGACGAAGAGGGGAAGTGATGACGCGTGGGGCTAGATAGTCGGTGGAAGAACTCAACGCGCCGCTTAAAGGGGCATCGGACGCACCAATGGATTCACATCGGACGCTCCGATGCCTATGCAGAGAGCTCCAGAATGGCCAAAATCACATTGGACGCGTCCTTTGCCTCGGCATCGGATGCTGGGCAGCGTCCGATGGGGCATCGGACGCACCGATGGGGACACATCGGACGCTACCCTGACACTGTTCCAGCTGGAGCTGTCTACAGTGCAGGGCATCGGATGCTGGAGGAGCGTCCGATGCAGCGTCCGATGCCGCATTTTGAGCTGTTTTGAAGATTTCTGTTGCGGCTCCCTCTCCCAACTGAGTTCCGACTCAAATAGGAAGCAAAAAAACACCAGTTGGAACCTAGTATGAGCATCCTCGCATAAACCCTTAATTTTATAAATATTTTGCCATAGGCTACATATCATTTTTAGGTAAAATAGGCAATAAATCCCGAGGAGAGGAACAACATGCGGCCACCAAAACTAGGGGACTCAACCATTAAGAGCCTCAAATGCTCCCCCTAGCGGTGGACGAACACAACGGTTGCTCAAAACATAACCAAAAATAAATGACAAAGCAACAACCATGCATATGCAATGCATTACGGAATTTGAATCTAGGTTGCTTGTCAAGTTTGCTCATGGGTAAGCTTCTTCACACGCTTTTGAGGGCGGTTATCTTAACCACGTCTGACAAGCCTATGTGCAAAGCATAATTTAAACATGGCATATTATACAATGCAATGCAAAGACAACCCCCTTTCACCTTTTGACAAAGTTACTTAGATCAAGCACATTGAGATCACTTCGCAATCTACAAAGAGTGTTCTCATCTAGGGGTTTTGTGAAGATATCCGCCAATTGATCTTCGGTTCTAACTCCCTCTAAGGATATGTCTTTCTTGGAAACATGGTCTCTAAGAAAGTGATGGCGAATATCTATGTGCTTTGTGCGAGAGTGTTGAACCGGGTTGTTAGCAAGCTTAACCGCGCTCTCATTGTCACACAACAAAGGTACCCTTTCTAGGACTACACCATAGTCTAAAAGGGTTTGTTTCATGTAAAGGATTTGTGCACAACAAGCACCCGCGGCTATGTATTCCGCCTCGGCGGTAGACAAGGCCACACTATTTTGCTTCTTTGAACTCCATGACACTAGTGATCTCCCAAGCAAATGGCACCCTCCGGATGTGCTTTTTCTATCTACTTTGCAACCCGCGTAATCTGAATCGGAATACCCAACGAGTTGGAAGTTAGCTCCTTTGGGATACCAAAGGCCAAAGCTTGGGGTGTGCTTTAGGTACCTAAGGATTCTCTTCACCGCTACAAGATGAGATTCCCTAGGATCGGCTTGAAAGCGAGCACACATGCACACACTAAACATGATGTCGGGCCTAGATGCGGTCAAGTATAACAAGCTACCAATCATAGAACGGTAGAGAGTTTGATCAACAACGGGTTACCTCCCACATTTAGGTCGAGATGTCCGTTTGTTGGCATTGGAGTCTTGATAGGCTTGCAATCATCCATGTTGAAGCGCTTGAGGAGGTCTTTTGTATACTTCTCTTGAGATATAAAAGTCCCCTCCTTCAATGCTTGACTTGAAAGCCTAGGAAGAATGTGAGCTCGCCAATCATGGACATTTCGAACTCCTTCGACATCAAGTCACCAAATTCCTTGCAATAGGCTTCATTTGTTGACCCGAAGATGATATCATCAACGTAGACTTGACAAACGAAGATCTCTACATCAAGCTTCTTGGTGAATTGTGTGTGTCGACCCTTCCCAATGGTGAAGCCCTTCTCAATGAGGAAGTCCCGGAGGCGCTCGTACCATGCTCTTGGGGCTTGTTTGAGCCCATAAGCGCCTTGGACAACCTATAAACATGATTAGGATATCTAGGGTCTTCAAACCCGGGAGGTTGATCAACATAGACTAGTTCATTTATGAAGCCATTTAAAAATGCACTTTTCACATCCATTTGATATAATTTAATGTTATGATGTGATGCATATGCAAGGAGGATACGAATGGCTTCGAGTCTTGCAACCGGTGCAAAGGTCTCTCCAAATCCAATCCTTCAACTTGAGAGAACCCCTTTGCAACTAGCCTTGCCTTGTTTCTAACAACCTTGCCTTGATCATCTTGCTTGTTCCTAAACACCCATTTTGTTCCAATGACTCTTGCGCCTTTTGGTCGCTCTTCAAGTGTCCAAACTTGGTTGCGGGTGAAGTTGTTTAGTTCTTCATGCATGGCATTCACCCAATCCGGATCACCTAGAGCTTCATCTACAATGGTAGGCTCAACAAGAGAAACAAAGGAGTGATGTTCCATAAATAAAGCAAGTTTTTGAGATCGAGTCATTACACCCCTTGTCGGACTCCCTATGATGAGATCTTGAGGATGAGCTTGTAGTAGAGGAGTAGTCCTTTGATCAACCACTTGAGGGGCCGCTTGTGGAGCATCAACATCTTGTGCTTGTACCACCATTTGTTCATGGGAGTGTGAGTGTCCTCATTTGGATCCCTCCCATCTTTGTCATCATCATGTGGTACATTTGATGAGGATGGCTTGTCTAAAACTTGCACATCGTCATCATCATCTTTAGGCTTGATGGCTCCAACCGGCATGTTCTTCATTGCTTCCCTCAATGGTTCATCACCTACATCATCAAGATTTTCATGCTCTCCTGAGAGCCATTAGATTCATCGAATTCCACATCATATGTTTCTTCTACCATCCCGGTGGCATGGTTGAATACTCGATATGCTTTGGACTTCAATGAGTAACCAACAAGAAAACCAATATCACATCGGCGTTGAAACTTCCCTAGGTGTTGGCGCTTCTTGTAGATGTAGCATTTGCACCCAAACACTCTAAAGAAGGATACATCTGGCTTCTTGTTGTTGAGTATCTCATAGGGGGTCTTGCCAAGGAGACGGGGGGGGAACAACCGATTTGATGCATAGCAAGCGGTGTTGATTGCTTCCGCCCAAAATCTTTCCGTGTAGAGTACTCATCTAACATTGTCCTTGCTAGGGTGATTAGAGTCCGGTTCTTCCTCTCAACTACCCCATTTTGTTGTGGTGTTTAGGTTGCGGAGACTTCATGCTTGATCCCAATTCATCACAAATATTCCTCAATATGGGTGTTGTCGAACTCCTTTCCGTTGTCACTTCTAATCTTCTTGATCTTCACATCAAACTCATTTTGGGCTCTCTTGGCAAACTTCTTGAATGAAGGGGTTGCTTCGGATTTGTCATGAAGAAAGAATACCCAAGTGTATCTAGAATAATCATCAACAATCACTAGGCAATTGAGATTTCCACCCAAGCTAGCATATGCTGTTGGCCCAAATAGATCCATATGAAGAAGCTCTAATTCTCTTGATGTTGATACGAAGGCTTTGGTTGGATGAGTGTTTGCAACTTTCTTGCCGGCTTGACATGCACTACACAATTTGTCCTTCTCAAATTTGACATCCTTCAAGCCTCTAACCAAATCCTTCTTCAATAGCTTGTTGAGAGTGTTCATTCCCACATGAGCCAATCTTCTATGCCATAGCCAACCAAGTGATTGCTTAGTGAACAAACATGTCTTCAAGTTGGCATCTTCGGAGGAGAAATCCACTAAGTAGAGATTGTTGTATCTAAAGCCTTTGAAGATCACTTGTGCATCATCTTTCTTGGTCACAACACTTCTTTGTCGGTGAACAAACATTGAAAGCCAAGATCACAAAGTTGCCCAACGGATAGCAAGTTGAAGCTCAAGGATGCAACAAGAAGCACATTGGAGATGGTATGATCATTTGAAATAGCCACTTTGCCCAATCCCTTGACATTGCCCTTTGAGTTGTCACCAAATGTTATCTTTTCATGGTCGTCAACATTCTCTTCTAGTGAGGTGAACATCCGGGGATGACCGGTCATATGTTGTGTGGAACCACTATCAATCACCCAATGAGATCCACCGGTCTTGTAGTTCACCTACACACACAAGAAATCAAGATTGAGCTTTTGGGACCCAAACTTGTTGCGGTCCCTTAACCTTCTCAACTAGTGACTTAGCAACCCAAATTTGCTTTGGCCTATTCTTGTTACGTGGCCCCATAAACCTGACTTTCACTTTGCCACTAGAATCTTGTCTAAGCATGTAGTGAGCATTGAAAGCAAAGGGCCTAGCATGCTTGGGCAAGGGTGTGGGTTTTGGCTCTTCACAATCATGAGCAAAGTGTCCTTCTTTTCCACACTCATAGCATCTCCCAATCTTCTTCTTCTTTGGCTTGTGATGCTCTTGCGTTGCTTCATCTTTTCTTCAAGAAAGTCAATGCCATTTCTATTTGTCTTCATGACGGGTTCATGAGAATCTCACTTTGTAGACATTGGCCCTTGGTGAAGTTCCTCAATCCGGTGGTGAGGTTCTCTTTCTCCTTCTTAAGCTTGTCATTCTCTTGTTGGAGTTGCAATTGAGATGGTGTCATCTTGTAATCTCTCTCCATCTTCAATCTCTTGTTCTCTTCTTTTAGCATGTCTAGCTCAAGTGTCATGCTATAGTCATCATCATGAGTTTGAATGATAACTTGCTTGGTGGTTGTAAGCTTCTCTAGATCAACCTTGAGCTTTGCATTCTCACTCTTGATCTTGACATAATCATCATAGTGATCGGCCTCAACCACTTTCTTGCCCTTGCCACTAGCTCTTTGCTCATCATGCTCACTAACCAAGTCCTCACAAGATGTTTGCTATGTCACACTTAACAACAAGGTTAGGGGCATCATGTGTCTCATGTGAAAGCATATCATAAGCAATGGTGAGAGTATCATAATCTACTTTCACTTGAGTGTATTGTTCTTTGAGCAAAGTATGAATAGTGAAAAGATCACTATGCATCTTATCAATTTTCATTTTTAGCTTTGAGCTCTTTGTTAGAGGACTTGAGCTCCATGATGGAAGATGACATAGTAGCAAGTTCATTTTTCAACTCATCACTAGCATGCATGACATTGTCATATTTTTCAACAAGAGCTTCATTATCATGAACAAGCCTTTCATTTTTAGCTCTAGTCTTTCTTATGATTTTAGTATAGTTGTTTAGCAATTCAACAAGTTCATCATAAGAAGGAGCTTGAAAACTCTCCATCACTATCATCATCACTAGAGTCATCATCTCTATGTACCTTTCGGTCACCATTTGCCATGAGGCATAGGTGTGTATAGGATGATGGCGGCGATGGTGGTGGTGTAGAGGATCCAATGACTAGAGCGGCCACCTTCTCCTTCTCATCATCACTATCTTCATTTGATGAGCCACCGGAGGAGTCAATGTCGGTGAGCCATCACCAACAATGTAAGCCTTGCCACCTTTCTTGTGGAATTGCTTCTTCTTCTTGCCATCCTTCTTGTAGGGCTTATCATTCTTCTTCTCATCTTCGCTAGATGAGTCATACTTCTTGCCCTTGTTCTTATTCTTGTAGCTCTCTTTCTTGGGCTTGGGGCATTGATGAGCAAGATGGCCAAGATCTCCACAATTGCAGCAATCCATTTCGGAGATTGGCCTTCTCTTGCTACTAGTGAAGAACTTCTTCTTTCTTGAGTCAAAGTTGACTCCATTCTTGTGAAGCTTCTTCAACATCTTGGTGGTCTTCCTCACCATGAGAGCAATGTTTGAATCATCTTCATCATCGCTTGTGCTCTCATGATGCACCGCAATAGCCTTGGACTTGCCCTTCTTGTCATGACTTGCTTTAAAGGCCAAGACTTTCTTCTTGTCGGTGAAAGAGCCACCACTTGGTGGGTGATGTGCATGTACATCTCATGAGCATTGATCTTCCCCAAGACTTGTGTTGGTGTAGATGTGGGGAAAGATCCCTTGATGTTGTAGCACCGTCACGATGTGTCCATACTTGTCAATGGGAAGGACACATAGAATCTTCCTCACAACATTGGATGGTTGCATTTGTGTGAGGCCAAGACCATTAACTCCTCTACAAGAACATTCAAGCGTGAGTACATTTCATTGGCATTTTCATGAGCAAGCATTTCAAAAGAATTTAACTTTTGCATAACCAAATGATAACGCTCCTCACGCTCACTCTTGGTTCCCTCATGGAGCGCACAAATGTTATCCCATAATTCATGGGCATCCTTGTGGTTCCGGACACGATTAAACACATCTTGAAAATGCCTCTAAAGATGATGTTTTTGGTCGTTGCATTCCATTTCTCATTTTCTTCTCATGAGGGGTTAAGCTTGTACCCTCCTTAGGCTTGGGAAAGCCGGTGATTGCGGCTTGGCGGCATTTAACATCTACCGCTTCTAGGTACGACTCCATACGGATTTTCCAATATGGAAAGCGTCTCCCTCGAACATGGGCGGTGGTCCATCACCCCCGGACATCTTAACTCTAGGCAGTTAAGCCTAAATCGAGAGCACATGGCTCCGATACCAATTGAAAGGATCAAGATGCCCAAGAGGGGGGGTGAATTGGGCTTTTCAAACTTTTGCAAGAATTAAAACCTATCAAGCCCAATTAACCCCCTAGTGCCTAGAAGAGTGTATGACTAGAAACAACCGCATAAAAAACTATCGCTAAACCATTTCTACTCTAGCATGTCAATTCAACTGTGAAAGAACAACAAGTAAACGCGGAATTGAATTGCTCAAAAGTAAATGCAAAGTGAAGACAGTTAGAGATGACACGGCGATCTTTATGTCGAGGTATCGAGGTGTCAGCACACCCCCTAGTCCTCATTGGAGCACCAGCGCAAGGGTATCGCCCCCCCTTGATCCGCGCAAGGATCAAGTGCTCACTATGAGCTGATTCTTCGCACATCCGGCCCGATGAATCGCTCGCTACCAGTCACAACATGGCTTGGGTCATCCACAATGCCTCGGATGATCACTAAGCTCTCCGATCGCCGCCAAGCCGTCTAGGTGATGCCGATCACCAAGAGTAACAAGCTAGAACTCTCACTTGACAAACACAAGGCCAAGAGATGGATGAATGCACACTTGCTACTCAATTCTCACTAGGAGGTCACTAATTCTCTCAATTAGCAAATCTCTCAACCTCACTAGGGCTCTTGCTCTTTCTCACATCACAAGGTGTCTCTCAGCAAAGGAAAGTGGCAAGAACACTCAAATGGATGAGGAGGTGGAGTATATATACTCCCCCAACGGCCATCCAAAAACAAACACAAGAACAGGGTTTCTGCGGAGTCATTGGAACGCGATGCCTAGCATCAGACGCTCCGATGACCTCGACCAACGGTAAACTGTACCCTCTTGTCAGACTGTTCAAAGGGACATCGGAGGGGGCAGCGTCCGATGCCACCCACATCGGACACGTTCGATGTGATTTTACCTCTCTGGAACCTCTCTGCATGGCCATCGGACGCTGGCCCTCAGCGTCCGATGCCAGCGTCCGATGCGACCCCCAGTTCACGCGCACGTGAACAGTGGCACGGGCGCGTCCGATGTGAACACATCGGTGCGTCCGATGCCACGCGTCAGACAGACCCAAGTCTAGTGAGCATCGGACGCGCGTCCGATGCCCACCAGGCCAGCGTCCGAGGCCTATACAAGGCCAAAACCAACTCGGATCGCCACGCGGCCTTAACGACTTTTGTTCCTCTCGGCATAAGGCATCTCTCTGAGCTACCTAGGGCTATGAAATAACAAGTGTGCACACACCTAACTCAATAGTCTTATCTAGGTCAAGCTACTGATTCACGCTCCCTTTATAGTATGGCCAAAGGAAAAACAAAGACCTAAGACTACCTAAGTGTCCTCCAACACCATGCGACACTTAGCCTAGCCTATCACCATCTTCGTCATCCGTCCTTTGAAAACCGAAACGAATTCCATCGCCAGGGGACATGAACTCCATATGCCCGTATCGTCGCCCATTACCGTGACCTAACTCATCCCTGTTTCTGCAAAACACACGTTAGTCACAATAATGTTGTGTTTCATCCAATCACCGAAACCCACAAGGGGCCAAGATGTGTGCAGGTGTCTCCCCCTACTTATCTTAATTCTATATCCCACTCTACCCTTAATTATTTACAGAGCGAACCAGCTAACCCTAGAGTTATTCTGGACCAACTCGAAGTAGATGCTGACCCGACGGCCACGCCCACACAGCTGGTAGCGTTGCCTCGACGCACCTCACCGATTGCCGCCACGTGCCACCACCGCTCTGCTCGTCCTTTTCACGGACCTCGCCCCCGGTTTGAGGCCGAAATCGGGAAACCTGTCTTCACGGACCAACCCCCGGTTTTGAGGCCCAAACCGGGAAACCAGTGTCCATCGCCTGAGTTTGTGGCCCAAACTCAGAAAACTCGCCAGCGCCCATGTTTTGAGGCCCAAACCTGGAACCATCCTCAGCCCGAGTTTTGAGGCCCCAACTCGGCAAAACCCGCAGCACCCAGGTTTTGTGGCCCAAACCTGGAAACCGTCCACCCGGTGGTTTTTCTGTGGCTCAACCACCAAACCAACGTTGTAGAGGGGATGCACTGCCCGTGCACCTCGTCCACCGACACGTGTCCCTAGGTCCTCAACCCGAGCCACACTGTGCCCTGCAAGTCTCGCTCGTCGTTGTCCTAGGCTGTCAGCCACCACAGCTGATCCTAAGGCCACCGGTCCCTCAGTCCAAGCCTCACGTCCGCCCTTCACTGCTCCCGGTGCGTGCATCGGTACGGCACGTCTCTACTTGACCTTCACCTTGCCTTTTATCACTGTCTCGTGCTCGACACCTGCACAACACAAGCCAAAGAACATGCGCGCATCAAACCCATTGACAATCACTCATCACTCGAGATCGGCATACACCTATGTATCTGCAATCTCCCCCTTGATGAGTGCATTGTCAACTACCAACACAAATCATAATGGAATAGAAGAAGGAAGAAGAAGGAGAGAGAACTCGACCAAATGACCCAAAAGCATAGCAAAGCCGAAGAAGGTCAAGTGGAAAGAGTAAGAAAACTTGGTCCCAACGGCTCGACGCAACCAAGCAAAGCAAAGCTAGCCCTCAAGAAGAGGTAGAACAGGCTCAACACCGCTAGCAGGAAAGCTCGACACCAATCAAAAAATCAATTGAAATTCAAGCCAAAATAGAGCTAGCCCTCAAGAAGAGCAGGACGGGCTCAACACCGCTAGCGAGAGAGCTCGATACCAACTGAAGAATACCAACTGAAGAGCAGAAAAGCTCGATACCAATTGAGAAAACACCCTCGCAAAGCAAAACTGCTAGTCCCTCAAGATAGAGGCATAGAGGCTCAACACAACTAGCATAAAATTGCTCCATACCAATTGAAAAAAATTCATAAATTCATCAAGCGAGCAAACTCCCCTCCAATAGTGCACACACAACTCATTGATTTGATTTCTCCCCTTTATGATTTGACAGAAAATTCTCCCCTTAGTTGATAATGCACTATCAAGCAAATTACTCCCCTTCAAAATGCATATGAGTCAAAAATACAAGTTAGCAGCTTCAGGAATATAGTCAATAGAATGAAAAGATGCTCTACAAAATGTTGTGAACCGATGACTCAACAACATATACAACATGCTAGCAAAGGCTCAATCTGATCACCAAATACGAAATATGAACCATATGAGCAAAGTGAGCAGTTTTAGCCAAAAAGTATTCACCATCAAAATAGCACTCAACATGTATAGACAGGAAGTCAAACATGTGCTGAACATGTATACAAGGTGAACTATCCATAGCAAAGTTCAATCATCATGCTATAGAATGGAACATATACTTGTGATTTCAAATATTAGTCGGAGTTGCAGCGGTGTGTGATTGTGTGTGTTTGACAATTACACAAGTTCAGAATAGCACATGTGACTGCGAGAGGTTGAAAGCTTGTCATTGCCTAACTTTTCAACCGAGCTAAGCCTATGCATATGCAATCAGAAGCTTAAAGCGTCGGTTTCGGTCATACACTACACGGCTCGAGTTAACCCAATGTGCAATGAGAAATAGTCTCGGTACCGTGATGTGCTGACAAGCAATCCCATCTCGATCTTTTCAATTCACTTAAAACTTGGTTCAATTTTTAAAAGACAGAATATGAACATACCAAGCAAGTGAATGACTCAAAACTTAGAGACATAGCAACCTAGCATATATGAAAAGCACAAGTGAATTCAACACATTCTACACATGCTAGTTGCATATCTCAATGGTGAACAATTTCAAGTTTTATGTTTATTAAGCATATTCACCATGTATAAATAGCTCAGCTCATAACATGTATCAGTGATCAGAAAGAGCATAAGCTACAAGTATCATCATATAGCATCAGAGCATACTAGATAGAGCATAATCACACATTCTAAGATTATATACATGAAGCTCAGAAAATGAAGATGCATGATGAATGCAAAGGCTAAACCTACAAAGAATGAAAACAAACAAAAGAAAAGAAGTCAGTCTATAATACACTAACCAAAATGTTCCCCCATCTAAAAGGGGAAACACACACCAAGCTCACCTCTCAACCTATTAAAAGTGATTGGTCCAAAGGCTTGGTAAAAATATCTGCCAACTGATGATGAGTATCGACATGGTGAAGTCGATATCACCCTTCTCATAATGGTCTCGCGGGAAAATGAAACGCACATCAATGTGTTTGGTCTTAGAATGCAGCACGGGGTTCTTAGCAACGCTAATCGCACTCGTGCTTCACAAAGCAAAGGCACTCGAGAAAAGCTCAGACCAAAATCACGCAAAGTGGCCATCATCCAAAGCAAACTGGGAACAGCAGCTAGCCACAGCAACATATTCAGCCTCTGTGGTAGACTGAGCGACACTAGACTGCTGCGAGCGAGAAGACCAAGATACAAGAGAAGATCCAATAAACTGACAAGTCCAGAAGTGGACTTGCGATCAAGTCGACAACCAGCAAAATCGGCATCAGAGTAACCGCAAATGGATAGGGTGGATGAAGGACCAAATTGGCGACCAGAGGGGGGTGCGAATGGGAGCCTCAAATTTCTTCTCGAGAAACAATGGCCCTTGTCCCAGAAAAAACACCCCAAAAGCGAAGACTCAAAACAACGGTGAGTCATGACCTACGAATAGGTGATACCTAGGAGATGTCCTAGAGGTACAGCGAACTACCGAAGAACCCCCAAAACCAAGCGCCAAAGCAACGGAGCAAAACTGCAAGCAAGCTCCTAGACATCGAACCTCCGATAACGGAACAGCCCACTTCTATGGAAAAAGAAGAAAGTGTCCGACCAAAAAACTTAGGCCAACTAGTGACAAAAGTACCTTGGAAAATCCTTATGAAGTTGGGAAACTTAACGCAACATACGGATCTAAAATCGGAGGTCGAACGCAAAAGATACGGACGCTAGAATCGACGAAACTCCAAAAGCGGAACACTTAACTTCTATGGAGAAGGAGGAAGTGTCCGACCTAAAAAACTTTGACTAATGGTGGCAAAGTAACTTTGGAATGATCCTTAAGAAGTTAGAAAACCAACGCAAACAAACGGATCTCGAATCGGAGCCGTATGCAAAAGATACGGACGAAAAACAGCAAAACTCTGCAGTGGTGGACTGTCCGCTAGAAAACCGCAGACTGTCCGCTATTGAACCCCGGACAGTCCGGGAATGGGTCCTGGACAGTCTGCCGTTCAAAAATGAAAACAGAAACCTCGCTGCCTGTGAAAGGCCCCGACCCCCGGACAGTCCGGGGGTGAGTCTCGGACAGTCCGCCACTGTCCAGAAAGCCAAAAAACAGCTCGGACACAAACCAAAATCGATTGGATCTTCACCAAATCGAACGGGGCTGCAACCAAACTTCTCCCAAGTGTTCTTCTACGTGTTGGGAAGCTAATCCTAGGATATCATCGCTCCAAACCAACTAATCCATGAGAAACCGGAAGAACACTAGAGAAACGGGAAGAACGAAGAACGAACGCGATTTCGACCCGATCTATGTGCTCGTGAGGTTAGAGAATAAATCCTTAGGTGGAAAGAAGGAGCTCACGACATAGAATAATCTGATTCAAACGGAATCACAAATCGTCGCTCGGAGAGGGAGAACGAGGCAATCTCTGGAGAGGAAAAACAAAACGCGAAGAACAAAAAACGCGATTCGATCCAAAAATTGCAGCCAACAAAGAGGAGGAAGAATTTGATCCTTGGATTGCTACTAGATGATGAATTGTGTAGCACTCTGTGTCGGGTTACGAGCCACTCCTCGCAGTACAAAACGCGGAAGGAAAAGCTCAAGAACAAGAGCCGGTCTCTCCTCTCACCCTAGCCTCCTCTCACCTAAACAAAATGAGAGTGACACCTCCAAGAATACCAAGGATGGCTACCCTAGCAGCCCCTTCATCTTATATAGGCGCACGTCCGAAGACCAAAATGCCCTTACATTAAGCACTCAACCCAAATACCCCCCAGGGGTAAACCGTCCAGTCCTGACGATTTTCATCGGACGGCCACGCCCGCACATCCGGTAGCTTCGCCTCGACGCGACCTCCCTGATGCCGCCACGTGCTATCATGTCGACCACCGCGCCTTCTCGTGGATAGCTTCGGCGCTGAGCCAGCCTCTCCACGCCGCCACACATTGACCGTCCTTTTGGACCTTCCCCGGTTTTGAGGCCCAAAACCGGGAAACCCGCCAGCCCAGGTTTTGAGGCCAAACCTGAAAACCGTCCACCCCGAGTTTTGAGGCCCAACTCAAAAACCGGCCACCTCGAGTTTTGAGGCCCAAACTCGGAAACCATCGATGGTAGCTTTTTGAGGCTTAGCTACCGAACCCGCACCGTAGACGGGATGTGGTTCGCACACCCCGACCACCGGCACCAATGCCGATGCATGTCCAGCTCTCCACGCCGGGCACAACGCCTTCACCTTCCTTCTTGACTCGGCCGGCACTTGCGCGCCGCACGCAAGCCCGTGTGTCCGACCTCCCGCCAAGTGCCACGACGCCATCGTCTTCCTCCTGACTCGGCCGATGCATCGCACATCCCATGTGTTCTCGCTCGTCGATGCCATGTGCCAGCTACCACAGCTGTCCTCTGGCCCTCCGGTCCGTCGGTCCAAGCCTCACGTGCGCCCTTCACGCTCTGGGTTACATCGGCATGGCACGTCCGCCGCACGGCACGCCCATCCTTCACCGCTCCCGGTCCGTCGGCACGACATGTCTCTACTTGACCTTCACCTCGCCATCGACCACTGATCCGAGCTCCACACCTGCACATCAACACAGCCAAGAGACACATTTGCACACACACGCCAACACATAAGCACAACACAACTCACGCCACCGGTTAGTCATAAACAATAAGCGCATAGCAATATATATAGACTCAACCAGGAAAAGCCTCAAACCTTCCTCATCAAAGTCAATCATTCATCATATATGTTCTCAATCTCCCCCTTGATGAATGCATTGACTAACAATAAAACCAAAAAGGAAGGGTTTGCAAGCAAGCCTCACTCAAGTGCCCAAAAGCCAAGTAAAAAGCAAACACAAGGCACTTGAGATGAGGAAGGATCATGAAAACTCCAAATAAAAAGCTCTCGGTCCCAGGGAAATGGGAAAAGTGGGCAAAGCCCCACACAACCGAAGAGAGTGAAAACAAGAGTTTCATGAAATCCAAAAAGGCACTCAAAAACCAATCTCAAATAAAATTGTCTGAAGGACCGGATTAGCGACAAGAGGGGGGAGTGAATGGGAGCCTCAAATTCAACGTCGTGAATAGTATGGGCCTTGTCCCAGAAGGTCACCCCAAAAGCGAAGACTCAAAACGACCGGAGATTCACGACCTACGAGTAGGTGGATACCCTAGGAGATGTCCTAGTGGTACACAGCAGAACCTCTGGAGAAACTCCAAAACCAACTGCCAAAGCCACGGAGCAAAACTGCACAATCAGCAGATTCGCGGACTGTCCGGGGTCAGAGTCCCGGACTGTCCGCCGTTGAGTCCCGGACTGTCCGTGACTTGGAGCCGGACTGTCCGCCGCGCAAAACGCAAAAAACCAAACAGTGCTGCAAGTCTGCTGGACAGGTCCCCGGACTGTCCGCGGGTTTGTACCGCGGACTGTCCGCCGTTCACTTGACACATGAACAGTCAGGGGTCTGCACCTTACTGAACCAGCCAAATCCCGATCCCCGACTGTCCGCCGCTGGGGGCGCGGACTGTCCGCGGATGAACAGAAGGCACAATTTTGCTCGGGATAAAAAGGCAAATCGATCGGAACTTCACCAAATCAAAAGGGGCTTCGATCAACTTCTCCAGGTGATCCTCTATGTATTGGGGTGCTAGTCCTAGGAAATCATCGCACCAAACCAAGTCAATCAAGAGAGATTCGGGGATCACCGTAAAAGGGGAAGAACGAAGAACGAACGCGAAATCAACCCGATCTATGGATTCGTGAGGTTTGGAGAGAATTCCTTCGTAGAAAGAAGAGGCTCACGACCAAGAAAAAATTGATTCAAGTGGAATCGAAAATCATCTCACGGAAGGAAGAACGAGGCAAATCTCCAGGAGATGAAAAACCAAACATGAAGAACACAAGACACGATTCGATTTCAGCCGAAATTCCTCCACACGAGGAGACAATGAGAATATGGTCTCGTTTCCTCAAAAGATCCAAATACACAGAGGTATGATTCCCGTCTCTGCGGATCGCTTGCAGCGAGGTATGATTAGAACCTAAAGCGAGGGCTAGAGAGAGAGTGCTCAGGAACAAATGACTGCAAGGATAGAGAGAGAGGAGGGGTGCCTCTCTTATTTATAGCCTCAAACAATAATCCCCTTCTACTCCTAGATACAAGAGCGAATCGGCCAACCCTAGGGGTATCCCAGTCCAACTCTGCTGATAGCCGATCCGACGGCCACGCGCCCACCTCATCCTTAGCTTCGCCTCGACGCAGCCTCAGGATGCCGCTACGTGCCGCCCTGTCGACCGCCGCTCCTACTTCGCGAATAGCTACGCCGCCGCGCCAGCCTCTTCACGCCGCCAGCGTCGACCGTCCTTTTTGCGGACCTCCCCCGGTTTTAGAGGCCGAAACTAAACCTGGGCCTTCCCCCGGTTTTGAGGCCGAACCGGGAAAATGTCCTCAGGCTGAGTTTTTTTGGCCCAAACTTAGAAACCCGTGCGCCCAGGTTTTGAGAGCACCCAAACCTGGAAACCGTCCACGAGTTTTGAGGCCCAAACTCGGAAACCGGCCACCCCGAGTTTTGAGGCCCAAACTCGGAAACCGTCGAGGGTAGTTTTTTCGAGGCTCAACTACCAAACCTGTGGCATAGACGGGATGTGGTTCGCACACCCCGAGTTCCAGCACCGATGCCGGAGCATGTCCAGCCTCCATGCGGGCACAGTGCATTCGCCATCCTTCTCGGCCTCCCGCCAAGTGTCACGACGCCATCACCTTCTCCCGACTCGGCCGATGCACCGTACATCCCATGTGCTCTTGCTTGTCGACGCCACGTGCCAGCTACCACAGCTGGTCCTCAGGTCTCCGGTCCGTCGGACCAAGCTCCACGTCCGCCCCTCACCGCTCCCGGTCCGTCGGCACGGCACGTCCCTACTTGTCGTTCACCTCACCTTCGACCACTGCCCGAGCTCGCACCTGCACATCAACACAGCCAAGAGACATGTTGCCCGTTGATCGATCACTCATCACTCAGGAAGGGAACCACAAGGGCACATATCAACCTTGTGTTTTCATTTGTCAAACAATCATCCAAAAGAAACCCATCAAAGAAACCAAGGTACTTATCCACTTGGGTTTCAAAATTTATGATACTTAACCACTTGGGTTTCAAAATTTCTCCCCCTGATGATTGAATTGACAAAAACTAGGCACAAGAGATGTTTGAGATACCAACCGAAAACTTGGTCCCCAAAGACATGGGCAACGGCTCAAACGCAACCAAGCAAAGGATCGGAGCAACAACTCAACAAAGAGCAAAACTCGATCACATAGAGCAAAAGACTTGGTTCCCAAAGACATGGGCAACGGCTCGACGCAACCAAGTCAAAAATGAGCTAGCCTCAAGAAGAGGCAGAAAATGGCTCAAGACCACTAGCTCAAGGCTCAATACCAATTGAGGCTGAAACAACGCATTAGAATGCAAAACTGCTAGTCCCTTAAGATAGAGGCACAGAGCTCAACACAACTAGCAGAAGACTCAATACCAATCACAAGCAGCAAATAATTGGTGAAAACAGCTAGTCCTCAAGATAGAGGCAAAATGGCTCGACACAACTAGCTAAAGGCTCTATACTAATCGAAAATACCAAGCAAAAACTGCTATTCCCTCAAGACAGAGGCAAAATGGTTCAACACGACTAGCAGAGTCGATAACGACTGAGAAAGCACAAAAAGAAGCTAAAAAACAAATGGAGCAACGCGTCGGAGAAGCAGCAAAGCAAAAGCGACTCCCCCTGAAAGCAAGCCTATATACAAAAGCTATGCAACAAGGCAACTAAGCTCACTATGAATGATACCAATGAAGAAGAACATAGAAGGGTACCAATTAAAACACATAAAAGAGCTAAACTCCCCTAGCTCAAAGCTCTCCCCAAAATGCATGACTCTCCCATTTGTGACAACACATAAACTCTCCATTGCAAACAGCTTCTCCCTCTTGACAAAAGGGAACATGCTGAGGGGTTTTGAAAGTTCTCCACAAAGTAGACACAAACTCAAGACAAGTCATCAACTAAAAGCATAGGGGGTCAGTGAAAAGCATTGAAAGTGACCACAAATTGTATCGGAGCTGGGGGTATGTACACTAAGCTAAAATGCATGATATGTGCAATGCAACAGCTTCAAGTGTATAGCAATCAGAATGAAAAGATGCTCAAAAAGGTGCTGCCCTGAAAGTATAGCAATCAATACAAATGCTAGCAAAGGCTCAAACTGATCAAATGAATACGAAATATGAACAATTAAGCATATGAGCAGTTTTAAGCCATTTGAAAAAGGAGTTCACCACCAAAAATAGCACTTAGCATGAATAGACAGGAAATCAAACAAGTGCTAACTCAAGTATAAAAGGTGAACTACCTCTAGCAAAGTTCAATCATCATGCCATATAATGAAGCATAAACTTGTGTTGTTTTTCAAATTTTATCGGAGACTGCAGCGGTATTAACACAAGTTCAAATTAAGCATGTGATTGCGAGAGGTTGAAAGCATGGTCATTGCCTAACTTTTTAACCGGGCTAAGCCTATGCAAGAAAAGCAATCGGAAGCTTAAAGCACCGGTTTCGGTCTTACACTACACGGCTCAAGTTTAACTCAAATGTGCAATGAGAAACAGTCTCGATACCGTGATGTGCTGACACATGCAATCCCATCTCGATCTTTTCATTTCACTAGACTTGGATCAAATTTTTAAGCACAAAGTAAATATGAACAATCCAAGCAAGTGAATGACTCAGTGCAAGAGACATAGCAACCTAGCATACAAAAGATAACACAAGTGATCTCAACATATCCTACCCATGCTAGTTGCCAATCTCAATGGTGAACAAATTAAAGGTTTCATAGTTGATTAATCAATTTCACCATTTGCAAAAATAGCTTAGCTCATAACATGTATCAAGTGATCAAAAAGAGCCTAAGCTACAAGCATCATCATGAATAAACAGGGCATACCAAAAGAGCATAGTCTCATTTTCATTACTATATACATGAAGCTCTAAAATGCAAAATGTACATGATGAGATGCATGCAAAAGCTAGTCTATCAAAGACAAAACAAAACTAGCCTAAAAGGAAAACCCAAAACAAAAGGGTATCGGAGAAGTCCAACTAAGATACAACAAGCAAAATATGCTTCCCCAACTAAAAGGGAAACACACACCGAACTCACAGAAAAGAGCCAAGAAATGCTCAAGGGAACAACCAGCAAAATCCACATCGGAAAGACCACACAGCAAAAAGAGGTTGAAGAAGAAGAGTACCAAAACCCGAACTCAGAAGAATGTCGGAGGTACCTCCTGAAGCAGCGCTTGACCGCCTGCTGGTGTGATACCCGAGGGACATCTGAATCTTCTCAAAATCTTCGGGGCTCTGCCTCACGAAGTCATCTCCCCCTCGCCTAATGCTATTGCTCCCCAGGTGCAGCTAGTGCTCGCTGGAGAGTTGCTCGAACGGAACCCCAAGTCAGTGGAAGAAGTGGGATCGGGTCCGTGAGTCGAAATGCTCTCTCCAGACTCCTGTTCTCCTGCACACTCAAAAGCAGAAGAAAACACAAGGCATTGTCTCGTCCAGTGTGACCTCAAGGTCTCCCACGAAAACGGTTAATCACATAATAAGCATAAGGTGAACTCTCAACAAAAAGAGATCTACCTATGAATGATACCACAAGGAGATCTGAACTCAACCTAGTCAAGACTACCATGCAGCAGGATAAAGCACTGTATAGCAAAATGCAGCCTAAAGACATGATCAACCCAAACACAGCCTAAACCTAAACACATGCTATAATGCAAGATAATGATAGCAATAGATCCAAAAGCATGTAACATGATAAAATTGTGGAAAGACTAGTGCTCAAACTAATCATATCAACAGGATACATGTAGCTAACAAAAACTAGCACCTGAAAAGTGACACCTAATGAACATCATACCTCTACAAGTAAAGCTCATGGAGAAATATGATAAAGCATGGCATAATGTTCATGAGGATCACCAACTAGCATGAAAAGTGGCTGCTCCACAAAAACTATACACAAAGCTAGCATGACATGATATACAAGATAGCACATGCTAGACCAAAAACAAACATGATACAAAAGAAAAATATACACGTAAGAACTATACAAGTGAGCACATGATAGTCCATCTCATACCACAAGAAATAGAACATGAATGTACAAGGTATGAGTGTATAAGAAAGCTCACCGAGTAGCAAAAGCCTCTTTGGAGGCAATTCTAAGAGGGATGCAGAGAACCATCAAATCTTGATCACATCTAAAAGATCAAGCTCCATCAAGCGCATGTTCTCCACCCCACGTCCTCATATCTACACACAAGAGGACAAAGTAACACGAGTCTTGGATCCCGAAGGGTTAGCAAGCATGTACTTGGGAACCCAAGACTTGGTCACAAACTCAACTTATCTTGTGGGTTAGCATGATGCAAATATTGGTTCAAGTGCAATTTTGAAACACCCTTGGAAGCATTCCTCAAAAGGACAACTCGAGGAGAAGAATGAGTCGTACCACAGGAAAAGAGGCAAACATCTTCCAAGGTTTTTGTAGAAGAACCAATAGATGCACCATGAGAAGCATGACGTGGACCAAGAGAAGTAGCACTAGAAGCATGTCCACAACCATGACATAACCCACTAGAAAAGGAGTCATAAAACCCATCAACAAAAAGAGGCTTCTTACTAGGAGCACAAGCGTTCATCCATGAGAAGGGCTATGAACCACCATCTTCCTAGAAGAACGAGCTTGGCGCAAACGTTTGGCACGCCAATAGCAAAAGCTTTCTTGATGTCCATCTTTCTCACAAAAGAGCAATGGTACAAAGGCCTATTGGAAGGCACACCATTCTCCGACAAGTGAGAAGTCCCTTGGGACTTAGAACAAGAAGCATCAACATTCAACTTGGTGCCAACACTAGGAGCACACGTGCCATGGGAAAGGCTACGTGGCTTCCTAAAAGCCTTAGCTCAAATACGCCGCTCGTGCTTGACAGGACGAAAGCAAAAATCGATCGAAATGAATGTCCATCCTTCTTGCAAAAGGTGCAATGGAAAATCGGATTGGGAGCACGAGTCCCAAAATATGAGAAGCACCTTGTCAAAAGAAGTCCCTTGGACATCACTCGAAGAAGAACAGCAAGGTTAGGAGTAGCTATGAAAGAGCTATCTGAAACCTTGACACTAATGCTACAGTCAAAAGACTCACGCGCAACACAAGAACTCAACTCCGGTTGCAAAGATGCAGACTTGGAAACATCAACATCGGAGTTGCAAGAAATGCGTGACTCAAAAGACTTAGCACAAAGACTCTTGCATCTTTTAGCTAAAACCTCATTCTCAAACATGAGGCGATCACAAGTACCACAAGGAGCATTTTTCTGATTGTCCATCTCCTCTCCAATGCACTCGGCATATGTGGTACGCAAGAGTTCAATTTCTTTTTCAAGGTTGGCACTCATATCATTGTGCTCAACCAACTTGGCGCTCATATCATCACGCAAAACCTTCAAAGCAAAATCTTTTTCCAAATCAATGCATGATGTGCACATGAAATCGGTGGAAGAAACATCACCATTCACATCAAGCAAAGAATCATGAATATCACTAGAAGCATGGCAAGCATTTTTATTTAAAGAGCACAAGCTACAAGGCCTAGCATTTATCTCTACAATTTCAGCCCTAGCATGCTCAAGTTCATCTCTACACATGTGGTGTGAGTCAATTTTATTATTGATTCAGGAAGCAAAGACTCACATGAAACACATGGTGCAATAGCTTTTGACCTAAGCAAGGCTATTTTAGATTTAGCACGAACAAGATCCTTGCGCAAGTCAAAGCATACAAGACATGGTATGGAAGCATTTGATTTTAACATTTCATTTTCAGATTTTAAGCTAGCAAGAGAAAAGCATAGCTCATCATTCTTCCTAACCAAGTAACACAAGAGGTGCAAGGCAAAGATGCACTAGACTTCCAATGAAAAAGACCACATTTCAACCTAGTGATGGAGCATTTCAATTTCTTAATCTATCTATGCAAGGTATCACAAAGCTCATCATATTTCAAGTTATATCATCACAACAAGCTTCAAATTGTTGGGATAAAATCCCAAGACAAGCAACAAGATACCTTTCTTGGCCTTGCCAAGTTCGCGTATACGATCCTCCGTCGAATGCTCATCATCTCCTAGGAAGCCTAGCAAAGCATCCACTCTCGCGTTCCGCCTCAAGAGCCGTACTCCTCCTTCTCGCCAAAATGTCATCCTCGGTCGCATGTCCATGACTCAAATCTAAGGACAAAGACACACTGGAAGAAGAACTTGGTGCCATCTCCAAAAGCACTATTAGTGTTAGCCAAAACACAAGCTCAACACCTCGACAAGCAAAATCAGAAACACAACAGCTCTCAAAAGGTCGCCTTCGCGGATCCGGAACCGGCTAAGGTAGAGAGATCCTTAACTGGCTCCGATACCAATTGAAGGACCGAATTGGCGACCAGAGGGGGTGCGAATGGGAGCCTCAAATTTCTTCTCGAGAAACAATGGCCCTTGTCCCAAAAAATCAACAAAGCGAAGATCAAACAACCAAGTTCATGAGAGAATCGAGAAAAATCGAGAGGAGATAGCGAGACCAAACCTAGTGAGTTCAACAGGGAAGATCAAACAACCAGAGCATGACCTAATAGCCCTAGGAGATGTCCTAGAGGTACAGCGGACTACCGAGAACCCCCAAAACAAGCGCAAAGCAACGGGGCAAAACTGCACAAGCAAGCTCCTAGAACAATCGAACCTCCGATAACGGAACACCCCACTTCTATGGAAAAGAAGAAAGTCTCTGACCAAAAATACTTAGGCCAACTAGTGGCAAAAGTACCTTGGAAATATCCTTATAAAGTTGGGAAACTAACGCAACATACGGATCTCAAATCGGAGGTCGAACGCAAAAAGATACGGACGCTAGAATCGACGAAACTCCGAAAGCGGAACACTTAACTCCTATGGAGAAGGAGGAAGTGTCCTACCAAAAAATACTTTGACTAATGGTGGCAAAAGTACTTTGGAATGATCCTTAAGAATTTAGAAAACCAACGCAACAAACGGATCTCGAATCGGATAGCTTGTATGCAAAAGATACGGACGAAAATAGCAAAACTTTGCAGTGGCGGACTGTCCGCTAGTGAACCGCGGACTGTCCGCTATTGAACCCGGACAGTCCGGGAATGGGTCCCGGACAGTCGCCGTTCAAAAATGAAAAAAGCAAACCTCGCTGTCCGTGAACAGCCCCGACCCCGGACAGTCCGGGGATGAGTCCCGGACAGTCCGCCACTGTCCAGAAAGCCCAAAAACAACTTGGGACAAAACCAAAATCGATTGGATCTTCACCAAATCTAACGGGGCTGCAACCCAAACTTCTCCCAAGTGTTTCTTCTACGTGTTGGGAAGCTAATCCTAGGATATCATCACTCCAAACCAACTAATCCATGAGAATCGGAAGAAGAAACACTAGAAAAGGGGAAGAACGAAGAACGAACGCGATTTCGACCCGATCTATGTGCTCGTGAGGTTAGAGAAGAAATCCTTCAGTGGAAGAAGGAGCTCACGACATAGAACAATCTAATTCAAAAGAATCGCAATTGTAGCTCGGAGAGGGAGAACGAGGCAAACTCCCGGGAGAGGAAAAAATGAAAACGCGAAGAACAAAAACGTGATTCGATCCAAAATTGCAGCCAACAAAGAGGAGGAAGAATTTGATCCTTGGATTGCTACTAGATGATGAATTGTGTAGCACTCTGTGTCGGGTTACAAGCCACTCCTCGCAGTACAAACGCGGATGGCGAAAAGCTCAAGAACAAGAGCCGATCTCTCCTCTCACCCTAGCCTCCTCTCACATAAACCAATGAGAGTGACACCTCCAAGAATACCAAGGATGGCTGCCCTAGCAGCCCCCTTCATCTATATATAGGCGCACGTCCGAAGACAAAACGACCTTACATTAAGCATTCAACCAAATACCCCCAGGGGTAAAACCGTCCAGTCCTAACGATTTTCATCCGACGGCCACGCCCGCACATCCGGTAGCTCGCCTCGACGCGACCTCCCTGATGCCGCCACGTGCCGTCATGTCGACCACCGCGCTTCCTCGTGGATAGCTTCACCGCCGCGCCAGCCTCTCCACGCCGCCACGCGTCGACCGTCCTTTTGGCCTTCCCCCGATTTTGAGGCCCAAACCGGGAAACCCGCCAGCCAGGTTTTGAGGCCAAACCTGGAAACCGTCCACCCCGAGTTTGAGGCCCAAACTCGGAAACCGGCCACCCCGAGTTTGAGGCCCAAACTCGGAAACCATCGATGGTAGCTTTTTGAGGCTTAGCTACCGACCCGCACCATAGACGGGATTGTGGTTCGACACACCCCGACCACCGGCACCGATGCCGATGCATGTCCAGCCTCCACCGCCGGCACAACGCCTTCGCTTCCTTCTTGACTCGGTCGACTGCACCTTGCGCCGCACGCAAGCCCGTGTCCGACCTCCCGCCAAGTGCCATGACGCCAACGTCTTCCTCCTGCCGTCGGCCGCTGCCATCGCACATCCCCATGTGTTCTCGCTCGCCGATGCCACGTGCAAGCTACCACCGCTGGTCCTCTGGCCCTTCCGATCCGTCGGTCCAAGCCTCACGTCCGCCCTTCACCGCTCTGGGTACATCGGCATGGCACATCCGCCGCACGGCACGCCCGTCCTTCACCGCTCCCTGTCCGTCGGCACGGCATATCTCTACTTGACCTTCACCTCGCCATCGACCATTGTATCCGAGCTCACACCTGCACATCAACACAGCCAAGAGACACATGTTGCACACACACGCCAACACATAAACACAATACAACTCATGCCACCAGTTAGTCATAAACAATAAGCGCATAGCAATATATATAGACTCAACTGGGGAAAAGCCTCAAACCTTCCTCATCAAAGTCAATCATTCATCATATATGTTCTCAGTGGAGGAAGCTGAATACCAAATCCCAAAGTCAGGTGTGAAACAAAGGTACCTCATAATGCGCTTGACCGCCTGACGGTGAGAGGTGCGCGGTGATGCCTGAAAGCGCATGCAAAGACACACCACGAACTGAATGTCCGGGCGTGTCGCCGTCAGGTAGAGCAGTGACCCGATCATGCTTCGGTACTTCTTCTGGTCCACAGCTTCTCCATCCTTGTCTGCATCCAGGGCCGTCGTGGTCGACATGGGTGTTGGAAGAGCTTGGCCTCGCCCATATCGAACTTCTTCAATAAGTCCTTGGTGTACTTGCCCTGGTGCACAAACGTCCCTTCTCGAGATTGCTTAATTTGCAACCCGAGAAAGAATGTCAACTCGCCAATCATACTTATCTCGAACTCCCTACTCATAAGATCTGCAAACTTGGCAACCAAAGCGTGAGAAGAACCACCGAAAATGATATCATCCACGTAATCTGGACCAAGAGAGTGTCTTTGCCTTGCTTGAGGAGAAAAAGTGTTTTATCCACACATCCCATTTAAAACTCTTAGCAAGCAAAAAGGTTTTTATCCTATCATACCAGGCTCTAGGGGCTTGTTTCAAACCATATAAAGCTTTGTGGAGTTTAAAAACATGGTTTGGAAACTGGCATTTTCAAAACTGGGGGGTTGTTTCACATACACCTCTTCTTCTATGTAGCCATTTAAGAAGGCACTCTTGACATCCATTTGAAAAACTTTAACCCTTTGGATGCAGCAAAAGCCAAGAGTATCCTAATTGCCTCCAAATGAGCTACAGGAGCAAAAGTCTCCTCATAGTCTATCCCCTCCTTCTGACTATACCCCTGGGCTACAAGTCTGGCCTTGTTCCTCACAATGTGGCCATCCTCTCCTTGTTTGTTTTAAAACCCATTTTGTCCCAATAGGATTACAGTCGGGAGGAGGTGGTGGAACTAAAACCCAAACCTGATTTTTTCAAAAATTTCTAACTCCTCATGCATGGCATTGACCCAATCCGGATCAGATAAAGCGTGTCCAACATCTCGGGGTTCAAAATCAGCAACAAATGCAGAATGAGCAAAGTGAGAGATTTATCGTGACCTTGACCGAGTGATGCGTTCGTCGATGCTGCCGATCATCTGTTGAGGCGGGTGTTGGCGCTGAATGTGTCGTGGCGCCTCCCGAGCTGAAGAAACCTCCCCCTCAACAGCAGCTGGTGCCTCCTCGGGTACAAACGGTACAGCCCGAGGTGGCGGATCCCACGGCCCCCAAGTAGTCGAGGAAGAAGGGTCGGGGCCGTGAGTCGATGTAGTAGAGGCCGCTCCTTGCGGCACAGCAGGTGGAGGTGGCGCTGGATCATCCATCCCTTCCGCACCTTCTTCCTCGTCATCAAAAAGAGGTTCTCCAACCTCATGATCACCTGCACGCTCAAATCTAGAAGAAGGACAAACCATGGTCTCGTCGAAGGTGACATCAGATGTCTCCATGACTCGGTTAGTATCAAGGTTAAGTACACGATATGCATGAGTGTGAGTGCCATAACCCAAAAATACACCGTCAGAAGAACGAGACTCAAACTTGTCCAGGATGCCTTTCTTAATTATAAAACAGTGGCAACCAAACACTCTAAAATAACTCACTTTGGGCTGTCTTCCAAAATGCAACTCATAAGAAGTCTTTTCAAGAAAGCTCGGAGGAAAATGCGATTAGAA
Source organism: Coix lacryma-jobi var. lacryma-jobi (assembly GCA_009763385.1). Taxonomy (NCBI): domain Eukaryota; kingdom Viridiplantae; phylum Streptophyta; class Magnoliopsida; order Poales; family Poaceae; genus Coix; species Coix lacryma-jobi. The sequence goes on from CM019829.1 coordinate 33,187,975, forward strand.
ATATAGCATGCAGTGTTCATAGCTTCGGTCCCAATATCGCCTAGGAGTCCTATGCTCATCGCATCGTCCTGGCAATCTCTACAAGGGTCTGATTCTTCTCTCTACAACACCATTCTATGGCGTGTGTAGGGGGAAGAAAGTTGATGCTCAAACCCAAGAGTTACAAAACTTCTCAAAATCCGAATTCTTAAATCGGAACCATCTGCTTAAATCGGAACCATTATCACTATGAATAGCTCGCATTGAGTTCATAGAGAACTCATTTTGAAGATGCAAAATCAGATTGCGAGCAAAAGAGAGTCTCAGTCTTCTCAGTCAAAAAGAAGACCCCGAATACCTCGAAAAATCGTCAACAACCACAAGTACATACCACTTCCCCCCAACCGAGCTCACCCGAGCCGGACCAACAAGGTCCATGTGTAAAAGCTCTCAAGGGCGCTTAGTCATGACCTGAGTTACTGGATGGTGGGGAGCGGCAACCATCTTCCCATGTCTACAAGAATGACAAACAAGATCCTTCTCCATCGACAACTTGGGCAATCCTCGGATTAGGCCAAGTGAGCTAAGCCTTCCAAGCAAGTCGAAGCTTAAGTGACCGAGTCTCCTATGCCACTTCCAGAGATCAGAGGAGGAAGGACCAGCCACAAGACAACGAGAAATCCCAACGACTTGAGAAATTCGCACGAAAGATTTCCCAAAGGGCGAAATCAAACATACAAGATTGCCCTGAGGATCTAAAATACGACTGAGATTCGGCTTAAAACGAATCTCATAGTCATCATCAAAAAGTTGCAAAACAGAAAGAAGGTTAAAATGCAAGTTAGAAACAAGAGCAACATCACACAACACAAAGTGCTCATTAACTTGCACCGACCCACGAGACAACACTTTACCTTTGCTATTGTCGCCAAAGGTGATAAACTCCTTTCCGGCAACAGGACTAAGACTGGAGAACCACTTGGCGTTTCTGGTCATGTGCCTCGAGCAACCGGAATCCACCAACCAAATGTCCTCTAATCGTTTTACCTACATCAATAAAAAGACATAGGGTGAGCATACGGTCCAACACTGGGGTGAGTAAAATAGGAAGAATACCAGTGTTGGGCCGGCTGCTCAAAAGAATAGTTAGTAGAAAAAAACCATTCCTAGCACGCCTACCGGGAAAGTGATCACCACGCACAGGAAACGTGGTACGCTAAGGGAAGAGCGTCCATCGCGATACTCAAAACGCGGTGGAGGGAAACGCTCAACAAAAGCCACCGCCACCGGGGTCCATATCCTGCAAAGCCAGGATCCCGTTGGGCAACACCTCCCTGAGGCCTAGGACCTTGAGGCACTATACCTGTAGGCCTAGCAGCTCTCCTCGCAGCTCTCCTCTGAACATTTGGCACATGTACATCTTGAAAGGATGCTACATGTCTGCATTGTTCATCTCCCTAGCACGACGCTCCTCTCTCTTGCGCCAAAAGCAAAATTCCCTCAAGTGTCCATCTCTCCCTCAGTGCTCACAATGGTACCTCACCGCTCTTATAAGGGGTTGTTGGTACTCACGTAGTGGTTGTGGATCACTTTGCCCTTCTGTGGCATGAGCTCCTCCTGAATAGGTGGCATTGTGTCTAGCTTGTTTTTAGGTGGTTTGGTTTTGGAGCCCATGTCTATTTCTTGGGTGGAGCTCTCGGAGGTTCCTCATACACTCCATCTTTGGTGTTAGGCTTGAGAGGCTCTTTGGGTAGAATCTTGGTAAGTTTTGGAGTAGTGGTGGAGTTGGGCTTCTCACTCGGGTTAAGACCACTAAACTCACCAACCTTGCCAAAAGAAGAAGCACACACTCGACACCCTGAGCAAAACCAACACCTGGACCTCCAGCAGCACGCTTGAACTGGCATCATCATCCCAAGCTGCGGCTCACCACAAGACACCCATGACAAGATGGTCCGAAGGTATGTGTTTTCCTCCTCGGTTTGCATCTTGCCATGCTACACATTCGCAATCTCCATCTCCAAAGCCTCACACAAAACACACCTAGACACACAAGTGCTACCCGAGCTGGCCTTCTGAAGAGACACAATCTTGGCATTCTCTCTGTCAACTCGGATTGCAAGCCTGCACAAGACTTGCACCGCACCCAGCAAAGAGGGTCTAGCCCTAAGCTCATCCACCTCTCCAACCAAAGCAGCATACTTACCTCTCAAGGTGAGAAGGTTAGTCATGTGCTTGGTGCACATCTCGCACTCACCCTCCTCAGAGACAAACTACGGTGGACTTGGCAAACTCAAGCTCCTTCACTGTATCCTCCCACTTCTGCCTAAACTCCTTCCTATCTCTAGCAGCACGCCTAAGCAGTTATCTTGACTAAGAAGGGCAGCTTTAAGCTTATCAACCTCAGCAGAGAGTTCCTCAGGAGTCTGAGATACCTGGGAGGTGTCGTCATCATCGTTGTCGTTCCGAGGGGTCTCCTCCAGCTGGCTATCGACCTCCTTGCGAGGGCCATGCTGCAAAAGCCCTCGTTGTTGGCGAAGAAGCAGAGGCCATTCATCTTGTCCTCGATCTTCTTCTTCTTCTCGGGACTCATCGTCGCTTGAGGAAGCGGAGTCATCATCCGAGTCGTCGACGTCGCTGAGTGTGGCGGAGAAGAAAGCACGCTGCTCAGCCTGGGCCTTCTCCAAGTATACTCTTCTTGATGTACTCCTTGTTGAAGCCGCCCTTCCGCTTGTGCTTCGCGGGACGTACTTCTCCTTCCGCTTGCCGGAGTCATACTTGTGCCCATGATCGCCCTTCCCAAAAGCTTGCTTGTTCTTCTTGGGACAGTTGGCGATGAAGTGATCGGGGTCGCCACACTCAAAACATCCCGAGCGTCCTCCTCCGCGGTGATGCTTCATGCGGTTGTTGTGAAACCGCGAGAACCGGTTGGCAAGCAAAGCCAACTCATCATCCTCCATGAACTCCAGCTGCTCCTCTGTATAGAAAGAAGAGAAGAAAGTGCAAAGCCTCCAGAGGGGTTAGCAGAAGAGCCAGAAAGGCAAAGCTATAGACGGGCCAGAAGGATTCTCATAAGAAGCCCTCGTCATGGCATCAATTCACTGGACTTGAGCTTACTAAAGAGCTCATCGATATGAGGGTCTCATAGTTAGACGATTCGAATGATCGCCTGAACCTTAGAGTCCTCCACACGACTGATCGAGAGATATGCAAAAGCTTGAGAGCCCTCTCATGATCACGAAAGGCAACAACTCCTTATTAGCCCTCATCCTGTTGACAATCACCTGACAAAGCGAATAAACTTTCTATGCTCTCGCCAGGCATGAGTCGAAAGTTCTCATACTCCTGCTTGTGCGACTCGAGAGACGGGATTTGACTTGAGTGGTTCCCTCATGGAAGCGCTTGAGGGTCGCCCAAATCTCACGAGCCGTGGGGAGATGAGAAACGCGATCAAACTCAGAGACACTCAAACACGAGAAAGGAGCATTACGGGCTCGGCTATTGCATCGTGCCTCATCGATCTGCAGCTAAGTCACATGAGCAGCCAAGACCATGTAATCTGCCTTGTTGCAATTCTCCCAGACAGAAGCACCCATGCTCTGAAGATAGGCCGACATTGCGTATCTTCCAATACGCATAGTTCGTCCCATCGAAAAAACGGTGGTTTGCCCACACCGCCGATCCATGTCGCCTTCAGTGGATTTGGAATCGGCTAAGGTGGAAGATCCTTAACCCGCTCCCGATACCAATTGAAGGATCGAGAATGCAAAAGCAAGACGACCAGAGGGGGGAATGGGAGCCTCAAAAATTTCTCTTGAAACTTTGGCCTTTGACCCAAAAATCAACCCTCAAAGAGCTTCGACAAACTGTGATGCCCACGACCCTTGAAGAGGGTGGATGATCCCTAGGATCACAGCGAGGCACACCAAAGCAAGAACGACACCAAGCGCCCAAAAGCTCTGGCACAAGTTTGACCCCTAAACTGACTCCCAAATGTAGATAGAAGGCTACGTCGAGAAATCCCCAAATACCTATGCTAACAAGTAGCCAAAGATACCTAGAGAGGTTTCTTGGTTAACTCAAGGGTCAAACGAGAAGTCCGAAAACCAAGCGAAAAAAGGCCGGGAGAGCAAACGCACTGGAAACAGCACTCAGCCAAGTCCCGGACTGTCTGGGCTTCGACCGCGGACTGTCTGCCCAACGGCGGACTATCGGGAACCAGTGGCGGACTGTCCGCCCGGCTAAATCCCAAAAACAGCAAAAGCTGCTAAAGTCTCCCTGGACACTCCCGGACTGTCCGCGGCTCAGCACTGCGGACTGTCCGCCGGTGTCCCGAGGGTCTGAACGCAGGAGCGAGCAGCCACTGATCTGGCTCATGCCCAATGCACGGACAGTCCGCGAGTCGTGCCGCGGACTGTCCGCCAACGTCTAGTGAAGGCGATTTGAGTCACCACTTCTCCAAATCTTTCCCAAATCGAATCCAAATCAAAATCCCTTGATCCCAAACTTGGAGAGGATGATCACGATACGGTAGTTGGAGACTATCCCAAGAAAGCAATCCGCTCAAATCAACAACTCATGGGAAAACGAAGGGAAGGTGTGAACCAAAAAGCGCCATGAAAATTGAATCCGACCGATCTACTTGTTCGTGAGGAGTTAGATTAATTCCTTCGTCTGAAATGATCTCCTCACTCACAAGAACAAGTTGATTCAAGTAGGAAATCAAAAGACGCAGTAGAGAGGGAGATCGAGTGACTCGGAAAACGCGGAGAAACGAGAGAACGCAAAGAACGAATTCGAAAATGTGAATCACCACCGATCTGCAACCGTGTTGCTACCACACACACTACAATAGTGAGATTATCGGTCTCACTGCCTCAAATGTCATGAACACAGAGGTATGGTTCTCTGCGGATCTCAGTAGCTACAGCAGGGGATTGGGAGAGCAGGGAAAACCCTAAGAAGCAAAGAGCAAATGACTGATATAGTTTGGGAGGTGGGTGTCTCCCCCCTACTTATCCTAATTCTAATTCCCACTCTACCCCTAATTATTTACAGAGCAAACCAGCTAAACCTAGAGTTATTCTGGACCAACTCAAAGTAGATGCTGATCCAACGGCCACGCCCGCACAACTGGTAGCGTTTACTCGACGCCAACCTCACCGATTGCCGCCACGTGCCGCCACCGCTCTGCTCGTCCTTTTCACGGACCTCGCCCCTGGTTTTGAGGCCGAAACTGGAAAACCTGTCTTCACGACCAACCCTCGGTTTTGAGGCCCAAACCGGGAAACCAGCCATCATCGTCTGAGTTTTTGGCCCAAACTCAGAAACCCGCCAGCGCCCAGGTTTTTGAGGCCCAACCTGGAAAACCCGTCCTCAGCCCGAGGTTTGAGGCCCAAACTCGCAAAACCCGCAGGCACCCAGGTTTTGTGGCCCAAACCTGAAAACCGTCCACCGGTGGTTTTTCTGTGGCTCGACCACCAAACCAACCGCTGTTAGAGTGGATGCACCGCCCCGTGCACCCCGTCCACGACACGTGTCCCCAGGTCCTCGACCCGAGCCACACCGTGCCCTGCAAGTCTTGCTCGTCGCTGTCCTAGGCTGTCAGCCACACAGCTAATCCTCAGGCCACCGGTCCCTCAGTCCAAGCCTCACGTCCGCCCTTTCACGCTTCCGCGTCCATCGGCACGGCACGTCTCTACTTGACCTTCACTTGTCTTTGATCACTGTCTCATGCTCGACACCCTGCACCAACACAAGCCAAAGAACATGCGCATCAAACCCGTTGACAATGTCACTCATCACTCGAGACTCGGCATACACCCATGTATCCACAGGCATCCGACTTCAAGATCAGCATCACATGCTTTCTTGTAAGCGGTTTTCTCAGCAGCAGGCGCATTATCAGCAGGTTCCTCGGTAATGGGGTCTGAATATCTTTCTTTTTTCTTCAGCCCTGAGAACAATTCTCAGGTTGCGGATCCAATCCGCATAGTTTGTTCCATTCAACTTATCTTTCTCAAGGATTGAACGTAAAGTAAATGGTTGAGGCGGGTGCCATTTATCTACAACAAAAGTAAATGCAAAATACTAAGACATTGTATCCAAGACAGAGTAAATGATATTAAATCTTTAATAAAATCTACTCCCACTAAGATCAATATCCCTCTATTGAATCTTAGTGATTCAAGACCCAAACTAACAAGTCTACTAGTGAGCTTTAGCATCACCGCTAGTGGACATGGTAGATCGGAAAGCAGCTCTTTGCTAATCATATCACATATGACTCTATTGTTGGCCAGCATCTCTATGCGTGCTCAACTCCTTATGCTTCAAGTCCCCTAACTGTTAGGATGACCTTGTTCAATCAACCAACCCTTCTGCAGTAAGTATCCGGTATGAACCTGCCTAGTCAAAGAAAATCAGTGACGCCCCTAATTTTATAGGCACGCCACCGATTGTACAAGACATATGACAGTGCGAGGAAGCATATGACTTGAACATTACTGAGGGATCATTCTACACTTTCACTACCGCATGTAGACAATAAACATGAATCACATGTGAAAGTAGAACATAATAAGAGAATAGCATCAACACAAATATGACTTGGTATAGCCCAGTGTCCATTTGGAGATCTCCATCTCCGCCAATCTGTTCACCATGATGATCTCCATCAACATGGTGCATGTACGCCATCCTCTAGTGATGAATCCACCAAGACTAGCTACAACTAGCGTAATTAAAAAGCAATTACATAGTCGCGAGTAGGATCATCACAATTTGGCATGCAGGCCATTACATCAAATTGATGACAATATCTATGTGGCTCCTACCATATTGTCATATTGCATGACGTGCAAGCCATGAATTAATTACATACATGCATCACATACACATAAGGGCTATACCAGTCATCAATCCCTGCAAAACAGAGTTAAACGTTCCCAACGTCTAATCTTGAATCGCAGAAAACATAATTTTCCTGGCCTTTTTTCGCAAATCTAAATTCGACAAAACCAGCCAATGCTAGAGAAATCGGATGTAAAATTTTCTGTAGATCGATTTTTGTTTAAGAATCATCTCAATCCGAGGTCGTATGCAAAAGTTATGGCTGTTTTACCGAACAGCGCTCCTTTTGCAGATTTCCTCATGCCAACGCACATCTCATGCACCCGACTCTTGATCTAGATTCGATTTGATCTATCTGATTGATCTCCATCTTGCCATGATTGGATTTCACGTATCACTTAACTCCGATGGCGGAATTCCAACCGGTAAGAGTAGATCGTTACATGACCAATACGGCAAGATCATGAATCAAGATCAGAAACTGATCTACAACCGCGCATATCTCTATATGCACACAACTGAATCTATAACGAGGCAGTAATGCTCTGATACCACTGAAGGGTTACGAGGATGCTACGCTAGCCAGAAAACAAAATTTTTTGACCTCATAAACCAGGAACTACTGCTAGTTATAGATCACGGGATTACCACTAGACGCGCAGATGCAACAGAAGACGTCTCGGTGTAGACGTGCGCGTTGCAGCGGTGCCGTGCAGTTGATCATGTTCGTCCTTAACGTCTCCACGTGCGGTTCATCCTTGTGCTCCAGATGCAGCACCTCTGAGGTATCCACACGTATAGGGAGGAAGCGTCATGCCTCCAGACTGCTAGGTCTGCGAGGAGCAATAGGCGCGGGCGTGGGGTGGGCGACAGCTGTCTAATGATGTGGTTGAAACCCTGGCTGCCACCCCTCTATTTATAGGCGTCCCTAATGAGCCCGCCGACCTGGAGGCAAATTAGCAAACCCTAATCCTGATCTAATTCGAATCCAACTCGAGTTAGGCTTCCAACCCCTTAAGCGTGCGACCCTCTGGGTTCACGCACACATAGACATGGCCTGAGTACTCCTACTCACCCAATAGTTGACAGTGGCTCTAGCAAGACGTGTCAACTCCTATGTACACGCAAAGATCATATCAGACGAACCACCATGATCACATACACGTAATTCCCTTGCCACACAATATTTGGTCCAACTCATAGGTTAACACTAACCTAAGCACGGCCATGCATTTTATGATCCAATCATTTGAGTGGTCCAGTGATATCTCCTCGTATGGAGAGAGGCAAATCCCATCTTGATCGTCTATGCTCACAGCATACTTCCTGACAAACCCGAAGACTATCTTTATAACTACCCTGTTACGAAGTAGCGTTTGATTTCCCTAAGTAAGTCAATTCATATCTTGAGTACATGCCACAATCTCAAGTCTAAGGACATAACGTACATGATGTGTAAAGAGATAATAAGAACATCTCATGCTGGGTCACTCCAGCCCCATTTCATACATGTGCCCACATTATTAGTTTGACATCTCCATGTCTATGATTGTGAAACATAGTCATCAACTAATACATGTGCTGATGTAAATTCATATGTTGTCCTCACATGAACTTTGATCAGGGACAACTGTTAAATAACCATACAAGTAAAAAAGTTTCACAGACAATTCACATAATTGCCAATCAATACAAGTTGTCTTTAATGGATATTCATAATAAACATATAATAAATCATGGATACAAATAGAAATCATCATCTCTATGATTACCTCTAGGGCATATTCCCCAACACCTACATCCCCGTTGTTGTGGTGACCACTAAGGTCGGAGTCTCTTTCACCTCCTTGCCTCACTCAAGCAACCACAAAGGTTAGCCGAGTTTCTTCACTAAGAATCCGAGGGTGATACAAACACTTCGGAAGCCCTCACAAATGAGTCAATCATGGGCTAAAACCGAAGAACACATAACCGGCTAGGATTCTAAGAATCCAAGAGTAATAAACACAAACCAAGCCAGAAAGATGAAAGAATCCAAGTGCTCAAATCGACGATCGATGTTCCCGCTCTCAAATCTCATGACCCTAGCTCGAATCAATGGAGGATTGAAGCTTAGAAGCAAGGGAGAGAGAGGTGGGTGTGTCTCTGCGTCAAAGTGTAAGAGAGGTCGCACACAGGACGAGGGAACACTTTATACTCGAGCTCCTCGGGCCAACAACGAAGTACCGCTCAAACCCACCGATACTACCGGTCCAAGGAAAAACCAACGGTCAAACGAGCTCTGCTGGCGAGAAACGCGCGGAACAACCGAACCCAGACCGGTACTACGGGCGTGGGCCGGTACTACTGGTCAAAAAGGCCGGTACCTCCGTCGGGGACCGGGTACTACCGCTTCAGACGCCACTGCTCCCGATTGAAGAAACTAAGCACGAAACTGGACATCCAGAGCCCCGATCAGTACTACCAGCCCGGACCAGTACTACCACCCCTGGGACCGGTACTACCGGCCCTCGGACCGGTACTACCGCCCGTCCCCGGAAGTCCTCGCTACCAGTCGGAGCTCCGCGCTAAAACGGTCATAACTCTTAGCTCCGAACTCCGATTTTGATGATCTTGGACATTATGGAAAGCTTATTCAGAGGGCTACACAACCCACATGAATACACGATCCAAAACACAAAGGATTAGAACATATTTCCAATCCAAGATCCATCTCTTCTTTTTTTTCAACCAAAGTTTCTCTGAAAGCTCTCCAACTTCTTCTCCTTTGCAAATGTGCCAACACCACCAAGTGTACACCATCATGTGCATGTGTGTTAGCAATTTCATAAACATTTTTCAAAAGATTTTTCACTTGCACTCACCACACCACTTGATCCACAGCACAACAGCCACTCTGTCACTTAGCGGTACTTCCGGTCCTAGACCAGTACTACCGCTCCGCCCTGGCAGACTCTGAAAACCAATTGCTCGTGGGTGAAAATAGTGTTCTCGAGCAAGCGAACTAAAAAACCATTTGAGCACTTTTCATCCCCATCTAGCTAGCCCGGTTATATCCCTCTTGATAGTCCGGTTTGCCTATACTCAAGATCAAAAACAAAGAGATAAACTACCACTTGAGCAAGGCGACCTTTCCCTTCTCCATTTCACCAAGGTAGAGAGCATTTGATCACTTAGGTGCTTGTGGCCACCACCATCCTCCATGGTTGCCACTTTGCTAGCTCCACCAATGGCTTGGTTGTAATCCTTTTCCCTTAGCTACACACATGCTTCACAATAGGATTAGACAAATTAGGTTTCATCAATTAACCAAAACCAAACTAGGGCTTTCAACGTGCCAATACCACCACCACAGCGTACATCAATGGGACCTCACCAGAAGTTGGGGATATATGTTGGTTATGTGACTCCGTCCATAATCAAATATTTAGAGCCTATGACTGGGGATCTTCATATATCTCGGTACGCTGATTGTGTCTTCGATGAAGACCATTTCCCAACATTAGGGGAGAAAGGCATCCAGAAGAATGCTGGGAAATTGAATGGAATGCAACTAGGATGCAATCATTAGACCCATGCACCAGTGAATCTGAACTCGAAGTTCGGAGGAATTATACATTTGCAAGGTCTTGCAAATGAGCTGCAGACCAGATGTCTTACTTATCATAAAAGAGTGACAAGGTCGCATATACCAGCAGTAAATGCGCCGGAGAGGGTACAGGTACCTAGAAGGTTACCATCCCTGTAGTCTCTCTAATCCTAGGAAAAGGGGGAGACCTCCGGGTGCTCAGGACAAGGTTCCACAGAGATGTCCCGGTAGACAAGGACCTGAGCCACTTGCATAACTTAAGGAATTAGTTGAAGAAGCTCAACCTGAAGTTGGGAATGACCCTGAAGAGGCAACTCAACCTGAAGTTGAGGAAGTCCCTGAAGGACTCCATCCTGAAGATGGAAATCCCAATGCGTCGCGCGAAACTATTGCATTGGGAGAATGGAACGCCCCAACTCAATCGTTATGGGAAATCACGATGAGTGGGAAAATGATCATCAGGAGATTGCCACTAATGGAATCGGGAGAGTCATATCATAGAAAGACCACAGTTGTCGACAATATTTTGCCTCAAAAATTGCTGACTCAATGGATCCGGATCTAGAACCAGAGTCCATGATTGAGTGCCGAAAGCGCTCAGATTGGGACAAATGGAAAGCAACAATTGAGGCAGAATTGCGCTCGCTTTGCCAAAGAGAGGTTTTTGGGTCTGTAGTCCCAACACCTTCAAAGGTCATCCCTGTAGGATGCAAATGGGTATTCCTCCGAAAGAGGAATGAACATGGTCAGGTGGTGAGATACAAAGCGAGGCTTGTGGCATAAGGGTTCATGCAGAGACCCAAACATCGCTACGATGAGACTTACGTTCCGATATCTATATATATGGCAGCTAACTTGAATTTAAAAATGCAGTTGATGGATGTTGTGACCGCATACTTGTATGGGTCACTTGATTCGGAAATATATATGAGAGCCCCTGAAGGACTCAAGATCCCTGAACTGAATCAAAACCACAACATGTTCAGCGTTCGCCTGCAGCGATCGTTGTATGGGTTGAAACAATCCGGAAGGATGTGGTTCAACTGATTAAGTAAGTTTCTCCTGAAGAGAGGTTCCACAAACAATGCTGATTGTCCCTGTGTCTTCATAAAGAAATCCAATGAAGGATTTTGCATCATATCAGTTTATGTCGATGATTTAAATATCATCGGGGCCGCAAGGGACATTGAGAAAGCAATGTCTTACCTCAAAGTAGAATTTGAGATGAAAGACTTGGGTAAAACCAAGTTTTGTTTGGGCCTGCAGCTCGAACACCTCCCTGAAGGAGTCTTCATACATCAGTCTACTTACACTAAGAGGGTACTTGAAAAGTTCAATATGAACAAGTTCCACCCTCTTAAGACCCCCATGGTAGTCCGGTCCCTGGAAGCGGACAAGGACCCATTCAGACCCAAGGATGATGAGGAGGAAGTATTGGGACCTGAAGTTCCATACTTGAGCGCCATTGGACCACTCATGTACTTGCAAACTGCACAAGGCCAGATATTGCATTTGCAGTAAATTTGTTGGCAAGGTATAGTGTTGCCCCAACCAGGATGTATTGGGTTGGCGTCAAAACCATCCTACGATACCTTCAAGGTACCCAAGACCTTGGTCTATATGGTTGCCGAAGAACCAAGCCTCAACCATGGTGGGATATGTGGATGCTAGCTATATGTCTGATCCCCATAATGCCAGGTCCCAGACTGGTTTGGTTTCTCTGTGGTGGTGCAGCCATTTCCTGGAGGTCTGTGAAGCAGACTCTGGTTGCCACGTCGACCAACCACTTAGAGATAATAGCTTTGTGCAAAGCCACACGAGAATGTGTTTGGTTGCGACGGATGATCAATCACATCCAGAAGTCATGTGGTTTGAATGTCACTGACACCCCCACCATATCTATGAGGATAATGCGACTTGTGTTGCACAAATGCATATGGGCTATGTCAAGAGCAATCTCACAAAGCATATTGCTCCCAATTCTTTTACCCCCATGAGCTCCAGAAGAGCGGGGAAATAAATATCCTACAATCAAGGTCATGTGATAACCTAGCAGATTTATTCACAAAATCTCTGTCGGCATCCAGCTTCCACAGATGGCCCGTGGAATTGGCATGAGATGACTTAGAGAGTTGCAGGGTTCAGGGGGAGATCAACTCCCAAGACCATAGCTCATATCCGTGATTCTGAAGATCACGGGACGGTCCTGAAGACCAGACCCGAAGATCAACTGTTGTACTCTTTTTCCTTTGATGAGTTTTTCCCACTAGGTTTTCTCATGCAAGGTTTTTAACGAGGCAACAGGTGCAACGCAAGCGATGCATGTGATGTACTCTTTTCTCCTACCCTTTTCCCACTGGGTTTTTGGGGGGTTTTTAACGAGGCATACACATGACATATAATTGGCCAAGGGGGAGTGTTATGAAAGAAAGTGTGAATATAAGATTTTCAATGGTGGTCAATTAAATGAAGAGGAGGAGATTTTCAAAGGATTCAAACATTGTAGATGCTGTAAATATTAGGTGATCTCGAATATAAATAGAGGAGTCACTTTCACCATTGTAACAGATGAGAAACTATAGACAGTGAATAGAAGAAGAACTTTTCCCTCCTATCTCTGTGTTCCACTCTCTTGTTCGTGTGTGCTTGTGTTCTTGAGTGTGAAAGAAAGAACTGATTTCTAACATACATGACCTGATTCCAGCGTCGGACGAGAGATCAAAGACGAGAAGGGAGGAACGCATGGCATCATCGTATCATGCTGTTCGACCGATGGTTTGGACGTCTGAAAATACTATTTTAACTGATTTGTATTTATATTAGAGAAAAATATTGTTTTATAGCTAAAGATAAGACTGGTTTTAAATGATAATTCAAACGAACAGACTGATTATGACACATAAAGCAAAAGGAATATAAATAATTGTGCTGATTATATATAGGTTCCATTATATTACTGCTAGTACAAATGAATGCAGCAAAGTTGGATACCGCATAGCCCAGATAAATAGGGTTTTTCTTTTCATGAGGCTATTTGGTTTCTAAAACCTGCTACAACTAACCTTAGACAAAGTGTGATAATCATAGACGAAAGTGTGACAAGTAAAAGTATAACTATATTTTTTTGCCTAAGATAATTTTGTCACACTTTTTTTACTCTATGACATGTGAAAAAGAAATCTTACCTAAGGTTAATCATCAACCAACATTTATCAATCTGGTTAAATTATCTAAAATAAAGTGTAATAAAGTATAGACCAAACAACAACGAACAACCTCAAACCCACGTACTCCCTCCGTATATATAGGAAATAGATGACGTTTTGGATATGGTTTCGGTCAAACATTGAGAATATTAAATCATGAATAACTTTAAGTTGTTGAGTTTGAAAATATAAAAAACCATATGAATAGATTTGTCTTGAAAAATACTTTCATAAAAATATATATACATATCAATTTTTGATAAATATTTTTAATATAAATATAGAGTCGAAGTTGTACTTTGGAGACCGTGTCAATGTCCAAAACGTTATCTATTCCTATACGGAGAGGAGTACGTACATATCATAAGCCCAGAAGCTAACTACTCGCTACTAACCAAAGCGTTTTGTGAATGTGTGTGTTAGAAAGTATAGAGTGAGGGTGCAAATGATGTCTGTGTCTATTATATTTTCAATGAACAGTCTGTACATATATACAAGACCCATGTGGACGGTTACAAGTGTGGAAGGGAGAGTGGAGTGAAGAGGCACTCCTTGGATTATAAGTGTGAAAGAGAGTAGGGTGAAAAGACACCCCTTAGATTAATCCTAATTGAGCATTAATAATAAGAACCGACAGGAGTAACCGTTGCGTTGTCTGAAGGGTTTAGGTTTCCTGTGGGTATGCAAGGGCCGTCAGGAATATTCGGACCCAATCCTGACGGTTATTAAGAACCGACAGGAATCTACTGAAGTTCCTGACGGTTTTGACAAAACCGACAGGACAAATACAAACTGACAAGGAAAAACTTGAGATCTGGGTAGTGCACCGCTGCCCTTGAAGACGGGGTGGGTGGGTGGTGGTGGCGTGGCGTGGGCACCGTGGAGGCTTGTCCCGGCTGACGCCACAGGCACGCGTGTGCTCCGCCATCTCGACCTGCAGAGGCACCACCATGGGACACCACGCGTGGGGGCTACGGTGGCCAATGGCGTGCTATGCGTGCTCCGCCAGCTCTGCAAGGGTTCGCCGGTGGCCGTGCTGCTATGCTCTGCAGGTGAGCAAAGTCTTCCTTTTTTCAGGAAAGCAGGAAGAGCAAAACCATTCCTAAACTGAGTATATATATATATATCATATATGGTCCATCGCTAAAGTCTAAACCTGCCCTCAATGTTAATCTTAGGCCCCGTTTGACAGAGCTGACTAGTAAAGTTGTTTTTATAAAATAGTTTCATAAGCAACAACTTTCGAGATAAAACTAAGCTGTTTTGGAAAAAAAATGTTTGACAAAACAACTTTACCAACTACTTTATGCTTGGTTGAGAAAGAAAGAAATTAGAGTGTAAGCTGTAAAAAAACTATTTTTTCAGCTTCATCTCAGCTTATCTTTTGTGAAAGCGGGAATAAAATAAATTCATGAATGAAGCTATTTTAGAAAAAATGTTTGAAAAAATAACAAACAACAGCTCATAAAGCATTATGAGTTGTACCAAATAGGTGAGTCACTATGCTCGGCGTGATCACGCGTTGGGGCTGATGACACACACTACCCCAACCGATCAAGCAGGCAAACACACACTCTATGTCTCTATTATAAGGTTATCCTGAGTGCCAATATTACAGCACCCCACATGCCCATGCGGACACATGGCTTATCGCCTTATCTTAACCCTCCATTCCCTAACATGCAATGCATCTCAACCGTTGGATTCGCTGTGTTTTTTGGCCCACATTCACCTACTCACTCACATGATTCAATCTCAACCGTTGGATGTGCATTGTGTGGCTATGATAACCCATGCGGTCGCAATGGTACGTGAAAATTTCACTTTGTCCTCAGTGCTAGTTCATATCACAGTTTTAACATCTCTATATTTTGCAAACAGTATAGAATAGTTTCATTCTCATAAAACTATCTTTATTTCTATAAAACTGTCATCATCTCTTTCATTAATACAATATCACATCAATATATTTAATATCCATAAAACTCTACGAAACTTGCATTAACATTGATCTAAAGTTGACAAACCACGCCTGTGAATAGCGAACCAGCACAGCACAGTGTCCTCCAGTCCCAGGCAAACACACGCACGCTCTATTATAAAGTTGAGAGAGAGGCTAGAGCTAGCACGCAGAGGCAGAACACGTACGTGAAACAACGGCAATGGCCACGGCCAAGTTCGTCCTTCTCATGGTCCTGGTGGCCGGCAGCTCCAGCGGCGGACAGCGCGTGGGGACGACCGCTGAGCCGCCCCCGGATACTGGCGGCCGCGGAGCGCCTCAAGGAAGACGTGGCGTCGGCGCCGTTGATCCACGCGCTGCACCCGCTGATGGGTCCGCCGAACCGTCGCCGGGGACCTGGGCCGGCGCGCCGGCGTGCCGTGCGACAGCTGGGCAGCGCTAGCTGGCGGCTGGCCGTGGAGGCCTACAACAAGCGCGACTGGAAGACGGTGCCCGCCAGCTGCGAGGGCTACGTCGGCCACTATACATGCTCAGCGGGCACTACCGCGGGACTCCCGCGTCGTCGTCGACGAGGCTGTCGCGTACGCCGAGGGCTCAAGCTCGCCGGCAACGGCAAGGAGGTGTGGGTGTTCGATATCGACGAGACGTCCCTTTCCAACCTTCCCTACTATGCTACCCATGGCTTCGGGTACGTACACTGTTTAATAATTTTTATTTAAATTACATGTATATATATATATGGCTATGTTCAGCCGGAGTTATCGTGGCTGTGGTTATGACTAAAGGCTTTTTAGTTGAACGATGAAAAAGTTTTTGGATATCATATTGATATTGCGGCACTAATTTAATCTATTAAAAATAGACTAATAAAAAAATTACATATTCAGTCCGAAAGCCATAAGACAAATTTATTAAAAATAATTAATCTATTATTAATATATGTTTATTGTAGTATAATATTATCAAATCATGAACTAATAGACCTAAAAACCGTCTCGTAAAGTTATCAGAATCTATGTAATTACTTATTTTTTAGTCTATATTTAAAACTCTATGTATGTGTATAAATATTTGATACGATAGGTGAAAAGTTTTGGGATGGGAACTAAATAAGATGACGTGGGTGGTTTTTTATTGTAAAAAGAAAATATTGTTCTATGTATAGCTAAAAAATTAGACTAGGTCTTGCTGAAAAGATGAAGCCAACAGAGGCATAACGGCACGTCCTAAAGTAATTCTGTTCGCTGCCAGCGTCGCGTACCTCTCGATACGCATAGGCTGCACGTCTATCGTATATATACAACAAGTATATGTCGTTTCATCGCTAGTACGCATAAAATGCTCTAGCGCAGTTGAACAATGAATTGCACATACACATCAACCTGGTTTTTCCATAATAGAGTGCGGTCACACTCACTACAAAAAAAAATGAGACCTTCTATGACGATAAGAGGATTTTCTGTTGTCATAGAAGGCCCGTCACTAAGGACCTTCTATGACAATTTTTGATCTATGACAATTTTTGTGACAATTACAGTTATCGTAAATCACAAATTGTCATAAAAATAGCTTGTAATTATCACAGAAGGTCTTTAGTGACGGGCCTTGTTGGTAACACACTTGCTCTACCTCCACACACGTGCAGGCGGTGGCGAAGGTGGCCAATCGTCAGAACCAAGCGAAGGTGCAAAGGAAACAAGAACAGTGATGTTGTGGCTCTATTCCCAAAAACGTGCTCCATTACACTGTTCACCCCCCGGTATTTATAGGGGATACAAGGGGCACCAACCAGATTACAAAAGGGTACAAGAAAGATTCTTCTGCGCCGTACTACGGAAGGGCAGAATTGTACAAACACAACTGGTGTCGAAACCCTAGCCTGCTTTCCTCCTGCCCGCCGCCACTGGGCCTTGCTCGCCTTCGCGGAAAAAGCGGGGTCTGACCCTCGGCTCCGCCGGCGGCGAGGTCAGACCCCCGCCGTGTTCATGATGAGCGAGGGTTGCCTCCTATGTTCCTTGCGTGCCATTGCCTGCAAGACATGCAACGAACCCCGAGGGTCAACTTGTGTGCGGAGGTTAGCTAACCTGCCCGAAGGGTCCAAAAGACGGAGATAAAAGAGTTGAGAGGGTTCGAGGGCGAGAGCGGGTCACGCGAAGGTCGTCCTCGAGCCAGCCTGAGCGGCGCCACTGCCGAGGGTCCCTTCCCCAACAGTAGCCCCTCGTTGCCTTGGTCCTAAAGAACATTGTTTGGGCCCAAGCAGCGTTTTTTCTGATGTAGCGAGACCTTGGCAGCGACGCCCGCGGCTGGCTTGGGCCGGGCCGTTAAGTTTTGTTTGTACTGTTGAGGTCCGCCTCGTTGTTTGTGCCGTGGATTTCAGTTGTCGTGCCGTTTTGTTGGGCGGGGTGACTCGTCCCCCGGCCTATAAATAGAAGAGGTTGGTGGGGGCTTGAAGTTGTGCCCTCCTTTGTTATAGCATCCTGCTGCTGCGCAATTCACTTTGCGAAGGTTGCTTTTGTCTAGTTGCGAAGGTTTTGTTTACCGAGTTCTGCGAGGGCTCTAGTTTGAGAGATGGCTAGGTTCAAACAAACCGCTCGTGTGCTTCCCCCTTCTGCTGCAGATGAAGGAGTGAATGGTCTCAGCCGAGTTGTGCCTGGTTGCTCTGCCGAGTTTGTGCCTCGGAGTTGACATCTTATGTCAAGCAGGGCTGGATCGAGGATGGTAAGCGAGGACCAGCGCTGGGGAAGACTGTGCCGAAGCCTGATGCTGATGAAATTGTTGTTTTTGAGGAGTTCTTTGCGGCTGGTCTGCGATTTCCAGTTGATTCGTTTGTGACTTCGTGTGACGTAACGGTCCTAATCCCATGGCCCACACGTCCCTGTCAACCTCTGACAGCCGAACTTATGTTCCACGTGATTAAGACTGTTCGTCACCGGGCTACATTAGCGCCCGATGTCCACAGGATCACTCACCTTTCGGTTACAGCATTTGATACTTTCACAAATAACAGCGGAATAAAGAGCGGAAGATTTAAATAACAATAGTTTTACAAACTGGGGTTCCAAATAAACTTAAAGAAATGCGGTTATTACAGACCATGTTCTGACAGTTCAAAGTAGACAACGTAGCGGAATACAACAATATAAAGATACTTCACCCAGCCCGAGGGTGCACATCTATTCTTCGGCCTCGTTGGCCTCCTCCTGAACGAAGGTCATGCAGCAGGGTGCAAGACACATCGGATACTCAGGCATACCTGCAACAGGGGGTAACAAACCCTGAGTACTGGGGTACTCAACAAGACTTACCCGACTAAAGAAAAAGTGAAGAAGACTCAGTAATGAGAGGCTTAGGTAGTCAAGGTAAGGCTTTAAGCAAGATCAAGTATTTTGTAGAAAAACATTTTGAAATCCTTGTTTTATTTTTGAAAGATTCCAGTATCTCTCAATTCTTCATTGTTCATGATTCATTTTTACCTTTCAAAAACATACCTAGTTGAGAACCACTCTCCGTTGACAGTCAGTGACCAAGTCTCCATAACAGAGGAGCAACGTTATGTTATCCGGATAAATAATACTCAGCTGAGGATCCCTATTCACACGGCATATGTAGCACCCAAGCTTGCATAGGCAACCCGTCTACCACGATTCCTCCAGATTGACCGGTCCTACGCTACCCGGAAGTACAGTACACCACTCCTTTCCAGGTACGACGACCACGTGGGTACATGCTACTTCCGCCATCTCTCCACTCCCAGTGCGCGGTTGTCGGTCCCAATCAAGGATTTCTCGGAGCCAGAGCTTTCCGAAGTATGTGAATAGTTACAAGTCTTGAACAGCAGACCCCATACGGATGGTCCCTAATTTTTTCAGCCAGAACTATACCTTGGTTATATCTCACCCAAGCGTAATAGTCCCGTCAGTTTTTTCACCCTGTCCTGGTCGGTGTCAACTGTTGAGTCTCGGACTTCAACATGACAGCACCGTACGCTCGGACAACCTCTCCTCGCTGTTGACTAGGTACGGATCAGATACTTAGCCAACAGTCGGGGAGTAAAGCCAAATTTCCATAAAAATTCTTTAAGTGATCACACTTTTGAAATTGGCATTTTTATCGCAAATCTAATGTATAGCAATGCTAAGCATTTTGCAAATAGTTTTAACAGGGTAGGGGAACTTTGGTGGAGGTAAAGTGCAGGTAATAGGTCATCACATAACTCCTATCACCTAATGCAGTAATTTAACTCAAAGCATTAAGTAAAACTTTTATAAAAGCAAGGAAAGGCTAAATGCACTGGGGCTTGCCTTGAAGAGCAAAAAGGACAGGTTCGGAGTCGACGGTGCAGACGTCGGAGCTCGGGGTTGCTTCGGGAGTAGGTTCGTCGGCGGCGGCCTCGACTTTAACACCTTCTCTTCGGTCACTATATACGGATGCAAAGATGTATGCTTATGAGGATGCTGGCATGAACAAAATGCACAGGACATCCTAGAGTGTAGCTTTTCGAAGTATAGGTGGTTGTTAAAGTGGACATAAAATCACTTATCACTTTTAAGCGCAATGTCAGTCAAACCTAGTAAGCAACTTCTATTCAACCTAAGCATAAACATCTCAGGGCATCCAAAATCATAGACCCAGATGGGTGGGGGTCTATGAACAGCAAACAATCTCAAAAGGCACATCATAGGGCATACAACATGAATCCTAAATCACTTTTTTCTATTTTTCTTAATTATTTTTAAAGGGTCATTTTATGCAGTTGCTCCAAAAATTACCAAATTAATCTCATAAGTTTATTATGGTATACATAGATGACAAAACAAATTTCATAATTTTGGAGATCATAAGTGCTCAGATAAATCTAGCCATTAATTAACAAAAGTCACTATTTAACAATTAAAATAAATGCCCAAATCAACTTGTTTCAAAAGACTTCAAAATTTCACCAGAGAGCTAAACAGGCATAGGAAGCTCACAAAAATTTACCTCATGATTTTTGAGTTATAAAAGATTTCTAAAAATCCAAACCATCCATTTATTAATTAAAAGAGGGATTTTACATTTTTAAATTCTTCAGAAAAGTCAAGTTTTCATATTTTTCTAAAACACTAACAGTGCAGGAGCATACCATAATTTTCTCAGGTTAAGGAACAACAGATTAATTCACACCACAAAGAGAAAACAGAACACTATTCACACTTTTCAAAAAAAAGAAAGAGAGCACTGTGCTCCATCCTCGAAGGGCTCGGGCGAATCGCGCGGGGCTCAGGCGAATCGCGCGGGACTCAGGCGAATCGCGCAGGGGTCGGGCGAATCGCAGCGAGGCGGAAACAGTCCGTCCGTTAGGCCTGGCTGGGAGGCTCGGGCGAACGGAAACAATCTTCGTCCGAGGCCTGGCTGGGAGGCTCGGGCGAGACGGAAAACGATCGCTTCGTCCGAGGCTGGCTGGGAGGCTGGCGCGAGACGGAAAAACGATCGCTTCGTCCGAGGCCTGGCTGGGAGGCTCGGGCGAGACGGAAAACGATCGCTTCGTCCGAGGCTTGGCTCGGGCGAGAGCGGAGGGTGCATGAGTCGCTCGAGCTAGGCTCGGCGAAGTGGCGAGGGTGCGTGTCTGCTCGAGGCCTGGCTCGAGCGAAACGGGAAACGTGTGCTCGAGGCCTGGCTCGAGCTTTCGCGCCGTTCGAAAGTAGTAGAGACCGGGGGTTCGAGTGCTTACCACGGGTCGGAGGCAGGGCTCGGCGGGCGCGAACAAGGGTCGAAGGAGGGAGCTCGACGTTGGCGGTGCTTCGGCGGAGCTCTCTCGGCGGCGAGCGGCGTGCCGGCGGCTCTGTACACCAGAACACGGTCACCAGGAGCGGGTTAGGAGCGCAAGGAGGCAAGGAAGATGAAGCAGGGGTCGGGGAGGAAAGATCACGGCGGGGAGAGAGTAATTCTCACATCCCGTGCTCACCGGTGTTTCGCCGGAGTTTGGGAAGATGGGGTTACGCCGGGCGATTGGAGGCGGCGGAGGTAAAATTGAGGGGCTGGGAAGCTTCGCGAGCTCAAGGCGGAGCTTCTGGGCTAGGTGGTTGAGCGGCGGAGGCTCTGGAGTGAGCTGGCGACGGTGGCGGAGGAACGGCGGCCGGCGGGTGGCTTTTATAGCCGTGCTCAGGGGCGGATAAGAGGTGCGCGAGGGTGGATACGATCGGCCGCGTCGCGTGCTTGCGAATCCATGATGAAGAAAGGACGGAAGTCTGCTCAGGGACCGGGCGTGCGCTCGCCGGCGACGGCCACGCGGCGGCGACGTGCTGGGAGCAGTGGGGGACGGGAGAGAGTCAGCGCTTTGCCGCTGCGGGAGGCGCATGATCACGGGGTCAGGTTGGAGACAGGCGGGGATCGGCCAGACGCACGGTACGCGCAGCGCCGGCGGCTCGGCTATGGCCGGGCCCCCCCAGCTCTAGGTTGAAGATGAACAGGGCTAGGTCTAGGGTTTGACTTAGAACTGATTTCTGTATTTTACAAATTACTCCAAAATTTGAACTGAGCAACAAAAACTCAAAACACCAAAGTTGTGCATAAAAGGACATCTACAACTTGTCAATAAGGACATTTTCAAATCAAATAGTTTTTGAATCACATTTGAAATTTGAAAAGGGGACACTTTTAGGATTTGAATAAATTAAAAATTACTTTAGATTTTATATTGAAACTTGAAAATCTGTAAACATGCAAGTCGTTCCTTTTGTCAAAACCTATAACTTTGCTATTATACACTTTTTCTGAAACTCATTAGTTTTTTGAAATAATTTTGAAAACTACTAAAAGGGGACAAAAACTGGAGTTGAATGATATTTGAAATTACTTCAAACTTTGTACAGAACATGGAAATTTGTAAATACCAAAGTTGTTTCTCTTGACCAGATCTACAACTTTGATTTTTGGACCAACTCCAAATTTTGATATATTTTTGAATTACAAAAAGAGGGATAAAATCCAGGGTTTGGAATTCAGGGTTTTTCAAAGGAATTTGAAATCTGATTTTCATTTTGATTTTTGAATAACACACAAAAACTTCAAGACATCTAATTGAACAAGAATTACACAAAGCTAGCACAGAGGTGAATTACCATTTGCCCTTATAGGAAGGTTAGGGCTTTTAGGGTTTGAAATGGGGATTGTTACACAAAAAGGGAACAAATGCAACAAGCATTAAGGCAAACATAATGCATGACAAGGATGATTATGACTAAAGATGATGACATGTCAGGTTAATTACAGATTAAACACCAGAGGTGTTACAACCCTCCCCCCTAAAACGAATCTCGCCCCGAGATTCTGCGTCTTAAAAAGAAAAGGGGAAAACCTTACATCTACAGAGTATTGAGAAAGTCGGGATAGTTCTTTGCCAAGAAGTCTTCGGTTCCCAGCGTGGCTTTTGTTCTTCAGTTTTGGTTGTCCACTGGATCTTGTACCATCTTGTGGTAGTTCTTCGGGTGACGACGGTCCTTGTGGTCCAACACGCGAACGGGATACTCAGAGTACGACAGATCAGGTTTTAACTCTAACACTTCAATTCCATTTCCACCACATGTTCGGGCACTCGGAGACACTTCTTGAGTTGTGAGACGTGAAACACGTTATGAACTGCTGAAAGATGATCGGGCAAACTCAGCTTGTAAGCTACCTTGCCACAACGATCCAGAATCTCAAACGGACCAATGTAGCGGGGTGCTAACTTTCCTTTGACTCCAAAACGAGTGACTCCTTTGGTGGGTGAGACCTTCAGGTACACATAATCCCCGATCTCGAACTGCAGAGGTCGACGTCTCTTGTCAGCATAACTTTTCTGTCGAGACTGTGCAATCTTCATGTTCTCTTGTATTTGCTTGACTTTCTCTTCCATATCTTTTACTAGGTCAACCCCAAAGAATTCCCTTTCTCCGCGGTTCAGACCAACTGAGAGGTGTACGACAACGGCGGCCGTACAGTGCTTCAAAGGGTGCCATTTTGATGCTTTCTTGATAACTGTTATTATACGAGAATTCTGCCAAGGGCAAACAGTTATCCCACGTATCTGCAAAGGTGAGCACGCAGGCTCTCAACATATCCTCTAACACTTGGTTGACTCGCTCAGTTTGTCCATCCGTTTGTGGATGATATGCTGTGCTATGCAGCAGCCTGGTTCCAAGTGAGGTATGGAACGCTTTCCAAAACTTTGCGACAAACTGAGTACCACGATCAGAGATAATGCTCTTGGGTATGCCATGGAGTTTCACTATGTGGTTCTTGTACAAAGTGGCATATGTGGGGGCGGTGTAGCTGTCTTGACTGGCAGGAAATGAGCTTGCTTAGTGAGGCGATCCACGATCACCCAGATGGAATCATAACCTTTTTGTGTCTTGGGTAGCCCATTTATGAAATCCATACTGATATCGTCCCACTTCCAGGCAGGTACAGATAAAGGTTGCAACTCTCCTCCGGACTTCATGTGCACGGCTTTGACTTTCTGGCAAGTATCACAGCGAGCGACATATCGGGCGATCTCAATCTTCATCTTTGTCCACCAGAATTCTGCCTCAGATCCTGGTACATCTTGTTGCTGCCGGGGTGGATGGAGAATCTAGACAAGTGTGCTTCATCAAGGATTAACTGTCTCAACTCAGGCACTTTAGGAACTACGAGACGATTTTGAACCAAACCACTCCTTCTTCATCAATCCTGAAACAATCAGCTTTTCCGGCTCGAACCCTTTCGACGATGTGCTTGATTCCAGGGTTATCTATCTGTGCAGCAATGACATATTCTTTGATAGGGGTTTCAATCCTGATATTACTCAGAATTCCTTGCGGAACTATTTCAATACCCAGCTTTTCTAGTTCATAGCATAGGGATGACTCATAGGATTGCTTTACCAGACAGTTGCAATACGACTTGCGACTGAGTGCATCAGCGACCACATTCGCCTTACCTGGATGGTAATGCACTTCGATATCATAGTCCTTAATCAACTCAAGCCATCTTCTCTGTCTCATATTCAGCTCTTCTTGAGTGAAGATATACTTCAGGCTTTTGTGATCTGTGTACACATTGCAGGTACTACCCAACAAATAATGACGCCAGATTTTTAAGGCATGCACCACTGCTGCTAACTCAAGATCATGAGTTGGATAATTTTCCTCATGTCGCTTAAGCTGTCGTGAGGCATAAGCGATCACTCGACCCTCTTGCATCAAAACACAGCCCAAACCAGTACCAGATGCATCACAGTAGACATCAAAGGGCTTTTCGACGTTCGGCTGGGCTAGCACTGGTGACGTGGTTAACAGTTTCTTCAAAGCTTGAAAGGCTTGCTCACAAGCTGGCGACCAGACAAACTTCACAGAATTCTTTAACAACTCGGTGATAGGCTTGGCGATCCTGGAGAAATCCGGGATGAAACGGCGATAATATCCAGCCATTCCCATGAAGCTGCGGACTTTGTGAACAGTGGTAGGTGGCTTCCAATCCAGAATGTCTGCCACCTTTCCGGGATCGACTGACACACCTTCAGCGGATAGGACATGACCAAGGAACTGTATCTGATCTAACCAGAACTCACATTTACTGAACTTGGCATATAGCTGGTGATCTCTGAGGCGGGTTAGAACGACACGAAGATGATTGGCATGCTCTTCGGAGGTCTTTGAGGTCTTTGAGTAGACAAGAATGTCGTCAATGAACACGACCACAAATTTATCAAGCTCTGGCATGAAAACAGAGTTCATGAGGTACATGAAGTGGGCAGGGGCATTGGTCAAACCGAAGGACATGACCAAGTACTCATATAGGCCGTATCTAGTGGTGAAAGCGGTTTTAGGAATGTCTTCGGACGTATTTTAATTTGATGGTAGCCAGATCTGAGGTCAATCTTGGAGAACACTCTGGCTCCAGCTAGTTGATCAAAAAGAAGATCAATGCGAGGCAAAGGATATTTGTTTTTGATGGTGACTTCATTGAGTGGGCGATAATCAACACATAGCCTGAGACTCTTGTCTTTCTTCTTTACAAAGATTGCAGGACAGCCCCAAGGAGACGAGCTTGGGCGAATGAAGCCCTTGTCCAACAAATCTTGTAACTGAGTTTTCAGCTCTGCCAACTCTCTGGGAGGCATTCGATAAGCTCTGCGGGATATAGGAGCAGTCCCGGGCTTTAGCTCTATGGCAAACTCAACATCACGATCAGGAGGCAGACCAGGTAAGTCCTTGGAAAAACATCAGGGAATTCACAGACCACGGGGATGTCTCTGGTCTCCAGAATATAGGTGGTATTCAACTGTGTGGCTGCTGGTTTTTGAGGCATTGGGAGTTGGAGAAGGAGTTTGGAGGTACTGTTAGGAATGTCCACTCTCACAACCCTATTCAGGATTCAGGATGTCATCATAGCCTTATACTGGCACATCCAATTCATGCCTAGAATGACATCTATCCCCTGATCACGTAGCACTATCATGGTGGTAGGAAATACATGTTCCCCCAACATCACTGGTATATTGCGAACCACTTCCTTAGTACATATACGCCCTCCACGAAATATACAGAAACTTTCTTGTAATTCCCCAATTGATATCTCATGCTTAGTGACAAATGTATGACTGATGAAGGAATGCGATGCACCAGAATCAAACAACACAACTGCAGGATGATTGGCAACGGGAAACCTACCGATCATGACGGGTTCTCCTTCTGGGATGTCACTGACGGTGGTGTAGTAGACTTGCCCGTGTTTCTTGACAAACTTGCCCTTCTGAACGTGCTGCTGCGGGGCACGGTACTGCTGCTGCTGCTGAGATCCTCCAGGACCCTTCTGAGTATTCTGAGCATACCTCTTGGGCTTTGGGCACTCACGAGACCAGTGGCCAAGTTGGCCGCAGTTGTAGCAGGGATGATTGTAGGCTGTTTGCGGGGTGGTGATACGAACACCTGGGGCGTTCGGCTGCGTGGCACTCTGCTGATTGGCGTTGTGGGTGGTAGCCGCAGTACGGACGACCACTTGCTGGTGAGGGTAAGGTGGACGATTGTGGTGGTGGCTGGGGTGATAAATGACTCTCTGGCGTTTGTGACCGCCAGAGAAGCTGCTAGATCCTGCTTTCTTTTTTTTCTTTTCCTCTTGGTACTGGCGATTGCTTTCCTCAAAAGCAACAGCCCGGTCAACAACATCATGATAAGACCCAGTCAGGTTATTAGACAGGCTCCTGCGGATCTTGGGGTGCAGTCCTCTGAGGAAACAATCCCTCTTCTTCTCATCTGTGTTGACGTACTCTGAGGCATACTGGCTGAGATGATTGAACTGACCCACATACTGCATGACTGTGGAGTCTTTCTGTTGAAGAGCCAAAAACTGATCAAGCTTCATTTTCATCAATCCGGAAGGGATGTGATGAGCACGGAAAGCAGTGCGGAACTCCTCCCAGGTCAACTGATGACCTTCTGGCTGGGCAGCCATCAGATTAGCATACCAAGCACTTGCGGGACCACGAAGCTGCTGCGAAGCAAACCGGGGCTTCTGGATGTCGGTGCAGTGGATAAGACTAAACTTCTGCTCCATGGTGCGGAGCCAATCATCAGCTTCGAGGGGTTCATCGGCCTTGGTGAAGACCGGTGGACGGGTTTCCGTGAACTCCACATAGGTTGCCTCATTGTTGTTATGCTGACGACCACGGTGACCATTATTCTGCTGTTGGCCCTGGTTTCTAGCCATGAGGTTAGCAGCGGCCGCCAGGGCTGCGATGGCATCTGCTAGCGTAGCAGGTACAGGTGGAGGATTTGGAAGGGCGGCACACCCTCAGAACTCCAGCTCCAGTGCGAGTGTTCACAGGCATCTGTTTAAACAACTTGGAACTTAGCATCCAAAGATAAGTTCTGAAACAACTGACTGAGAAACTTCATTGATTCAAAGGTAGATGATGGGTACAGATGACTGACAGGTGGCAACTGACTGATAAGGGGAAAAGGTACGAAAGAAAGATACAGACTCAACTTAACAAACTACAGACTAGCGCCCCCAAACCTAGACTAAGGTTTTAGGTAAGCGGGTGGTACAGACACGACGAGACTAGTCTTCATTGATGATGATCATGTCGTCGTCGTCGTCTTCCTCGAGGATGAGCTCAGGCTCAACCTCCTCGTCCTCGTCTTCGGCGTGGATGTCTTCGGCAGGTTCAATCTCCTCGTTCATGCTTGGCTCCTGCTCCACGTCCGGTTCTTCCACTACTCCGTCCTCAGGATCCTCGACATCGGGGGTACCATGGGGTGGAGTTGGTTGTACAACTGGTGTACCTCCTCATGAAGCATGTCGTTGAACTGCTCGATCTGAGTGGTGTACATCCGCAGTCCGTGGAGCTCGGCTCTGGTGACGTCTTCACGAACCCAAGTAGCATTGCGCTGCTCGATGGCGCGGATCGTGTTCCGGTTGGCCTGCTCCAGGGAGGCTCGGGCCTCATAGAACTCCAGACGTGAGTGGTAGAAGTCATGCTCCAAGTTCTCCAGCTCAGCCTTCAGGTTCCGGATCTCCTCTTTCAGGTGCCTGCGGGTGCGGCGGGGAAAGCGACGACTGTTGGAAGATTCTCCAGTCTCCTCCCCAGCGCGTGGTGCCAGCTGGTGGCGTGGCACACCATGCGGTCCAGTCGACTTGCGGGCGGTCAGCTTGATGCGAGCCATGTCTGGATAAGAGAAGATGGATGAGAAAGGCTAGCAAGAACAGGTAAAGGCATACTATCCCAACGAACTTAGAGAGGAAGTTATTATCTAGCTTAGGTGAATATGTCATGATGCATGAATCGTTCCTACGGAACAAGGCAATGCAAGATACATAACATATATAGGGCTTAAACATGTTGTCTCGCTACTAGTGTTGCCAATAGAAGACAAGATGAGAAAAGCAGTTTGGGTTCAAAATAGTCAAGTTTAATTTGTTTGGACTCAAAAATCTTTTGAAGTTTTCGCAAAACAAACACTGCAACGTTAAAGCGAGATGCTCCGATACCAATCTGTGACGGAACGGTCCTAATCCCATGGCCCACACGTCCCTGTCAACCTCTGACAGCCGAACTTATGTTCCACGTGATTAAGACTGTTCGTCACCGGGCTACATTAGCGCCCGATGTCCACAGGATCACTCACCTTTCGGTTACAGCATTTGATACTTTCACAAATAACAGCGGAATAAAGAGCGGAAGATTTAAATAACAATAGTTTTACAAACTGGGGTTCCAAATAAACTTAAAGAAGTGCGGTTATTACAGACCATGTTCTGACAGTTCAAAGTAGACAACGTAGCGGAATACAACAATAAATAACATACTTCACCCAGCCCGAGGGTGCACATCTATTCTTCGGCCTCGTTGGCCTCCTCCTGAACGAAGGTCATGCAGCAGGGTGCAAGACACATCGGATACTCAGGCATACCTGCAACAGGGGGTAACAAACCCTGAGTACTGGGGTACTCAACAAGACTTACCCGACTAAAGAAAAAGGGAAGAAGACTCAGTAATGAGAGGCTTAGGTAGTCAAGGTAAGGCTTAAGCAAGATCAAGTATTTTGCAGAAAAACATTTTGAAATCCTTGTTTTATTTTTGAAAGATTCCAGTATCTCTCAATTCTTCATTGTTCATGATTCATTTTACCTTTCAAAAACATACCTAGTTGAGAACCACTCTCCGTTGACAGTCAGTGACCAAGTCTCCATAACCGAGGAGCAACGTTAATCCGGATAAATAATACTCAGCTGAGGATCCCTATTCACACGGCATATGTAGCACCCAAGCTTGCATAGGCCAACCCGTCTACCACGATTCCTCCAAGATTGGACCGGTCCTACGCTTACCCGGAAGTACAGTACACCACTCCTTTCCAGGTACGACGACCACGTGGGTACATGCTACTTCCGCCATCTCTCCACTCCCAGTGCGCGGTTGTCGGTCCCAATCAAGGATTTCTCGGAGCCAGAGCTTTCCGAAGTATGTGAATAGTTACAAGTCTTGACCAGCAGGCCCCCATACGGATGGTCCCTAATTTTTCAGCCAGAACTATACCTTGGTTATCTCACCCAAGCGTAATAGTCCCGTCAGTTTTTCAACCCTGTCCTGGTCGGTGTCAACTGTTGAGTCCCGGACTTCAACATGACGGCACCGTACGCTCGGACAACCTCTCCTCGCTGTTGACTAGGTACGGATCAGATACTTAGCCAACAGTCGGGGAGTAAAGCCAAATTCCCATAAAAATTCTTTAAGTGATCACACTTTTGAAATTGGCATTTTTATCGCAAATCTATTGTATAGCAATGCTAAGCATTTTGCAAATAGTTTTTAAACAGGGTAGGGGATCTTTGGTGGAGGTAAAGTGCAGGTAATAGGTCATCACACAACTCCTATCACCTAATGCAGTAATTTAACTCAAAAGCATTTAAGTAAAACTTTTATAAAAGCAAGGAAAGGCTAAATGCACCGGGGCTTGCCTTGAAGAGCAAAAAGACAGTTCGGAGTCGGCGGTGCAGACGTCGGAGCTCGGGGTTGCTTCGGGAGTAGGTTCGTCGGCGGCGGCCTCGACTTTAACACCTTCTCTCTTCGGTCACTATACGGATGCAAAGATGTATGCTTATGAGGATGCTGGCATGAACAAAATGCACAGGACAATCCGAGTGTAGCTTTTCGAAGTATAGGTGGTTGTTAGTGGACATAAAATCACTTATCACTTTTAAGCAAGTCAGTCAAACCTAGTAAGCAACTTCTTAACCTAAGCATAAACATCTCAGGGCTCACAAACATCATAGACCAGATGGGTGGGGGTCTATGAACAGCAAACAATCCCAAAGTCACGTCATAGGCATACACATGAATCCTAATCACTTTCTATTTTTCTTAATTATTTTAAAAGGGTCATTTTATGCAGTTGCTCCAAAAATTACCAAATTAATCTCATAAGTTATTATGGTATACATAGATGACAAACAAATTTCATAATTTTTGGAGATCATTAAGGTGCTCAAATAAATCTAGCCATTAATTAACAAAAGGCACTATTTAACAATTAAATAAATGCCCAAAAATCAACTTGTTCCAAAAGACTTCAAAATTTCACCAGAGACTAAACATGGCATAGGAAGCTCACAAAAATTTACCTCATGATTTTTGGAGTTATAAAAGATTTTCTAAAAATCCAAAACCATCCATTTATTAATTAAAAGAGGGATTTTACATTTTTAAATTCTTGCAGAAAAGTCAAGTTTCATATTTTTCTAAAACACTACACAGTGCAAGGAGCATACCATAATTTTCTCAGGATTTAAGGAACAACAGATTAATTCACACAAAAAAGAGAAAACAGAACACTATTCACACTTTTTCAAAAAAAAGAAAGAAGCACTGTGCTCCATCCTCGAAGGGCTCGGGCGAATCGCGCGGGGCTCAGGCGAATCGCGGGACTCAGCGAATCGCGCAGGGCTAGGCGAATCGCAGCGAGGCGGAAACATCGTCCGTCCGAGGCCTGGCTGGGAGGCTCGGCGAGACGAAGGAAACAGCTTCGTCCGAGGCCTGGCTGGGAGGCTCGGGCGAGACGGAAAACGATCGCTTCGTCCGAGGCCTGGCTGGGAGGCTCGGGCGAGACGGAAACATCGCTTCGTTCGTCGAGGCTTGGCTCGGCGAAGCGGAGGGTGCATGAGTCCGCTCGAGGCTAGGCTCGGCGAAGTGGCGAGGGTGCGTGTCTGCTCGAGGCCTGGCTCGAGCGAAACGGAAAACGTGTGCTCGAGGCCTGGCTCGAGCTTCGCGCCGTGAAAGCAGAGACCGGGGGCTTCGAGTGCTTACCACGGGTCGGAGGCAGGGCTCGGCGGGGCGGAACAAGGGTCGAAGGAGGGAGCTCGACGTTGGCGGTGCTTCGGCGGAGCTCTCTCGGCGGCGAGCGGCGTGCCGGCGGCTCTGTACACCAGACACGGTCACCAGGAGCGGGTTAGGAGCGCAAGGAGGCAAGGAAGATGAAGCAGGGGTCGGGGAGGAAAGATCACGGCCGGGGAGAGAGTATTTCTCAATCCCGTGCTCACCGGTGTTTCGCCGGAGTTTGGGAAGATGGGGTTACGCCGGGCGATTGGAGGCGGCGGAGGTAAAATTGAGGGGCTGGGAAGCTTCGCGAGCTCAAGGCGGAGCTTCTGGGCTAGGTGGTTGAGCGGCGGAGGCTCTGGAGTGAGCTGGCGACGGTGGCGGAGGAACGCGGCCGGCGGGTGGCTTTTATAGCCGTGCTCAGGGGCGGATAAGAGGTGCGCGAGGGTGGATAAGATCGGCCGCGTCGCGTGCTTGCGAATCCATGATGAAGAAAGGACGGAAGTCTGCTCAGGGACCGGGCGTGCGCTCGCCGGCGACGGCCACGCGGCGGCGACGTGCTGGGAGCAGTGGGGGACGGGAGAGAGTCAGCGCTTTGCGCGTGCGGGAGCGGCATGATCACGGGGTCAGGTTGGAGACAGGCGGGAGCGGCCAGACGCGCGGTACGCGCAGCGCCGGCGGCTCGGCTATGGCCGGGCCCCCCCCTAGCTCTAGGTTGAAGATGAACAGGGCTAGGTCTAGGGTTTGACTTAGAACTGATTTCTGTATTTTGCAAATTACTCCCAAAATTTGAACTGAGCAACAAAACTCAAACACCAAAGTTGTGCAGAAAAAGGAGATCTACAACTTTGTCAATAAGAACGTTTTCAAAATCCAAATAGTTTTTGAATCACATTTGAAATTTGAAAAGGGGACACTTTTGGGATTTTAATAAATTAAAAATTACTTTAGATTTTATATTGAAACTTGAAAATCTGTAAACATGCAAGTTGTTCCTTTTGTCAAAACCTATAACTTTGCTATTATACACTTTTTCTGAAACTCATTAGTTTTTGAAATAATTTTGAAAACTAAAAAGGGGACAAAAACTGGAGTTTGAATGAATTTGAAATTACTTCAAACTTTGTACAGAAACTTGGAAATTTGTAAATACCAAAGTTGTTTCTCTTGACCAGATCTACAACTTTGCTTTTTGGACCAACTCCAAATTTTGAATAATTTTTGAATTACAAAAGAGGGATAAAATCCAGGGTTTGGAATTCAGGGTTTTTCAAAAGGAATTTGAAATCTGATTTTGATTTTGATTTTTGAATAACACAACAAAACTTCAAGACATCAAATTGAACAAGAATTACACAAAGCTAGGCACAGAGGTGAAATTACCATTTTGCCCTTATAGGAAGGTTAGGGCTTTTAGGGTTTTGAAAAGGGGATTGTTACACACAAAAGGGAACAAATGCAACAAGCATTAAGGCAAACATAATGCATGACAAGGATGATTATGACTAAAGATGATGACATGTCAGGTTAATTACAGATTAAACACCAGAGGTGTTACACTTCGGTTCTTCAAAGATTTAATCTAAAGTTTCATCAACTCACCCCGTCATGCTTTACGAAGCTTTCGATTTACGTTTGGCTTGCCGCTCACAAGGAGTTGTCCCTCATGTCGAGGGTTTGTTCGGACTCCTGCGTGCATATGCAGCCTCGCAAGATCTTAGATCGCGAGGGTTAACGCCAGTCTGGGTCATTTCGCGGTGTACACCTTTTGTCATCGCGCTGGATCGGAGTTGTCAGTGCAGGCGCAAAAGAATAAATGGACCAATGGTTGGCAGGAGTTCTGGTTCTACTACAAACTTGGCGGTAACGCCGAGCTTTGTGGTGAGCTTCCGCTCGGTGATGTGGGCGTCGAAGCCAAGATGAGTGCCGAAGCGCATGCCGCTGTTGACTGCCTGAGGGTTGTAGCGCAGTCTCAATGGGCTCACGACTTGGTCGAAGAATATTGTTGTGCCCAGGTGTGGCCCCTCCTCCGAAGGCAAAAATGGTTTGTAGTTGAGGAAGACCCGAAGTATGAGGGTAGGGGTTTGAAGAACCGAAGCTTGAGTTGAACATAGTTTGGGAGAAAGTCCTTAAGAAGTTTACGAAATGCGAAGATGGCGTTGAGGCTGTTTATAGGCGGGTTCAGCAGAGGGCTGAAGATCTCGTTGGAAAATTATCTACATTGGAGGTTAAGGCTATCCACAGCTCGGTGGGTAGCGGAGGTCGGGTCAATAGGATGTTCGACATTCTTGGGATCCAATATGCTGACTGGCCTGCTCCTTCGAGCGAGGATGCGCCGAAGAAGAAAAACGCGCTGCCGCCGAGGAGAAGGGGCTTGCCTCGCGGCCGAAAAGGGTCGTGGTCGAGGCCGCGGTGGTGCCGGTTGCCGGGTGAAGAAGCTTGCGATGAGGTCGTTGTGGGGTTCGGGTGCTGCCGGCACTTCATCCTCTTCGGCCGTTGTTTTGTTCCCGAGCGGCCGAGGTCTTGCGAAGGTCGGAGGACGCATGCCCCGCGTTGGCGGGATTGGTGCGTTGATTCAAGTTTCGGATGATAAGAAGAAGTTTCCGACAGTGAAGAGAAGGGGGAGGAGAGGGAGGCAGAAAAGAAAGGAAGGTGACACTGAAGATGGCTCGTCTGATGATGATAGCGACTCTTCCAGTCAAAGGTGATTCGGATGAAGAGGTTTCCATTGGTGATGACCGTGGGAAGACAGTTGTTTCACCTAGTGCGTCTATTCGGAGCATCGATGATATTATAAAACGGGGTCGGTGGTCAGCAAAAGGGTACCCCCAATCAACGCAAACACCGAACGTCTTTTCTCCGCCTCGCCAGAGCCCTCCGAGCAAGGCTCGGGCCTCGAGCGCGATCTAATATCTCCGTCTCGCCCGAGCCCTCCCAGCCAGTCCTCGGGCGAACGCTCTATCTCCGTCTCGCCCGAGCCCTCCCAGCCAGGCCTCGGGCGAACGCTCTATCTCCGTCTCGCCCGAGCCCCTCCCAGCCAGGCCTCGGGCGAACGCTCTATCTCCATCTCGCCCGAGCCCCTCCTAGCCAGCCTCGGGCGAACGCTCTGTCTCCGTCTCGACCGAGCCCTCCCAGCAAGGCCTCGGGCGAGCACGATCGCTCTCCGTCTCGCTCGAGCCCTCCAGGCCTCGGGCGAGCGCGCCCCCACACCTCGAGCCTTAACGCACGGGCCTCGAGCGGTACAGACAGCCGTACCAGCCCCATACCACGCATTTAATGCCTTCACCTACTCCAGTCACATCCTCTGAGACGCAG
Source organism: Coix lacryma-jobi var. lacryma-jobi (assembly GCA_009763385.1). NCBI lineage: Eukaryota > Viridiplantae > Streptophyta > Magnoliopsida > Poales > Poaceae > Coix > Coix lacryma-jobi. Next base: position 33,222,693 of record CM019829.1, read on the forward strand.
CACGTGCCACAGTGAACCGGTGTAGAGTCAAACCTTCCTTTCATCACAAGCATGGGCAAAAAGGCACCAGCACTGTCGCGCCATGCCCTGCACTGTTGTGCATGCTCTACACTGTGCACATCTAAATCACCACTTCGAGGCCGGCTCTGCACCCCTCGAGCTCCCGTGAGCACCACTTCGAGGCCTGCTCCACACCCCTCGAAGTCGAGCTCTCGTGAGCACCACTTCGAGGCTGCTTCACGCCCCTCGAGCCCTCGTGGCACCACTTGGAGGCCAGCTCTGCTCCCCTCGAGCTCCCGTGAGCACCACTTCGAGGCCTGCTCCACACCCTCGAGCTCCCGTGAGCACCACTTCGAGGCCTGCTCCACGCCCGTCGAGCCCTCGTGGCACCACTTCGAGGCCGTCTCTGCACCCCTCGAGCTCCCGTGAGCACCACTTCGAGGCCTGCTCCACGCCCCTCGAGCCCCCGTGGCACCACTTCGAGGCCGGCTCTGCACCCCTCGAGCTCCCGTGAGCGCCACCTCGAGACCTGCTCCGCGTCCCTCGAGCCCCCGTAAACGCCACCTTGAGGCGGCCCTGCGCCCCTCGAGCCCTGACAGCTCTCTTACTTTTGGAAGACAGGCACCCCAAGACCCAGAAGGTCCCTGCCACGTCCAGTACGTCCCGGGATGCGCGGCATGGCCCCTACGACGCCACGTCGCCACGTCTAACACACAGGAAGGAGGCCATGCTTCAAGGACGGTGCAACAGCACCCCACGCCTGCTCTAGTACCTTCGACAAGACAGCATACCTACTCTTCTCTTTATTCTGCACTTCCTTCGTCTATGGGTACGCTCTGCTCTGTTTCCTTAGCTCCTATGGATCCCTGTAAACCTGGCCTCCCCTGCTCTATAAAAGGGACGCCAGGGGCCTCTGCGAGGCAGGTCTTAAGTTTTGAGGCTTTGGCAGACAGCACCAGTCCACTAGAGTCCGGACCCCGGTCCACGCTCAGTAAGCTTGTATCCACCCCTGTACGAGCACTTAGGTGCGAGTAATACAAGAACATCCTCCCGCTGGACGTAGGGCCTTCTTTGCCCGAAACCAGGATAAATCCTTGTGTCCTCTTGCATCACCATCCAGGAAGAGAAGCACGCGATCATATTACTCGTTGGTGCGATACCCCCGGGTACGAAACACCGACAGTTGGCGCGCCAGGTAGGGGTGCGCGTGTCCGAGACATTTTCTCGCTATTCTCCTGGATGGCTTCTTCGACTCCTTCGTTCTCTGCCGATGCCGTCGTGTGGTTCGGGAACCTTGAGTCCCTAGCCGCCGGTAACGACAACGAGCTGACCCCGCTCTCCACGGAGGGCCCGAGCGGAAGGCGTGTCACACCACCCCCCGCGGGGGGCATGACGCGTCGTCTGCACCACCACACGCGTCGCCACCTCGCGAGCGGCGTCGTGGTCACCATTGTCGCCAGGCACAGGCGGTGCCGGCGGCGTATACGCCCATTCCCCGCGGCTGGCGCAGAATCCCCGAGGGGAAACCTGCCCGGCACGTGGCCGGCGACCTCCAGGGCGCGGGCGCGCTCCCCCAGCAAGTTCGCGTCTGTCACCGTGCGGACCGACACGTCTGGTATCCCACCAGGGAGTGCTTCCAGCTCGAGGGAGTGGTGAGCGACGACGACGACGATGACACGTCAGGCCAACGCTCAACCTCGGAGCGCCAACGACGTGGCTACGGCAGGCGGTTCGCGCGTTCCGGCAAGAAGCAAATCCTCGGCCTCGGTTGCACCGCCTCAACACGACGACAGCAGGGCGGCGCAACTCGCACAGGTGCGGGAGGCAATCACCAAGACCGAGGAGGAACGACAACGCCTGTTGCAGCTCCAGCAAACTCTGATGCAGGAACCACCCCAGCCTCGAGGAGCCGGAGCTCGAGGTCGGGCTCGAGATGCCCGCCGACGGACCCTCGGGGACGGGGCGCCAGCACGCCCCGAGGTGTGCCTCCCGCGAGCCGGGCAAAAACGTGGTGGCGGCCGCAATGCTGCTGCCGCGATCTGCCCGCCGTCTCCAACCCCGACGCCAGACGCATGCTTGGGGAAGTAAAGAGCCTCCTCGAAACGGCCGCTGTGCAGATAGCCGAGAGCTCGGCCTCGCGCCAGCGCAGGGCAGCCTCGGGGAAGCCAGCAGACGCACCCCGCAGCAAGCACGAGACGTCGGTCCGCCAGCCGGACGCCCCTCAAGCCAGACTAGCCCAAAAGCGGGTCGCGGACAGCCGGCAAACCCTCGAGCCCCCGGGCCCCAGGGTCTTCAGCCGAGCCATCCGCAGCTCGACCCTCCCCGACCGCTTTCGACCACCGACCAACGTCGTAAAGTATGACGGGGAGGTCGAGCCCAAGCTCTGGCTCTCAGACGTCCGCCTAGGCTGCCAACTGGGCGGAGCGAAGGGCGACAACCATGTGATCATACGCCAACTCCCACTTTACCTCTCGGACACGCCCGCCGGGGTCGAGGGGCTCCCGCCGGATCAGATCCATGACTGGGCCGACCTAGTCAGGGTCTTCGACAGGAATTTCAAGGGGACTTGTGCGCGCCCAGGCAACTCCTAGGATCTGCGACGTTGCAGGCAGGCAGCAGACGAACCCCTCCGCGACTTCGCTCGGCGGTTCTCGAAGCAGTGGCCTCGAACTCCCTCACATGCCTGATGAGGAGGTCATCTCAGCGTTCCTCGCAGGCACGACGTGCCAAAAGCTGGTCCACGAGTTTTAGGGCGCTACCGTCCCAGGACGATCGAAGACTTGATGGATCAGGTCACCAGCTTCGCCTCCGGCAACGAGGCAGTAGGGGCCTTCTTTGGCCACTCCGCGGGCCAAGGCGAGGACAGAAGGCAAGGCGCGACGACGAGGACGACGACGACGAGAAGTGCGCGTGGGCGCCCGCGCAGACGAGCTGGCTAAGTTGGCACCCACGCACGACGCCGCCCCTCGAGCGGACGTGGGAGTTCGACTTCGACGTCACCTCCTCGGGCTAGGCTCGGGGGCTCGACCTTCGACGCCCCACCTCGAGCCCGACTCGGGGGCTCGACGTCCCTTCGACGCCCCTCCTCGAGCCGGACTCGGGGGCTCGACGTCCTTTCGACGCCCCACCTCGAGCCGGACTCGGGGGGCTCGACGCCCCCGACGCCCCACCTCGAGCCGGACTCGGGGGCTCGACGTCCCTTCGACGCCCCTCCTCGAGCCGGACTCGGGGGCTCGACGTCCTCGACGCCCCACCTTGAGGACTCGGGGGCTCGACGTCCCTTCGACGCCCTCCTCGAGCCGGACTCGGAGGCTCGACCTTCAACGCCCTCTCGAGCCGGACTCGGGGGCTCGACGTCCCTTCGACGCCCCTCTCGAGCCGGACTCGGAGGCTCGACCTTCGACGCCCCTCCTCGAGCCGGACTGGGGCTCGACGTCCCTTCGACGCCCCTCCTCAAGCCGGACTCGGAGGGCTCGACCTTCGACGCCCCTCCTCGAGCCGGACTCGGAGGCTCGACCTTCGACGCCCCACCTCGAACCGGACTCGGGGGCTTCGGCTTCGACCTTCAGCGCTGCCCACGAAAAAAACCCCGAGCCCGACTCCAGCTCGGAGCGTCGAACAGCTACGTCGTTTTCTATCCTAAAGCCTCGAGGCTTCGTTCATTTCTCGTATTTTGTGCACATGTCGCATCTTGAATGAATAAAAGTTCATTTCCAAGTTCTTTATTTCGTTCAAATCAAAGGTAGCCTCGACCCTGCCACTCAGGGACGAGCCTTCCTCAGGGCCTGTCAGCGGGCGTCCCCCTCAGACTCCAGAAAAGGCACGCCTTTCTTTTCAAAAATTCGACCCTCATCTCAATTCGCACCTCGAGCGCACTAGCAACGTCTAAGTCCTAAAATGACTCGAGCCTCCAAGAGTCGGGGGGCGTTGACGTAGACGGCCACCTACGCCCCAGGGCTACGGATCTTCTGCCGCACGCTCAGCCTTGACGTCCGAGCTAGAAGGAGGGAGGGCCCTACACCGCCGTCCGCATCAGGAGGCAGCATGTCCTCCTCGACATACCGGCGCCGTCTCCAGATGGCAAAAAAGGTAACCGAATACCTTTAATGTGCCTATCTAACCTCGTCTCAAGCCGGTTGACAGGTACACCCAGCGATTCCACATCGCTCAACTATCGGGGCCCTCCGCGGCCACCGCTCCGACCTCCTGACCGTCGTCTTGGTGCCACGAACTCCACTCCGACGAAGGCTTCTTCACAAAGGTAAAAACGGGCCCCGGCCCTAAGTCTCAAAGCAGCGAAGGCTGGCCCTCGAAAGGGTTCGACAGCCGGCTTCGAGCACCCGAGTCAGGGACACCAAGGGGCGCCACTCACGGCATTACTCGAGGGCCGAGCCCTCGAGGCCCCTCACGTGTATCCAAGGCGGGGAGCTCGACGTGCAGTGAGATCCCCTCGGAGGGAGGCATCGAGCCACCGGGTCCTATCGAATGGACCGGCACTCCTGCAGACTGAGCACCCATGCTTTATGAGACCGCCTCCGGGCCACAGTCGACCCCTATCGAACGGGGCACGAGCTCTCACTTGGATTCCCCGTTACCAGCTCACCGGGAACCTCGATACTCGCCCGATCCGTTCGTGGTAGTACGAGGCATCCCACCCCGCATCCTTTCGAAAGGGTTCAGCGGGATGACAAGCCAGGGTAGCCGGCGTACCGGATAGCTAGCCGGACGGTCGGCTCAGCCTGGCACCCCTCGACGAAAGAGGGTTAAATAACTCGAGCAGTTGCGACTGATCTTTTTCCTTTGTGTGAGCATGAGATTTTCAGGCTTCGGACGAACGCCCCTTCGAGCCAGGCCTCGGGCAGAGTTTCCCAGACAAGAAGAAAGAGAAAGGCGGCCCGCTGGGCAGAAGGTTCCCAAACGACGGAGGATTCTTCGGGAAGCCCACGAGGGAGTTCTAACCCACTCCCCCATGGCCTCGGGGGCTACTGTCGTGTGGTACAAAAAAGGGTACCCCCAATCAATGCAAACACCGAAACACTCTTTCTCCGCCTCGCCCGAGCCCTCCGAGCAAGGCCTCGGGCGGAGCGATCTATCTCCGTCTCGCCCGAGCCCTCCCAGCCAGTCCTCGGGCGAACGCTCTATCTCCGTCTCGCCCGAGCCCTCCCAGCCAGGCCTCGGGCGAACGCTCTATCTCCGTCTCGCCCGAGCCCTCCCAGCCAGGCCTCGGGCGAACGCTTATCTCCGTCTCGCCCGAGCCCTCCCAGCCAGGCCTCGGGCGAACGCTCTATCTCCGTCTCGCCCGAGCCCTCCCAGCCAGGCCTCGGGCGAACGCTCTGTCTCCGTCTCGACCGAGCCCTCCCAGCAAGGCCTCGGGCGAGCACGATCGCTCTCCGTCTCGCTCGAGCCCTCCAGGCCTCGGGCGAGCGCGCCCCCCACCTCGAGCCTTAATGCACGGGCCTCGAGCAGTACAGACAGCCGTACCAGCCCCAACACACGCATTTAATGCCTTCACCTACTCCAGTCACGTCCTCTGAGACGCAGCACGTGCCACAGTGAACCGGTGTAGAGTCAAACCTTCCTTTTCATCACAAGCATGGGCAAAAAGGCACCAGCACTGTCGCGCCGCCTGCACTGCTGCTGTGCCATGCTCTACACTGTGCACATCTAAATCACCACTTCGAGGCCGGCTCTGCACCCCTCAAGCTCCCGTGAGCACCACTTCGAGGCCTGCTCCACACCCCTCGAAGTCGAGCTCTCGTGAGCACCACTTCGAGGCCTGCTCCACGCCCCTCGAGCCCTCGTGGCACCACTTCGAGGCCAGCTCTGCTCCCCTCGAGCTCCCGTGAGCACCACTTCGAGGCCTGCTCCACACCCTCGAGCTCCGTGAGCACCACTTCGAGGCCTGCTCCACGCCCCTCGAGCCCTCGTGGCACCACTTCGAGGTCGCTGCACCCCTCGAGCTCCCGTGAGCACCACTCGAGGCCTGCTCCACGCCCCTCGAGCCCCCGTGGCACCACTTCGAGGCCGGCTCTGCACCCCTCGAGCTCCCGTGAGCGCCACCTCGAGACTGCTCCGCGTCCCTCGAGCCCCCGTAAACGCCACCTTGAGGCCGGCCCTGCGCCCCTCGAGCCCTGACAGCTCTTACTTTTGGAAGACAGGCACCCCAAGACCTGGAAGGTCCCTGCCACGTCCAGTACGTCCCGGGATGCGCGGCATGGCCCCTACGACGCCACGTCGCCACGTCTAAACACACAGGACGGAGGCCATGCTTCAAGGACGGTGCAACAGCAACCCCCACGCCTGCTCTAGTACCTTCGACAAGACAGCATACCTACTCTTCTCTTTATTGGGCACCGTACGCTCCGACGTCTGGATGGTCCCTGTAAACCTGGCCTCCCCTTGCTCTATAAAAGGGGACGCCAGGGGCCTTTGCGAGGCAGGTCTTAAGTTTTGAGGCTTTGGCAGACAGCACCAGTCCACTAGAGTCCGGACCCGGTCCACGCTCAGTAAGCTTGTATCCACCCCTGTACGAGCACTTAGGTGCGAGTAATACAAGAACATCCTCCCGCTGGACGTAGGGCCTTCTTTGCCCGAACCAGGATAAATCCTTGTGTCCTCTTGCATCACCATCCAGGAAGAGAAGCACGCGATCATATTACTCGTTGGTGCGATACCCCCGGGTACGAAACATCGACAACGGGACTTTGAGCCAGAGAGTCCTCTGCGAGGTTCAATTCCCGAGTTTGCTGGCTTGCACTTATGGGTCAATGGGTTCGAGTTTACTGGTGATCTTGAATCTGAGCGGACCCCCGGGAAAAGACCATATGGCGAGGCTAGCCGATCGAGCCTTCCTTACTTCGCTAAGAAGCTTGGGGTCTCTGATCCGTCGACCGAGCTTTTCACTAATCCGGACCTTCGAGAGTGCCACTTGCAGTGTGCTCTGGAGGAAAGGGCGTTTCTGGGTCGGGTGTTTAGTCGAATTTGTGTGCCCGAAGCGGAGCTCCCTGGCCAACGAGCCCTTGGACAAACTCCATGATGACATCGATGTCAAAGTTGCTGAGTTAATGCTCTTGAACCGCTCGGCGCGCCGAAGGTCGGGTTATAATCTCCATTATTTGAATGACCGGTTGGTTGAAGTCGAGAAGGATAACAAGGACCTTCGCCGGAGTTTGGAGAATAAAGAGATTGAGCTCAAAGCTGCTCTAGAGAAAGTTAAGAAGTCCCGAGAGGAAGCGTAGGAGGTTGCAAATAGTAATACTCAACTCCTAGCTGCTTGCCGATAGAAAGACAAGGACTTGATTGCTGCGAACGGTCGCATACAAGAGCTGTCCACTGAGTTGGCTTCTCATTCCGAGACTTGGCAGAAGAGCATGGGAGAGGTTAAAAGTAAAATCGACACCTGCTTGACTGAGGCCGGTGGTTCTGTTGGTGAGCCGTTACCTGCCGTTGATGCTGTGGCATTCGAGGCTTGCTTAAGAATGAACTGGATGTTTTCGCTCTTTGGTGATAATGCAGCTGATTTCGGATGTTACGCCGGAGCTTTGGCTATGGTCGGGACCCTTCGCCAAGCTGAATGCGAACACCTTCGGAAGATCAGGAAACCGAACCACGTCTTCCCAACTATTGACGTGGTTCATCAAATGAAGGTTGATGATGCGGAGGTTCGGAACTGCGCGATGCGTTTGCTCCGGAGGTTTTGGATTGACGGAGGTGGACGCGCTCTCGCCTTCGAAAGGCAGCGGAAGCTACCCGTCAGGTACCAACTTGTATGGGATGTTCGTTTCGTGTTACTATTTCATGGACGATTATGTTGGTGTTTATTTGGGTGGTCTACTTTTGCAAGCTCAGAAAGATGCACTGCCTTCGCCGAGCGCGACTGAGGACGTTCCCGGATGCTCCAAGTCTACTCCTGCGCCCAGTTCTGCGGAGGTGCCACCGCGTTGGAGGTACCCTCGGCCGAGGACGCTCCAATCACTAGAGAAGCTAATGTTGAAGAGGCGGCGACGGAGGAGGCACCTGCTAAGGCTTGGATGCTGCCGCTGTCGAGGGTTGGAGGCTGCGACTGGCGAAGCTGGGGCGGATGAGCAGCGGGAAACCGAGCAGGTGTGAAAACTTAGGCTTGCTCGGACGAGGGGGTTGTTTTGTAATATGTGTGGTAGTTGGAACGACTTGATGACACTGAGATACTTTTTAATTTTGTGAAAATGCAGGTTCCTGATGGAACCGTGCTAGAAGTGTTTGATGTAACGCCGTTGACGCTAAATTATCAGATATTTTTATAACTGGTGAGTTGTGGGCTCGGGCTAGGCTTAAACACCTTCATTGTCCTTTGAACGATTTTGGTGGTCGAAAGTGCGGAGGTATGATTTGAAAAACAGCAGATCGAGTCATTTTTGGCGCGAGGCTGATTATACTGATCGACAGGCCACACGATATTTGTTTGGTTCATCTTCGTCCTCGCAAGCTGTTGTTGATGATGATATTGATGAGAAGACAGCTCTGGATTATGTTTGGGCGAAGCACACTAGATTTAGGTTCGGATGGATCGCTTGTGGTTCCGAAAGAGGAACCTTCAGAAGTTAGTGAAGTAAATCGTAGATATATGTATAGGGCGAGGGTTGTCCGAGGAGCTGCCAATTGTTCCTGCAGCTCCTTTGTTGTGGGGACCCATAGTTCCGGTGGATCTAGGATTTGAGGAGGGTGTCGAAGGTTTGGATGATTGATGTTGATTGAGGGTGGTGATGGTTCCTTGTAATTTTATTCTTTTTATTGATTGTATATCACACTGTCGTCAGAAGTGAACAACTTGTGATGTTGCTCTGTGGAGGTGCTATTCATTTTTGTAATTTGATTGAAATAATACTTGACTCTCGAGGCTCGCTTTTCGTTTAAGAGAGTTGTTTTTTGAAAATAGCGATGCCCCCTTTTCTTTTAGCGAGGCTTGCGTAACGCTTTTGTAAGCTGATTAGGAAAACAGCGACGCCCCCTTTTCTTTTAGCGAGGCTCGCTTAACATTTTTGTAAGCTGATTAGGAAAACAGCGACACCCCCTTTCTTTTAGCGAGGCTTGCGTAATGCTTTTGTAAGCTGATTAGGAAAAACAGCGACGCCCCTTTTCTTTTAGCGAGGCTCGCTTAACGTTTTTGTAAGCTGATTAGGAAAACAGCGACGCCCCTTTTCTTTAGCGAGGCTCGCGTAACGCTTTTGTAAGCTGATTAGAAAACAGCGACACCCCTTTTCTTTTAGCGAGGCTGATTATGAAAACAGCGACGCCCCCTTTTCTTTTAGCGAGGCTTGCGTAACGCTTTTGGTTTTGCGGGGGTACTTGACTTTTGGACTTCGCGCCTCCCTTGTCTTAGGTGGAGGTGAAGTTTGCTTTGCGAGCCCCTAGCGTTTTTTTGCGAGGGTGCTCGACTTTTTTGGACTTCACGCCTCCCCTTGTTTTAGGTGGAGGTGAAGTTTGCTTTGTGAGCCCCTAGCATTTTTTGCGAGGGTGCTCGCTTTTTTGGACTTCGCGCCTCCCCTTGTCTTAGGTGGAGGTGAAGTTTGCTTTGCGAGCCCGTGGCGTTTTTTGCGAGGGTGCTCGACTTTTGGACTTCGCGCCTCCCCTTGTCTTAGGTGGAGGTGAAGTTTGCTTTGCGAGCCCTGGCGTTTTTTGCGAGGGTGCTCGACTTTTTTGGACTTCGCGCCTCCCCTTGTCTTAGGTGGAGGTGAAGTTTGCTTTGCAAGCCCCTGTTTTTTGCGAGGGTGCTCGACTTTTTGGACTTCGCGCGTCCCCTTGTCTTAGGTGGAGGTGAAGTTTGCTTTTCCCAAGTTTGCTTCGAAAAAATTTGTGCTTCGAAGCAATCTTTGGTGTTTTCATCGATTATAAGCGCTCTTGGATGAGGGCTGCTTTTATCGATGTTTAAGGAAAAATTGAAAGAAAGGACTTTAGAGTTTTGTTTTTCGGGGGTTGATGCCTTTATTAAGGACTTCGAAACTGCCTCGTAAAAAACCTTACGCCCCTTCGTAAGGAAAAAGAGTGCAGTGCCTTTGTTTTGGTTACAAGTATGATGCTGAGAAGAAAAGTTGACTGAAGGCATATTACAAGTTGCGAGAGCTCGCTAAGGCTCGCTATGGGTAGTATTTGCGAAGGTCGTCGACATTCCAGGTGTGAGGCAGGATGTTTCCCTCGCTGTCAGAGAGGTGAAAAGAGCCGGGACGATTGCATTCTACTATTAAGTATGGACCCGTCCACTTTGGCTGAAACTTTCCCGCCATGTTGGCGTTTTGCTTCCTAATGAGAACGAGGTCACCCTTCTTTAGTTCTTTGATTCTCACCTTTTTGTCTCTCCACTTTTGTTTCTTCCTGATACTTGCGAAGGTTGTGCACTACGTTGCATCTTGTTTCTTCAAGTAAATCTTTGTCTAGCAGTTGGTTTTGTTCATCTGTTTCGAGGCTTGTTCTAATTGATCCGTGCTTCAACTCCTCTGGTAACATAGCTTCTTCCCCAAACAGGAGCCTGAAAGGGGTGAATTTTGTGGCTCTGCATTCCGAGGTGTTATGGGACCAGGTGACCGAGGTTAGTTCTTCTGCCCAGTTTCCCTTTGGCCTGCCTTGCAATTTTTTGGATATGGCTTGGAAAATTGTTGCATTGGCTCTTTCAACTAAGCCGTTGGATTGAGGGTGGCGGTTTGAGGCGAAGCACCAAACTGTTCCGATTTATGCGCAGAATTCTTTGAAGACCTCGCTGTCAAACTGAGTGTCATTGTCGACAGTTAGGTATTTGGGGACCCGAACCGACACACTAATTGCTGCCAGAAAAACTTCTTCACGGCCAGGGAGGTGATGGAAGCCAGCGGTCTAGTTTCAATCCACTTTGTGAAGTATTCCACAGCTACCACTGCGTAGCGGAGGTTTCCTGGAGCTGTTGGTAGTGGACCAACGAGATCCATTGCCCATCTTTGCAAAGGCCAAGTTGGACAAATCAGAGTTGTTGGAGCCCCTGGGGCGTTTCGTGTTTTTGCCGTTAGTTGACAACCTTCGCAGCGTTTGACGATGCCTTCTGCATCTTTTAATGCCGTTGGCCAGTAGAAGCCTTGTCGGAAAGCTTTGCCAACTAACGCCCTCGGGCCATTGTGTGAACCGCAGATACCTTCATGAATAAGCTTGAGAATGTCATTTCCTTCAATCTGTGACACGCATTTGAGCCATGGCGAGGTTACCGAAGCTTTGAATAGAATGTTGTCCACAATTTTGTACCCTCGGACTCTTTGTTTAAGTCTGTTTTCTTCCTCTTTGGTCTCGGGTTCATGCAGCCCGTTGATATAGCCATGATGGGTGCTCTCCAATCTTCGCTCTGAATTGCATTGATCAGCTTTGCTGTTTTCTCGGAAACTTCGATGGCTGATTGTGTCGCAGCTTCATAGAAGACGTCTGGGGGCAACTGAAGTTGTTGAGCTACCGCTTTGGCCAGATTGTCTGCCTCGCTGTTATCTGACCTCGGTATTGCTTTCACTGTTATGCCGAGGAAGAAAGATTCTAACCTTCGAACATATTGTAGGTACTTTTGTAGCTCTGGATCTTTTCTTTATAATTTTCTCGATGTGTCCCGCGATGACTTGAGAGTCTGTGTTAATGATTGCCCTTTGGACTGACAATGATCGAAGCCTTGAGAGTGCTAGTATCACGGCTTCGTATTCTGCCGAGTTGTTTGTGCATTTGAAGTCGAGTCTTTTGTGTACCTTAGCTTCGACCCAGATGGCGAGACTAGGATTGCCGAGGCTCCTGCTCCGGCTGCTCCCCAAGCTCCATCAACATATGCTGTCCAAAACGGGTCTAGTTGGGCTCCGTCTCTGCGAGGGTCTGGGGTCCATTCAGCTATGAAATCTGCTAGTGCCTGCGATTGATCGCTGTTCTTCCCACGAAGGTTATAGCGTAGCTGTTCAATTCAACTGACCATTTTGCTACTCTGTCGACTGCCTCATTGTTCTTGAAAATGTTCTCGAGGGGGTATGATGAAGGCACTTGGATTTCATGTGCCTGGAAGTAGTGTTTTAGCTTTCTTGAAGCCATTACCACGACATATGCTATCTTCTCTAGCTCTGAGTAGTTCCGTTTTGGACCTTCGAGTGTTTCAAACACGTAGTAGACCGGGGCCTGCTTAATTTTGTTGTTTTCAAGCAACTCTTTGATTAGCACTGCGCTGGTCGCATGGGGCGAGGCTGCGACATACAGTAGTAGAAGATCACCTTTGCTTGGACTGGTTAAAATGGTCAAGTTGGTGAGGTAGTTTTTCAAATCCTCGAAAGCTTTCTGCTGCCGAGGTCCCCAATTGAATGGGGTTGTGCTTCTCAGAGTTTCGAAAAAAGGTAACCCTCGCTCGGCTGATCTGGAGATGAATCTGCTGAGTGCTGCTAGACGACCTGTCAAACGCTGAGCTGCTTTTTTGGTTGTCGGGGGTTCCATATTGATGATGACATCAATTTTTTCGGGGTTGGCTTCAATTCCCCTTACTGAGACGATGCAACCTAGCAGTTTTCCTTTGTTTACCCCAAAAACACATTTTCGGGGTTTAATTTGAGTCCGGCGGACCGAAGGCTTTTGAACACTCTTTCCAAGTCTGTTATGTGATTTTCTTTTAGCTCGCTTTGTACAATCAAGTCATCGACGTAGGCAGAAATGGCGTGTTCATCTTTGAAGACTTCAGATGTCATGCGAGGGAAGGTTGATCCTGCATTTTGAGGCCTTCTGCCATTCTTCGAAAGCAAAATGTGCCCGAAGTGTAATGAAGCTTGTTTTTCCTCATCTTCCTCATTCATCCAAATCTGGTGGTACCCTGAGAAGCAGTCGAGGAGAGAGAGCATTTGGCAACCAGCTGCTCTGTCGACCAAGGTGCTTATGTTAGGCAGAGGAAAGTCATCCTTCGGACAGGCTTTGTTCAGGCATGTGAATCAACACACATTCTCCATGTCTTGTTCTTTTTCTGAACTAGTACCACGTTTGAGAGCCATGTTGGATATTTGACTGGACGGATGACGCCTGCGTCCAGAAGTCTTTTTACCTCTGCCTTCGCTGCCTCTTTCCTCTCTTCTGACATTTTGCGAAGCTTTTGCTTAACTGGGCGATAGCCTGGTTTGATGTTTAGGGTGTGCTCGATCAAAGTTCTGTTTACTCCTTAAGGTCCTCCACAGACCAAGCGAAGGTATCAGAGCTTTCCTTGAGGAAACGAATAAGGTTGTCTTGTGACTAGGGGTCTAGGTTGGCTGAGATGAACACTTTCCTTTCTGAATTGCCCTCGAAGAGTTGGACTTGTTTAGTCTTCTTTGGGTGATGCTTTTACTCTCTGTCGATGCATTCTTCACCCTCGTTGCTGAGGTTTGTGGCTCGAGGCTTTGACAAATTGTGGACATTGCGTTGCCCCGGTGCTACTGTTCCTTCGGCTGCTCTTGCATGTCTTGATCTCCGTATACTGCAACGACCCCCTTCGGAGCAGGAAGCTTCATGCAAAGGTATGCAGGGTGGATTACAGCGTTGAATGCGTTGGTGACGCCTCGGCCGAAAATTGCATTGTAAGGATAGAACATGTCAACCACGTCGAAGGTTATGTGCTCATTTCTGCAGTTCAGCTGATCTCCGAAGGTAACGGGCAGAGATATTTTTCCAATAGCTCTTACTTGTTGCCCGCCGAAACCGTATATTGGGTTGTCGGAGGGTTGCAAGAGGTTTCTGTCAAGCTTCATGCTGTCGAAGGTTGTAGCGAACAGGATGTCAGCGGAGCTTCCTGTATCGACGAGAATTTTGGTGACTGTCCACCCTGCTAAGTTAGTCTCGATCACCATTGCATCAGTGTGAGGGTAATCCCTTAACTTCATGTCACTGGAATCGAAGGTTATCAGGATGTGAGACCATCGCCGAATTGTGCGGTCCTTCGACGGCTACATGATGTACTCTTCGAGCATGTTCTTTCTTTTGCCTCTTGTTGCCATGATCTTCGTTGGAGCCTCCGGTGATGGCTAGTATCACACCGAGGGTCAGTGAGTCTGTCATTACGGGACAGATTTTGTGGATTGTAGCATGGTGGCCAGGGTTGGGTTTGCAGTATTTGGGAGAGTGGGATCTGGGTCGTAGGGCATCTGGTGTTGTTGGGCCCTTCGCTGAATGCGGAGGTTTGGCTCCCGCTCTTCTGGGTAAAGTTGGCGGAAAGTTGGAGGTGGTGGGGGGTGGTGCTGGCTGACGAGTGTTGCCCTGTCCCTGTCCTAAATTCTCCTCTCGAGGGCGGCGGTATTTGCCTATCATCCAGTCCTCGGCTTCGGCCTCAGCTGCTGCGAGGGACTCCTCCATTCAGCGAAGCTGCTCTCTTGCTTCATCCGACTTTGCCTGATGAGGCGCAGCCGGTTGTGCCTTTCAAGCTGGTCCAGACGTCTCTTCTTCTCTTGCAACTCAGCTTGGAGTCTTTCCAGGGCCTCGAGGCCCAATTCCTCTTCGTCTCCTCCCTCACTTCTCCTGAAGTGTGGGGATGCGGCTGTGTCGCCGTCCGGGTATGAGGGCCGGGACTTCTGGATCTGGGGTCACATCTTTTGCTCCCGAGGGTTCCATTATCTTCAACAGGTGGAATTATACGTTGCGGCCTCTCTAGCCGTGCGATGGTCTCTGGTAGTGGACGCTCTTCTGTTACCGCAATCTCGAACTTCGCGCCCCACGGTCGGCTCCAAACTGTTGGTAACACACTTGCCCTACCTCCGCACACGTGCAGAGGGGTGGCGAAGGTGGCCAATCGTCAGAAACAAGCGAAGGTGCAAAGGAAACAAGAACAGTGATGTTGTGGCTCTATTCCTAAAAAACGTGCCCCATTATACTGTTCACCCCCCGGTATTTATAGGGGATACCAAGGGGCACCAACCAGATTACAAAATGGTACAAGAAAGATTCTTCTGCGCTGTACTACGGAAGGGCAGAATTGTACAAACACAACTGGAGTCGAAACCCTAGCCTGCTTTCTCCTGCCCGCCGCCACTGGGCCTTGCTCGCCTTCACGGAAAAAGCGGGGTCTGACCCTCGGCTCCGCCGGCGGCGAGGTCGGCCCCCCGTCGTGTTCATGATGAGCGAGGGTTGCCTCCTGTGTTCTTTGCGTGCCATTGCCTGCAAGACATGCAACGAACCCGAGGGTCGAAACTGT
The DNA here is from genome assembly GCA_009763385.1 of Coix lacryma-jobi var. lacryma-jobi. Taxonomy (NCBI): domain Eukaryota; kingdom Viridiplantae; phylum Streptophyta; class Magnoliopsida; order Poales; family Poaceae; genus Coix; species Coix lacryma-jobi. Next base: position 33,237,850 of record CM019829.1, read on the forward strand.
TGCGGAGGTTAGCTAACCTGCCCGAAGGGTCCAAAAGACGGAGAGATAAAAGAGTTGAGAGGGTTCGAGGACGAGAGCGGGTCACGCGAAGGTCGTTCCTCGAGGCAGCCTAAGCGGCGCCACTGCCGAGAGTCCTTCCGCCAACAGGCCTTTTACGACAACAGAAAACCTTCTAATCGTCGTAGAAGGCCTCTCATTTTTTAGTGACTCTATCCTACGGTTGCAACAGTTCTAAGATTCACATCCATCAACACTTTATCTTCACTTTATTTTTTTTATCCTAGCACGAATCGTAAAGCAGAATGGACGGTGGGAGATAGAGAGTGCGGCCGAGGCCGGTTGCGGTTTGTGTTTCTCCACGTACGCATATATCCGTCTAAAACTAAGCTACTTTCTCCGATCTAAATATAACATGTTTTTTATTTTTCTAGATATATTGCTTTTACCGTACATCTAGATACAGTTTATATCTAAATGAATAACAAATACTACGTCTAGATATGGTTATATCTAAATGAATAACAAAAGATAAGAATCTAAAAAAAAACCAAAACGTTTTTAATTGGAATTGAGGGAATAAGAATTAAGTAGTTTGAGCTAGTGCCACAATAAATTCGGAGCACAATAATAAAGCGAATGCCCACGAGCAGACAAAAGTTTTTTTCATCACACTGTCTATTTTCTTTCCAGACTATGTACACAAAAGTAAAGGCCAGTGTAGTACTCCCTCCATCTCAAATTATAAGTCCAAAAATCTCGAAGAGTCAAAGTTTTCAATTTTAACCAAAATTATAGAGAGAAACACAAAAATTTATAACATCAAATATACATATTATAATAATATAACTAATGAAAAATCTAACTACACTTAGTTGGTATTATAATATTATTATTTTATTATATACTTTTGGTCAAAGTTGAAAATTTTAACTCTCCAAAATTCTTAAAATGCCTTATAATTTGAGATGGAGTGGGTAGTTTTTATTAGGCTCCTACACGAACAATCTGTGGTGCTGTTTGGTTGGTTATTTTTACGACTAGTTTCGGCTATTTTAATAGTGTTTCATAAGAGACAATAAACCGAAGTATGGCTGACAAGCCCGCTGATAAGGGTAAAGAAGAGGGCCGAATATAAATTCCAGTGAGATCCTGTACAACATGACCGTAGCACAGAATGGCGAAGAAGAATGTATATATATATATATTGGAGACAGGTTACATCAGCATTCAATGCCGTCTACTCTTGAACGTTTTGAGGCGTAAACTGTTTTCATTTATATATAGAATGAAATACGCTACCATCCAAATTCAGACATAGTTGTATTTTATTTTAAATCCACCATAGAATATTTTCATTGTAGTGCATGTTATGGTATTATAACTACAAGTCAGGAGGCCCATAGAACCTACAAATAGCCATTGCGTCCTGATAGTTTTGTATCATGTATCTTTTGCTCCCAGTAAAGCTAGCAGACAATATAACTTTCTTACCAACATTGTCTCCGTCAAAATCACCCTTGTGTAGTGCGTCATGAATACCCTTGTAAACCTCGGACCTTAGGTTCTTATTGTTTTTTATAATAAATCGAAGCCTATTCTCCTCTACTGATGCAAAGTGTCAACTATATACTGCTGGAATAATCGGCCGCCGCATAACAATGTAGTGGCCTCACAGCCACGTTGTTGTAAACGGAAAGCGTAATACTCCAGCATGGAACCTCACCCCTAGATTAACTCGTAAGGTCCCCGTCTGGTTGTACTTAATCCCTAGCTTGAAGCCCTCTTCACCGTAAGGGAAAAGAACGGGGTACTGCAAAGCCATGTAATTAGAATGAAGGTTACTAATTCTTCTAAGCCCACCGCCTCTATCTTGAATTATTATATCAGGACTCTTCTCCTCTGAAAAGTCACCAACTATCAAAGCAGCTATCTCTGATCCAGTTGGTGCATTGTACTGAGGCGCAGCTTTTGATCTATCGTGCAATAGCCTGAGACGCAGTTGGCGGCAATCATTGTTTTGGACCAATAGATCCCTAGCTGCTCTGAATGATTTACCAGGTCATTGATTGGTCAAACATCCTCACCAAGCCCTCAACAATTTTCTATCAATTTCATTCTCACCCTCACAATCCCTATCCCTATCAAAAATTGATATTCGATTTTCTACCTCATTATCAGTATCATAAATATAAAGTTGTGCATACACAGGAGACTTACCCTCATCTGGTAGCAAAGATCCAATGCGATGGTGAACCTGACCATTAATTTTAAAGACATACGGCCCAGGACCCTTGTTTATATCCATGTCAATTTAGCACCAAGTGAAGTGAAAGCAAACATGGAATTGTATGAACGTATAGATTTGATGAAGTACTTAGAAAAAGTATCACCGTTGGGTTCAATAAGCCAGCTAGAAATGGTGGGGGATCTCTTAGAAGAGGCAAGCGCACCTTACCTCCCTACAACAGAGATGAAAACGTACACGGTCTCTTCACCTCGATATGTTCTTTTCACACGCTCCTGATACCAAAATTGTGCACCACAGTACTGACACTTGTGTGCAGGAGGCCCCGTAGTATGATATCTCCTCGTCTACAACCACCACCAAGGACAACATTATTTTTCTAAAAGAGTAGTACCATAGAGGTTAAACCATACATTAAAGGTGCTCTAGATGTACCCTAATTTTTCATATAAACTATGAAATGCTAGCTGCATGCACACATGAAATCAACTACTGCTACCTTCTTTCTTTGACTTCTGACACTCTTGCCCTCCCTCTATTGCCCTCTTACTCGAAGCTGTGACTCTACCTACAAATGTTAGAAAATAGGTAAGTTAACCATCACAGTGAATCTACCCTACACTAATAATATATTATAGGGGTCCATGGCTTGGTAGTAGCACATATAATTTGTCTTCAGATTATAGGGAACCATAAGTATACATTAATAACTACCTTCTTTTTCGCCTTTATTATAGATCTTCGATGCTTTTGCCTCTCCCGTATGGTTCCCCCAGTAGATTGTATAACAACTCCTACAACATTGATGATAACAATATTACTTTTTATACATAATAAAAGACATATAATGCAAACGCAATAAAAAGCATATAATACAACCACAAGAGAGCGCACCTGGCTGGGAGGAGCCTTCTCCCGAAGCCTCTTCCTTGTATTGCTAGCAGAAGCTCCCTCCATGAAACATTATTGGTGGATAACCTATAGAGAACATATATTTATCTCTATACATAATGTATACATAAAGGTACCAAGTTTAAAAGTCAAATGATTCCTAGTGAAAAGGTCTAACACGTTTTAAACGTGAGCCAGAGGTCTCATGTATATTAAATTGCAATGTTCCTTAACATGAGTTGGTCAAAAATCAAATGCATGAAAAATTACTAAGTATTACTTTCTTTTAACAGGTTTCATGGAACAATCAATTTCAGTATGTCTCATTACTGCTTTACACAAGTGTCTCGCTGCTTTACAGAAGTGTCTCGAGTAGGTAGAACTCGAAGAACACAACAAAGGCAAAGGCAGATGAGAGGATGTGTGGAGCAGCGGGAGGATCATCCTTATATAGGCAAGAGGAGAATCTTGTAAGGCACTACTCAGAGGACCAGGACAAATAAGAAATAGATATGAGATGAAGAAGTACATTGCACATTTTAGTGAGAAGGGAAGCAGTGTATTGGTGTTGTGGAGAAATTATAGAAACGTGGCATGCATGGATGCTCTTCACACAAGAAAACAAAAGGAAAAGCATGCATGAGCTGTGTAGGTGAATGGTTGCATGGTATTGCTACAAGATGGCAGCAGCTATGATGGAGGAAAATAGTGATATAATCATGATGGGTGTGACCACTGTTGGAGGAATAGTGATATAATGAGGACGCTTGTATGGTATTGCTAGAAGATGCGAGCTATGATGGAGGAACATGGTGATATAATCATGATGGTGTGACCTATGTTGGAGGAATAGTGATATATATATATATAATGATGACGATAGGGATAGTAGTATTTGGTGTGCATTGCGATAGTGTTGATGAGAACGATAGATCAGAGAAATGATGACGATAGGGATGGTGTGTGCAGTGCGATAGTGTGATGAGAACGATAGATCGAGAGCGTGAGCGATGCTCAAGTAAAACAAAAATATAAAGGGAACGATCTAAACCATACAATGTATATCAGACGGATGTAACAAAACATGCTATCGTGGCCATGCTCAGAGGCCGTGGAGACGATCTAAACCATACAATGTATATCGACAGATGTAACAAACATGCTATCGTGGCCATGCTCAGAGCCGCGGAGACGGCGCGGCTTCATACTTTTAATTATTCTATTTTCTACAAACTTGTATGTTTTAACATAGGACACATGAAATTAGCTTTTGATTTTGTCCTAAGTCAAACTATTGAAAGTTTAACCAAATTTGAAGTTTAACAAATTTGAATACTAACATATGCAACACTAATGAAGAAAACTTTGAAAAAAAATATATCTTATAATGGATCTAATGATGTTCATTTGCTATCATTCTTCATAAATATTATTGTTATTTTTTTTAACTTAGTCAAGCTTGTAGTAATAGTTTAATTGAGGACAAAATAGAAACTCTTATATCACATGTTAATATGAGCAAACGTGATTCCATGCATATGGCCATATGGGAGTAGTACACGGTGTATGTAGAAAACAACTATATATGCATAGTTTGTTAGAAATAAAGGTAATTTTCATATTATTTTAATTCAGATTCGCTAACTGCATTAGACACCTAAAACTTGCATGATAGAAACGTTAATGCCATAAATCTAACTCATCAGAAATATTAACAGAATTCACCAGTTTATTACACATATCATGCAACGATAAGCGGAACAAACCTCCGCAATCATATCCTTTACCAACAAAAGAATCATGTTTAGACACAACACATTTATTAGATTCAAGAACAACTCTGTAGCTATCTCAACATAGCATAGAAGCGCTACCAAGATTCTTTTTGATGGAGGGCACATATTGCACGCTCTTCAATGACACTGTCTTTCTCGAAGTAAACCTCAGAATGACCGTACCAACACAAAGAACATGAGCACGTGACCCATTTCCCATCAACAAGGCGTCAGACCTCCCGACCTGGTAGGAAGAAAAAACAAAGATACATCAGCACAAACATGTAATTTGCACCACTGCTCATCCACCACTCAGGTGAATTACAAACAGAATGATGAACAAATGGTAAAGAATTACCATACCCAGATGTTCCTTCTCCATTTTCAGTAGTCACACATTTGCAGATATTGTCTTGCTGGTACTTGCGATCAGGGCACTCACTGCCCAGTGATCCTCACTACCACAGAAAAGCATCATCCTTCTTCTTGTTATTACTGTACTTTTCTTAAATTGTGCTGTCTGATTGGTATCAGGGGTGTTCTATTACTTGTTCTGGTTTTTCTTCTTGTTATACTGCGGAATTTAGAGTTTCTCTTCTGCACCACATTAGTAGTAGAGGTCTCAACACCTTTTCTATTGTCCTTTGCTTTGCCCTCCTCCTCAACATCAAGAGTGCCAATGAGCTCTTCCACATTGAACTCTTGTCTCTTATGTGAGGGAGGTAGCAAAGTCCTTCCATGATGGTGTAGCTTGACAATAATACCGCCAGCCACAAATTGTCAGGAAGGAAGAGGATAAGGAAAAAGCTCAAGTTCCTTAGATATTGCCTGAATCTTATGAGTCTGTCCACTATAGATCGGTTCTCAACCATCTTGTAGTCATACAGTTGCTCCATAAGATACAGCTCGCTACCAGCATCGGTATATGCCAAATTTTCCTACAAGTGCATCCACAGCTCTTTAGCTGTGGGAAGTATGATGTAGCTTTCTGGAATTAGGATCAAGTGTGCTAATCACTGCTCCTCAAAAGAGGTTGTCATCGGCCTTAAACTTAGCCTCGTCCTAAGAGACAAGTTAGCAGGCTTGCCCTTAGAGGCATGAAACATGACATAGCAGTCAACCATAATTCCATTTTAGCACGCCTAGGCCATACGAAGAAGTTTTTACCATCAAAAGCATCAGGCTTTAAAACGGCAGCAAAAACCACTGAAAAGAAAAATGCCTATAATTAGGGTTTTAGATTGTTAGAAATAAAGGCAATTTCCATATCATTTAATTCCGTAAATTAACATTATGATGATGACATATATAGATTATTAATTATTGAGACATGACTTCAATCAATCATTACTACACAAAGGGGCTTTAGTTCCCAACCAGGACTAAAGGTCCCAATCTTTAGTCCCGGGTGCTCCCACTCGGGACTAAAGGCTCCAACAAGAAAAAATAAATGTGCGTCTGTGACATTTGAACTCAGCACCTCACGCCTCGCACACAAAACTCACTTGCCAACTCAGCTACACACAACCGCGTGATATAGTCTGGACGTTTTACTTTTGAATTCACTTGTGAAGGACCTTTAGTCCCGGTTGGTAACACCAACCGGACTAGACTAAAAGGTCCTTTAGTCCCAGTTGGTAACACCAACCAGGACGATTGGTATTACAAACGGGACTAAAGGTTGGAGGACCTTTTAGTAGGTTGGTAATACCAAACGGGACGAAAGGTTGACCTTTAGTCTCGGTTGGTGTTACTAACCGGGACTAAAAGTCTTTAGTTTCGAATGCATTTTTTGTCGAGACTAAAGCTCAGTTGATAGATGGACCAAAGGCTTGTTCTCTAGTAGTGTATACATGACAAAGTCTAATGTGTGATCATATAAAACATGAATATGATAATAAGAACAAGATATAAACCATGAATAGTAAACATATGAGCATGATTCATACATCATAATAAACAAGAAGGAATGACAAGACATATATCTCAAACAGTAACATACACATAATATCATATGAAGCAACATGACAGAAGTAATGAAAATGTACGCAGAGCATGGATTTATTGCAGGAACAGAAACTATGTATCTTATGAAACAGTAGAGACAACTACTAAAACATACTCAAGACATCTATGAAACAGCGTGACAGAACTATCTTAACTGTATATTCTGAAATACGAAAAAAGAGAGGAGATGAGACGTTCATACCTCCCATCCTTAAAGAATTCGAAGATCCAGAACCTGTCTGACGTCCATGTCGTAAGAGATGAAGGCGAAGAAGATGAAGTCACCAGGAAGCGATGGACGCAGAGGTTCCGCGGGAAGAAGAAGAAGACGACGACAAACGATGGGCGACAGCATCGTCGTACCTTTGGGAAGAAGACAAACGGCGACAGGAGTCCTTCGAGCAATCGCGAGTCGCTCCCCAAAAACCCTAATTTCTATCACCAGTGCAAGGTCCGAACGGCAAGGGCTTCGGAGGGCACCTGCCGAGGCACCTGCCTCTCGGTCCTCCGTGCGCGCGGAGTTACAAGATGGGGGAAACCTGTGAGTAGCGGAATCGAGTTCTGGAGGTCCTCCGTGCGTCAGAGTTACGAGATTGGGAAACCTTTGAGCAGTGGAGTTTGTTCTGTGTTCTCGGGTTTTGACGAGAGAGAGAGATGGAAGAAGGGGGGGGCCCTTATATCCCCTAGTGCGGCTGCACAACAGGGAAGGCGAAGGGTGAAGAAGGGCGCTGGAAGACCGAAGGCAGGAGTCGAGCAGGCGAAGAGTTGTAACTTTCGTGATTAGTGGACATTAAATAAGAAATTAACACGCCACACCCAAGACCCGAGCCTGGCCAGGCGGCGGCGGTGGCGGTGGTGGCGCGCGGGTGGATGTCTTTGTCGTTTCTCAACTTCTCAATTAGAGGATAATTTCGACATATAAGTTGAGTAAACGTTCCTTTGAATTCTAATTCGTACAAATATTAATTTCTACAATTACACGTATATAGTTATTGATTTATTAAATATATTAATAGGTTTGACCCCGTAATAAATGTAATATGGTTGGCTAGTATATGGATTTGAAAGCAAGAAAGGGATGTGGTCATGTTGGACTAGGGGGCATGCATCACAGGCATGTCGCGAGCAAACAATAACTCACGACGGGAACGTCGATGAGATTATGCAGATCGGAGTAGGACCACGCAGTACGTGCAGCGTGTACAGTAGATATACAGCGGTTTGGTTGTCGGTGGGCTCTTCTGAAATCATTGTTTTGTTTCATGGTGAACTTTAGTCTCGGTTGAGTGGTCCGAGACTAAAGTTTAGATCTTTAGTCCCGGATAGTAATTTAATTGGGCCAATCGGAACTAAAGGGCTTGAGAACCGGGACTAAAGCCCTATTCTACACTAGTACACTAAACCTAAATATCTTGTTTGGTTTACCGGTTCATGAGGACATCCATGCAGTAGTTCTGCAAAGCAATATACGACAGACGAGTTCATTCCGTGAAAATTAAACATACGAGCTCATGCCGGATCAGATCGGTCTGTGAACCAAACATGCCCATATATTTTACAGCCCTCTTAGCCAGTTTGTTGGCTACAGAAACTTATCTCATTTTCTAGAATCTCGATATCGTCGTATGAAATAGGTTGTCAATTGTTCACCTCCCTTGAGGTCTTATGGCTGCCACATAAATACGCTTCAATCCACATGAGTTAGAGTGAATTGGAGTATAATTTGAACTAAAACTACTAGTACATCCTATAGTCTCTCTCAAACTATGTGGATTGGGTGTATTTGTGTGCAGCCAAATAAGACCTAATTGTAATAAGCGTTATATTTGGATCGTTTTTTTTAGTGGAGGCACATACTCTCTCCGATAGAAAAAATAGGACGTTTTAGACAAGGTTTCAGTCAAATATTGAGAATATAAATCAAGAATAATTTTAATTTAAGTTTAAAAATATAAAAAGCATATGAAAAATTTGTCTTGAAAAATATTTTTATAAAAATATACATATATTACTTTTGATAATTTTTTATAGAGTTATAGTTATACTTTGGAGACCGTGTCGATGTCCAAAACGTTATCTATTTCCTGTACGGATAAGTATATATATATATATATACACACTCCATCCGTATAGGAAAATAGATAACGTTTTGGACATCGACCGGTCTTGCTACAGTACATGTCGTTCTGATGCAGCTTATCGTTGGCCGCACGTAGCACGTAGTGACGTAGGCGGTGGCCTTGATGAACGAGCAACAGATCCATCAGCGGAAGAGACCGATTGCAGATGCCAAATCTTTGCTTCTGGGGTGACAAACGGAAAAAAAAAATCAGAAGGTGCCACAGAGCCAGAAACATGGCGAGACGCTCCTTTTTCGCAGACCCAAAACTTACCTCTGTCGGTGATGATTACTCAAAGCGCCGACTCCATGGGTGCTCTATGCTCCGGGCTCCGTCGGAAAGCAAGGGATGACACCACAGCCCCAAACGAGGGAGATCACCGCAGCACCGAACGCAGGTGCTCGCCACTTGCAGGTTTCTTGTGGCCGGTGGAAGGAACTGGAAAAATCAGGGGATTAACGAGCACTAGAGATGATTGCGGCTACCTCTGCTCGTACGGAGATGGCCAGTCCTTACCTGCAGGCGTCGCCGGAGGTGTGGCATGCAAGGAGCGGCGCACTGCTACACGCAACGCAAGTCAGCGGCGGCACGCGTCGCAGGACCTTGCGGTTGCGGACAAAACAGGTTCTGCGCGTAGTCGTCGAGTCGGGGCCGGCCAACGAAGCCTTTTAACAGCAGGTACAATAAAGCCATGTCACTTGGCTTATAGCCAAGACATGTCAGCGTAATCCTACGTGGAAGAGAAAAAGAGGCGGAAAACATCAGCTTGGCGCAACCTGTAGCGCCGAGCGCTTGCACGGTTTCTTAGGCTGTGGGTCCCGCCACTAGTTGTGCTCCCATCGATCTTGCCCTTTTCTTCAGCTCACGTATAGCAAATCAGCAACTCTGCAGGACGTTGGAAATCAGCTCACGTCATCCTCGCTCACGTTCGCGTCGCCGGACGTTGGTCGCCTCACCGCCGTCGTTCGCGCCAGGCACTGCTCTTCATCCGGCCATCGCGCCCTCGCCATTCTGAGAACTCGTCAGTTACTAGACCCGACGCCACCACCATCGTAGCTCGACCTCCGCGCGGAGACCCGACGAGCTCGACGCCGCCACGCCGTCGCAGTTCAACAACCTCGCGGCGAGCTCGACCTTGGTGCTCCTGTCCAGTAGGTAAAGGAGCTGCAGGGTTGGACGCCGCCGCGATGTCTTGTCCCTGCTGTCCAGGCCATGTCCGAGCGCGCCGCAGCCGTGCCTCCACTGCTCGCCGGTGCGAGCTCACCCGCCATGCGTTGTCGCCCTGCACGCTCTCCGTGTGGCTGCGCTACCGCCGCTCTACATGGGCATGGGAAGAATCTGCGGCAACAAGAGCAAAGCTGAGCCATCTTCTGCATGCTCGCCAACTACGCGACGGCGGCAAGAGCACCGGTGTGGCGCCAAGAAGTTCACCGGAGAAGGAGGAGGAAGGTGGATGTGGGTGGTGGGACCCATATACTAATAAAATATATCACATAAAATAAAGTGAAAAGACCAACTGTTGTATGACTGGGCTGCAAAGCTAGTCTCCAAATGACCTGGCTTGGCTATAAGCCAAGCTTATTGGCCTTGCTAAGAGCATCTCCAAGTGTTTGCTATTAGAGTTGCCATCCTATAAAATTTGGCAAAACTTGGAAAAAACCATCTCCAACAGTTTGGTATTCGGAGTTGCCAAATTGCGTCACTTGCCAAATCTTTGTCCCGCGCGTGCAGCTTTGCACGTGGCGGACTCGATTGCCAAACGAGCTTTGCGCTCGTTCTTTCCCTTCCCGCTATCTCCGTGAAAAATCAGATCGGCGAGCGCCCAGCGCCGGAACGCCCAGCGTCGCGTTGTGCGACGGGAACGCCCAGCGCCGGAACTTGCCGAGCTCGTTGCCGTCCCCGTCCCCGTCGCTGCCGCCGAGGGCCCGCAAGTTCGCGTTGACGGACGGCGTGGACGTCGCCGCCGACGGCACCATCTACTTCACCATCCGTCAGCAGCTCCACCTTCCTGTCCGGGCTCACCTTCAGCAACCCCTGTCAAGAGCCATTGTTCTTACCACACCTCGGTTCACGGATAAAGATGAATACAGCGGCCCTATACTAATAGACAGCTGACAGCCGTGTTTTCGATGTGGACTCACGATGTCCGCGTCGGCGATGATGAGACCGCCGTCAGAGGCGAGCACGACACCGAGCGGGCGGCCGCCGGTCCGGACCCAGTCCTCGACGTCCCCGCCTGGCACGCACACCCTCCGGACCCACCCGTCGGCGCACCCCGTGTACAGCCACCCCTCCGGCGCCGTCGTACGCCGGTCCTCCGGGCCCGGGAGGCGCCCCTCGCCGACGCGCTCGCTGTGCTGCAGCGCGCGGCGCTCGTGCCGCGGCGCGGACACGTTCGGGCCCGTACGAGTACTCCGGCGGCAACGGCGCCGGCGAGAAGTCCCTGGGACTGTACAGCACGACGGCGAGCACGACTGGTGCCAGCGCCCAGCGCCACGGCCTTCAGAAACCGAGCCCCGACGCCATGGCCGGTGCTCCGCGCACAAGCTGTGCCGTTGTACAGCGGGCCCGCCTCGCTCCGCTCCCACACCCCCATCCGAGTAGTCGCACCTTGGCGCCGCGATCTTTCCTGCTGCTCCACCGGCGGCGCTCGCAGCTGCAGAAACTTTAGGCCCTGCAGCGGCGACGGCGACGGCGAGGAGGTGACCAGGGCTGGAGAGGAGGGATCGCTGGAAGGGGGAACTGGAATGGTGGCGAGGAGTGGAGGCGCCCATGGGGGAGGCACGGGATCGAGGACCGATCCAGCTGATCCAGACAGACAAGTCCGATCCGCGCATAGGAGACCGGCGGTAGTTGATGGTGGGCCTGCTATCTGTGGTTTGACAAGTCCAATTTGGCAAACACTTGGAGATGCTCTAGAAGTGACGTGATTAGAGGTGTGCCATCCAATTAATATGAACAGCTGGATTTACGGGCCAAACATCCAGGTCCACTATCGTGTTTAATAACTCGATCAATCTCAGGTCACATGGGTCGGGGCGCTTGCCTCTCGGTGGTGATTCGGTCTGGCTACAGAATAAAATATTCTGTAGCTAGCTATAACGTACCACTTCCATATATACTGCCTCCATATCACAAATAGAGTTCGTTTTTGAAAAGGTTTCGGTCAAACATTGGGAATATAAATCATGAATAACTTTTAAATTATTGAGTTTAGAAATGTAAAAATCATATAAATAAATTTATCTTGAAAGTACTTTCATAAAAGTATATATATACTACTTTATAACAAATATTTTTAAAGAAATAAGTGGTCAAAGTTATGCTTTGGAGACCGTGTCGCTGTCCAAAACGAACTCTAAAAGAGATATGGAGGGAGTATATATATAGTGAGTTTTCTATACTTTCGGTAGTAGTTACTCTCATATTTAATAAACCATATTGTGTATGTGTGCATACTTATTTATCAGTTTGAGTATGTTTATATACTTATTTTAAGATACTTCAAATCTTAACTACATAAAATTTTCAAAAGAGCTCATACTTTTTATTATATTACTAAAATGCCACTATAGTAATATATAAAATAAGTATGACTATATACATTATGTATGCTATCATACTTGACATATATGGTACCCTAGAAGGTCTAGTAGAATTATATACTTCGTCTACGTATACTTTGTTCGGTCATGAACCTCATAAATCAAGAGATATACACATAGGAGTAACTACTCTCCCTGAAAGTATAGAATAATTACCCTATATATATATAAATGTATATATATAGGGTGAGTTTTCTATACTCCCCATCTTTAATAAACTACATTGCGTATTTGTGTGTACTTATTTATCAGTTTTAGTATGTTTATATACTTATTTAAGATACTTCAAATCTTACATACGTAAATTTTTTCAAAAGATCTCATACTTTTTAATATATTACTAAAACGCCACTAAAGTAGTATATAAAATAAGTATAATCATATACTCTATGTATTCTTGCATACTTGACATGTATGCTATCCTAGAAAGTCTAGTATGATCATATACTTCGTCTACGTACAGTTCGTCGAATCATAAACCCCATAACTCTTGAGATATTACATATGAGAGTAATTACTCCCTGGGAGTACGAATTATATATATATATATATATGGAAATAGGTAATTATTTCGTACTCCTAGGAAGTAGTTACTCTTATATATATATATATATATATCTTGATTTATATGGTTTATGACTCGATAAAGTATATATAGACGAAGTATATGATCATACCAGACGTTCTAGGGTACCATGTATGTCAAATATACAAGCATACTTAAAGTATATGGTCATACTTATTTTATATATTATTATAGTGGTATTTTAGTAATATAATAAAAAGTATAGGCTCTTTAAAAAAATTTCGCATAAGTAAGATTTAAAGTATCTTAAAATAAGTATATAAATATATTCAACTGATAAATAAGTATGTACGAGTATACATACACAACGTGATTTATTAAAAATGAAAGTAACTACTTTCAGGAGTATAGAAAAGTCACCCTATATGGAAATAAAGAACCCCAACCACACTTGCAGGGTTCCACTACAGCTCGAATACCGCACCGTGCTGTCCAAACAGGGCCCACTCGTTTTAGAATCAGAGACACAAGTGATTCATTTTTTATGCAAGTGCAAATAGCAGTTTACGATTTGTGTATCTATTATTAGCCAAGTAATGAGTTTGGTTAATAATGTGGGGTCCTAAGTATAATTAAAATCTACTAGTAGCTAATTGTTGTTTCAAATGTTGTTATTGCCTAGTACTAAGCCGTACAACGCGACAAGCTTCAACGAGTACCTGCTGGAGGGGAGCGCGCCGGTGCTGCCGAGACGCAGCGGCTCTTCAAGAAGCTCATCTCGCTCGGCATCAAGCCGGTGTTCCAGACGGGCCGCACCGAGGACAAGAGGGCCATCACCGTTACCAACCTCCGCCGCCAGGGCTACTCCGGCCACTACTGGAAACCGGAGCACTCGGCAAAGGTCATCTGGCGCTCGGCGAAGCCTATGCCGAGGGCAGCTCTCGGTAAAGAGTTCTCGGTAAAAATACTCATGGCAAAGGAACCTTTGCCGAGGGCCATTTATCGGGCTCTCGGCAAACCTTTTACCGAGGGTCCCGACCGGCTCTCGGCAAAGAAAAGTGGCCGCTAACGGCGGTCCCCATTGACGGTAGGTTTGCCGAGGGCTAAACCGACTCTCGGCAAAGGCGTTACATTTGCCGAGAGTCCGGCTCTCGGCAAAGGGATAAATTTTTTTATTATTGTTTTTCTGTGCCGAGGATTATGCAGGGTCGGCTCTCGGCAAAGAAATTTCGAAAAAAAAAATTTGGGCCCTCTTCGCCGAGGGCTAGCTTAGCCGGCTCTCGGCAAACCTCGGACTTTGCCGAGGGCTATGACCAAAGCCCTCGGCAAAGCCTTGGAAATTACGTTCAGTCTCCCCAGCTTTGCCGAGGGTTATGGTCATAGCCCTCGGCAAAGGGCGTCTTTGCCGAGAGCCACCCTCGGCAAAGCTGGGTAAATTTTATTTTTTTTGTTTTCCAGTTCTGTTTTTCCTTTTCTCCGACACTATCACAAAGATATATATCACATATATATCACATTTTACGTCACAGAACATATATATATCACATCACAGAGTTCAATAACATATATGTCCTCAAATCACATAGTTCACATCACATAGTTCAACAACATGAGACTTCAGTGACACACGAGGAGATCTACTACACCCCCGGCCAACCGGGCCACCCCTGAGAACTGTCGCCTGCTTGACCCCCGGTCAGGTCCATCCAGGAGCGTGGCGGTTGTTCGAACCTTCTGACGGAGGAGGCTGCAAAAGGTCATGTTAGACAAGGAAATGAAATAAATGAAACACTGAAGTATCGATACTCACAGGAGCAGCTCCGGGGTCCAGAGGCGGCGGTGGAGCCATGAGCGTCTGAGGCACGGCCATGCCCTGGGAGGCCATGAAGGCGATGAGCTCCGCCATCTGCTTAGCTTGAGCCTCCATCTGGGCTGACATCTGTGACCGCATCTGGGTCTCAGACACCTGGCGCTCCTGCCTTTCTCTTTCCAGGCGAGCCTGCGATAATACAAAGTGAATGTTAGAACAATGCAAATATTTAAAGATCAATGTACGATGAGTTAAATAGAAATAACCTCGAGCTCGGCGACCCGCGACTGCGTAGGCAACGGGCGTGGGTGTATGGGGACGCTCCCACTCGTGCTCTGTGCTCGGAGCTGGGACAGAGTGGGAGTGGAGGCCGTGTCGATGACGTCGTCGCCAAGCCAGAACCGCCCGTGCTTCTTCCCTCCTCCAATCCTCATGACGATGCTCCCGTCCAGGTCCGCGGTGGCGGGATCAAAGTCATCCCCAAGGACCGCCCTTGCCGCCTCTGAGTAGTCAGTGAGGCGGGAGTGGTCGCTGGAGTTGGTGTACGCGTCGGCGGGATCGTCGGGGTTGTAGGAGGTCTCCGCTGCCGTGGCCTTGCCCTTGTGGGACATGGCGTATGCCGCCACCGTGCCGCAAGGCTGGCCACCGTGTGCCTCCGACTGCGAGGAAGACAACAAGATGATTAGCAATCAGGCAACATTTGATCGAGGAATTGATAAAGTCTTTCACGTACCCAAGCTTGTGCGTACTCGGCGAGGTTGCGGTTGCCCTGGTGGTGTGGTACACCTGGCATCTGCAGACGCGCCTCCCGGGCCTCGGCATGGTGGGCCGCCCACTCTTCGGATAGCCACCGGTCCACGATCATCTCCCAGCACTCGGGAAACGACTGGCACCATTGGGGGATCATCTGCACATCATCAAGTATTTCACGTCTAAGCGTCAGATGAAAAGTACCAAAAGCTTAATCTCAAGAGAAATCACTTACCTGCAAGAACTGCGCCCGACCCAACATCATGCCTCTCGCCTGGGCCTTCGTCACCCTCGTGGCCAAGACCGTGGTGTTGTAGGTAATGATGGCCTGCAGTCTCGCCTCGTGGATCATGTCGGTGATGAGCTTCCTACAAGCCCGGGTAGCCGTCACCTCCGCCACTGCCTCCTTCCCCGGCTCGCACTTGAAGTAGTTCTGCATACAGACACAATATGAGGCGAGACAGTAATTAAAGAAAAAATATGATGAATTTTATATTGTTTGACGAAGACTTACCCACAGCTCCGCTCTAACCCGCGCCGCCTTGTTGGGGAAGTCTGGGTCTGGGGCGACGCTGTAGTGGTCAAAGGTGTAGGCCGGCTCGTGCCTCCCGGCATACTGTACTATGCCGGGGTAGTGCTCGCGGCACAGGAGACCCAGGATGCCGTTGGGTTTGCGGCCTTTAGGCCCCACAAAGTCCCATGACCTGCTCAAGTGATTAAAAAAGATTATTAGCTTCTATTTCTATTTTGAGTCTCATCGTACGAACAGGTAGTTAGAACATGTACTTCTATCCGATGGGTGTGATCACTGGGCGTCGGGCACGTGGCGGCAACGCCGGGAGGCTGGCGGGACCTCTCAAGTAGGGCGTGGACACCCCTAAGGCACCCGAACACCCGTCCGCCTCGTCCTCCTCCTGCTCGTCCTCCTCCTCTGCCTCCTCGGCCAATGGTGCCTCCTCCTGCCGCTGGGCCTCGGGCGTGGCCGGCACCTCCTCCTCGACCTCCTCCTCCTCCTCCTGTGGAGACGGCTCCCTCCGGCAGCGGCCACTCCTCGTCGAGGGCCCGTCGGCCTGCGAGCTGCGTTACAACCAACTCAACCGCCTCTGACGTCCTCCCGGCATCTTGCCTCGACCTCCTGCATTTAAAAAGAACAAACAATGTTGTATTAGAAATAACATAACCAAATATATGCAATATAAATAAAACAATAGATCCTAAAAATATAACATAATATTACATGTATTAGAAATAATCTGGATCATCCGGATTAGCCGGAGCATGAGTCTCCTCATCACTGTCAACCATGTCTAAGTACTCCTCAGTATCCGAAGACAGGTCGTCGTCTTCATTTGCTTGGCCTAAACAGAATCGTTCTAACATTTCTATGTCCTTCTCATTTACCACGTCATCCCCAGCTTCCTCGTCATCATTCTCTACTTCCATTTCCATCGCTTCGGTTAAGTCTATCGTGAACGTCCCTTGCAACCCAGATTCTTGAAAGAACTCACCGTCATACGTGTTTGTGTTGAAGTTATAATCCTCATCATTGGGGAGAGGTAGTTTAGCATGTGGTGATATCTTGTGCACAATATACCAACCCAAGAGATGCTCTTTGCTTTTGCACGCGTATGGCGTGTAATAAACCTGCGTGGCCTGTTGAGCCACAATATACACATCGGAGCCTGGATAGACAGAATCCTGTCAAATTTTGGCTAGCCCAAGATTAGGTGTCAGCCTCGTTCTTCCAGGATCGAACCAATGGCATTTGAACATGACAGGATTCAAAGGCTTTTCACCGTGAAATGAAAGTTCGTATATTTCTTCAATTCTTCCATAGTAGTCACGGTTGTCATTGCCTGGAGTACAAACACCGCTATTTGTGGTTTTTCGATTGGGCCGACTCTGCTCGTAGCTTGATGTGTGGAAGCGAAATCCATTCACGTCGTAACCGTTAAATGACTTGACCCTACGGTCAAAGCCTTTTGCAACCTGTCTCAGCTCTTGACTCATAGACGCATCGGTTTGAGCCTGCAAGACGACGCAAGATATATCGTTATACGGTCAGATCGTAAGAGCAAGTTGGAACGTCAGACTAAGTACGGCCTTGGTAAGACGGTACCTTTTGTCGGAACCAAGAAATGAAATCAGGCCTCCCTTGCCCCGCACCATTTGCAATTAGGGTTTCAGCTGCCGCATCAGAAAGAGGCCTTGGTCCATTCGAGAACAAATGAAGAAATTCACTGTACGAAACAAAAAGAATGGTGTTGGAAAGTGACGATGAATTGGATGAAGATAGATAACAACTTACCCCATGTACGGGTCCAGCTCATCAAGGTTGGTAAGCACGTATAGCATGATCTTTCGCCACTCTTCATAGTTCAACTGCTTAACTGTGGATCCACTTGCCATGCCGAGTTGGCCTCGAAAAAGGCTAAGACTCGATTCATTTTCTCCAGCATTGTAACGAGGGGGTGGATTATGCACGCTAGGAAGGTTCTGAGAGTAGTATTCTTCAGTGAAGTTGGACACCTCCTCCAGAATGGATGCCTCTGCAATGGAAGCCTCAATTTTGGCTTTGTTTCTACATTTCTTGCGAAGAGTCTTCATATTTCTCTCGACTGGAAAGCACCAACGCCATTGCACAGGCCCTCCCATTCGAACCTCATTTGGGAGGTGTACGATCAAATGAAGCATCGGAGTGAAGAAGCCTGGTGGAAAGATTTTCTCCAGCTTACAGAGCAACACAGGTGCAGCTTTCTCCAAGTCATCAATGATGGACCGAGATATCTCCTTGGCACATAGCCGGTGGAAGAAATAGCTCAACTCTGCCAGGACAACCCACATAGGCTCTGGAACATAGCCTCGAACCATCGCCGGAAGAAGCCGTTCGATCCATACGTGGAAGTCATGACTCTTCATCCCTAGGACTCGCAGAGTAGATAAGTTGACTCCTCTCGTTAGATTCGCTGCATATCCATCAGGGAATGTCAATGTCTGGATCCACTGAAGTATTTCTTTCCTTTGTGGCCTGCCCAAGACGAAATCGACCTTGGGCCGTGTCCATCTCCTGCCGAGCTGAGGAGGCAGCATCTCTTGCTTTGGTCTATCGCACAACAGTGCCAGGTCTAGTCTAGCCTTAGGGTTGTCCTTGGACTTTTCAGTGTCCATGAGTGTTCCCCAAAGCGACTCAGCGATGTTCTTTTCAGTGTGCATTACATCAATGTTATGTGGCAGAAGAAGATCGTCATAATAAGGGAGTCTTTCCAAGCCTGACTTATGAGTCCACATATGCTCCTGACCATACCCCGCAAAACGACCGTCTGTTTCGTTGAACTGGAGAGCATCTATCTGAGCATGAACCTCGACACCGGTCAGCATCCGAGGTGGAGGATCTCTCACCACGACACCTTTGGTAAAGTTCTTGGTGTCCCGTCTGAAAGGATGGTCAAGAGGCAGGAATTGTCGATGTTGGTCGAACGCCGAATACTTGCCACCCTTCTTCAACCAGATAAATCTCGTAGCTGTCTTACAACCCGGGCATGAGAACTTGCCATGGACACACCAGGCACAGAATATCCCATATGCCACGTAGTCATGCAGTGAGTACTGGTACCAGATGTGCATTGTGAAGTTAGACCTTGAAGCTCGGTCGTATGTCAATACCCCTTCATTCCAAGCAGTTTTCAATTCATCAATCAGAGGCTCCATGTACACACCCATGTTATTCCCCGGGTGTCCAGGAATTATCAACGCCAAGAAGACAGTATGACGTTGAAATAGGACGCCGGGGGGGAGATTGAGGGGGATAACGAAGACGGGCCAACAGGTGTACGGGACAGCCATGAGTCCATAGGGATTGAAACCGTCCGTTGCAAACGCAACACGAACATTACGAGCCTCTCTAGCTTTGTCATGATGGATGCGATCGAAGTGGGCCCATGCTTCACCATCGGCAGGATGGACCAACTTCTCAGGATTGTATCGGGTACCCTGTTTATGCCATGTCACCTGTTTCGCGGATTCCTCGGTCATGTAGAGACGTTGGATCCTCGGTGTGAACGGCAGGTAACGCAGGACTTTCATGGGGATAGAAAGCTGCCTCTTCGGGCCTTCACCATCGTCTACCTCCATGTATCTCGACGCTTTACACTTCGAACAGTAACCTGCATCCGTGAGATCTTTCCTGAAGAGGACGCACCCATTTGGACAAGCATGTATCTGCTCATACGACATCTTCAGGGCACGAAGCAGTTTCTGTGACTCGTACAGGCTCTTTGGCAATATGTGGCCGTCCGGAAGCATGCTACCAAATAGGGCCAACATACCATCGAACGCATCTCGACTCAGGTTGAACTGGGACTTGAACCCCATCACACGGCCAATGGCATCCAGTTGAGAAACCGTTGTCCGATCGTGAAGGGGTTTCTGTGCCGAAGACATCATCTCGTAAAATGCCTTTGCGGTCTTCTCCATCTCCTCCTCCGTACGTTCTTCAGCGTACTGTGCTTCTTGGAAGTCATCTAACACGTCTGCTACCCCCGCATCAGCATCAAAGTCCTCTAGATGTGGTCGCACTGCCTCCGCTCTCAAACGATGTGCTTCACCATGGTAGATCCACCGGGTGTAGTCCGGCGTGAATCCATTGTTCACAAGATGTTTAGCCATGTTTTCCTTGTCTTGCCTTCTCCGGTTCCCACATCTACTGCATGGGCACAACACTTTGATCTCTCCTCGCCGAGCCGCGCCAAATGCATTGTTCAAGAAAGCATTTGTCTTGCGCAACCATTCATCGGTGAAATCACTTCTGCTTCTACGGCCCGAGTACATCCACTAACGGTCATCCATCCTACTGTCATCCATCCGAGTACTTACATATCTACCTCCGAGTACTTTCATCCTACTATCATCTAATAGGTGAGGATAGGTCCTAATCCCACCCGCGGATGCGTACATGAGGTCAGTTCCCATTGTCTGCCCCGAGCCGAGACAGAATTTCGGCAGCACCTCCCCGATGTTCTCAAGATACACGTCCCTGTAGGGAGAGTGTGTATCCGGAGAACAATAGGGAGGTGATGCAGAAACTCCATCTCGAATCAGGCCAGACCATGGGAACTAGCCTCATCGACGCATCTGCGGGCTGTCCAAGTAACGTGGACAATCCGAAACAGATACGGTTATCGATATGCAAATACCTGCATACCTCCAGCCGTATCTCTTTCGGACAGGAGACGCCTAATTGGGTTCAATGACCTACGACCCTTTTCTGGGAGGAGGCGTTATTTATACCTAGGGTGCCGGTGGAGTCAGGCTAGCGGCGCAGTGGCGAGTCGGTGCAGTGGCGAGGCGAAGCGGTGCAGGCAGACCCGCGACGACGACGAAGACGATCGAGGTCACTAAGGATCTCCGGCTTGGCCCCGACAGGTCCTCCTATAGAAAAGACAAAAAAGATAGTATCAATTAGAAATTTTGGCAGAACCTCCCCTGCACGGTGAGGTTTCGAAACCTGCAAGAAACAACGGCACGATGGCCGACATCCACATATATACGACACGATGGCCGACATCCATATACATACGGCACGATGGCTGATATCCACATACATTCACATGCATACCACTACTACTTACTACGTGGGGCGATCGACGACGACAGAGCGGACGAACTCGGGGTCGAGGCGAAGGCAACAACGGTCTCCTCACCTTCTCCTCCTCCTCCTCCTCCTCCTCGTCCTCCTCCTCCTCCTCCTCCCGCTCTGCTTCTTCTCCTTCTCCTTCTCCTCCTCCTCTTCCTCTACTGCTCTTCTCCTCCTCCTCCTCCTCCTCCTCCTCCTCCTTTACTGCATGCGGGGCGAGACCCGAGGCAGCACCGACAGGGCCGCCGACGAAGAGAAGGATGGCGGCGCGGGGCGAGACGCAGACGGGGCGCCGGCGGCGGGGCGAGACGCGGGTGGGGCGGGCGCCGGCTCGGGGCGGGGCGCGGGACGGCGGCGACTCGGCCGCGGGGCGGGGCGCGCCGCGGCGGCGGCAGGGCGAGGGGGCGGGGGCGGGGGCGGGGCGCGGGGCGCCGGCGGCAGGGCGCGCCGGCTCGGGGCGGGGCGCGGGACGACGGCGACTCGGCCCGCGGAGGCGGGCGCGCCGCGGCGGCGGCGGGGCGAGGGGCGGGGGCGGGACGCGCCGCGACGGCGGCGGGGCGAGGGGCGGGGGCGGGGCGAGGGGCGGGGACCGGTCGCGGGGCGCCGCCGGCGGGGCGAGTGGTGGGGCGCCGGCGGCAGGGCACCGGCGGGCGAGGAGGCGGCGGCGGCGGCGTGCGTGTGTTGCTGGCTGGCTCGGTTGGTTTGTGTAGTGGGCCGGCCGGGCGCTTTTTTTCAAGTGTTCGCGGTCTTTGCCGAGGGCCGGATCGGGCGGCCCTCGGCAAAGAGGAACCTATGCCGAGAGTCATATATGTTAGCTCTCGGCAAAGTCTTTGCATTTTTTTTATTAAACTCTATGCCGAGAGCCCTGGCCCTGGCTCTCGGCATAGGGCCTCTTTGCCGAGGGCTTTAGGAAGCTCTCGGCAAATATTATTTTTTTTTGTTTTTTTTGCTCCCAATTTTTTCTTTGGCCTTGCCACACTACTACAAGCCAAGATTTCAAATTTGGTGTGTTTTCCATAAATCTTGCTATATTTCGCGCATTTTCTTTAATTTAATGATTTTTTCCGCGAGACGCACGTTTGAACTGCAGGTGCATGAAATATTGAAACTCAGCGATTCGAAAAATGGTATTCATTCTTCGGAGGGTATTTCGACACCGTATCCGGGGACAGGCACGGAGACTCGACCGTCTCGTGCACGAGAAACGACGACCAAGTTGCGTGATATTGAATTTAAAATTATTAAAAATACAAACGAAGTCAGAAAATCATAAAAATGGACGAGTGACCTTGACATCGCATGTAGAGGCTATGAAAAAAATTTGAAAGTGTTTAGAGCAAGTGGTAGCGCAAGATGGTTGAAATCCTGAGATCTCCGCATATCATCTCCGTAAGTGGAGCCGGCTGGGAGAAGCAGCTGCTCAAGCCCATCGGCTACAAAGTCCGGCGAGCGCCAGAAGCTCCAGGACGCCGGCTACGTCATCGTCGGCAACATGGGCGACCAGTGGAGCGACATCCTCGGGGCGCCGGAGGGAGCGCGCACCTTCAAGCTGCCTGACCCTCTCTACTACATCGGCTAAGCCATATCCAACGGCTCTCCATCAGCCCATCGATCATTAATCCGTTGCCCGGTTGCAAAGCCTGTGCTGTTTGTGATGAACTGCTCTTACTTAGTTACCCCTCCCTTCTTACTTTATGACCGCTCCATGTTATCATTATTTCCTGAGGTTGTGATTTGTGAACAAAAATAAGGCTAACTCAGTGGAGAGCTGTCGATTTCTCAATAATTGCTCCTGATAATATTTTATTCAAAGTGCACTACAGCAGAATCGCTCTTTGCCGAGTGCTGGCAGCACTCGGCAAAGAGCCTTTTGCACTCGGCGAAGGCTTCGCCGAGTGCCGCACTCGGCGAAGGGCACTCGGCGAAGAATTTCACGGCAAAGGGTTCTTTGCCGAATGCCAAATATCGGGCACTCGGCGAAGGCTTCGCCGAGTGCTGACATATTTGGCACTCGGCAAAGAAAAAAAATAAAAAAACCCCGAAAAAATAGGGAAAAATTTTTATTTAATTGGAGGAGGGGCCCACTGGACAGCGCCCACGAAATCGCAAGTTCTACTATTTTTCACGCAACGCCCACGAAATCGCAAGTTCTACTATTTTTCACGCAATTTTCTCGCACGCAGTCAGCAGGATTTGAACTCACGACCTCTCGTTCGCGCGGAGCCTCTTCTACCACTGCACTACACACTCATATACATTCCATCTCCGTTTCGATTACCCATATATTATACTAAACCATGTGTAACTTGCTTATTTGAGGCCCTAAACGAATTCAAATCAAAAATTTGTAAACTACAAAGTTTTCTAACTTTTCAAGATCTACAACTTTTATTTTGGTAGTTTTTCCATCCGAGGTCGTTTATAAAAATTTGAATTTTAAATTTTACAATTTGAAACGTAGTTTTCGTTGACAAGATGATTTCAAATCAAAAAGTTATCAACACCAAAGTTTCATAACTTTTCGAGATCTACAACTTTTATTTTGGTCATTTCTCCATCTGAGGTATTTTGAAAAATTTGAATTTTAAAATTTTCAAATTCGACGCAGTTTTGCATAACTAGATGACTTCAAATTAAAAAGTTATCAACTACAAACTTTCATAACTTGTCAAGATCTACAAAGTTTATTTTGGTTGTTTGACTATTTGTGCATCCGACATTGTGGTTCTAATATTATTCATAAACATTATATATCACTCTTGTAGTTTTATAAACTACCGGAGAGATATATAAGATTTGTGAACGAATTTATTTTAAGTTTGTCAAATGAAAAATCACCAAAACAAAAATTGTTCATCTTGATAAGTTAACCAACTTTGTAGTTAAAAACTTTTTCATTTGGATTAATTTACTGCTTCAAAATGTAATTTAAAAACTGGCTTTGCCGAGTGTCAGAAAAAAAACACTAGGCAAAGAGCTCTTTGCCGAGTGCCACGTGGCTGGCACTCGGCAAAGGCACCTCTTTGCCGAGTGCCAGCCACGTGGCACTCGGCAAAGAACCGCCCACGTGGCACAGTTCGGGGCCACATTCTTTGCCGAGTGCCACGTGGTCGGCACTCGGCAAAGGCACCTCTTTGCCGAGTGCCTGCCACGTGGCACTCGGCAAAGAACCGCCCACGTGGCACAATTCGGGGCCACATGCTTTGCCGAGTGCCACGTGGCCGGCACTCGGCAAAGAGGCTCTTTGCCTAGTGCCCGAAATTTGGCACTCGGCAAAGCCACAGGCACTCGGCAAAGATTGATTTTCCCGTAGTGGTGGATGAATCATCACGTCCTCTCATATATTGTCATTTCTTATTAAAATAATACTAGATATATATATTTTTTGGATTAATGCCAATGGTGGATCTAGAAATAAGTTGCACCCCCGACCAGTGGAGAATGTTGGATTGATCTTCACCGATTAGGCCCAACGGTCTAACCGAACCCTGATTCACGTCCTCAACGAGGATGCTCAGCTCATAGTAGGCTGTTGGGCCCCCCGTCGCACAGTGCCTCTAAAGAGAAGGTGGAGGAAGACTCAAGATGAGGTCTTGACAGAGCTGTCATACCCCACTGTCCTAACCCTAATCCGATCCTGATGGTGGCACTGCCACCAACGGGAAGCACCACTGTAACACCTTGATTTAAATTTTTCCCCAATATAATTAAATTAATTAGAAATTTAATAGATTAGCTTATTTATTAGAGGAGGAAAATAAAATCTATTTATTATTGTCATGTTGCATTCATGCCATTGCATATTTTTGTTGAGTGGAATAGAATTTATTAAACCCGTTAGGGCGTACCGAATTTATTCTATTTAGAAATTAAATAAAAGATTTATGAAACTTTTACATAATTAAACCAAAGTTTATTTGCAAAACCTAGGAAACATATTTCCAAAATTTTCAAACTTGTTTTGATTTCAAACTAATTCAAAATTTGGTTTCAAATGAATTTATAGAAGGTTTGCAAAAGAAAACAAAAGAGAAAAGAAAAGGCTGGGATCCAGATCTCTCCTCCCTCTCCACCTTGGCCCGGCCCGCTGCCCTCCCTCCCTCAGCTCGTCCTGCTTCCCCGAGCCCACTGCCCTGACCCTTCTCCCATCCGCCCGGCCTTCCCTTCCCTCCCGGGCCGAGCTCCCCCTCACCGCGCTGGCACAACACAGCCGACCCAGTCTTCCCCCGCTCCTGCATCGCTCCCTCGCCTTGCCGCCGGCCCGCACCACCCGCCCACACCCCGCCGCTCTGCCGCTGTCAACTGGGCCCCGACAGTCAGCCACCAGCACCGCGCACGCCTTCTCCCTCCATCTGTCTGACTAGTGGGGCCATGTTGTCGGACTCATCCTCTCCCCCTTTCTCTCTCTCGCCTCCTCTCTCGCGCACCGCAGCTGCCGCGCCGTTACTCCCCGCGCTCCCCGGATCGACCCGTAGCCAGATTGGATCATGCTGCCACCGCCCCCTCCTCTGTCTACTTAAGCCTCTCCCTAGGTTTTCCCCCGCGCGTGACCCCCCTCCCCCGAAACCCATCGCCGTCGCCTTGCCTTCGCCGAGCTCGCCACAACGCAAGGGAAAGCCACCACCGGCCTCATCCTCTCCTCCCCTTCGGCTTTGCAGACGCACGTCGTGACCCTAAACCACAACTTCGGTGAGATTCGGCGCCAAGAAGCTGCTATGTCGACCTCACTGGGGCTCCGACTCGTCGAACGTTCGCCCCGCCGCCGCACTCCTCCTCCAGTCGTTCTTCGTCAGCGGGAAGTCCGCCGTTGGACTCGTGGTGAGCTCCTCTCCCTCCTGGACCCCTTGGTTTAGTCTCTACCGCACAAGGGCACAGCTCCGAGCAGTGCCGACCAGCTTGGTCATGGCACCGCCGCGCACGCCTTCGTCGCCGCCGTGCCAAGCTCCGCCGGCGCCCGTCCACCCCCTCCTGAACCGTCCAGAGCCGTCCGATCTAACGTTGACGGCCGCGATTAGATCGACACCACGAACCGGTATGAGCCGAATCTACACTGTACCGTAGACTCAGTCCACCGAGGCTAGTGCACCAGTCCACCGACACGTGGTACACCGGACCAATCAGGTCACGTCGCATCGTGTCCCGTCAGCTCCACGTGGCGAGCATGTCAGCGACCGCGACACGTCGTGTCCATTTTGCAAATGAGCCCCTGCCATTTTTGGGAATAAACCTGCGCTCCACCTGTATAGTGTTCTGAGTCTTCCAAAACTTTGCGATCTAGCCCCTGCACTTCCAGCTAAACGAGACCCGGTCCTGCCGCATTTCATTTCCTGTTTTTATTTGTTTTAAATTACAAAAATGATTCCAACTTATTTACAGTTTTGCCACTACACTTCAAATGCTCATAACTTTTGTGTTTTAATTCCGATTGGACCCGTTCAACTTGCTTTAGTTTCATAATTTCATTCTCTACCCAGTAGATCTATTTGTTCACTGTTTCCGCACTGTTTGTTGTACTGTTATTTATTTTTGATGTATTATGCCATGTATGTTGCTTGGGCCCGATAGTACGGAGTTTGAGGATGCTCCCGTCTATCCCTGTGACCTTGCAGATTCGACCCAGCCCACAGACAAGTGTTCTTGAACATCTTGCACCTATGATTTATTTTACTTTTGGTATTAGAGTAGAGTAGATCCAGTAGATGCATGCTTGTCATTAAATTAAATCTTATGTTATGGTTTACTAGATTTTGTTCTATTATCCTTGACGCCTGGTTTGGGATGTTTGGGTAGATGTCTTGCTTAGCCCTGCAGTCATGGATGGGATGGGAGTTAAATATTAATAATCTTGATTAATGGACTATGAAACATGGTAATTTTTGTAGCAACATGGTGTTTAGGTAAATCTGGCAGGATGGACCCATATTGGTGGTTTTGTGTCATGGGACTCGACAACTGGAGTTAGTTTTTGGTTCTGGGCTTGTGCTAGATTTATCCTACCTAGATCCCTAGGACCCGGTTCTTGGACATGTAACCCGGCAAAACAACGCAACCATGAGATCTGGATGAGCTGGACCTGGCTAATTAATTAGTTTCCTCCAAGTTATGCTACACGGGGTTGTATAGTGGCTCAAGAGGGGTCCCTTGGGGTCGTTGACTTATGGACAGGGGAGAAACCTTAGAGTACGTGTAACACAGGCTTGGAGGGGCTTTGTAAAGGCTTTGCAGCGCAACCCGCTATGCACCTCGGCAATGTTTAGCGTGATGGGAACTGCACGACTCATGGGTAACGATGTGCAAGCTCTGCAGAGTGTAAAACTGATATATCAGCCGTGCTCACGGTCACGAGCGAGCTTGGACTTCTTCGAGATTAGTTGGTTACTGGTTCAGCGTGGTTCGGGTCATCCGATGGACTTCAGGTGTGGTTGCCTGATGGACTTCAGGTGCGGGTATGCTTGGTGCGACTCCAAGTGCGGTTGCTTGGTGTGACTCCAAGTGTTGGTTGCTCGGTGTGACTTGGAGTGTGGTTTGTTCGGTGCGACTCCGAGTGTTGTTACTTTTCTAAAGTGTCTGTGTCTATAACCTAGTAAATAGGTGCATAGGATTAATAGGATGTGTCGCTTTAGGTGCTTGAGTCAAACTGTGTCAGCCTACCTTTGTTAATAGCCTCACAAGCATATATTTTCTACACTTGCGGAGTACATTTCGATGTACTCACCCTTCGCTACCCCACCCAGACGCTGGAGACTACGCATACGAGGAGCAGGAGTACCCCGAGGACGGCGGCTTCAACCCTGACGACATGTACTAGGATGGCGCTACCCCCGGTCGACCTTCCTGTGGAGATGGAGTCCAGATTTTCGTGTCTTTTTCAGAGTATTCATTAGAGTCGGTTGTCATGAGAGTCTGTACTTTTTCTTCCAGACCCGAGGGTCATTTATGTAATAAAGTTCGATAATATTAATAAAAGCATTGTTTTGATATTTACTATGATGTCGTTATATGTATGAAAATTGATCCTGGCATACATATATTATGCTCTAATTTTATTCTTAAAATTGGGGTGTGATAATCACCAGCGTCTCCACACCACTGCCTCAATCTGACTACGGGCTTCACCACCATCTTCATCGACCAACGCTATCAGTGCGCAGATCCTCACCACTGAACCAACGACAGCTGGATCCTCGAACCCCTCGAAGGTATGAACCCTGACTCTTCCCTATCTCTCTATTCTTCTCTGGTGGTTCATCTAGGATGAACTACCACCTGTTTCATACCAGAATCGAAGAGGACTTGTTGACACTCAAAAGTGTCATAAAAGAATAATAAGGCTAGAAGATGTATTCAGATCATAATATTGTCAAGATGAATTTATCTTCTAATGTTTTGTAATTGAAAGGTCGGATATTTTAAGTGAGATCTGGTCGCTTGAAGTCTTCCAACCAGTTATGCTACTACCAACCAGGTGACGCTGGTCGGAAGCCTTAGAATGATGATGAATGTCAGTCCAGGCGCCGATTAGAGGATCTTTTCTCTGCAGAGGTTATAAAGATCTATTGATCGGTGCGATCGGTTTGGGCTGTTGTATGCAAAGCCCATTAAGCCGGTTTAGCCGGTTCGAGAATCGGTTAAATCAGGTTTACCTTGTCTAGTTCGGATTGGACTCTTGGATTCCATATTTTGATGGAGTCTAGATAGGAAACTTGGAGATCGTATCTAGAGATGTTTCCTATTGGGATAATACCAATCCCCTCTATATATATGAGAGGATCATGGTCGATTGAGGATCTATCCAACCCTAATCGATCAAAATCAATCTACTATCCCTTTTACCCTTTTGCCCTCTACCTTGATGTTTGGCGTGTCTCCCGGCGAGGCTCGACGGCGTCCTAGGCGGCCTTGCTGGTCCTAGGGCAACCTCTACGCGCCTCTCCTCGACGGGTCTTCCCGGGAGGGGTTCTAGAGTTATCAAAATAAGGGATCAAAACCCTAAATCGAGCTAAACCGGTATTTAGATCGGTTTAGCCCGGGTCCTTGCTGTCTCTGGTTGATCTGCAACCTCTTCGGGCGTTCTAGCCCTACTGGTGTGTGATTCGGATCACTTCCGATGTCAACACACTTTTTGGCGACTCCGCTGGGGACAACTGAGATTTCATCTACTACCAAGATGGGCGACAAAGATGGTGCTACAGATAAGGATAACATCATCCGTCCTGCGGACATCGCCGAGCTACCCGACGAGTTGAAGCAACTAGCGCAGGCCAAGCTCGACGCCATCTTGAAGGCTTTCCTGGAAAGCTGCTCAAAGGACCGGCGTGACAGGGTCACTCAAGACAAAGAGCCAGACTTCAGCGAGATAATTCCTACTGCGTCAACCAAGACCGCTGAAGACGCTACCGAAAAGATAAATACTAAGGTACATGACGATCCTTACCCTACCCATGCTAATTATTCAGCGATGCTGGTTGACACTTCAAAAACTCTTACCAATACTATTCAGCATTCATTTAAATTACTTAGCGACCGCATGGATAAATTAGAAGGTAAAATCGTCGAGCCTGATCGTCCTACCGAACAACCACAGTTTGGTATCCCTTTTAATTTCTTCGAAGGCCAACCTCACATACCGATTTTGGCCAATTACAATCAGGGTCATCGGCAAAAGAAACTGGTAGAACCAATCATGGTGGAGTTGGTACATCGACATATACCAATAATGCCCACCATAATTCTGGTTGGACCACACGGACCGACCAAGGGGCAGCAACGAATAGAACTTCAGGAGGACAGGGGACGGTATTGCCCAATCAACTGAAGTCTCCAAGCCACAATCCCATGCATGGCAGCATTCCTAATCTTGCCGCAACCGATTTTGGACGAGCTATAAATCGGTTTAAAGAGGAAATAACCAGGTCTCTCAAGACTAGCTTGGGAGTCCAATTCAAACCTAGTAGGACCACTTACTCTAAACCGTATCCTTCATGTTTTGATTTTATGAAAGCACCTGATGGTTGGAGGGTACAGGATTTTTATAAGTTTAGTGGTGATGGTAGTAAATCAACCATGGAGCATGTCAGCATGTTCCTTGCACAGATGGGTGAAGCTAGTACTTTAGGTTATATGAATGTACGACATTTTCCTTTATCTCTTACTGGTACAACTTTTGCTTGGTTTACATCACTACCGGAATGTACTATTAGTTCTTGGGCCGACTTAGAAGAGAAATTTCATAATCACTTTTACGATAGAGTCCAAGAAACTAGGTTGTCACATCTCGCGTCGGTTCGACAAGGGCGTAGTGAGCCTGTGGTTGATTTCTTTAGGAGCTTTAAAGAAATTAAGAACCAATGTTTTTATTTAATGATCTCCGACAGAGACTTAATAGATCTATGTTTTGCTGGTTTACGTCGTGAGATTAAGGATAAACTTGAGCATTACGAATTCTTTAACGTAAACCAACTTTTGCAAAAGGCCGTTTCAATTGAATCACGCCTTAAAGAACCTTACGATCCTCATAAGACTCATCGACCAAGTGTACATATTGTTGAAATGAATTCTAATAGTTCGGACAATGAGTCTAAAGATTGTTATGCTGCTGAGTTTTTATGGCCAGCACAGAATAAATTAGTCACTTTTCCTTCCCTCAAACCAATTCAAAAGAATCAGGGTGAGGAAGTGAAGTTTACTTTTGATTTCTCCAAGTGTGACCGAATATTTGATGAATTGCTTAAATTCGGTTATCTTAAAATTAATTATACTTTGCCATCATCTGACGAATTAAAGAGAAGGGCTTATTGCAAATATCATAATTCTTTTTCTCATGTCACTAATGACTGTAATGTTTTTCGTCGATAGGTCCAATCGGCCCTTAATGAAGGACGACTGAGTCTTACTGAGATGCAAGTCAATACTGCTCCTTTTCGAGTTCATATGGTGGAAGCAGAGAACCCAGCTATTTTGATTCGTCCAAAGCAGGTCGATATGACCAGAGGCAAGAATGTTGTCATCGGTGAATCACAGGTTGCACCAAATACTGAGAAAGATTTGGGGCGCAAAGTGGTGCTCGAGAAGGGTGATGATGTCAAGAACAAGCTCACGATCACTACCAGGTCCACATGACACCTGAACAAACAAAGGTGGTTTGAGACCAGGGCAGCACAGCAAAGACCAGCCAGGTCGGGTCCTCAAGCCGACCAGCCTGGTTATTCCATAGAGCAGCCGATTTAGTCGGGTCGAAAGACCGACCAGGGCAGGTTGATTTCTTCTAGTCCAGCTGAGACAAACAAGTCGACTACCACAGTCGGTTTAACTGGTTCTAGCAGCTCTACCCCTTCCGAAAGTGCATGTCTTATGCACATTTGTTCCATAGAAGCCCGAAATTGGTACTTGGAAGACTAACGTGGGAAAGAGCAAGGGGAAGGTCGTTAGAGAGCCATGCACTTTTGATAAACTCATGGCTAAATACAAACAACAAAAGGCCGATTCTTAGAATCAGCCATTAAAAAAAAGAGAATCTACTCCTCCGAAGCGTGAGGATGAGAAGTTTAAGCAGCTGGTGATGGCCCAGGCAGCATCCCCAACGCCGAGGGTTGTTCCTTACATGTCTCAGTGGGCTCCTCCTATTTCACCACCTCCACAATGGGGTCCTCAAGGAGTTTGGGTACCCTACCCTATGCCAGCACCTAT
The DNA here is from genome assembly GCA_009763385.1 of Coix lacryma-jobi var. lacryma-jobi. NCBI lineage: Eukaryota > Viridiplantae > Streptophyta > Magnoliopsida > Poales > Poaceae > Coix > Coix lacryma-jobi. Next base: position 33,269,897 of record CM019829.1, read on the forward strand.
GTACTATCAGCCAAGATGAGGAACACCTATTAGTCAACCTCCAAGGGTCTCAGTGTTTGATCGGTTGGGTGATCGGCCAAGCCCCAGTAGCATAAGTCCGAATCGGCTGATCACGTCAAGGACTCTGACCGTTCAGGAGACAGGAAAGGCACAAGTACGACAAATCTATGTGCCTAAGAAGGTGCAAAATACTCCCACTGTTTCCCGACCAAATATGATCCTGTGCCCACAGTTACGATCGGCTCCATGGAGGTTCCCATTGTTAATGAAGCCGAGCCGATGGTAATTGAGGAACCTACTCCAGCAAAGGTTCAAGATGTCCATGATGCTTCAGCTGGGGTAGAGGAAGAAAAGCCTATCGAGCGCGATCCCAGATACACTCAACCTAGTTGGTGTCCCCCTGGTTTGAGTAAGACACAACAGAGGAAGATGCAGAGGGCTCGCTGCAACAAACAGAGGCGGGAGTAGCTTGAGAAAATGAGGGAAGACATATTTAACACAACACATCTCATGTTCCCTCAGGGCAAGCGAGGGGGTGAGGACTCAGCTCTTACTAATCGAAAATCGACTTCAATAGTTATTGAACCAAACAGGTCGGATTCTAAACCGACCAGTCTAGATACCGAATCTACTAGATTGGTTTTGGATCCGAACAGGTCGGATCCCAATCCGACCAAGTCAGATCATGCACCGACCAGTTTAGAACTTGGGTAGGCTAAGTCGGCTACCACTGAGTTGAGAGTTGAGCCGATGAAGGGTCGAGATGGCGGACTAGAGGGGGTGAATAGTCCTTTCTAAAATTAATCACACCGGCTAACCAAAACAAATGCAAAATTAAAACTATCGGTCTAGCCAAGAATACACCCCTCTACTTATACTCTATGATACCTTACAAAAGATCCTAAACAATGCAAATAAGGTGTCGGGCTAGTTAGAGCTCACCTAACCAATTCTAGAAGCAAGACCACACAAACCTATGCAACTAGTACTTCAAACACCGGGGAGCTCCTACACAATCTAGTAAGCAAAGCACAAAGCTCCTAAGCTCACTAGCAATGCTCAATAACAAGGCTACACAAGCCAAATTAGAGAGCTCAACTTAGTTACACAAACTAAGCAACGTGACTAGCAAGACTACAAGTCAACTAGTCACTCATGGGATCTACTTCAAAGCTACACAAGCAAAGAATGTAATTAGCAAGCTACACAAGCTAACTAATTACAAGAGCAACTATTTATGCTACACAAGCTAGATAGCTACACAAGAGCAACAACTAAGCACTAGCACAAGTATGAGTATGGAAATACAAGCTAGTGAATGGAGATAGCAAACCATCGAGAAGATGTAGACAATGTTGGCACGGTGATTTTATCCCGAGGTTCACTTGGTTGCCACCAAGCTAGTCCCCGTTGAGGCAAGCCCAAGGTTGCCGCTGATCCTCTTGCTAGTGGTGACCCTAAGTCACACTCTCCACGATGGAGTGCTCACCAAGAGCTCTAGCCTTCGATCCGGCCGGACCACTTGGCGCTCTTCGCACCTCTCTCAACTAGAGTTGCTCTTTGCGATCCCCGCGGGGTGAGCACAATGCCCCTCACAAAGCCTTCTCCAGAGCCACGCACAATCTTCTTGCGGGCTTCATGACGGAGACACAATCACGAAGCCGTCTAGGAGGTGGCAACCTCCAAGAGTAACAAGCACCACTGGCTTGCAACACGATCACCTAGTGCCACTCGATGCAAACTCTCAATGCAACGCACTAGCGATCACTCACTCGCTATTGATTCACACACTAGCAAGCACAAGCGAGTTAGAGGGCTCCCAAGCACATACACACAAGCCACAAAGGCTCTAGAGTGCTCAACCTCCAGCCCAAGGCCGGTTACCAACGATATATATAGCCCCAAGGGCTAACTAGCCGTTATGCCCCTTCACTGGGCATTTTGCGCTAGCATCGGATGCTCCTACGAAACCCATCGGAAGCTAAGGGCAGCGTCCGATGCCCAGATGCTCGCCACGTGTCCTCCATGTTTAACCTCAGCCGAGCGATCCCAACGGATATATCACTTCCCGCGCCAGTTAAAGTGGCATTGGACACGCCGATGCCTTGCATCAGACGCTCCGATACCTCTACTCAAATCTGCGCAAGATCGCCCTCATATCGGACGCGTCGAACCCTTAGCATCGGACGCTAAGGACCAGCGTCCGATGACACACCAGAGAGGTTCCAGAACGGTCCCAACCACATCGGACGCGTCAGGTGGAACCACATCGGACGCTAGGGTGCGTCCGATGCTCCTAGCACAGAAAGCTCACGCCACATCACTGCCATCGGACGCTCAGACCAGCGTCCGATGCTCCCACTGCAACAAACTGAAACTAGGGTTTGCCATCGGACGCTCGGCCCAGCGTCCGATGCCCCTCGGACCAACGTCCGATGCTCTCTGAGCACACTACTTCATCTCTAGAAACCGCTGAATCCTGCCTCGCAAGCTCGGCACGAGGGAGAGGGACTATGCACTAGTTTCTCCCACTTTTCCATGCCTCCTTTCAACACAACTTCTTTTCAAAACAACTTCTCCTTTGCAAATGTGCCAACACCACCAAGTGTACATCAACATGTGCATGTGTGTTAGCATTTTCACAAACATATTCAAAGAATTTTCACTTGTACTCACCACGCCACTCGATCCTAGTAACAACGCAATGTTAGATCGCTCAAGTGGCACTAGGTGACCGTTATGCAAACAAGTTTGCTCCTCTTGATAGTACGGCCATCTATCCTAAACCCGGTCATAAACTTCTCTACACACCTATGACCGGTGAAATGAAATGCCCTACAACTATACCTTTGCCTTGCGCATTCCATTCCATCTCCTTTGGTGTTGATGCAACACATGTACCAACCTATCATCAAATGATATGATCCACTTCATATCATCACATGGCCTCCATGGTCCATCGATCTTGACCTCACTTGCTCTTCACCATTGTTTCGGTCCTTCGGTGCCAAGTCTTTGCTCAAGCCTCCTGACACTCGGTACCAACGGCTTCAAAGCCTCCAACTTGCCCTTCACTTCCGCAACCGGTCCATCAAGCCAAGCCTTGCCTTGATCTTCACCATCTTAGCCATATGACCACATGCCATGTCACATATGTAATAAGCTCCTCCATCACATGCATGAGCCTTGCAACATCCTCCAAGCCATTTCACCTCTATGGCATATGTTGCTCATACATGATCACCTGTGTAATTCACTTCAAACACATATTAGTCCATCTAAGTTGTCACTCAATTACCAAAACCAAACTAGGACCTTTCAGCTGACACGACCAGTTCTCGAGCTGACAGAATCAGTTCCTAATGTTCCAATGGGGTCCAGTGCGTATCCTGGTGATCTTGTTTCCTCCGCTGGTGTTGCTACGACCAGTGAAGAATTACCTAAAGAACAAGATGAGGAAATGGTGGATTATGAACCTTCCCCGGAGAGGGCAGAGGTCCATGTGGTTTACTTATCGGCCGACTATTATGTGGTCGGAGATGATTCGACAGCGACGGAGTTCAACTTTGCTACACAGAGTGTTGTATTCCAGAAGCCAGAGGATTATGTCAATCATCTCAAGCCATTACATATAAAAGGCCATATCAATGGTACGCCAATCCACAAGATGTTGGTGGACAACGGGGCAATTGTGAACCTAATGCCATACTCGCTTTATCAGAAGCTTGATGGCACCGATGAAGAGTTGATCAAGACCAACATGACTATCACTGGAGTCGGAGGAGGAGATCCTATTCCGGCCAAAGGAGTTGCGTCCATGGAGCTTACCATCGGGAGTAAGACTTTGGCTACTGCTTTCTTCGTCGCTGACATACAAGGTAGTTACAACCTTATACTCGGGCGTGATTGGATTCATGCTAATAGGTGCATTCCTTCTACTCTCTACTATAATTGAACAAACCGAATTAAGCAAAGTCCACCCAAACAATTGTCCCCCGCTGAGAGTCTCCACCTTTGCGTACCCAGAAAAACGTACACAGGAATCCGTCTCCATCGAAATCAAGGGTTCCAATCTACTACCTTACACATCCAACGGCCCACGGGAAAAGTTTGAAGCATACCGCCTCACCCGATCCCCCGCCCATCGCCTCCCGCCGCCTCGACCTCTCCGTGTCCCCGCTCGCGGACCCGGAGACCGCCGCCTTCGCCTCCCCGCGCGGCGGCGGGCGCATCACAGCCGGGTTTGTGATCTGCTTCCCCAACTACTCCACCTTCCTCTCCAAGCCCGGGCGCTACGTGGAGGACATCTTCGTGCGCGCCCCCTGGCGCCGCCACGGGCCCGGCCGGATGATGCTGTTTGCCGTCGCCGGCAGGGCGGCCGAGATCGGGATGGGCCGGGTGGAGAGTGGTGAGTGCTTGATTGGAACAAGAACACCATCGACTTCTACGAGGGGATGGGCGCCGATGTGCTGCCACAGTGGCACATCTGCCGACTCGCCGGCGCAATGCTGGACAAGTACAAGTGCAAACAGGAGGAGGCTACCGGTGGGAAGGCTACAGTTGCAGAGTAAGAGGACCTGGAAAATTGCTTCTTGGGTGCCTGCCATTCTGCCAATAATAGAAGTGGTAGATTTACTTCCGCTGCTTAGCTCCCATCTATCATGGTTTACATGTGATTAGTGATTCAGTGCATTTGATCAGCTCGCTAGGCCAATGAGCAATTGAGACTTGTTCTTGTGGTAAACCTTGGTGCATTATGCTAAGTTATCTTCTGATTTGTTGATTCTTTAATTCAACAAATTCCATGATTTGTTCGATCAGAGGATTTACACATTCCATCAAATGATCACTAAGCACCATGGAAATTTCGTTCGTAATAATTTTTCCATGTCATTATTACAGTGAAAGATCGCGGTGTCAATGTCTACGCCACATGATGATCCTGTGGGGATATTACCTCTGTATACCCCCATGGACCTACTTGGCCCTTCGTCAAGGACAGCCTAGCTCGAAGGCCCTGCGGCATACGACCAGGCTGTCGTGCTCGCCAGGGACTCTCACGAAGCCTTGCCCGCCAAAGAAGATCCTAGAGTTAGATCCGGATTCCTTGCCTTAAGGAACCGCTTGTAATCTGATAAGGACTCGACAACTGTAACCCTGCTCCCCGACTATATAAGGCGAGCAGGGACCCCTCTCATCTCAGGTCCATCAGACCCGAGATCACCTCAGAACACACCTGATCATCCGATCTCATAATACAAACCAGCCACCAGAACACAGGACGTAGGGTATTACGACGATTTGCCGGCCTGAACCTGTCTAAATCGCCGTCTCTCGTCCCTGTGTCCACGCTTTGCAGACGTCTCGCACGCCTCCACCGCTTAATCTACTACCTTGGGCATACCCCTCGGTAGACTGCCGACCATATTTCGTCGATAGTTGGCGCGCCAGGTAGGGGGTGTGTGCTATGACATTATGATCTGCCAAGCGGTCATCTTCCTCGACTCCATGATCCTCCATGAGCCCGACGTCTCCTTCCAGATCGGGTCTATCATGTGGACCATCAAACAACGCCATCCTCGCTCCGGAGATTGTGGAATCTGCGCAGCTTCCTGCGCCGGACGCCTCGTCGTCCACCCAACGCGTCATCGTGCCAGCGCCATGCACGCCAAGATCCATCCGCCACGACGACCTGGTCAAGGCCATTGACCGGGCCAACAAGAAGATCACCGACTGCATCAATGTCGCCGCCTTCGCTCGTCGCCTTTCCTCGTCGTTGCCTTCGCTTGTTATCGACCAGGCTCATCGCCGCCTTCGCCCGTCGCCGCCGTCGCTCGTCGCCGCCTTCGCCCGTCGCCATCGTTGCTCGTCATCAACTAGGATCGCCGCCGCCTTCGTCGTCATCTTCGCCCATCGCCGCCGTCGCTCGTCATTAACCAGGATCGCCGCCGCCTTCGTCGTCGTCTTCGCCCGTCGCCGCCGTCGCTCGTCATTGACCAAGATCGCCGCCGCCTTCGTCGCCGTCGTCGTTCGTCATCGACCCGGATCATCGCCGCCTTCGTCGCCACCACCACTCGTCGTCGACCAGGCTCGTCGCCTTTCCTCGTCGTCGCCTTCGCTCATCATCGACCGGGCTCGTCGCCGCCTTCGCCCGTCACCGCCGTCGCTCGTCGCCACCTTCGCCCGTCGCCATCGTTGCTCGTCGTCGACCAGGATCATCGCCGCCTCCGTCGTCGCCTTCGTCGCCATCATCGCTCATCGTCAACCAGGATCATCGCCGCTTTCGTTGCTGTCGTCACTCATCGTCGATCAGGACCCTCGTCGCCTTCGCTCATCGGCGCCTTCGCTAGTCGCCGCCTTCGCCCACCACCATCGTCGCTCGCCATCGACTAGGATCGTCGCCGCCTCCGTCGTCGCCTTTGTCGCCATCATCGCTCGTCATCAACCAGGATCATCGCCGCTTTCGTCGCTGTCGTCACTCGTCGTCGATCAGGACCCTCGTCGCCGCCTTGACCAGTCGCCGCCTTCGCCCGCCACCGTCGTCGCTCGCCATCGACCCGGATTGTCGCTGCCTCCGTCGTCGCCTTCATCGCCATCATCGATCGTCGTCGACCAGGATCATCGCCGTTTTCGTCGCTGTCGTCACTCGTCATCGATTAGGACCCTCGTCGCCTTCGCTCGTCGCCACCTTCGCTAGTTGCCGCCTTCGCCCGCCGCCGCCGTCGCTCGACACCGACCAGGATCATCGCTACAGTCGCTCGTCGTCGACCAGGATCGTCGCCGCCATCGCCCGTCACTCGTCATCGACCGGGATCGTCTCCTCCTTCGTCGCCGCCGTCGCTCGTTGTCGACCTGGATCATCACCGCCTTCGTTGCTGCTGTCGCTCATCGTCGACCCGTCTCCTCGCCGCCTTCGCTCATCACCGACCTCTCTAGATGTTCGCCGACCTCTCCAAATAGCCTGGCTGATGCTGAAGGGGTTTCAGAGCCGGGGCTACTGCCACCGCCGGACGCGTGCATGAGCGCCTACCCTCTGCGCTATGGCGGCGAGTAGTCCTCCCAAGTGACGTCCTGACCTCTCTACGCGTGCATGAGCGTCTGCCCTATGCGCTACGAAGGGAAGGCTAAGCTTGGGCTGAGACCTCCAAGGCTATACGTCCAGTGCCTGTATATGCGCCGGTTATGCGCACGTTCTCCATTCGGTTTCCAAGCAGCCTGACTGACGCCGACGAAAACTCAGAGCTGGGGTTGTTGTCACCATCGGACGCGTGCATGAGCGTCCGCCCTCTGCGCTACGGTGGCCAATAGCTCTCCCAAGGGATGTCCCGACCTCTCTACGCGTGCATGAGCGTCCGCCCTCTGCGCTACGAAGGAAAGGCTACTTTGGGCTGAGAATTCTGAGGCTATACGCTCAGCGCCCGCATTCGCGCTACCCACACGCTCGACGAACGGTCTTCATTCGCCCAGGTCACGCCACGATCGAGCCTCTCAGAAAAGACCCTGGCCGTGGTACCTCCCTACGCGTGCATGAGCGTCTGCCCTCTGCGCTATGGGATGCCAGCAGCGGTTCCTTGGGCGACGCCCTTGACTCCTACGCGCAAACGAGCTCCGCGCTCTACGCTACGGATCCTGGGATAACCCAAGGCCGAACTGTTCATCGCTACGGCTCACGACTATTGGGTCTGCGGAATTCGGGGAATATGCAAAATACGCTGACTCGCTACAAGTTTTGCCTCTATTCTCCCAAGAGTCTATTTACAGACTACTCTCCTACGTTACACTCCATGGCTGCCCGGCAGCGAAAAGATCTACATCGGCGACCAGGGCCTCTGCGGCCGGCTCCGTTTCCGTCTCCAGACGCTCTATGTCAACTCCAGGCTCGGGGACTTCGTCAAGCTACAGTCATCCTTCGCCACTGGTTTTCTCCATATTTTATTTGTACATCATCATGTACTACTGCTCTCCATATTTATTTTTCAGGGACTTCGCCTTCGCTCGTCGCTGACCAGGCTCGTGGACTTCGCCTTCATTCGATGCCGACCAAGCTCGAGGACTTCGCCTTCGCTCGTCGCCTCTCCTCGTCGTCGCCTTCGCTCATCGTCATCTTCGATCATCGCCGACCAAGCTCGTGGACTTCGCCTTCGCTCGTCGCTGACCAGGCTCGGGGACTTGGCCTTTGTTCATCGCCGACCAAGCTCGTGGACTTCGCCTTCGTTCGTCGCCGACCAGGCTCGGGGACTTCGCCTTCGCTCGTCGCCGACCAGGCTCGGGGACTTCGTCTTTGCTCGTCGCCATCTCCGCTCGTCGTCGACCAGCCGTCTTCGCTCGTCGCCGCCTCTGCTCGTTGTCGACCAGGCTCGGGGACTTCGCCTTCGCTCGTCGCCGTCTTCGCTCATCGTCGTCTTCGCCTTCGCCGCCGTCGTTTGTCGCCGTCTTCACTCGTCGCTATCTTCGCTCGTCGCTGACCAGGTTCATCGACCTGGCTTTCACTCGTCGCCGACTAGGCTCGGGGACTTCGCCTTCACTCGTCGTCGCCTTCGCTCGTCGCCGCCTTCGCTCGTCGCCGCCTTCGCTCATCGCCGTCTTCGCTCGTCGTCGTCTTCGCTCGCTGCCGCCATCATTCGTCGTCGTCATCTATTTCCTAAGCAGAAGGTTGTAGGTTCATCAACTCGTCGCCAGCCAGGTTCATCGACCTGTCCTTCGCTCGTCGCCGACCAAGCTCAGGGACTTCACCTTCGCTCGTCGCCGCCTTCGCTCGTCGCCATCTTCGCTCGCCACCACCTTCGTTCATCGCCGACCAGGTTCATCGACCTGATCTTCGCCCGTCGCCCAGGCTCGTTCGCCTGGTCTTCGCTCGTCGCCGGTATGCATCAAGTCGCTCCATGATGTTTGGATCAGGGTGCTGATTTTGGGCAGCTCACCGGGGGCACTTGCTAAATGCTCTACAAGCTCGGCACCACGTGTCTTCAACACCTACTACCAAGCTCGGGGACTAAGTGGATGCACTTCACCTTACGGTGAATGTATTTTCTTTTTCTCTAACCGTCAAGGTGGACTTGCACAGACTTCTACTAGGACCTCATTGTTCCTTATAGTCTTGCAAGCTCCAAGTGGATACACTTCACCAGAAGCAAGCTCTTCAAAATTTTTCTTGAGCACCTTACATCCTTTTGGCAAGCCTTACTTGCCCGACATCGACTTCGCCTGCTCAGACAAGCTCAAGACGGCGTCGCCAACGGATACAAAGTGCTCGGGGACTAGCTGTGGGGATATTACCTCCGTATACCCCCATGGACCTACTTGGGCTCTTCGTCAAGGACAGCCTAGCTCGAAGGCCCTGCGACATACGACCAGGCTGTCGTGCTCGCCAGGGACTCTCACGAAGCCTTGCCTGCCAAGGAAGATCCTGGAGATAGATCTGGATTCCTTTCCTTAAGGAATCGCTTGTAATCTGATAAGGACTCGACAACTGTAACCCTGCTCCCCGACTATATAAGGCGAGTAGGGACCCCTCTCATCTCAGGTCCATCAGACCCGAGATCACCTCAAATCACACCTGATCATCCGATGTCATAATACAAACCAGCCACCAGAACACAGGACGTAGGGTATTACGGCGACTTGCCGGCCCGAACCTGTCTAAATCGCCGTCTCTCGTCCCTGTGTCCACGCTTTGCAGACGTCTCGCATGCCTCCACCGCTTAATCTACTACCTTGGGCATACCCCTCGGTACACTGTCGACCATATTTTGTCGACAGATGCCTCGCGGAGGAGAGAGACGCCGGAAGATACTCAACGCGCCCTAACCGATGTCACTAACCTCACATGTATGGTGTGCCAGCTAAATAATCAAACTTTTAGGTCTACTTCTTATTTACCTAAAACTTCTTATTTACCTAAAACGACTATTTGAAAAAGATGTCTCGCGAACGAGGGAGAAGAGAACCAATTCACGCTCTCGTCGAGCTGATATGACCGACGAACAAAGGGAAGAGGTTAGGACGGGAACCAATTTACCTAAAAATGTATTGTTTATTTTTATCTGTATCCCCAAAATAAAGCCGTAGCGTTAGCACGGTTATTATACTAGTCTACATTAGTTTCTCATTCAGTGGGTGGGTGACGATGTAGAAATTGTGCACTCAGATTCGTCGGCCTATGTAGCTGCGGCCGATGCTCCTTTGCTCGAGGGGCATGATACTATTGCTTGTTTATCTAGTCAGGGCCTTTCTGTTTTCCAATTTGTTAGTGTCACTAAGGAAGGTTTTGTACTGGTATCTCTAAAGCCGATTAACAATCGGTTCAATATTATCATGTAATTTAATGGATGCTAATGTTGATTGGTTGAGACATCGTGTTGAACAATATCTAACTTTAAAGACCGATGCTTGTGAAGCTATTGATGACTTTGACGAGCTCAATAAGTTGGGCCAAGGTTTCACGTCGGCTGACCCCTTAGAACAAGTTGATATTGGGGATAGTTCTGTGCCTAGGCTGACCTTTGTAAATCAAAACCTGGAAGCCGATTATAAACTAGAATTAATCGCGCTTTTGAAGGAATATGTTGATTGTTTTGCATGGAATTATACGGAGATGCCTGGATTAAGCCGAGAGCTTGTTGAACATCGGCTTCCTATTAAACCAGGATTTAGGCCTTTCAAACAACATCCTCGCCGCTTTAGCTCTATGATATATGACCGGATTAAGGAAGAAATTAATCGGTTACTACAAGCGGGGTTTATTCAACCATGCAGGTATGCGGAGTGGGTCTCTAACATCGTGCCTATTGAGAAAAAGGGCACTGGCAAGATCAGAGTCTGTATTGATTTTAGAGACCTAAATAGAGCTACTCCTAAAGATGAGTATCCTATGCCCATAGCCGATATGTTGATCAATGTTGCTTCAGGACACCGGATCGTTAGCTTTCTTGACGGCAACACTGGTTATAATAAGATATTTATGGCCAAAGAGGATATGTCCAAAACGGCCTTTATTTGTCCTGGATTTGTCGGTCTCTTTGATTGGGTTGTGATGACATTCGGTTTGAAGAATGCAGGTGCTACCTATCAACGTGCTATGAATCTGATCTTTCATGATTTAATTTATGTAATCATGGAAGTATATATTGATGACATTGTGATCAAATCGGCTGCTTATATGTCTCATTTAGCCGATTCGCATCTAGCATTTGAGAGGATGCGCCGCTATGGATTGAAGTTGAACCCACTGAAATGTGCTTTTGGTGTAATCGGCTAGAAAGTTCTTAGGGTTTATTATTCTTGCCATAGAAATTGATCCTAAGAGGACAGAAAAGATCAAGAAAGTTCAAGCGACTACATGCAAAAAGGACTTGCAAAAGTTCTTGGGGAAGGTGAACTACTTGAGGAGATTTATTGCAAACTTGTCCAGGAAAATTATTCCTTTTACCCCCATACTGAAGTTGAAGGATGAATCCGAATTCACTTGGGGGCAGAGCAACAAGAAGCATTTGAGAAAATAAAGGAATATTTGTCATCTCCACCAGTTCTTCATGCACCTAAGAGAGGAGTTCCTTTTAGATTATATATCACCGCCGAAGAAAAGGTCATTGGAGCCGCCTTGACACAAGAAGACGAAGGCAAAGAATATGTGATCGCGTATATTGGTCACCATCTTCTTGATCCCGAGACAAGGTATGCTCATATTGAGAAATTATGCTTATCCTTGTACTATGCTTGTGCCAAAATGAGACATTATTTATTGTCTAGTACATGTGTTGTCGCATGTCAAGCTGATGTAATTAAACACATGTTATATCGGCCAATCCTTAGAGGAAGGATAGGCAAATGGGCGTATGCATTAATTGAATATGATTTGACTTATGAGCCATTGAAAACATTAAAAGGTCAAGTCCTTGCTGATTTCATTGTTGAGCATGGTATTGATTTAGGAGATGAGATCAGTTATCTTACCTTTATGCTATGGAAACTTTATTTTGATGGATCGGCTTGTAAGGAGGGCCGAGGTATTGGTGCGGTCATTATCTCTCCTAATGGCACTGAATTCGAAATGATGAGCCGATTAGATAACTTTTGCACTAATAATCAAGCCGAGTATGAAGCCTTGTTATTCGGTTTGGAAATACTGTTTTCCATGGAAGTTAAACATGTTGAGGCTTATGGCGATTCCATACTAGTAGTACAACAAGTTACTGGTGAATTTCAGTGTCTAGAAGGGTCATTGAATGTTTATCTTGATAAGTGCCTTAATATCATTACTCACTTTACCGAATTCCAAATTCGGCATATACTGAGGCATGAAAATCATAAAGCCAACATGTTAGCTCAACAGGCATCTGGCTATAGTGTCAGTAAGCATAATTTTCACATAAAGCCGATGCGTCAGTACTTGGAAGTTTTGTCGGCTCGTATGGCCGACCAGACTAATTTTGAACCAGTTCAGTCGATCTGCCCCGACGACCAGGGGTGTGTTTAAACATGATTGGGAGTGTATCTCGGTCGACCAGGTTGGTTATAAATCAGGTCAACTAGTTCGTTCGATTAACCTGGTCGATCTTGGAATGTTTGGTATAGTTGACTCGTCTGAGGAACTTTTAAATCGGTCTGAATCAAGTTTTAATGAGTGTAAGACCGATTTAGAAGATTGGAGGACTCCCTTGTTAAAATATCTTCGTGATCCAAATACTAGAGTTGATCAAAGTGTTCGACGGAGTGCATTTAAATATGTATTACACAACGATGAGCTTTATCGGAGAACCGTCGAAGATTTGTTGCTTAAGTGTTTGAGATCTGATCAAGCAAGAGTAGCTATGGGAGAGGCCCATGAGGGTATTTGTGGTATGCATCAATCGGCCCCGAAAATGAAATGGTTACTGCGTAGAGCTGGATTTTATTGGCCTACTATGATGACCGATTGTTTTTGTTACTACAAAGGATGTGAAGAATGCCAACGGTTTAGGAATATAGAGCTTGCACCTGCTGCTATGCTTCATGCTATCATCAAGCCGTGGCCTTTTCGTGGTTGGGGACTAGACTTCATTGGCCAAATTCATCCCCCATCTTCAAAGAGACATCGCTTCGTCCTGGTCGCTACAGATTATTTCACTAAATGGACTAAAGCAGTACCTTTGAAGAACATGACACATAAGGAGGTAATTGAGTTTATTACTGAGCATATTATACATAGATTCGGTATCCCTCAAACGCTAACTACAGATAAAGGGACTTCTTTTATTTCTAAAGAAGTGCGAGATTTTGCTGAATTATATAAGATAAAGATGCTCAATTCATCTCCACACTATGCTCAAACTAATGGCCAAGCTGAGCCTAGTAACAAGACTTTAATCAAGCTTATCAAGAAGAAGATTGAGGATAACCCAAGGAGGTGGCATGAGGTTTTGTCTGAAGCTCTGTGGGCTCATCATGTATCAAGACATGGCGCCACGAAAGTTACTCCTTTTGAGCTGGTACATGGCCAAGAAGCAGTGCTACCTGTTGAGGTGAATCTGGATGCATATAGACTTGCTAAACAAAATAATTTATCTACTGTTATGTATCATAATGCCATGATGGACAACATTGATGAAGTAACTGACAAAAGATTGAAAGCTCTCAAGGAGATAGAGAAAGACAAAGCCCGGGTTGCCAGAGCTTATAACAATAAAGTGAAGACTAATTTGTTCAAGTGGGAGAATTAGTATGGAAAACTATACTGCCACTTGGATCAAAGAGCAATAAGTTTGGCAAGTGGTCACCGAGTTGGGAAGATCCTTATAAAGTGATCAAGGTGATATTCCGGAATGCATATATGCTAGAGACGTTACAAGGTGAAAGTCTCCCAAAAGCAATAAACGGAAGGTATTTGAAGAAATACTTTCCAAGTATTTGGCAAGAAGCCTGAGTGCTTTCCGAACAATGGCCGATACATGTATCACCCTTAGAACAAAAATGATTATGCTACTGAATGACCGATGAGTTGGACATTGTTGTTATTCGGTTTGTTTTTAGGTTCTACTAAAGGTCACCTAAAAACAGGGGGGCATATGTTGACACTCAAAAGTGTCATAAAAACAGGGGGCATATGTTGACACTCAAAAGTGTCATAAAAGAATAATAAGGCTAGAAGATGTATTTGGGTCATACTATTGTGAAGACAAATTTATCTTCTAATGTTTTGTAATTGAAAGGTCGGATATTTTAAGTGAGATCTGGTCGCTTGAAGTCTTCCGACCAGTTATGCTACTACCAACCAGGTGACGCTGGTCGGAAGCCTTAGAATGATGATGAATGTCAGTCCAGGCGCCGGTTAGAGGATCTTTTCTCTGCAGAGGTTATAAAGATCTATTGATCGGTTTGGGTTGTTGTATGCAAAGCCCATTAAGCCGGTTTAGCCGGTTTGAGAATCGGTTAAATTAGGTTTACCTTGTCTAGTCCGGACTGGACTCTTGGATTCCATATTTTGATGGAGTCCAGATAGGAAACTTGGAGATCGTATCTAGAGATGTTTCCTATTGGGATAAGACCAACCCCCTCTATATATATGAGAGGATCATGGCCGATTGAGGATCTATCCAACCCTAATCGATCAAAATCAATCTACTATCCCTTTTACCCTTTTCCCCTCTATCTTGCTATTAGGCGTGTCTCCCGGCAAGGCTCGAGGCGTCCTAGGTGGCTTTGCTAGTCCTAGGGCAACCTCTACGTGCCTCTTCCCGACGGGTCTTCCCGGGAGGGGTTCTAGAGTTATCAACACAAGGGATCAAAACCCTAAATCGAACTAAACCGGTCTTTAGATCGGTTTTCATCAGTTTAGCCAGGTTCCTTGCTGTCTCAGGTTGATCTACAACCTCTTCGGGCGTTCTAGCCCTGCTGGTGTGTGATTCAGATCACTTCTGACGTCAACAGGACTATTGGCATTCCTTAGCGTCACCACCTTATGGGCAATGGCGCCACAAATGCTTATGGTAAAATAATTAACTTGCTACCTCCTCGTCATTTTTGCACAGACCTTTGGGGCAGATCCCCGCGGCACCTGATTCCCCTGGGGAAGAAGTACAGCAACAGGACCTGCCCAACTTGTTATCCCTGCCGGAATCAACTTGATGTGTCGTTCGCCATTCCGCCCCCTACTAAGGTCTGGGGTCAGGAAGAGTAAAGTATTCTTTGAATCTTGGAATGCTAGGAAGAGTGAATAGATAAATTGAACTACTAGTGCGCTAAGTACGTTACTACAACAGACCGGAATGGAGAATGACAATAGCATTTGGAAGGGAGTGTTTCTATTTCAATAATTAGACAACAACCATCAGTTAAATACTGATATCCCCCACGTTCACTTAAGTGGTAATAAATGCTTTAGGTGAACATGCATGCAACAACCTTAGATTAAGCCTCGTTCAAGCTAATAAATACTAATATCCCCCTCGTTCAAGCTTGACATGCACATCAAAGACAGAAAGAAGAATAATGAGGAATTCCCAAGAATAGTCTTAACTTAACTTGACACTCTTGATCATGGCATTAGCCCCAAAGATTAAGCCTTTATCTTATAGCATGTAGAACTAGCTAGGTTGTCATCCCTAGCTATGTTGATGCAAAAGATATGCTAGCTATTCAGTATTAAACAAGGCTAAAGATAGAATATGTAAAAGATATATAAATGAAAGTATCTGCCTGCGCACAGATAATTATACCATTGTAGTATTTCACCAGGAGTAAACCAGGTATCGTATTTATAATTTTACCATAGGGAAGGTGGAACAATTCCTATGTTGACATTGATAGTGTATGTATTGTGCAATGATTATGTATAGTAACCATGATGACCTCTCTACTCATAAACAGGGGTAAGTCACATAATAAAGATAGATAAATGGTAAATGTAGATCAGTCCATAATAAAGATAAGCAACTTCGAGCAATCCTATTCTAGTGCAATAACATCATCAGGTTGATAGTACAAGAATACTCCTAAGTAATCCTTAAGTACAAGTCAAAACATATGATGATTAGTGCAACACATGTAGCAATCATTGTTAAGCCTACCTACATATCCAGCACAAGGGACGTGAACCTATGGAGGTTGAGAACAGAGCTCGCCTTCATAAGCAACAAAGGTCCTCCTTCTATGTCTATAAACGGGGAGTGGACTATAAAGGACTCAATGGGAGTGTCGCATCTGCGATCTACCACATGACCCAGAATATAAAGAGTATTCGCAGATAAATATTGTATAAGCACCAAGCTTACATCATCTTTATCACCTATCCTACTGCAAATAGAATAAGCGCTTTGCGACCATATGCATGAATAAGAGAATAAACTAACTATACTAAACATGTAACCAAAATAGGCAATGAGCATAGTAAACAAGAACATAAACAATATAAGATCTAATACCAGTACGATTGTAGCAAACACAACGAAGTAGTACAATACAGAAGAGAGAGGGGTACAGATAACCATACCGAGCCATGCTCTTGATAATGTCGGGAGTCCAAGCTCTGCTTGCCTCCTTGTACTTCTACTCTAACTAGGCTAAGCTCTATAATGGAGGATCTCTAAGAGGACTAGGGTTGCTCTGGGACTTGATCTCTTAAATGACTTAGGCTAGGGTTGATGCTCTAGCCAGGGGTCCAAGGCCCTGTATTTATAGCCCTAGGGGTGCAACGACAGCCCTTGGATCAAATTGACCTTGGCAACGGTGTAGATGTGTTCTAGGGTTTGGTAGGGAACCACCATACAAAGGAGAGGCTGAACAGTGGGGATAGCAGGTCAGCTGGCCTAGGGGTGTGACCGGCCGGTCCTACCTGGCTGCCTCTCGCCACCCGCTTCGATGTGGTAACCGTTGGAGTCTTTTAGAATCAAGGAGTGTTTTTGAATCTTAAAAGTGCCCTACATGTTTATTATTTATATAAAAATGATCGTTATCTACCGTTGTTGACATCTTTTAGCATCACTCCAGATAACAGCGCTAGAAATATGGGTAGACAATTCTTAATGCCATCACCTTTAAAGCTAGGTTGTCACCACTAGCAGCAATACTAGAGATGTGGTTGTATTTATGATCATGCCCTTATAAAATATGAAATAAGATTATCTGCAAGCGCACAGATAAAGTAAACCCGTTATAGTATTTCACCTAGGAGAGTTCCAAGGTATTCTTATTTATATTATGCCTCTACATCTAAGTTCTCAAGAGAGTGGTAGGAGATAAAATCTACAAACTAAGACACAAACATGTTTATTATAAGAGTTCCAGTAGATCTTCTCAACACAGGAATCATTCATAACAGATATAAGATAAATAGAATAGGATAAACCGAAAAGAGTTCCACAGAGCATTTTGCATCCAGGGTTTGATCATAACTAAAACTAGAAAGAGATAGATTAACTTCCTAATATGGTTCTAACTATAGGTCATAGACTACATTAATTAGTGCAATTATATCTAGCAATCATGGTTAGAATAACTTATATTTATATGAAGGAGACATCACTGCTGGAGGATCAGATCCAGAGTCTATCCCCTCCATATGACCGCGTCTTACTAGGCCTATATTCAGGGAGTGGACTTGTTGGCGGTGCTTACCGATAACTTTTATAAGCCAACCAAGGACAAAACAAAGCATACATGCATAATATGTTATCAGCTTGACCTATTTCCACTTGTATTGGAGAATCATGGTTTCACAGGCATCAATAAAGAATAAAGTGGAAAGGGCAAGAAGAATACGCTTTCCGACAAAGCGTATAATCAAGAAATAAAGAAGAAGCCCACCTAAAGATCAAATCTAGGCTACCGACCACCATAGCAACCATAAGCACCAAGCCCACAGCCCACCACACAAAGGCGGGGGCCAGTGGGCCCACCAGGGGTGCGGCCGCACTGCGCCTGGCCCCACTGGCCACCGACCTTCTATGATAGTTGCATGGCGGCATGCAGAGGCGGTTCATCGTGGTTTTCATATTTACATCCTCCGAACCGACCATGTTGTAGTATAAAAGTAGGGGTAGAGCTCCCTATCATAATCATCATCACATAGATCATACACATTTCACTTTGTACTTGGAGCTGTCTACCTTTAGTTAGTCTTCTAGTAGTTGGAGCAAGTGCTACTTGCAAGAGACAAGGAGAAGTTTATAAGGATCAACTTGGTATGAGTAATGCTAAGTTCCTCTTTTCATACCTGTTCTTATTTTCTTATGATCAACATTGCTGTGTTCTTGAAGTAGAGTTGTGTTCTTGTTCATCTTTCATAGTTCTAGAACTAGTTCATAGTCTTAGACCTATGTTCATCATGAACACAAACACTGTTCTTCATTCATCATGTTTAGATCTTGCTAGCTTAAGGTTATGTGTTGGATGCTGTTTTACCGTGCCTTCGGGTGCGCTTGTGCCCTTTTCCTGTCGATCCGTAGGGTCGGGGACCCGAGGGGGGTGCAAGTGTTCTCTCAAGTACATGAGAGTGGTTCTCGGGTATATGGAGATGGGTAAATGCCTGGCTTAGTCCAAGGTTGAGGTGATAGGCGGCAGGTGGTGACAGCCCTGTTCATCCCTTGTAACCCCCACGTTCAGCTAGGGGGTAGGAGTCTAAATTGCTCGGTGTATCCTGCTGGCAGACCAGTGTTTCCTAGTCTCCTAATCCATCCAATACCTAATGTTAATATTAACATGATCATGACATGTATGCTTAATTCATTAACATAACTTTGTTCAGGATCTATGCTTCGTAGGTTATTCTTTATTTGTTATTTGTTATTCTTTATTCTTTCTTTTATCCACATAGAAGCTCCAGTTATCTTATGATGTATGTGTGATGATCCCACTATCAAAACCATCCTTCGCATGAGTATATCTTGAATCCTTCGCATCTAGCCTTCCTTGTGGTAAAAATATAAATAACGATACCTGGAATACTCTGGGTGAAATGCTACGACGGTAACCCCATGCGCTTGCGGACCCTGTCTGTAAACGGAGCATCGTGCTTACGCAATGTTGACCACTCACCTCTTGATCATCAGAATGAGCGCTATACGAACAAGAGCATAAACATAATGATACCCTAGCTAGACGATGAACATTATAATTATGAACATGAAACATGACAAGTCATATCAAGTATCAATTGCAACAAGAACTAGAATTGGAATAAGAACTAGAAGAACAATTAGAACTAGATTAAGAACACAATGATGAACTAGAAGAACTAGAAGATGAACTAGAACACATAGATGATGAACTAGAAGACAATTAGACAAATAGAAGAACAATGTTGATACAAGAGAGAAGTTACAAGGCTTTACCTAGCCTCCTCGTGACTAGATCCGGAATCCAAGCTTCCCTTGACTCTTCTAATTCTATTCTAGATATGCCCTAGGATGGTGGAGCTCTTGGTTGTCCTCTCAAGGAATACCTCTGAACTAAATGATCTAATGATGGATTGAATGAATGAAGATTTGATTACCCTAGGGGGTCATGTTGTGCGAAGTGTCGGAGAGAGTGGGTCAGTGCCCTTTCTCGTTGCACTGCACGATAGCAGCCTTGACCTGGGCGGCGATTCTTTCAAGATCTGGAGTGACGGGCAACCTGGAGAGCTCGTTGGCGACGACGGCCAGGTTGGCGCTCGGAGTCATGTAGACCTGGTGGTTGCTGACCATGTTGAAGTCCTCCTGGAGATTGCGGCCTCCGTAGCACTCCTGATCATGGCACTCCTCGTCGTGGTGCTCCTCATTGTGGCGGCGCTGGCGATCGGCGTTGCGTTGTTCTCGCTCAGCGCGCTGGGCGTCCGTCTCATTCGCCTGTGGAGCACTGTCGGCGGAGACGTTGAAGATGACACCCCTTAGTATGGTGGAAAGTTGGCGCCCGACTCCTTAGAGATGATGGTCGTTGTCTGCGTGGAGATGGTCTTGGCAGATGAAGTAGATGCAGACGCGGAGGTCGCCGAGACCGTGTCGCCGGAGATCTCAAAGAGGGCCACCATGCTGACAATCAGAGCTAGAGATGCCCGGTCGGAGAGTTGTCATAGCGCCTGATGCTGGTAGTTGGATACAGCACCACGTCGCCCGTAGGGCATGGAGACCGTCGATGAGGCGCAGCTGGCGAAGCTTGGAGCGAAGCGATGAGCCAGATGTAGATCCAATCTGGGGCGGCGGGCGGGACGCGCGTTGGGCACTCCCGATGGCGTATGGCGATGGTGTTTGCGATGAGGACGGCTGGAGAGCTGTCGACGAGCTGCCGCGATAATGTCAATACAGTCGGCAATCCTCTAGTTGGCCCGGTCGATGGCCTCGACCAGGTCATCGCAGCGGACGGATCTTGGCGCGCGGGGTGCCGGTGCGATGGCGCGAAGGGTGGACGACGAGGCGTCCGGCCCAGGAAAGCTGTCAATTATGTGAATTTTTGACATTAATTGTGTTGACATTGCACTTTTTTCATAATACATATAATTGATGTCATAATTCACATAACTATGTCATAATTAACGTCAAAAAACCAGCGTCACAAATGGATTTTATGTCAAAAACTAACCATTTCTTGTAGTGATGCTTCAAACAACGGGGATGCCCGTTGCAGCCTAGTACCGGCAAAGGACTTGAGTGAATCTCACCTTAGGCAAAACTGTCAATTCAAGGCATAGTCCATTGTTCAGTTGTGACTGAATGAAACTCTTGTTCTAGGTGGATGTTCAACTTAACGGTCTTCACCGAAACACTGGTATATCAAAGAATTAAGATTGTAGAACTTCACAGTTACAAACCCTAGAGTTTGGTGGGGATTGTTAGATTTATTATGGCTCAGGTCCATTTATATTTAATAAATCAATAACTCTATGGTGTGTAATTATGGGAATTAATGTTTGTACCGTATTGGAAGTTAAAGAGACATTGACTCAACTTATATGGTGGGAATTGTTCCGTATAATTTGAGAAGTTGAGAAACGGATAAAGGCAACCACGCGCGCGCGCTGCCGTTGTCCGGGCTGTGGGCGTGGGCGTGGGCATGGGTGTGGGCGTGGGCGTGGTGGGCAGGCGACGAGCGTAGTGTGGCATGTTAACTTTTTAGCACCCACTAACCACGAGAGTTTCAACTCTTCGCCTGCCTGACTCCTGACGTTCCGTCTTTCGGTGGTCTCTTCGCTTTCCCTGCGGGATCAGCCTCACCATCCTCTACAAGGATATAGGCGTTGCACCTCCCATATTCCTCCACTTCGGTCCTTACCCGAGAACACAAAAAATTCTTGATTCCGCTGCTCGAAGGTTTCACCATCTCGTAACTCTGCGCGCAAAGAGGAGCGAGAGGGCAGGTGCCTCCAAAGCCCTTGTCGTTCGGGACCTTGCACGGGATCGACAATTAGGTTTTTGGGGAGCGTCTACGCGTCTACCCGAAGAACGGTCGGGAACGGTCGGGAAAACACCTCTACCATGTCTTCGAGGCATATTAGAATTCATGTAATGCATTAAAATTTTATATAAAAAAGTACCTCTCCATTGTAAATTATAAGTTATTGTTAGAATCTTCAAGAATTAAAGCATCTTAAGTTTGACAAGAAACACAAAAAATTAAGACAACGAATAGGTACACTAGAAAAATAAATAAAAAAATCTAACAATACTTTATTGGTATTATAAATATTATTATCATATTATATAAATTTGATTAAATTCTTAAAATTTTGACTCTCCAAGATTAATAATAAATTGGTATGTATCATTTTCTAAAAATAGTTGATTTTATTCTCCCGTTGCAACGCATGAGCATATTACGTTTCCTTCCTTTTTTTGTTTTTCTCAATAGACCCCCAAATTGTTTTCATTATACTATTTGTTTTCTTTCTCCAGTTTTTTCCTGTACGTATCTTGGTTGATTCTTTTCTTTTTTCTAGCGATCCTGTTTTCCTTTTTTTCTCCTCTCAGTCTGATTCAGTATTGGTATTCTTTCTATTATCTTTTATACGACCAAAAAATGGACGAGTGAAATTTTGGAAGAGCAGGCAAGGAGCGCGGGGTCAAGAGGCTTTCTTGTCCCATACGGTCTCCATTGCTAATTAGATTTGTCGATTTGGGAAAACCTTGATAGATACGGAAGAGCAGGCAAGGAGCGCGGGGTCAAGAGGCCAGACGAAAATTTTGTCGAGACCAAAATTTTAGCTGAAATTCAGACGAAAACGGCCAGACCAAAAACAGTGGAGAAATTTTGCCTCTTTATTATTAGGTGTATATATATATATATATATATATATATAGGGTAATTATTCCGTACTCCCAGGGAGTAATTACTCCCATGTGTATATCTCAATATTTGTAGTATATATAGCCTGACAAAGTATATGTACGTGGAGTATATGATCATACTAGAACATCTATGGTAGTATATTTGTCGAGTATGCATATATACATGAAGTATATGATTATACTTACTTTATATACTACTGTAATGACATTATAGTGATATATTAAAAAATATATGCTCTGTTAATTTTTTCGCATAGTGTTGGATTCACACCTGCATTACCTCCGCACTCGTGCAGGGGTGTGGCGAGGGCAATCAACTGTCGGGATCGTACGCGAAAGCGCAAAGTAAGCGAAGGTGCCAAGTAGGGGACTGATATGCTCAAATTCTATTCCCCAAAAGCCACGCACATTACACTGTTCATCCCTTGGTATTTATAGAGAATGCCAAGGGACACTGACCAAATTACAAAAGGGTACAAGAAAGATTCCGTAGTGCTGTACAGCGGAAGGGCAGGATCGTACAAACACGTGCAGTATGGAAACCCTAGCCCGCCTTCCGCGCGTCCGCCGCCACCTAGTCCGTGCGCGCCCTCGCAGAGATCCGAGGGTTAACCTTCGGACGCGAACCAACGCTTCAAACCGCGAAGCCCGCGACCGCCTGCCTCCCATTAAGCTTGACATTTCTCCCGAGGGTGTGCAACACAGCGAGGGTTACATACCGCGTCCTTTACGCCTCCTGCCCGTAAGAAACAGCAAACTCTGGCGAGGGTCAAACCAACATCTGAAGGTTAGATAAGCAGCCGAGCGGTACCACGAAAGTCTTAAGCTTTTGTGAGGGTAAGCAGCTGAGCGAGGGTTTCCTGTGTCAGCCTGCGTGACATCACTGCCGAGGGTTCCTTCCCCCAACCGTAGCCCCTCGATGGCTTGGATCTAAAAAAAGATGTTTAGGCCCAAGCAACGCCTTTGTGTGGAAAACGAAGAGTGCCCCTTGGCAGCGACGCCCGCGGCTGCTTGTGGGTCGGGTCGTGTGTTTTGTTATTATTACTGTGCGTTTCGTTTTTTGTGCCGCGTTTTCGGGGACCGAGCCGATTTTGTCGGGTTGGGTGGCTGGCCCCTTGGTCTATAAATAGTTAGGGTTGGTGGGTGATTTGAAACTGCGCCATCTCTTTGCCTTAGCCACCTTGCTGCTGTTTTTTTTCCTTATTGCGAGGGTTCGTTAAGGTTTTCTGCGAAGGTTGGTTGGATTGTGGTCTGCGAAGGTTTTGAGTTAGAGAGATGGCTAGGTTGAAACAAACTGCTCGTGTTTCATCTCCGTCCGGCACGGGCGAGGGGATAACTTTCGAGTTTGGGCTTAGTTGAGTTTGTGACTCGGATTTTGCCTCGTATATAAGGCGAGGCTGGATTGAGGAGGGAAAAGCGAGGGCCAGCTCTGGAGAGACTGTGCCGAAGCCGAAGGTTGACGAGGTTGTTGTCTTTGAAGAGTTTTTTGAGGCTGGTCTCCGATTTCCAACGACTTCATTCGTAACTTCGGTGCTTCAGCATTTTAAACTGAAGTTCCATCAGCTGACGCCTTCGTGTTTTACGAAGTTGTCTATTTTCGTGTGGGCTTGTCGCTCTCAAGGCGTTGTTCCGCATGTCGAAGGTTTTGTGCGAACGCACCGCGTCCATATGCAGCCGAGGAAGATAACTGACAGCGAGGGTAGCATTAGTTTGGGTCAGTTTGCTGTGTACACATTCTGCCATAGGGCTGGTTCAGAACTTCCGGTGCAAGCTTAGAAAAATAAGTGGACGAGTGGATAGCAGGAGCATTGGTTTTACTACAAGCTAGGTGGGGCTACGGAGCTGAGTGATGAGCTTGCACCCCTCGGTGTTGTGACTGCCGAGGCCTTGATGTCCGGAGAAGCACATGCGGCAGTTGATTGCTTGAGGGTTGTCGCTCGTTCTCAGTGTGCTCGCGACTTGGTGGAGGAGTACTGCTGCGCCAAGGTTTGGCCACTCAGCCGGAAGCAAGCTTGGTTTACTGTTGAGGAAGTATCTGCTTATCAGGCGAGGGGTCTGAAGAAGCCGAAGCTTGATTTGAACAAGATTTGGGAGAGTACGCTTAAGAAATTTCCTAGTCGGAAAGTTGGTGTCGAAGCTATCCTGAAACGTGTTCAACAAAATGTTGAAATCCTTGTTGGGAAGTTGTCGACCCTAGAGGTTAAGGCCATTCATGGAGCTGTGGGGAGCAGCGGTCGTGTCAACAGGCTTTTCTACATGCTTGGGATTTCGTACCCTGATTGGCCCGCACCTTCGAGCGAGGATGCGCCGAAAAAGAGGAAGCGCACGTCCGTGGAGGATGAGGGGGTTGTTTCCCAGCCGAAAAGGGGTCGTGGTCGGGGCCACGACAGCGCTGGCGGTCGAGCCAAAACACTTGCGATGGAGGTTGCTAAGGCGTCGGGCGCTGCCGGCGCTTCCTCTTCCTCGGCCCTCATATCGGTGACGGGTGGACGAGGTGTTGCTAGGGTCCGCGGGCGTGTACCGCGCGTCGGTGGAATTGGATCTTTGATCCAGATATCTGATGACGAAGGCTCATCCGATAATGATGATGAAAAGGAGGAGAAAGAGACAGAGAAAGAGGCTGGCATAGAAGATTCTTCTGATGAAGCTAGTGATACCTCCGACAGCGAGGGCGACTCGGACGAAGAGGTGTCCATTGATGATGATCATGGAAAAGCGATTGTCTCGTCGAGCACGGATGCTGAGGCTACCCGTAGCATTGACGAGAAGCTACGGGACCTCGAGCCTGAAAGTCCCGTGTGAGGGTTTGTGCCCGAGTTCGAGGGATCTCATATCTGGGTTGACGGTTTTGAGGTTAAGGGTGAGCTTGAATCGGAAAGAACTCCTGGAAAGAGGCCATATGGCGAAGCTAGCCGGTCCAGTCTTCCTTTTTTTGCCAAGAAGGTTGGAGTTTCAGATCCGGCGACAAAGCTTTTCACGAGCCCGGACCTTCGAAAGTGCCATCTGCAATGTGCTCTGGAGGAAAGGCGCTTCCTTGGACGAGTGTTTGGCCGTGTCTGTGTGCAGGAGGCCGAGCTTCGATTGGTCAACCAACCATTGGATGAGCTTCATAATGATATGGATGTTAAGCTAGCTGAGCTGATGCTTCTCAACCGTTCCGCGCGCCGAAGGGCAGGTTTAAACAACAACTATCTAAGCAAACGGTTGGCTGAGGTTGAGAAGGAAAATAAAGACCTTCGGAGAGGTTTGGGGAACAAAGAAAAGGAGCTTAAAGGAGCTTTGGAGAAAGTTAGGAAAACCCGAGAGGAAACGCAGGAGGTTGTGAGTCGTAACGCTGAGCTGTTAATGGCATGCCGTGATAAGGACAAAGACTTGGCCTCTACGAAGGGTCGCATAGAAGAGCTGACCTCGGAGTTAGCTTCTCGGTCGGAGGCGTGGCATAGGAGCATGGGGAAGATTAAGGACAAAGTTGACATCTGCTTGACAGAAGCCGGCGGCTCTGCCGGAGAGCCACTTCCCGCTGCTAATGCGGAGGCCTTCGAAGGTTGGCTGAGCAACGAGCTTGATGTTTTTAGCTCATTGGTGGGAAATGCAGCTGACTTTGGGGGCTACGCTGGTGCTTTAGCTATGGCCGGTACTCTTTGGCAAGCTGACTGCGAGCACCTCCGCAAGATTAGGAAACCGAGTCACGTTTTCCCGACGGTTGACGAAGTGAGCAGAATGAAGGTAGATGATGCGGAGGTTCGGAATTGTGCGATGTGTTTGCTTCGCAGATTCTGGATCGCTGGAGGAGGCCGTGCACTTGCCTTCGAGGAGGCTGCTGAAGCTACACGTCAGGTTTGGGATTTCGGAATAAATTGTCATTTGTTGGTTTATTTGTGTAAGAGAGTGTTAGTTATTCATCTCTATGTTCCCCCTGTGGCCTTTTGCAGGCTCGGAGAGACGCGATGCCTTCGCCGACTGCGGCTGATGATGTTGCTGGTTGTTCCAAGGCCGCACCTGCGCATGGCTCCACGGATGATCCTCCGGCTGAAGAGATTCCCTCAGTCGAGGTGGCCCCTACCACTACAGTGTCTACTGTAGAGGAGACAGCTGAAGTCGAAGCTACTGCTGCTGACCCGGCGATGGCGAAGGCTGCTACTGCTGGCGAGGCTGCTGCTACCGGCGAGGCTGCGGCGGAGGAACGTGAAGATTCCAAGCAGGTGTGAGCTGTCGGGGGCGATTGTAAAAGAGAAAGACTTTTTGTTACTTTTGCGAGGGGAGCGTGTTGATGTAAAACACTAAGAATTTGTCTGTCTTTTTGACGATGCAGTTTCCTGATGGAAGCGTGTTTGAGGTGTTTGATGTGACGCCTGTTACGTTAAACTATTAGGATACTTTTATAACCGGTGAATCATGGGCTCGAGCTAAATTCAAGCACCCTTCGCTACCCTTTGAGCGTTTTTGGTGGTCTAAGGTGCGAAGGTACGATTTGAAGAACGGTCGAGCGAGCTGTTTTTGGCGTGACGTGGACTATACAGATCGGCAAGCTACGCGTTTTTTGTTTGGTTCTTCTTCACAGCCTGTTGTTGAAGATGATATTGATGAATAAACGACTTTGGATTTTTTGTTTGGCCGTAGCAATCTTGATTTGGGTCCGGACGGTTTCCTTGTAATTCTGAAGGAGGAGCCTTCGGAGATTAGTGACATAGGTCGTAGATATATGTATAGGGCGAGGGTGTTGCCCGGGGAGCTGCCTATTGTGCCTGCGGCTTCTTTACTGTGGGGACCCGTTGTCTCGATAGAGACGGGTTATGAAGTTCAAGGCGAGGGTTGTGAAGATGTATTGTTAATTGAGGATGGTGGAGATTCCTTGTAAATTCATACTTTTCAGACAAAGTATATCATGTTGTGGTGGATTTATAGTTACGCGAGGGAGTTGTAAACTTGTTTAGCCCAGTTGCGGCTCATTTTTAGCAATTGATAAAGAATGGCTTTTTGACCTTCGTTGACCTTATGGCGGAGCTCTCTTTAGCTTTTAATAACTGTGCTTTGAAGAGCGGCGACGCCCCCTTTCTTTTTTGCGAGGTTCGCTTAACATTTATGTTAACTGTTTTTAGGAAAACAGCGACGCCCTCTTTCCTTTTTGCGAGGCTCGCTTAATGTCTATGTAAGCTGTTTTTAGGAAAACAGCGACGTCCCCTTTCCTTTTTGTGAGGCTCGCTTAATGTCTATGTAAGCTGTTTTTAGGAAAACAGCGATGCCCCCTTTCCTTTTTGCGAGGCTCGCTTAATGTTTATGTAAGCTGTTTTTAGGAAAATAGCGACGCCCCCTTTCCTTTTTGCGAGGCTTGCTTAATGTTTGCTTTACAAGCCCCTGGCATTTCTGCGAGGGTACTTGTATTTTTTGGACTTCGCGCCTCCCCTTTTCTTAGGTGGAGGTGAAG
This sequence comes from Coix lacryma-jobi var. lacryma-jobi, assembly GCA_009763385.1. Classification (NCBI taxonomy): domain Eukaryota; kingdom Viridiplantae; phylum Streptophyta; class Magnoliopsida; order Poales; family Poaceae; genus Coix; species Coix lacryma-jobi. The sequence goes on from CM019829.1 coordinate 33,297,554, forward strand.
TTTGCTTTACAAACCCCTGGCATTTGTGCGAGGGTACTCGCATTTTTTGGACTTCGCGCCTCCCCTTTCCTTAGGTGGAGGTGAAGTTTGCTTTACAAGCCCCTGGTATTTCTGCGAGGGTACTTGCAATTTTTGGACTTCGCGCCTCCCCTTTCCTTAGGTGGAGGTGAAGTTTGCTTTATAAGCCCCTGACATTTCTGTGAGGGTACTTGCATTTTTTGGACTTCGCGCCTCCCCTTTCCTTAGGTGGAGGTGAAGTTTGCTTTGCAAGCCCCTGGCATTTCTGCAAGGGTACTTGCAATTTTTTGACTTCGCGCCTCCCCTTTCCTTAGGTGGAGGTGAAGTTTGCTTTCCAAGCCCCTGACATTTCTGCGAGGGTACTTGTATTTTTTGGACTTCGCGCCTCCCCTTTCCTTAGGTGGAGGTTAAGTTTGCTTTGCAAGCCCCTGACATTTCTGCGAGGGTACTTGCATTTTTTGAACTTCGCGCCTCCCCTTTCCTTAGGTGGAGGTGAAGTTTGCTTTGCAAGTTTGGTTCGAAAAATTTGGTGTTTCGAAGCAATCTTAGTGGGTTCTTATCGATTATAAGCTCTCTTGAAGAAGAGGTGCTTTTATCGAAGTAGAAGGAAAACAAAAGCATTTTTTTGGGTTTTTTGCTTGTATTGAGGATTTGGATACTGCCTCGTTAAAAAACCTTACGCCCATTCGTAAGGAAAAAGAGTGCAGCTCCTTTGTTTTGTTACAAGCGTGATGCTGGTACAGACAAAAGACAAAAAAACATTTTACATGTTGCGAGAGCTCGCTAAGTGTCGGTGTTTCGGACCCGGGGGTGTGACACCAACGAGTAATATGTTCGCGTGCTCTCTTCCTGGATGGTGATGCAAGATGACACAAGGATTTATCCTGGTTCGGGCAAAGAAGGCCCTACGTCCAGCGGGGGAGCAGGTTCTTGTATTACTTGCACCTAAGTGCTTGTACAGGGGCGAATACAAGCTTGGCGAGCGTGGACCAGAGTCCGGACTCGAGTGTGAGGGTGTGTGGGCGTATGTGCGTTGTTTCTTGGAGTTGTGTAACTGTGGACTCGCGTCCTGTCCTGCTCGCGCGAAGGGCCCTGGCGTACCCTTTTATAGAACAAGAGGAGGCCAGGGTTTACACAGGATAGATATGTACAGCGCTCGATATGGCGTAGGGTAGGAATCCTATCTTGTCGGGGCCACTGAAGCCGACGTGGGCGTTGCTGTTGAGGCGTCCTTGGAGCGTGACCTCCATCCTAGGCGCGGACGCGGAGACGTGGCGGCGTGGGGGCCGTACAACGCCCATCCCGGTACGTACAGGACACGGCGGGGTCCCTCCGGGTCTTGGGGTACCTGTCCTCCAATAGCATGAAAGCAGTCAGGGCTCGAGGGGCTCAGAGCCGGCCTCGAGGTGGCTCCTACGGGGGGCTCAAGTCCCCGCAGTCATAGGCAAGTCCCGGGAAGCCCGATTGAGCAGCAGGAAACCGGGCCTCGAGACGTGGTTTGGACGTGCGACAGTGTAGGGTATGGGTTAACAGTGCCGTACTGGCACCTTTTTGTCCATGCTTGTGGTGGAAACGAGACTGGACTCTGCCCTGGTCACTGTGGTACACGTCGGGCTGCAGAGGACGTGACTGGAGTACGTGGACGCATTAAATGCTTGGTGTGGGGTTGGCATCCGGTGCTTGGCGCTGCTCGAGGGGCGTGATGTGCCCTCGAAGGGTAGGCAATCAGGCCAGCGAGGCTCGAGGGCCCTGTGCCGGGTCTCGAGGGGTGGTGTATGGCGGTGGCGGGCTCGAACCCCTTGAGCTAGGGCTCGAGAGGCAGGCTACCACGAGGTGGTTTGGGAGGCATTTGGCGGGCCTAGGCTTCCCCGTGGTGGGCCGGTGTTGTGGGTTTTGACAGGTTGGTATTCGGGCGGTTAAGTCCAGCTGGGCTTGCTATTAATTGGTGTTCTAGGTTTCAACCCGTGTGTTTTGCGTTGATTGGGGGGTACCCCTTTGGCGTTCCCCCGACAGTAGCCCCCGAGCCCTCGTTTGAGTGCTTGCACTTGAGCAGGGGCTCTCGGCTTTGGATTTCGAGGGTTTTGGCTGTGTTGATTCCGCGGGTGTCGTGCGAGCGACACCTGCGGGTGTAGCCCTCGAGGCCACGGGGGAGCGGTTAGAACTCCCTCGTGGGCTTTTTGCGAGTTTTAGTTGCGTTTTTTAGGTTCGGGAGTGTCGAGCCCCCGAGTTTTTTAAGACCCTCTTTCGTCAAGGGGTGCCAGGCTGAACCGGCCGGCCGGCTCTTCGAGCTGTCCGGCACGCCGGTTGCCCTGGCTTGTCATCCCGCGAGTCCTTTCGATCGGATGCGAGGGGGGATGCCTCGTACTACCACGAGCGGGCGAGTATCGAGGTTCCCGGTGAGCTGGTAACGGGGAATCCAAGTGAGACCTCGTGCCCCGTTCGATAGGGGTCGACTGTAGCCCGGAGGCGATCTCATAAAGCATGGGTGCTCAGTCTGCAAGAGTGCCGGGTCCATTCGATAGGACCCGGTGGCTCGATGCCTCCCTTCGAGGGGATCTCACTGCATGTCGAGCTCCCCGCCTTGGATACACGTGAGAGGCCTCGAGGGCTTGGCCCTCGAGCGATGCTGCGAGTGGCGCCCCTTGGTGTCCCTGACTCGGGTGCTCGAAGCCGGCCGTCGAACCCTCTTCAAGGGCCAGCCTTCGCTGCTTCGAGACTTAGGGCCGGGGCCCGTTTTTACCTTCCTGAAGAAGCCTTCGTCGCTTGGAATCCTTCCGCCCATTGGGCGCGCCTTTTTAGGCGGACACCGTCAGAGAGCGGAGATCGTGGCGCCAGGGCGGCGGACGTGAAGTTGGAGCGGCGGCCGCGGAGGGCCCCGGTAGTTGAGCGGATGGGATGTTGCCGCGTGTACCTGTCAACCGGCTTGAGACGTGGTTAGGTGGGCGCATTAAATGCATGCGGTTACCTTTTTACGTCGTGGGAGACCCCGCCCGTTGCGGTTTCCCCTTATAAATATCGAAAGAGGGGAAAAGGAACCCTTTACTTTGCCTTTGCCTTCACCTCCGCCGTAGCCTTCACGCGCCCTCTTCCTCGAGCTAGTCGATTGGGAATTTTCCGGCCGTCCGTCCGCCGCTCAGGTCCGCGTCACGCCACCGCCATGGCCGCCCAGACACAAGCGCTGCCGGCCGAAGACTGGAGCCCGACGAAGGTGACGCAGTGCGAGATGGACTCGTTGGTGGCCCAGGGGCTTCTGCGCCCCAACTCGGAGGAGGGACCCGCGTGGTGGGTCATCCCATCGGCGGAGCACCGAGAGCCGCACCCGCCGGAGGGGTACGTGGTGAGCTTCACGCGCTACCACCGCATGGGGCTCGGTGTTCCGCCGAGCCGCTTCATGCGGGCGCTGACCCATCACTACAAGGTGGAGCTGCAACACTTCTCCCCCAATTCAATCTCGCACGCTGCCATCTTCGCCACGGTGTGCGAGGGGTACCTGAAGATGGAGCCACACTGGGAGATGTTCATTCATCACTTCCGGGGCGAGCTCTTCATCAAGGCCTTAAAGCCTAGCGGGAGGCGGCTCGTGCGCATGGGCTCCCTTGCCGTCACTGCGAGGACCGGGACCTCGTCGGCCAATGTCCCCCGCGAATACCTGCGGTACAAGCTTTCCACCAACCAGGCCGGGTGGGACGACCACTGGTTCTATCTGCGGAATAAAGGCGGTCTCCTTCCGCAGTACATCGGCAGTGTCCTCACCCAACGCCCGGAGAAGTGGACCTGGGGCGTCGCGGCGGACAAGCAACGCCACCTTGTACCGCTGATGAAGATGATGAGGACGCTGGTGGACGAGAGGAAGTTGACCGTGCAAGCGATCATCTGGGCGTTCCACCAGCGAAGAGTTCTCCCGCTGGCGGACCGCCCCCTTCTTATGCACGAGATGGGGCCGAAGGCCCAGCTCGAGGCGCTAAATCGATCGAGGATGGCCGAGGAGAGGCTGTCTCGGAACGAGGGCGTCTCCCGGGTGTCAATCACGATGCAAGGGTCGTTCATCCCTGAATACACTGAGTTGGTCGCCATGGCACCCGACGAGGGGTGTCTCGACCTGGTAAGCCCCCCTCGAGCTAAGCTGTCCCGAGCCTCCTCCCCCTTTCTCTTTCTCCGAACCTTGTGCATTCTTTTTGTGGTTTGTCTCGTCACGCTTCTTCTTTTTGCAAGGGGCATTTACTTGTCGTGCGTCGAGGCCCCCGGTGAGGGAGGACGCCGCGGATACCCAGGTGAGGCGCCTCTCTGCTCAGAAAGACAAGGAGAGCAAGGATGCCAAAAAGAAGAAAGAGAAAAACAAAAACTTGCGTCGCTCGGCTCGGGAGCAGAGGCTGGCGAAGGCTCGTCGCAACCGGCAGCCTGGAGATGGGTCCCCCGAGCTGAGCTCCTCGAGCTCGGAGGAGGAGAGTGACGACGAGGAGGAGAGTGACGACGAGGGGATGGATGCGCGTCTGAGGCGCGCGGGGTCGTCGACGTCAGGGCTGACCGCTCCTCTGTGCAGGAGGGTATACTGGAGGTCCCCCCAGCGAAGGGGTCGCGCGGGACGCAGCCGCGGAAGGCGGCGCCGATCCCCGCCTCGTCGGGGGCCCGAGGTCCGTCGAGCTCTGTGCCGGACGTGCCCCGGTCGTGAGGAAGCCCCGAACCCGGAGCGCCTCCGCCACAGCACCAACGGAGGCCGCCCCCGCGTCAGCTCAGGCGGGAGGTCTCGAGAAGGGCCGAGCCTCGAGGGGCAGTGACCACATCGAGAGGGGCTCCGGGTCCGACCGCCGCGAGCCATCGAGGTCGGGGTCGAGCCCGCGGAGGCAGCGGGCGCTAGGAGGGAGGCGTCGAGCCCGCACCATCACGAGCGTCGGGGAGGGAGCCCCTGGGCGTCTCGTGACCAGGGACGTGAGCGTCCCCGGAGTCCATCGCTGCACCGCCGCAGGGACACAGAAGCGGACGCGGGAGGGCGGAGCGCCCGGAGCAGGTCCCGGAGCCCGCGCCGGGGCAGGCGCCACGACGACAGCACGAGGGAGGTACGGTCGCCCTCCCGCGATGTGGGGCGGAAGGAGGGCTCTCCCTCGAGGTCGAGCCACGGGAGGCGTCGGGAGCCCTCCTCCCATCCCAGCCCTGCGGAGACGGCCCAGGCGCAGGGCTCGAGCCATGGGGTGGGCTCGAAGCCCCCGAGTGGGTCCGGCGATTCCGGGAAGAAGCCCAGCCGCCGCTTTGGGTGAGTAATTTTCTTGGATCTCGTCGGTAGTGAGGCTTTACCTCTTTACTTTCGATGATGCGTGCCATCTCTGGTTTCTCAGGGGGAAGCGCTCCTACCAGCAGGTGGACCTCGCTGCGTCCAAGCGGGCCAAGACCTCGAGCCCCGTCGAGGCACAAGCACCTCGAGGTATGGCACCTTCCTCCGCTAGAGAAGCCGCTTGTCTGGAGAAGGCTCAAGCTGCCATGGCTCGAGGAGGCTAGATGATCGTCGCGAATTTTGGTGAGGCCGTCGCCATCGACCGCAGGGGTCGAGGCATTCCTTCCCGGTTCTGATATCACTGTCATCTCGTATTGCAGGGGCCACAGCTCAGGGCATCGAGCCCGCCACTACCACGCCCACTGAGGCGCTGCCTCCTCCCCCTCCTCCTCCTCCCGCGATGGCGCCAGTTGGGAGCGCCACCCTTCCCCCCACCACGACGGCTGTTCCGGGGGAAGCGCCTGGGGCGAGCATGGTCCCCGCCGGTGTCATGGGGCCGAGGAGACTGCGCCCCTCGAGGCCCCGACCGACACGAGCCGGGCTGCGGAGGAGGGAAAGGGGGGAGAGGCGTTGGCGGAGAAGGAGACGTTGGTGGAGGACCTCCTGAACGAGCTGGAGCAGGGGCCGCTCCTCGCCGCGGGCTTGACGATGGTGGAGGCGCCCGAGGCGCCGGCTAGCGCTGACAAGACGCCGGAGGGGCGGAGGGAGCCGAGGCCCGTGCCGTCGGGCGGCGGGCCGCAGCTGGGGCAGCTCGGGGCAGAGGAGGATCTGCCCGAAATCGAGCTTGACCGACCAGTATGGCCGTTTCCCGACGCGCCGAGCCCGCCCCTTGCCATGGTCCCCGTCGAGCAAACGGCCCAGCGGGGGGCCCCGCGCGAGGTGCGGTCCATCTTCGGGAGGTGGCCGAGCTCATGGCGGAGGCGGAGCGGTCCTGCTCTGAGGAGGCGGGCCGGTCCGCACAGGTGTCGGCCGCCCTCGCGAGGGCTGAGGCGGAGCTTCAAGATCTCCGCGCTGAGCTGAGCCGGAACGCCCAAATGGCGAGCCGGCTCAACGAGGCAGAGGTGGAGGTCCGGGCGGCTCGAGGTGAGGTCGCTCGATCCAAGGAGGAGGCCGCCGCCGCTCTCGAGGCGTCGAGGAAGGAGGCCGCGGACGCCCGAAGCGAGGCCACCTCCGCCCGGGCTGAAGCTGAGGCGGCGAAGAAGGAGGCCGCTGACGCCCGAGGGAGGCTGCCACCGCCCGAACCGCAGCGGAGGCGGCGAGAAAAGAGGCTGAGGATGCTCAACGCGATGCCGCCGCCGCTCGGTCCGCAGCGGAGGCGGCGAAGAGGAGGCCGAAGACGCCGAGAGCGGTGTCGCCACCGCCCGAGCTGCCGAGGGGGCGGCGCGGCAGGAGGTGATCCGAAAGGATCTGGCCCTCGTGGAGGCGGGCAAGCTGGTCGAGGAGCTTAGGTCCGAGAAGCTCCTCATGCTTGGCCGAGAAGCGCAGGCTCGAGCAGCGCGCTGAGGGCCTTACCAGCGACCTCGCCGCACTGGGGCAACATTGCGATGGTGAGGCTTACACCTTGTCCTTGTTTGGGCCTCGAAGTTTTTGTTACGCCGCAGTCTCACTCTTCCTCGGTCGTTGCGCAGGGGTCGAGAAGACGGTCGAGGAGCTCCGCGGGACGAACCAGGCTCTCTTGGACCAACTCCAAGACGAGACGATGGTGGCGGAGCGGGCTCGCACTTCCCTCGACCGGCTCGGCTCCATGTGGGGCGTTCCTCCGGTGGCTGCGGCAGAAGGTGCAGTGGCCCAAGGCGACGCCTTGGTCGACGCCTTGTGCTTCCTCGACGTAGCGGCGCGGGATCGTGTCCGGCAAGCTCTCCACCATGGCGTCAGGCAGACGCTCGCGGTCGTCCGCTCCGGCTTCCGCTTCCCGGTCCACATTGTCACCAATGGTTTCATCGAGATCGAGGGGAGGGACGAGGAGTGGAACAACCGCCGTGTCGACAAAATCTTGGAGAAGATGGAGAGGCCGGGGACGTCGCTCGCGAAGATCTTCGAGGAGGACGTGTTGCCTCCTGACGCCAGCAGCGGTGTCGAGGACCCTCCTCCCTCTAGCTCGGGTGTCGAGGCTGAGCCCGCCGTGGAAGACCTCGGGGAGGAGTATCATACCGACGAAGATTAGGGCCTGCGTGCCAAATTTGGGCGTCGATACCCCTGTAAGAATTTTTATGACATGAATGAGGGTCTGTCGAGACCCGTATGTATATATGACTTGTTTGTTTAAAGGAGTTGTTTTCTTCTCAAATGCGTTTGACCACTTCTCTTTGTTGCAAGCTCGAGTTTCTGCTAACTTAGTCTGTGTTCCTTCGATACGTCGCGAGCCCCTCGAGGGGAGGCGTAGGTAGGGTACCGTAGCCCGGGGGCGTAGGTGGCCGTCTACGTCAACGCCTCCCGACCCTTGGAGGCTCGAGGTGTTTTAGGATTTAGACGTCGCTAGTTCACTCGAGGCACGAGTCGAGACGAGGGTCGAATTTTTGAAAAGAAAACGCGCATTTTTTCCGGAGTCTGGGGAGCGGTTACCCCCTTGTCAGCCCCCGAGGGAGGCTCGACCCTGAGTAAGGCAGGGTCGAGGCTACCTTAAGTTACTAAGGAATATGAAAGATGGTGCACGAGTTTGCTCATTCATATTCAGCGTGTTTGTACAAAGCAACAAAATGAACAGGGCCTCGAGGCCCTTAAGGGTAGAAGCGACGTAGCTGAGATATGTTCCATGCGTTTGCCAGGATCCTCCCTTGGTCGTCGTAGAGCTTGTATGTTCCTGGCTTGAGCACCTCAGCTACGGTGTATGGGCCCTCCCATGGAGGGGTGAGCTTATGGCGCCCTCGATTGTCTTGCAGTCGTCGAAGCACGAGGTCCCCCACCGCCAGGTCCCTCTTGCGCACGTGCTTGTCGTGATAGCGTCGAAGCGTTTGCTGGTAGCGCGCGGAGTTGATGAGGGCCACGTCTCGGGCCTCCTCGAGCTGGTCCTTGGCGTTGGCGAGCCTTTCATCGTTGGTTTGCTCGTTGTAGGCTCGAAGTCGAGGTGAGCCGTACTCGAGGTCCGTAGGCAAGACGGCCTCGGCGCCGTAGGTTAGGAAAAATGGAGTGAACCCGGTGGCTCGACTCGGCGTAGTTCTGAGGCCCCACAACACCGAGGGGAGCTCTGCGGCCCACCCCTTTCCGAAATTTTTGATGGTCTTGAACAGCCTCGGCTTCAGCCCATGGAGTATCATGCCGTTGGCGCGCTCGACCTGCCCGTTGCGTTGAGGGTATGCGACCGCGGCCCAGGTCACGCGAATGCTGTTGTCGTCGCAGAAGTTGGTGAACTTTTTGCCCGTGAATTGGGTGCCATTGTCGGTGATGATGACGTTAGGCACCCCAAACCGGTACATGATGTCTGCGATGAACTCGACGGCTTTCTCGGAGGTGGGGTCGCCTATGGGCTTGGCCTCGATCCACTTGGTGAATTTGTCGATGGCTACGAGCACATGCATGTACTTTCCGGTTGTCATCTTGAGGGGACCCATGAGGTCGAGCCCCCAGACGGCAAACGGCCAAGTAATGGGGATCATCTGCAGGGCGTGCGCGGGTTGATGCGTTTGCTTGGCGTAGAACTGACACCCTTGGCAAGCTTGGACCAGGCGCTTGGCGTCTCCGATGGCGGTTGGCCAGTAGAAGCCTTGTCGGAAGGCGTTCCCTACCAGGGTCCTTGGCGCTGCATGATGGCCGCAAGCCCCCGAGTGCATGTCGTCGAGGAGCCTGCGTCCCACCTCGAGGGGGATGCAGCGTTGAAGGATTCCTGATGGGCTTCGACGGTACAGCTCCCGTTCGTCGCCATAGATGACGTAGGTCTTGGCCTTTTGAGCGACGCGTCGGGCCTCCGTCTTGTCTTCTGGTAGCACGCCTTGCGTCAGGTAGTCGAGGAAGGGCGTCCGCCAGTTGAGGGGTCGTGATGAAGAAGAGGCGGGTGCGCCGATCTGCATCGCCTCAGCGGATGTCGAGGGGTCATTCCCGAGGGGTGGCGTTGAAGGTCGAGGCCCCGTGTCTAGCTCGAGGGGTGGCGTCGAGGGGCCAGCCCCCGGGCCGATTTTGACGGATGGCTCGAAGACGTCCCTCGAGAAGACGTCTGGTGGAACCGTGCCGCGCGTGGACGCCAACTTTGCCAGCTCATCTGCGGCCTCGTTGTACTTTCGAGCTATGTGGTTGAGCTCGAGGCCGAAGAACTTATCTTCTAGCTTGCGCACCTCCCCGCAGTATGCCTCCATCTTGGGATCGATGCAGCTTGAAGCCTTCATAACCTGGTTGATGACGAGCTGCGAGTCTCCTCGGACGTCGAGGCATCGAACCCCGAGCTCGAGGGCGATGCGCAGCCCATTGACGAGGGCCTCGTACTCGGCGACGTTGTTGGAGGCGGGGAAGTGCAAGCGTAGCAGGTAGCGCATGTGGACTCCGAGGGGTGAGATGAAGAGCAGGCCTGCGCCTGCCCCCGTCTTTATGAGGGATCCGTCGAAGTACATGGTCCAGAGCTCGGCTTGAATCTGCGCCGGCGGGAGCTGAGTGTCGGTCCATTCAGCAACGAAGTCTGCCAACGCTTGCGACTTGATGGCTTTTCGCGGGGCGTAGGTGATGGCCTCCCCCATTAGCTCGGCGGACCACTTGGCGATGCGCCCCGTGGCCTCCCGATTGTTGATGATCTCACCGAGGGGGAAGGACGACACCACCGTTACAGGGATGAGCGAGGAAGTAGTGCTGGAGCTTGCGCCTCGTGATGATGATGCCGTAGAGCAGCTTCTGGATGTGCGGGTACCGGACCTTGGCCTCAGAGAGCACCTCACTGGTGAAGTACACCGGTCGTTGGACCGGCAACGCATGACCCTCCTCGTGCCTCTCGACGACTATGACTGCGCTGACCACCTGAGTGGTTGCGGCCACATAGAGGAGGAGAGGCTCGGGGGAATCGCCAACCTGGGCTGGTCGCAGTGGCACGAGAATTGGTGCGGAAGTCAGCAACCCCTTCAACTTGGTTAAGGCCTCCTCGGCTTCGACAGTCCACACAAAGTGTTCCGTCTTCTTCAGCAGGCGGTAGAGGGGTAGCGCTTTTTCCCTAGCCTCGAGATGAATCTGCTGAGAGCGGCTAGGCAGCCTGTCACTTTCTGCACACCCTTGAGGTCTCGAATTGGGCCCATCCTCGTGACTGCTGAGATTTTTTCGGGGTTGGCCTCGATCCCCCGTTGTGAGACAATGTAGCCTAGTAGCATGCCCCGAGGCACACCAAAGACACATTTCTCGGGGTTGAGCTTCACATTCTTGGCCCGGAGGCATTTGAACGTGGCCTCGAGATCGCTGATGAGGTTCCCGACTTTCTTGGTTTTAACCACGATGTCATCGACGTAGGCCTCGACGGTTTTGCCTATGTGTTCGCCAAAGATATGCTGCATGCAACGTTGGTACGTTGCCCCGGCGTTTCGAAGGCCGAAGGGCATTGTAACGTAGCAATACATACCAAAAGGCGTAACAAAAGAGGTAGCGAGCTCGTCGGATTCTTTCATCCTAATCTGGTGGTAGCCGGAATACGCATCGAGAAATGAAAGTACTTCACACTCCGCAGTGGAATCGACAATCTGATCAATTCTAGGTAAAGGAAATGGAACTTTTGGACATGCTTTATTCAGACCAGTGTAGTCTACACACATCCGCATTTTTCCATTCTTTTTCCTAACTAGTACAGGGTTAGCTAGCCACTCTAGGTGAAATACCTCCTTGATGAACCCGGCCGCCAAAAGCTTGTGCACCTCCTCGCCGATGATCCTGCGCTTCTCCTCGTCGAAGCGGCGCAGGCGTTGCTTAACCGGTCTGGACCCGGCCTGGATTTCCAAGGCGTGCTCGGCGACTTCCCTCGGTATGCCCGGCATGTCCGAGGGGCCCCATGCAAACATGTCGATGTTCGCGCGGAGAAAGTCGACGAGCACTGCTTCCTATTTAGGCTCGAGGCTGGCGCTGACGGCCAGCGTCTTGCCATCGGTCGAGGTCGGGTCGACGGGTATCAGCTTGGTGTGCTCCGCCGGCTCGAAGGTGCCAGCGTGGCGCTTCGCTTCAGGGGCCTCCTCGGTGGCCAGGGCGGCTAGGGCCTCGAGCGAGTCGAGCTGGACGTTTGCCTCCCCACGCTCGACGCACTCCACGTCGCAGTGGTACGCGTGCTCGTAGGAGGTGTCGACGGTGATGACCCCTTTCGGCCCCGACATCTTGAGTTTCAAGTACGTGTAGTTGGGGACCGCCATAAACTTGGCGTAGCAGGTCCCTTGGAACCCTACCACCTCGAAGGTGAGCGTCTCCCGGCGGAAGTTGGCCGGCGTGCCAAAGCAAACCGGCAGGTCGATGCGCCCGAGGGGGTGGGCCTTCTTCCCTGGTATGACTCCGTGGAACCCCCCGACGCTGGGTCGGAGCTGACCCTCTGAAATCCCCAGGAGGTCGAGGGTCTCGAGGTATATGATGTTGAGGCTCGAGCCCCCATCCATCAACACCTTGGAGAACCGTACGTCGACGATGACAGGGTCAACGACGAGGGGGTACGCCCCCGGGTTTATGACACGGTCCGGATGGTCGTCACGGTCGAACGTGATCGGCGCATCAGACCAGTCAAGATACCGGGGGGCGTCGTGGTAGAGTGCAAAGATCTCCCGGCGCTCCTTCTTTCTTTCTCGAGCTGAGAGCCCGACGGTCGCCCCCCCGTAGATCATGTAGCAGTCGCGCACCGGGGGGAAGTTGCCGTCCGCGTCCCCTCCGCTGCGCCGATCGTTGTCCTTGCCCTTAGGTGCGTCTTCTTTCTTATCGCCGAGCTTGAAGTAGTAGCCTTTCAACAGTCGGCAGTCCTTTAACTTGTGATTTACAGGGCCCCTATGATAACTGCAGGGGTCCTCGAGCATCTGGTCGAAAACAGCCCCGTCAGGGGGGCCTCGGGCTTCTTAGGCTCGAGGGCGCCTGCAAGCACCTCTTCGTCGTCGTCGTCATTGGCGTCGCGCTTCGCCTTCTGACCTTTGCGTTTGTTCTTCTTCTTTTTGTTGCTGTTATTGTTGTCGTTCTTGGCGTCGTTGCCCTTGTTCGAGCCCTCCGGCGCGGTCACCGCCTTACCTTTGTCCGTGGAATGGCCAAAGAAGGCCCCCACTGCCTCGTCGCCTGAGGCAAAGCTGGTGACACGATCCATCAGGTCCTCGACCGTCCTGGGACGGTAGCGTCCTAGCTCATGAACTAGCTCTTGGCATGTCGTGCCCGCGAGGAACGCTGAGATGACGTCCTCATCAGGCACGTGGGGGAGCTCGAGGCGCTGCTTCGAGAACCGTCGAGCAAAGTCACGGAGGGGCTCGTCCACTGCCTGCCTGCAACGCCGTAGATCCCAGGGGTTGCCTGGGCGCACGCAACTCCCCTTGAAATTCCCGTCGAAGACCCTGACCAGGTCGGCCCAGTCGTCGATCCGATCCGGCGAGAGCCCCTCGAGCCACTGGCGGGCGGTGTCTGAGAGGTAAAGTGGGAGTTGGCGTATGATCACACGGTCGTCGTTCTTCGCTCCGCCCAGTTGGCATCCTAGGCGGAAGTCCGAGAGCCAGAGTTTGGGCTCGACCTCCCCGTCATACTTCACGATGTTGGTCGGCGGTCGGAAGCGGTCGGGGAGGGTTGAGCTGCGGATGGCCCGGCTGAAGACTCTGGGGCCCGGGGGCTCGAGGACTTGCCGGTCCTCGTCACTGTCGTAGCGCCCCCCTCGATGGGCGCTATAGCCACGCTCTTGGGCCCCCTTGTCCTTGCGCCGTCGGTTGATGTCGTTGCGGGCGTCATTGGGGTCTCGAGGTGGCCGGCTGTCAATGATCCGTTCGCGGACTGGCCTAGCTCGAGAGGCGTCCGGCTGGTGGACGGATGCCTCGCGCTCGTTGCGAGGCGTGTCTGCCGGTCTCCCCGAGGCCGCCCCGCGCCGCCGCGAGGCTGAGCTCTCGGCCTGCTGCACAGCGGCTGTCTCGAGGAGGTTCTTCATTTCCCCAAGCATGCGCCTGGCGTCATGGTTGGAGACGGCGGGTAGATCACGGAGCAGCATCGCCGCCGCCACCACGTTCTGCCCGGCTCGCGGGAAACGCACCTCGGGGCTTGCTGGCGCCCCGTCCTCGAGGATCTGCCGGTGGACCTCTCGAGCTCGGCCACGAACACCGGCGCCTCGGGGCTGGGCTGGTTCTTGTGCTAGGGTTTTCTCGAGCTGCAGCAGGCGTTGTCGGTCCTCCTCAACCTTGGCGATGGCCTCCCGCAGCTGCGCGAGCTGCGCCGCTCGGTCGTCGCTGTGCTGAGATGGTGCAGCCGATGCCAGGGGTTCGTTTCTCCCCTGAATGCGTGATCCGCCTGCCGCAGCCACGTCTCCGGGCCCTTCGAGGTTGAGCGTCGGCCTGGCGTCGTCGTCGCCGTCGTCCTCGGCGTCGTCCACGGCCCCCTCGAGCTGGAAACACTCCCTAGTGGGGTTCCAGAGGTCAGGGTCGTGATAGTCGTACTCATCGGAGTCGGTGCTGCTTATGCCGCGCCGCCCTGGCTCGCGCCGGGACTGCAGCTCGCGGTACCACTCCCCGAGGGTGGCTCGACGAGGTGGATCGACGGCTCGTAAGAGGCCGCGGTTGACGTGCGCGGGGTAGACGATCTCTAGGTCAGCGGTGGTTCGTAGGAGCATGCCCGGACGCTCCTCCCGCTCTGCGATCGCCCGGCCCTGGCGGCGCTCGTCAAGGTGGTGGGCGTCGACAGCTGCGGAGTTGTTGAGGCCGAACGGGGGCCGCTGGCGCCGAGCGCGGTACACCCCGTGCGGGAGGAAGTCAGGCGGTGTCAACGGAGCACGGCTCGGGGGCCTCTGGCCAGGCTCCCGGTCTGTGCGCGTGACGAACGCGAACTCGCTGAGGGAGTACGCAAGCGCCCTGGAAGTCTCCGGCCGCGCGCCGGGCAGGTTCCCGCTCGGGGACCCTGCACCGGCCGCGGGGAAGCGGGTGTACGCCGCGGGCACCGCCTGTGCCCGGCGACGATGGTGGCGACGGCGCCGCTCAGGAGGTGGCGACGCGTGGCGGCGCGGGCGACGCGCCGCGCCTTGCGCGCGGGGTGGCGTGACACGCCCTCCGCTCGGGCCCTCCGTGGAGAGCAGGGTCAGCTCGCTGCCGTTGCCGGTGGCCAGGAACTCGAGGCTCCCGAACCAGACGACGGCACCCGCCGAGAACGAAGGAGGAGATGAAGCCATCCAGAAAACAACGAGAAATCGGCTTGGACACGCGAAGGCCCCTACTTGGCGCGCCAACTGTCGGTGTTTCGAACCCGGGGGTATGACACCAACGAGTAATATGATCGCGTGCTCTCTTCCTGGATGGTGATGCAAGATGACACAAGGATTTATCCTGGTTCGGGCAAAGAAGGCCTACGTCCAGCGGAGGAGGAGGTTCTTGTATTACTTGCACCTAAGTGCTTGTACAGGGGCGAATACAAGCTCAATGAGCGTGGACCGGAGTCCGGACTCGAATGTGCGTGTGAGGGTGTGCGGGCGTATGTGCGTTCTAACGTGTCTGTAACCGTGGACTTGAAGGCCCTGGTGTCCCCTTTTATAGAGCAAGGGGAGGCCAGGGTTACACAAGGGTATTACAGGTGTCGGGGCGTACGGTGCCCAATACGGGGAAGGGTAGGAACCCTGTCTTGTCGAAGACATTGTAGCCGACGTGGGCGTTGCTGTTGAAGCGTCCTTGGAGCGTGGCCTCCATCCCGGGCGCGGACGTGGAGGCGTGGCGATGTGGAAGTCGTACAGCACCCATCCCGGCACGTACAGGACACGGACGGGGTCCCCCGGGTCTTGGGGTACCTGCCCTCCAAAAGCATGAAAGCAGTCAGGGCTCGAGGGGCTCAGAGCCGGCCTCGAGGTGGCGCCTACGGGGGGGGGCTCGAGTCTCCGCAGTTATGGGCAAGTCCCTGGAAACCCGATTGAGCAGCAGGAATCCGGGCCTCGAGACGTGGCTTGGACGTGCGACAAGTGTAGGGTATGGGTTAACAGTGCCGTACTGGCGCCTTTTGCCCATGCTTGTGGTGATAAACGAGACTTGGCCCTGCCCTGGTTACTGTGGTACTCGTCGGGCTGTAGAGGACGTGACTGGAGTAGGTGGACGCATTAAATGCGCGGTATGGGGTTAGGGAGCAGGAAGCTTCCTCCTCGTGGGGGGCTTCGAAGGGTAGTGGCGCACTCGCTCGAGCCCGGGCGCTGAGGGCTCGGGTGCAGTGGAGGTTGAGCTCCAAGCTCGAGGCCTAGATCGAAACGAGCCCCGAGGGATAGGCTATCGTGCTGGATGGGCTCGAGGTCCCCGCGTAGGGTTTCGAGGAGCGGTGCAGGGCTCGAGGCCTATGCGTCGGGGCTCGAGGGGTAAGCTGCCATGAGGCGGTCAGTAAGGTCTTGACCAGTCTAAGCTCCCTGGCGGCGTGCTGGCGTTGCAGGCTCCGAGGGGTTGGTTTCTTGGAAGGTTAGCTTAGCTGGGTTTGTTAGTTGGTGTTCTAGGTTTAACCTATTTGTTTGCGTTGAATGGGGGTACCCATTTTGTGGACCCCCGACAGTAGCCCCCCGAGCCCTTGTTCGAGTGCTTGCACTCTGAGCAGGGGCTCCCGACTGGGATCTCGAGGGTTAGATAACTGGTTTCGAGGGTTGGTCGCTTGATTCTGTGGGTGTCGTGCGAGCGACACCCGCGGGTGTAGGCCCCCGAGGCCATGAGGGAGTGATTAGGACTCCCTCGTGGGCTCTTTCTTATGCGAGTGTTAGTTGCGTTTTTTAGGTTCGGGGGTTCGAGCCCCCCAGTTTTTAGACCCTCTTTCGTCGAGGGGTGCCAGGCTGAACCGGCCGACCGGCTCTTCGAGCTGTCCGGTACACCGGTTGCCCTGACTTGTCATCCCGCGAGTCCTTTCGATCGGATGCGAGGGGGGATGCCTCGTACTACCACGAGCGGGCGAGTATCGAGGTTCCCGGTGAGCTGGTAACGGGGAATCCAAGTGAGACCTCGTGCCCCGTTCGATAGGGGTCGACTGTAGCCCGGAGGCGATCTCATAAAGCATGGGTGCTCAGTCTGCAGGAGTGCCGGGTCCATTCGATAGGACCCGGTGGCTCGATGCCTCCCTCCGAGGGGATCTCGCTGCACGTCGTGCCCCCCGCCTTGGATGCACGTGAGGGGCCTCGAGGGCTTGGCCCTCGAGCGATGCTGCGAGTGGCGCCCCTTGGTGTCCCTGACTCGGGTGCTCGAAGCCGGCTGTCGAACCCTCTTCGAGGGCCAGCCTTCGCTGCTTCGAGGCTTAGGGCCGGGGCCCGTTTTTACCTTCGTGAAGAAGCCTCCGTCGTCTGGGAATCCTTCTGCCCGTTGGGCGTGCCTTTTTAGGCAAAAACCGTCAGGGAGTGGAGATCGTGGCGCCAGGACGGCAGGCGTGAAGTTGGAGCGGCGGCCGCAGAGGGCCCCTTTGAGTTGCGAATGGGATGTCGCCGCGTGTACCTGTCAACCGGCTCGAGACGTGGTTAGGTGGGCGCATTAAATGCATGCGATTACCTTTTTACGTTGTGGGAGACCCCACCCGTTGGGGTTTTCCCTTATAAATATCGAAAGAGAGGGAAAAGGAACCCTTTACTTTGCCTTTGCCTTCACCGCCGCCGTAGCCTCCACGCGTCCTCTCCCTCGAGCTAGCAATTGGGAATCTTCCCGGCCGTCCGTCCGTCTCTCAGATCCGCGCCGTCGCTGCCATGGCCGCCCAAGTGTTGCCGCCTGAAGATTGGAGTTCGACGAAGGTGACGCAGCAGGAGCTGGAAACGTTGGTGGAGCGGGGGCTTCTCCGCCCCAACCCGCAGGGGGGCCCCGCGTGGTGGATTCTCCCGTCGGCGGACCACCGGAGCCGCACCCGCCGGAGGGGTACGTGGTGAGCTTCACGCGCTACCACCGTATGGGGCTCGGCGTCCCGCCGAGCCGCTTCATGCGGGGGCTGGCCCACCACTTCGAGGTGGAGCTGCAGCACTTCTCCCCCAATTCCATCTCGCACGCTGCCATCTACGCCGCAGTGTGTGAGGGGTACTTGAAGATTGAGCCACACTGGGAATGTTCGTCCACCTCTTCCGCGGCGAGCTCTTCAACAAGGCTGCGAAGCCGAGCGGGAGGAGGCTCGCGCGCGTGGGCTCCCTCACCATCACCGCAAGGACCGGGCCTTCGTCGGCCACGTCCCCCGCACTACCTCCGCTACAATCTGTCCACCAACCAGGCGGGGTGGGACGACCACTGGTTCTATCTGGCGGAATGTGGACGGCCTTCTTCCGCAGTACACCGCAGGGTCATCACCCATCGCCCGGAGAAGTGGAACTGGGCGTCGCGGCGGACAGGCAGCGCCACCTGTCCGCTGATGAACACGATGCGGACGCTGGTGGAGGAGAAGAAGCTGACCGTTCAGGCGGTTATCTGGGCGTTCCATCAGCGAAGGGTTTTCCACTGGCGCGACCGCCCCGTTCTTTTGTACGAGGATGGGGCCGAAGGCCAGCGCGAGGCGCTAAATCGGCCGGGATGGCGGAGGAAGGCTGCCTCGGACGAGGGCGTCTCCCGGGTGTCGATCACGATTTTCCAAGGGTAGTGTCCCGAGGACACCAACATGCATGATCGCCATGGCACCCGACAAGGCCGGTGGCTAGACCTTGGTAAGCCCCCATCGAGATAAAGTGTTTCCCGAGGCCTCCTCCCCCCATTTCTCGTGTCCGAACCTTGACATTCTTTGGTGGTTTTTCTCGTCATGCTTCTTCGTCTTCGCAGGGGACGTTACTTGTCGTGCGTCGAGGCCACCGGTGGGAGGGACGCCGCGGATACCAGGTGAGGGCCTTTGCTCAGAAAGACAAGGAGAGCAAGGATTTCCAGAAAGGCAAGAAGAAAGAGAAAGACAAAAACTTGGTCACCGGCTCAGGGAGCAGAGGCTGGCGAAGGCTCGTCGTAACCAGCAAGCTGCAGTGGGTCCCCCGAGCTCAGCTCTCGAGCTCGGAGGAGGAGAGTGATGATGAGGGAGGAAAGTGAATGACGAGGGGGATTGGGATGAGAGTCTTTGAGGAGACGCGGGGTCGCCGACGTCCGGGCTGAACGTCCTTGTTGCAGGAGGGTTGTATTGGACGGTCCCTCGGGCGAAGGGATCGCGAGGGAGCAGCGCGGGAAAGGCGGAGCCGAGCCTTGCCTCGTGGGGCTCATCAAGCCTGTCGAGCTCGTGCCGGGACGTGCCCCCGGACGAAGGAAGCCTCGGACACGGGGCGCCGTCCCGCGGCCCACAGAAGGATTTTCAAGGGCCCAGAAAAGTCTGCCCAGGCGGGGGGTCTCGAGAGAGAAAAGGGAGACCCTCGAGAAGCGGCCCAAAACACGTCGAGAGGGGACTCCGGGTCGATCGCCGCCAAGTCGCCGAGGGCGGCAGCGAGACGCGGAGAAAGAAGCAGGCAACACGATGGGGGGCGCGTGAGCCCTCACCATGATGTACGTCGGGGGTGGGGGAGCGTGAGCGCTCCGGGAGCTCCTCACCGCCACCGTCGTCGGGGCGAAGAAGGAGACTGACGAGGGGGGACGCGACCGCGGACGTGCGCGGAGCAGGTCCCGGAGCCCGCGCAAGGAAGGGCGCCACGAGGACCGCTCGAGGGGAACGGGGGCCCACCCAGGACAAAGGCAGGAGGAAAGGAGAGCTCCCCGGCTGGGGTCGAGCCACGGACGCATCGGGAAGCCTTACCCCGTTCCAAGCCTCGTCGGAGGACGGCCGCTCAGGGGAGAGACTGAAGGCTATAGGGCGGGCTCGAGCCCCCGAGCGGGTCCAGCGATTCGGGGAGAAGCCCCGACTCGATTTGGGGGAGTGGTCTCCTTAATCGTTGTAGGGAAACTTACTTTTTGTACCTTTGCGTGATATGGGCGTTTCTGGCTTTTCAGGGGAGAAGAAGAAGCGGCCACCCGGAAGGAGATGGGCCCCCGCGGCGTCCAAGCGGACCAAGAACATCGAGTCCGCCAAGTCCAAGCACTCGAGGTTAGGCTCCTTCTTCTGCTGGGAAGGCCGCTGGGCTGGCGAAAGGCTCGAGCAGACATGATCGGGATAGCCAGAGGCACGCGCGGCGGGATCTTGGTGAGGCCGACGGCCGTCGACCAGGGTGTGGTCGAAGCTTTCCAGGTCGAAGCTTTTTTCTGTTTCGACGAAGTTGTTCTCCTTTTTCAGCAGGGACCAGGCTCCTGGCGTCGACCTGCCGCCACCGGCCGTTCGCACGCACACCGCATCAGCATCTTCATCCTCCTCCTCCGGTGGCACTTATTGAGAGGGCCATCCTCCCCCCGCGCGAGACCATCGTCGGGCGGGAGCTCCCGAGACAAGCATGGCTACGTTGGCGTCTGGGGATCTGAGGGTCGGCGGACCTCGAGCCCCGGTAGACGCGAGCCAGCCGCGGAGAAGGGAGGAAGGATGGGAGAGGAGTAGGTGGAGAGTGGTGGATGACGACGGTGGAGAGCGATGACGAAGCTGGGAGCGGGTTGCAGACACCGGTAGAGGGCTCTCACGCTTGGAGGAAGCGCGTTCGAGCACCGACCGGGGCGACAAGACGCCGGAGGGCCCGACGAGGGAGGATGAGGTTGGCGACGAGACTCCTTCGAGCGACCCACGCTACGCCTCGCGAGTCCCGTGCATCTACGCGAGGCCGTCCCATCGCCTCGGACGAGAGCAGCAAGAGGAGACGGCGGAGGGTTGCGGGAGAGAGCCACAGCCGGGTGCAGCCGGGTGGTTGGTTTTGCAGTTGGCGCTGCTGGAATGATGGATGGTCGAGGGCCCGCCCCATCGTCCCGAGCTTGAGTGACCGGCGTGGCCATTTTATACCGACGCGCCGAGCCCATCCAGCGCAATGATCCCCGTGGAGCCGATCGGCTCAGCAGGGGGGGGCACTCCCGGGAGGCGGGGGTTATCTTCAGGGAGCTGGCCGGGCTAGTGGCGGAGGCGGAGCAGCGTTCTCGGAGAAGCGAGAATGAGGTCCGAGCAGGCGGGGCTTTGCCCTCGCGAAGGCGCAGGCGAAACTCCAAGAGTAGTGCGATGGGGATTGGATTGGAACCCCAGGTGGGAGCAGGCTGCTCAACGCCGCCACAGGCAGAGGCTCGGGCGGGCTCGGGACGAGGCCGCTAAGGGCAAAGGAGGAGGCCACCACCGCGCTTGGTGTCCGAGGCGGAGCGTCAAAGAAAGGAGCCGCCGATGACGAAGTGAAGGCCGCTACCGCCGATTTGCGACGGAAGCGGCGAAAAGGAGGCGAGCAAGGCCCGACGAACGCGAAGCCGCCACTGCCCGATCCGCGGCGGGAAGGAGCGGCGAAGTCAGGAGCCGAGGAGCGCCAAGAATGGTGCGCCACCGACCGGCGGCAGCGGAGGGTGGCGCGGCAAGAGGTGCTACGGAAGGATCTGGCCTGCCGACACAGGCAAGCTGGTGGTCGAAGGGCCTCAGGGCCGAAAAGCTTGACGTGCTGTCTCGGAAAAGCGGAGGCTGGAGCAGCGCGCCTCGGGGCCTCACCGGCGACCTCGCTGCTCTGGCAGCGCACTGCGATGGTAATTTTCATGCGTGTCTTTCCGTGATCTCAAGGTTTTGTTGTCACGTAGCGGTCTCAATTCTTTCTTGCTTTTGCATAGACGTCGAGAAGACCGCCGAGGAGCCCGTGAGACGAATCAGACTCTCGAGGAGCAACTCCGGGGTGAGACCAGGTGGCGGAAACGGGCGTGCTGCACCTCGACAGGCTTCTTAGCCTATGTGGGGTGCGAACCCCGTCGCCGCGGCGGAAGGCGCGGTGGCCGAGCGGAAGCCCCTGGTCAACGCCCCCCTGTGCTTCTTCGACGTGGCCGCTCGGGACCGCGTAAGGAGCGCTCTTCACCACGGCGTAAAGCAGGCTTTGCGGCCGTTCCGCTACGGCTTCCGCTACCCGTGTCAACGTTGTTGCCAAGGCTTCACGAGGATCGAGGGGAAGGAGAGGAGTGGTGGGAAGACCGCCGCGTCGACAAGATCTGGAGAGGCTGCCGACCAGAGCCTGCGCGGGCGTCGCTTAGCTTCTTCGAGGAGGAGTGCTGCCCCTACCCGCACAGTGGTGCGAGTAGCCCCCTCCTCTGGCCCGGATGTCGAGGTTGAGCCCGCGGCAGAAGAGCTTGGGGAAAGGGAATTCTAACGGACGAAAGACATGAGGCCCGGCGTTGCCATGCCAAATTTGGCGTCGAGGCCTTGTAAGAATTCAAATTCATGCCGTATGGCCGTCGAGGTCAATATGTGTCTATGACTTGTTTATTTAGGAAGCTGTTTCTTTCAAATTTATCGGATCACTTCTCTTTGTTCGCTTTAGCTCGAGCTTCAACCGGTTTGGTCCGTGCCCCTTCGATACGCGTAGCGAGTTGAGTACCCAGAGGGAGGGCGTAGGTAGGGTACCGTAGCCCGGGGCGTAGGTGGCCGTCTACGTCGACTGCCCCGACTCTTGGAGGCTCGGGGGTGGTACGGGGGTACTTACGGATAGCCGCGCTTGCTAGTACGCTGAGGTTGAGTATATTTTGGTTAGCGTAGTACTGAGTTGGGTTGTTGAATTTTTTGAAAGGGAAAAAAGAAAACGACGCTTTTTTTCCGGAGTCTGGGGAGGGGGTTTCCCCCTGTGCCCCGAGGAGGCTCGACCCTGAAGCATAGCAGGGTCGAGGCTGCCTTAAGCATTAAGTTGCTAAAGTAATATGAAAGATGGAGGCACGAGTGGCTTCTTCATATTTAAGTGTTTGTACAAGCAACAAATGAACAAGGCCTCGAGGCCCTAAGCACCCCACGAATACACAAACCAACCAAAACAAATCCAACAAAACCCACCTAAAAAACCAATACCAACTCCAAAACCCACACACACGCCCCACTACACCACACAACAACCCAAGATAAAACGAAACGGGATTAAACAACAAAAGACACACAAAGCAAAAAAACCAAACCGAAAAAACAGCACGAATCAACCACACAGACTGTAACCATCCACCAAAAAACCGACAAACAAACACATAAGCGACAAGCCAAACAAAACAAAAAACTAAAAGAAAAGGTGAAAAAAAGGAGACAAATAACAAACACGCACATCCCCAAAAAAAAACACCAACCACAAAAAAAATAAAAACACACGACAATAACAAACCCAACCATAATACACACAAAAAAAATACAACAACAAAATCACACAAACCAAAAAAACAACCAACACACAAACTACGACACACGAGAAAACAAAAACAACCAAAAACCAAACCACTACACAACCAAAAACAAAAACAAAAAGCGAACAAACAACACACTCACAAAAATCCACAGGAAAAAAAGACAACATACCCAACCACACCACCCCACAACGGGGTCAACAAAAAAAAACAACACAAAACCCCCAAAACACTCAAACAGAAAGCACAACAAACAACCTCACCACAACCCAGACCAAAACACTCAAAACAACCAAAAAAAAAGAAGGCACATAAAAACAACACCAAACAAAAAACAAACATCTATACACAACACACACAATCGAACAAACACAAAAAGACACATAACAAACTCAAATAACAAAAAACACACATAAACCCTCAAACAAACAAAACTACACACCACCCAAATAACCCAACCCAATACGACAAAACAACCAACCCAAAACCAACAAAACAAAACACACCAAAAAATACAAACCACCACCACAGCCCCAAACACAACCCAAAAAAAACACACACAAAAAAAAAACACAAACCAAACACCAAGAAACCACAACCAAATTACCCAACAACCAACAAAGCAAAATCCACCAAACCATACCGTCACAAGCAAACAAGAAAACAAAAAAATAAAAAACACGAACCCACACACAATCACACTGAAAGGGTGAAAAATAAATCAGGAGATCAACACAATACAAACCCAACACAAAACACAGATCCACAGCGAAACAAAAACAACAACCAAACACAAAAACATACCAAACAACAACACAAAAAAAGACCAAAACACAACCACCCCAAAAAAAACACAAAAAAAAAAAAAATCAAACAGAAGTAAAACTAAAGCACACTTCCCCCAAAAACCAATCCCCACATAAACAAACCATACAAAACTAACAAAAAAACAAAACGAACACTCACACAACACCAAACACCAACAAAAAAAATCACGAAAACCAACAAAAACAACAAACAAAACCACACCAAAAAAAGCACACGAAAAAAACACAAACAAGAAGAACAAAAAACAACTACCCCAACCCAGTAACCACCCCAAAACCAACAAAATAAAAACACAACAACCAACAAAACCACACAAAAAAAAAAACAACAAAACAAAAACCAAAACTCAAAAAAAAACCCTCAAGACAACCAGCCAACTAAAAACAGGTATAAGCAAAAAGAAAAAAAAAACAAAACACCGCAACACCTTAAACAAACACGACCAGACTCAAACACACACCACAAACAACCAAACACGGGCCAACACTCAATAAAAAAACAAGACAAACACACAAAAAAACACACCCAAACCCAACACACCAAACACAACCCCACACCACACTACACAGAAAAACCTAACGACCGACCACAGGACTAAAACAAACAAACAAAAAAACCAAACAAAACCTCCAGGGAAAATAATACGGGCACAATCACAACGAAAACAAAAACAAACACCAAAAACACAACACACCCCATCAAAAAAACACCAATCAACCACACCAAAAAACCAAGAAAAAACACGAACCAAACAAAAACAAACCCAAAAAAAACAGACAAACAAATACTCAAAACGAAAAACCAAAGCGAAAAATAAAGATACACCAAAAGCAACAACAAAACCCCAAACAAGAAAACAAAAGTTACATAACACAACGCTCACCATCAAAGCGACCCAACAACAAAAATCAAAATAACGACCACAATAAAACCACAAAAAAGAAAGACATAAAGTACAAAAACATCTCAAACAAACAAAAAATGCCCAGCCCCAAAACAAATACCACCTAAAACCACTCACAAACACACCAAAAACACAAACCAAAAAGACAAACCAAACAAAACACATAACACAACAAAAAACCAAACAAACCAAAACTTCACCAATACAACCATTAATCACCCCTCACCGAACAACAAAAAAAACAAACCAAAAAACCCAAAAAAAAAAGCCCCACGGCCACACTCAAATAACTGACAAAAACACCACAAAAACACTTAACCCAACAACAAGAGAAACTAAAAAGAGCCCACAAAAAAACCCCACCCGCTAACGCCAACCCACACACAAAAAAACACCAACAAAATACAAAATCAACCAAACACAAAACTAAACAAAAACACAACAACCCACACACCACAATTAAAATCATAAAAACAACACAAGCGTAAGACAAATTTAACTCATAAATATCCCAAGAAGCCAAAACCAAAAACAGCACACAAAAAAACCCCAAAACCAATAAAAACCAAAAACACTACGAAAATACACCCACAAAAAACCAAAAACCAAAAAAAAAAAACCCAACTAATACAAAACCGTACAACACACACTAAAAAAAACAACCCAACTACCACAAACAAACATCTACAGAAACAAAAAAAAAACAGAAAATACACCCACCAAACACAACATAAAAATACACGAACAAAACAATACCACGCACCAACAACCCCAAAAAACAGCCAACCCAAAAACGCAAAAACACAAACCAAAACCCAAACGACAAAAAAACCAACTACAAAAACAAAAGCCAAAACAAAAAAAAACCAACAAACCCAAACAAAAAACCCCATACAACACCAAAAAAAAACGGTAAAACAACAAAACAAAAAAACCCCACACAATACAACATCCAAAAAAATAAAAAAACGCCAAACAACAAAAAACAAAAGAAACCCAAAACAAAACAACAAACCCAAAACCAACACGACCAAGACCACGAAAAATAAGGTAACCACAAAAAAAAAGTAACCCAACCCGGACACAAACACCCAAAACAACAAACACAAACAAAACCAAAAAACATACAAAATAAAACAACAAAAAAAGCACCAGACCACTTAAACCAAAAAAACACAAAACACCACAAGGAAAAAACACCACTCGAAGACGGGGGACCCCCCAAAAAAAACCCACACCAAACACACAAACAAAACAAAAAATACTCCCAAACAAAAAAAACCTACAAAAACCCCAATCAAAAACAACCCAAACAAAAAAACACCAAAACAAAAAAAATCAAAAACCAACACAAGCAGCCAACACAAACCAAACAAGCACAAAATCCGACCAACAGCAACAAACACAAAACCCACACACAATAGAAAAAAACCCAGCACTCCCCCAACAAAAACAACGGGTAACAACACACACCAAAAACCGTATACAAACCACCCCAACAACCAAAAAAACACTAACATACAACCCAAAAAAACAAAAAACCACACACCCCAAAAGAATAACAGACCCATAGGCTGAGAACAAACCCACTAACCACATTACAATAATCATCACAATAAAGGTGGACCATAAACTCCACCCTCACCACAAACAGCAAAACATCCAAAGACAAACACAAAAAGAACAGCAAAAAAAACAAAACAAAAAAGAAACCCGGACACAATAAAAGAAAACAACATCCCCTCCAAAAACAACCAAAACAAGGTGGGGTCTATAGACCTATGAGAAAGCCACAAAAAAAACCAAAAATAACAACCCAAACCCAACAACACAACAGAAAGGTGGAAGGGAACAAAAAACACACAAATAAAATCAACACTACCACATCAGAAACCCAAAAAAAACACAACAAAACAACAACCCAACGCAAAAACCCCCCAAAACCACCCACAGAAAACAAGCAAACCGACACCTAACCCTACTAAACCAAAGAAAATACAAAAACACCACAAACTCAAACACCTACAAAAACAACACACCACAAAAAACCCCCAAATCCAAAACAAAAAAACAACAACAACAAAACAATACCGACTAAAAAATACACCCGCTAAAATCCCACCAAACAAACCCAAAACACAAAAAAAAAAGAAATCCTCACAACCATGACAGAAAACAAGACTATACAAAAAACAACCAGACAAACAACATCCAAAACCACTACAAATAATCCCAGGGCCCCACAACCCAAACTACCACCACACAATAAAACACCGCATCCAAAACAAATAATCGCCATTAACCCAATATTTAACCAACAACCGAAAAACAACTCCCAAACGCAGTTCCCCACAAGCTTAAATAAACCCTACACCCCACAACCAAAACAACAACATCAAAAATACCAAGACCTAATTCCAAAACCAACAATTCAAATCTTACGACAAGTCACCGCAACGAAACACCTCCCACCAACAAAACCAAAGAAAAAACAAAAAATAAAAAAAATCCAGACAAAACAAAAAGACCAAAAACCACTACTGCAACACCAACAGAGCGACAACCAGCCAAAAAAAAATGAAATAACAACACAATCACCCAAAAAACACACCAAACACAACCCACACCACCCCACAACCATACAAATAACACCAAAAAACCAAAAAAAAATACAAACACACCAACGAACACAACTAAAATACCACACAAAATCCACAAAAAAACCAAGCTAACAAGATAATCAACAATCAACAAAAACCCAAAAGAAACTAAAAACCGAAAAACACATACTCACAAAACACCACCATGCACAACCACTGCCAAGGGGACAAATACACAAGAACAAAACAAACAAAAAAAAACCACACAAACAAATAACAAAAACACCCATAACACAACCGCACTAACCAACATCTAAAAAAAAAAAACAAAAAAAACACACCCCAAAAAAAAACAAACAACAACCAACAACACCACAAAAACACAAAGGGCATCACACAACCACTAAAACCAAAAAAACAAAACAAAAAACGACACATGCACACCAATTAAAAATAACAACGATAAACAAAAACCCACTCAAAACGTACCGACATAAACAAACAACACAAACAACACCCACATAACAAATCCAAAAAACAAAACAGTCAATCACCGAAACCAAGACAACACACCAAAAAAATACAAAATACACCACAAAACAAACAACAACTAACATACCCCGTCAAAAAACCACAAAAAGTAAAGCCATTCAATCAAAAAATCTACCAGAAACACCGCCTACCAAACGAACCAAAACCCACCCAACCGAACTAACCAACTACCAAAAGTAAAAACCAAATAGCCAACAAACATGGTTTCCAAAACCAAAACATGACACCGACTGACAGACACCAAACCCACACAACCAAACACAGACGGTACGCCAACCACCCCCCCCCCCCCCCCACCCACCCCCCACCCCCCCCGGTATTTAGAAGCGACCCACACACGACCTGAGACATATTTCCATCGTTCAGCCAGGATCCTGCACTACCGACCCGCTACACACCGTAGGAAGTTGTACCCCCACGTTCCCCTGGCTGAGCAATTCTAGGCTAAGGTTGTAGGGACCTCCTATGGAGGGGAGCCTCCGTCCCGCCCCATGGCGCCCCACACTCCGCCATTATCCTGCAGCCGTCGAAGCACGAGGTCCCCACAACCAACGCCACAACACCCCCCCACTCTAACGACCCATAAACTATTGAGAACGTGAATTGGTCCCATCCCCCCACACCACCCGGTAGCGTCGAAGTGTTTGCTGGTTAGCGCGCGGAGTTGATGAGCGCCACGTCTCGGGCATCCTCGAGCTGGTCCTTGGCGTTGGCAAGCCTTTCATCGTTGGTTTGCTCGTTGTAGGCTCGAAGTCGAGGGGAGCCGTACTCGAGGGTCCGTAGGCAAGACAGCCTCGACGCCGTAAGTTAGGAGAACGGAGTGAACCCGGTGGCTCGACACGGCGTAGTCCTGAGGCCCCACAGCACCGAGGGGAGCTCTGTAGCCCACCCCTTTTCCGAAAGTTTGAGGGTCTTGAACAGCCTCGGCTTCAGCCCATGAAGTATCATGCCGTTGGCGCGCTCGACCTGCCCGTTGCATTGAGGGTAACGCGACCGAGGCCCAGGTCACGCGAATGTTGTTGTCGTCGCAGAAGTGTGGTGAACTTTTTTGCCCGTGAATTGGGTGCCATTGTCGGTGATGATGACGTTAGGCACCCCAAACCGGTACATGATGTCGGCGATAAACTCGACAGCCTTCTCGGAGGTGGGGTCACCTATGGGCTTGGCCTCGATCCACTTGGTGAATTTGTCGATGGCCACGAGCACATGCGTGTACTTTCCGGTTGTCATCTTGAGGGGGACCCACGAGGGTCGAGCCCCCAGACGGCAAACGGCCAAGTGATGGGGATCATCTAGAGGGCGTGCGCGGGCTCGTGCGTTTGCTTGGCGTAGAACTGACACCCTTCGCAAGCTTGGACCAGGCGCTTGGCGTCTCCGATGGCGGTTGGCCAGTAGAAGCCCTGTCGGAAGGCGTTCCCTACCAGGGTCCTTGGCGCTGCGTGATGGCCGCAAGCCCCCGAGTGCATGTCGTCGAGGAGCCTGCGTCCCTCCTCGAGGGGGATGCAGCGTTGAAGGATTCCTGATGGGCTTCGACGGTACAGCTCTCGTTCGTCGCCGTAGATGACGTAGGTCTTGGCCCTTCGAGCGATGCGTCGGGCCTCCGTCTTGTCTTCTGGTAGCACGCCTTGCGTCAGGTAGTCGAGGAAGGGCGTTCGCCAGTCGAGGGGTCGTGATGAAGAAGAGGCGGGCGTGTCAATCTGCATTGCCTCATCGGATGTCGAGGGGTCGTTCTCGAGGGGTGGCGTTAAAGGTCGAGCCCCCGCGTCTGGCTCGAGGTGTGGCGTCGAGGGGCCAGCCCCCGGGCCGATTTTGACGGATGGCTCGAAAACGTCCCTCGAAAAGACGTCTGGTGGAACCGTGCCGCGCGTGGACGCCAACTTTGCCAGCTCGTCTGCGGCCTCGTTGTATTTTCGAGCGATGTGGTTGAGCTCGAGGCCGTAGAACTTGTCTTCTAGCTTGCGCACTTCTCCGCAGTATGCCTCCATCTTGGGATCGATGCAGCTCGAAGCCTTCATAACCTGGTTGATGACGAGCTGCGAGTCCCCTCGAACGTCGAGGCGTCGGACCCCGAGCTCGAGGGCGATGCGCAACCTGTTGACGAGGGCCTCGTACTCGGCGACGTTGTTGGAGGCGGGGAAGTGCAAGCGTAGCAGGTAGCGCATGTGGACTCCGAGGGGTTAGATGAGGAGCAGGCCTGCGCCTGCCCCCGTCTTCATGAGGGATCCGTCGAAGTACATGGTCCAGAGCTCGGCTTGGATTTGTGCCGGCGGGAGCTGGGTGTCGGTCCATTCAGCAACGAAGTCTGCCAACGCTTGTGACTTGATGGCTTTTCGCGGGGCGTAGGTGATGGCCTCCCCATTAGCTCGGCGGACCACTTGGCGATGCGCCCCGTGGCCTCCCGATTGTTGATGATCTCACCGAGGGGGAAGGATGACTCCACCGTTACGGGATGAGCGAGGAAGTAGTGTTGGAGCTTGCGTCTCGTGATGATGATGCCATAGAGCAGCTTCTGGATGTGCGGGTACCGGACCTTGGCCTCGGAGAGCACCTCACTGATGAAGTACACCGGCCGTTGGACCGGCAACGCATGACCCTCCTCGTGCCTCTCGACGACTATGACCGCGCTGACCACCTGAGTGGTTGCGGCCACATAGAGGAGGAGAGGCTCGGGGGGATCGCCACCCTGGGCTGGTCGCGGTGGCACGAGAATTGGCGCGGAAGTCAGCAACCCCTTCAACTTGGTTAAGGCCTCCTCGGCTTCGACAGTCCACGCAAAGCGTTCCGTCTTCTTCAGCAGGCGGTAGAGGGGTAGCGCTTTTTCCCCTAGCCTCGAGATGAATCTACTGAGAGCGGCTAGGCAGCCTGTCACTTTCTGTACACCCTTGAGGTCTCGAATTGGTCCCATCCTCGTGACTGCCGAGATTTTTTGGGGGTTGGCCTCGATCCCCCATCGTGAGACAATGTAGCCAAGTAGCATGCCCCGAGGCACACCAAAGACACATTTCTCGGGGTTGAGCTTCACATTCTTGGCCCGGAGGCACTCGAACGTGGTCTCGAGATCGCTGATGAGGTTCCCGACTTTCTTGGTTTTAACCACGATGTCATCGACATAGGCCTCGACGGTTTTGCCTATGTGTTCGCCAAAGATATGTTGCATGCAACGTTGGTACGTTGCCCCGGCGTTTCGAAGGCCGAAGGGCATTATAACGTAGCAATACATACCAAAAGGCGTAACAAAAGATGTAGCGAGCTCGTCGGATTCTTTCATCCTAATCTGGTGGTAGCCGGAATACGCATCGAGAAACGAAAGTACTAAACACCCCGCAGTGGAATCGACAATCTGATCAATTCTAGGTAAAGGAAATGGAACTTTTGGACATGCTTTATTCAGACCAGTGTAGTCTATACACATCCGCACTTTTCCATTCTTTTTCCTAACTAGTACAGGGTTAGCTAGCCACCCTGGGTGAAATACCTCCTTGATGAACCCGGCCGCCAAAAGCTTGTGCACCTCCTCGCCGATGATCCTGCGCTTCTCCTCGTCGGAGCGGCGCAGGCGTTGCTTCACCGGTCTGGACCCGGCCTGGATCTCCAAGGCGTGCTCGGTGACTTCCCTCGGTATGCCCGACATGTCCGAGGGGCCCCACGCAAACATGTCGATGTTCGCGCGGAGAAAGTCGACGAGCACTGCTTCCTATTTAGGCTCAAGGCTGGCGCTGATGGTCAGCGTCTTGCCATTGGTCGAGGTCGGGTCGACGGGTATCTGCTTGGTGTGCTCCGCCGGCTCGAAGGTGCCAGCGTGGCGCTTTGCTTCAGGGGCCTCCTCGGTGGCCAGGGCGGCTAGGGCCTCGAGCGAGTCGAGTTGGACGTTTGCCTCCCCACGCTCGACGCACTCCACGTCGCAGTGGTACGCGTGCTCGTAGGAGGTGTCGACGGTGATGACCCCTTTTGGCCCCGGCATCTTGAGCTTCAAGTACGTGTAGTTGGGGACCGCCATGAACTTAGCATAGCCGGGCCTGCCGATGATTGCGTGGTAGGTCCCTTGGAACCCGACCGCCTCGAAGGTGAGCGTCTCCCGGCGGAAGTTGGCCGGCGTGCCAAAGCAGACAGGCAGGTCGATGCGCCCGAGGGGGTGTGCCTTCTTCCCAGGTACGACTCCGTGGAACCCCCCGACGCTGGGTCGGAGCTGGTCCCTCGAAATCCCCAGGAGGTCGAGGGTCTCGAGGTATATGATGTTGAGGCTCGAGCCCCCATCCATCAACACCTTGGAGAACCGTACATCGATGATGACGGGGTCGACGATAAGATGGTATGCTCCCGGATTTACGACATGATCCGGATGGTCGTCACGGTCGAACGTGATCGGCGCATCAGACCAGTCGAGGTACCAGGGTGCTTCGTGGCGGAGTGCAAAGATCTCCCGGCGCTCCTTCTTTCTCTGTTGAGCCGAGAGCCCGACGGTTGGGCCCCCGTAGATCATGAAGCAGTCACGCACCGGGGGGAAACCCGCATCCCCGTCGTCGCGTCGATTGTTGTCCTTGCCCTTAGGCGCGTCTTCCTTCTTGTCGCCAAGCTTGGAGTAGAAGCCCTTCAACAGTCGGCAGTCTTTTAGCTTATGATTTATGAGGCCCTTGTGATAAGGGCAGGGGTCCTCGAGCATCTGGTCGAAAACAGCCCCGTCAGGGGGGCCTCGAGGTTTCTTATGGTCGAGGGCGCCCATGAGCACTTCTTCATCGTTGTCGTCGTCGGCGTCGCGCTTCGCCTTCTGACCTTTGCTTTTGTTCTTCTTCTTTTTGTTGTTGTTGTTACGGTTCTTGGCGTCGTTGCCCTTGTTCGAGCCCTCTGGCGCGGTCACTGCCTTACCTTTGTCCGTGGAGCGGCCAAAGAAGGCCCCCACTGCCTCGTCGCCTGAGGCAAAGCTGGTGACACAATCCATCAGGTCCTCGACCGTCCTGGGACGGTAGCGTCCTAGCTCATGAACTAGCTCTTGGCATGTCGTGCCCGCGAGGAACGCTGAGATGACGTCCTCATCAGGCACGTGGGGGAGCTTGAGGCGCTGCTTCGAGAATCGCCGAGCAAAGTCACGGAGGGGCTCATCCGCCGCCGGCCTGCAACGCCGTAGATCCCAGGGGTTGCCTGGGCGCACGCAAGTTCCCTTGAAATTCCCGTCGAAGACCCTGACTAGGTCGGCCCAGTCGTCGATCCGATCCGGCGGGAGCCCCTCGAGCCACCGGCGGGCGGTGTCCGAGAGGTAAAGTGGGAGTTGGCGTATGACCACACAGTCGTCGTTCTTCGCTCCGCCCAGTTGGCAGCCTAGGCGGAAGTCCGAGAGCCAGAGCTTGGGCTCGACCTCCCCGTCATACTTCACGATGTTGGTCGGTGGTCGGAAGCGGTCGGGGAGGGTTGAGCTGCGGATGGCCCGGCTGAAGACTCTGGGGCCCGGGGGCTCGAGGACTTGCCGGTCCTCGTCACTGTCGTAGCGCCCCCCTCGATGGGCGCTATAGCCACGCTCTTGGGCCCCCTTGTCCTTGCGCCGGCGGCTGATGTCGTTGCGGGCGTCGTTGGGGTCCCGAGGCGGCCAGTTGTTGACGATCCGTTCCTGGACTGGCCTAGCTCGAGAGGCGTCCGGCTGGTGGACGGACATCTCGCGCTCATTGCGGGGCGTGTCTGCTGGTTTCCCCGAGGCCGCCCCGCGCCGCCGCGAGGCTGAGCTCTCCGCCTGCTGCACAGCGGCTGTCTCGAGGAGGTTCTTCATTTCCCCAAGCATGCGCCTGGCGTCAGGGTTGGAAACGGCGGATAGATCATGGAGTAGCATTGCCGCCGCCACCACGTTCTGCCCGGCTCGCGGGAAACACACCTCGGGGCGTGCTGGTGCCTCGTCCTCGAGGATCTGCCGATGGACCTCTCGAGCGCGGCCACGAACACCGGCGCCTCGAGGCTGGGCCGGTTCCTGTGCTATAGTTTTCTCGAGTTGCAACAGGCGCTGTCGCTCACCTCAGCCTTGGCGATGGCCTCCCGCAGCTGCGCGAGCTGCGCCGCCTGGTCATCGTCGTGCTGTGATGGTGCAGCCGGTGTCGGGGGTTCGTTCCTCCCCTGAACGCGTGATCCTCCTGCCGCAGCCACGTTTATGGGCTCTTCGAGGTTGAGCGCCGGCCTGGTGTCGTCGTCGTCGTCGTCCTCGGCGTCGTCCACGACCCCCTCGAGCTGGAAGCACTCCCTGGTGGGGTCCCAAAGGTCAGGGTCGTGGTAGTCGTACTCATCGGAGTCGGAGCTGCTGATGCTCGTGCCGGGACTGCAGCTCGCGGTACCACACCCCGAAGGTGGCTCGACGAGGTGGCTCGACGGCTCGTGAGAGGCCGCGGTCGACGTGCACGGGGTAGACGATTCTCCAGGTCGGTGGTGGCTCGTAGGAGTACGCCCGGACGCTCCTCCCCGCTCTGCGGCCGCCCGGTCCAGACGGAGCTCGTCGAGGCGGTGGGCGTGAACTGCTGCGGAGTTGTTGAGGCCAAACGGGAAACCGCTGGCGTCCGGCGCGGTACACCCCGTGCGGGAGGAGGCCTGGTGGTGTCGACGGAGCACGGCTCGGGCCTCTGGCCAGGTTCCCGTCCGTGCGCGTGACGAACGCGAACTCGCTGGGGGAGTGCGCACGCGGCCCTGGAAGTCCTCCGGCCGCGGCGCCGGGCAGGTTTTCCCCTCGGGGACTCTGCGTCGGCCGCGGGGAAGTGGGAGTGCGCCGCGGGCACCGCCCGTGCCAGCGTCGATGGTGAACGACGGCGCCGCTCGCGGGGTTGGGCGACGCGTGGTGGTGCGGGCGACGCGCCACGCCCCCCGCGCGGGGTGGCGTGACACGCCCTCCGCTCGGGCTCTCCGTGGAGAGCAGGGTCAGCTCGTTGCCGTTGCCGGTGGCCAGGAACTCGAGGCTCCCGAACCAGACGACGGCACCAGCCAAGAACGAAGGAGGGGATGAAGCCATCCAGAAAACAACGAGAAATCGGCTCGGACACGCGAAGGCCCCTACCTGGCGCGCCAACTGTCGATGTTTCTACCCCGGGGGTATGACACCAACTAGTAATATGATCGCGTGCTCTCTTCCTGGATGGTGATGCAAGATGACACAAGGATTTATCCTGGTTCAGGCAAAGAAGGCCCTACGTCCAGCGGGGGAGGAGGTTCTTGTATTACTTGCACCTAAGTGCTTGTACAGGGGCAATACAAGCTCAATGAGCGTGGACCGGAGTCCGGACTTGAGTGTGTGTGCGTGGACTCATGTCGCGCAAGCCCGTGCGTAACCCCGTGCGCGAAGACCGCTGGTGTCCTCTTTTATAGAGCAAGAGGAGGCCAGGGTTACACAGGAATGATACAAGAGTCGGGATGTACAATGCCCAATACGATGGAGGGTAGGAAGTCTGTCTTGTCGGGGTCACTGGAGCCGGCGTGGGTGTTGCTGTTGAGGCGTCCTTGGTGCGTGGCCTCCATCCCGGGCGCGGACGTGGAGGCATGGCGACGTGGAAGCCGTACAGCACCCATCCCGATATGTACAGGACATGGCGGGGTCCCTCCGGGTCTTGGGGTACCTGTCCTCCAATAGCATGAAAGCAATCAGGGCTCGAGGGGCGCAAGGCCGGCCTCGAGGTGGCGCCTACGGGAGGCTCGAGCCCCCGCAGGTATGGGCAAGTCCCGGAACGCCCGGGCGTACTGCGGGAACCCAGGCCTCGGGGTGGAGCTCGAGTGTGCTACAGCGCGTGGCATGGCCGAACAGTGATGTACTTGTGCCTTTTGCCCATGCTTTGTGGTGAAAACGAGGTTTGACTCCGGCTCCGGTTCACTGTGGCACACGTTGTGTACCGGAGGACGTGACCGGAGTAAGAGATGCATTGAATGCGTAGTATGGGGCTAGTACGGAGCGCCAGCCCGAGGCCTGGCTCGGAGGGCTCGGGCGAGACGGAGATTGAGCGTTCGCCCGAGGCCTGGCTTGGAGGGCTCGGGTGAGTGGAGGTTGAGCTCCAGCTCGAGGTCTAGGTTGTGCGAGCTCGAGGGATAGGCTATCGTGCGGGAGGTTGGAGGGGCTCGAGGTCCCCACGCGGGGTCCGAGGAGCGGTGCACAGCTGTTTAGCGGGTCGAGGGGTAGGCTACCAGGAGGCGGTCGGTAAGGTTTTGGCAAATCTGAGCTCCCTGGCGGTGGGCTAGCGTTGCAGGCTCCGAGAGGTTGGTTTCTCGAAAGGTTAGCCTAGCTGGGTTTATTAACTGGTGTTCTAGGTTTAACCTATTTGTTTGCAGTGATTGGGGGTACCCCTTTTGTGGACCCCCGACAGATATGGAACCTCTAGTCCCAATATATTTTCACCAACATCCGGTGGTCTGAATTGATCTTTCCCTACTTCTAAGGAACGAACAACCATAGGTGTTTTGATGGGGTATGATTTGTCCATTTTGAATTTCTCCAAAACTTTCTGGACATAGGCTGACTGATGCACTAAAATCCATGTAGGACGGTGCTCAATTTGTAAGCCCAAGCAATACCGGGTCTTACCCAAATCCTTATCTTGATTCCTTTGTGAGATGATTACATGCTTCCTTTATATCCTTTGGATTGCCAATGATATTTAAATCATCAACATATACGGATATAATACAAAATCCCGTTGGAGATTTCTTAATGAAGACACATGGGCAATCATCATTGTTGGAGTATCCCTTCTTGAGAAGGAACTCACTCAGTCGGGTTGTACCACATTCGACCCGATTGCTTTAAGCCATATAATGAGTTTTGTAGCTTTACACAATACATGTTGCGATTTGCGTTTGGATTCGGAATTTGGATTCCATCGGGAACCTTCATATATATATGTCCGAATCAAGTGACCCATATAAATATGCTGTCACCACATCCATCAACTGCATAGATAGATGATTTTGAACTGCCAATGATATTAAGTATCGGAAAGTAATTCCACTCATTACCGGAGAATATGTTTCATTGTAATCAATGCCGGGTCTCTGCGTGAACCCTTGTGCTACTAGCCTAGCTTTATATCTCACCACCTCATTGTTTTCATTCCGTTTCCGGACAAAAACCCATTTGAAGCCTACAGGAAAGACTTTGGAAGGTGTGGGCATCGCAGATGTGAATACCCTCTTTTAGTGAGCGAGGCTATCTCAGCTTGGATTGCTTCTTTCCATTGAGCCCAGTCCGAGCACTTTTTGCACTCTGCCATGGTCTTAGGTTCTGGGTCATTGAGAAAGATTTCTGCAATTGCTGCTGAGAAGTACATGTCGACAACAGTAGTCTTACGATCGTATGATTCTCCAGTTTCAATGTAATTGATGGAAATTTCTTTCACCCATATTGTGACTCAACATTTTCCAAAACTATGGAGTCAGGGTGTTTCGATGTCCCAGGATCAGTGTTTGGGTGCACCGTTGATCCGGGTTGTGGATTAGGTCCTGGCGTTGAACTTTTATCCACTGTCGGGTATCTGCCAACTTGAGGTTGACTTGGATTTACTGATTTCGATGATTTAGTCCTCGGTATCCTCAGACGCTTATTTGAAGCATTATCCTTAGGAGCGGTCGTACTTCTCCCCCTCTTCTTTGGAAGTGGGGGGGCTGAATGGTTTTATTGGTACCTCCACTCTTCGGGCGCATTACGAGCAGGATAAGAGGATTTAGTGACACCCTTATAATCAGTAAATGCTTCTGGCAGGTTATTTGCAATATGTTGCAAATTTATGATTTTCTGAACTTGTTGTTCAGTTTCTTGAGTACGTGGATCTGAGTGCGAAATGCCTTGGGCATTCCAGTCGATTTCCTAGCATTCGTTTTGGTACTTGTAGTCTCCCCCTAATGCCGGGAAATGGTCCTCATTGAATATGCAATCAGCGTACCGGGCCGTGCCGTGAATAAGTCCCCTGTAAGGGGTTCGAGGTATTTGATAATCGATGGAGATTGATATCCCACATAGATACAAAGTTTTCTATGTGGACCCATAGAGGTACGCTTAGGTAGTGAGATCGGTGCGTATACAGCGCAACCAAATTTCCGCAAATGGGAAATATTAGGCATATTCCCACGTACTAATTGCAGTGGGGAAACTACATGATATGTAGTTGGTCGCAATTGAATTAAGTCAGCAGCGTGTAAGACTGCATGACCCCAACAAGAAGTTGGTAGGTTGCAATTTTGTAATAAGGGTCTTGCAATGAGCTTAATTCTCTTAATAAGAGATTCTGCTAAACCATTTTGTGTATGGACATATGGGACGAGTGTTGAACTTGAATTCCTAAAGCCATACAACAGTCATTGAAAGCTTTGAGGAAAATTCGGCAGCATTGTCCATTCGAATCGATTTGATTTGATGTTCAGGGTTATTGCCTTAAGTCTAATAACTTGGGCAATAATCTTTGCAAATGCATGATTACGTGTGGACAAAAGACACGCATGAGACCATCTAGTAGATACATCTATTAGAACCATGAAGTACCTGAATGGTCCAGACGTTGGTTGAATGGGGCCACATATATCGCCTTGAATGCGTTCAAGAAATTTGAGTGGCTCATTTTGGATTTTAACGAGAGATGGACGTAAAATCAATTTCCCTGTAGCGCACGAAGTGCACATAAAATATGAAGATTTCAGGAATTTAGCAGTATTAACTCATGACCATTAGAATTGCTGATAATTTTCGCATCATCCCGACTCCAGGATGACCAAGGCGATCATGCATGTTTTGAATGCATCAACATTCTGAAAAATTACCTTGTACGCAACATGTGGTACAGGTTGATGTATGTGTAGTACAATCGGATGGAAAAGATGGAATTTTCAAAACAATGTGTTTGTCATATCCGCAATTTTGCGTCACAAGGAGAATTTCCTTGTTATTCTCGTAATGGGTTTCTATATGGAAACCATTTTGACGGATATCTCTATAGCTTAGTAAGGTACGCTTTGAATCAGAATACAATAATGCATCCTCGATTGTAATTTGGGTACCCATAGGAAGTACAATAGTGGCACGACCAGTACCAACTATCGTTGCATCGCGTCCAGCGATTGTCAAAACATTTCCTTGTCTTTTAACAGAGTTTGGAAATATTTTGTTTCTCTAGAATAGAATTAGTGGTACCACTGTCCACTAGGCATAATTCCTCCTCCATCGGTTGACCCCCGTAGATAACTATATATGAATGAGGAATTTGATATGAAATTCTCTAACAATATATAGAATACATACTTTATTGATCAACTATCAAATGTATATGATACATTTATTGGATATTTGAACAAATATAGTGGCAATATAATAAATTATTTACAACACTTAGGACATTAAAGGTCTAATAACTATAGTTACATAGGACTATGGACATTGGAATCTAAGAGATTGGAGCTTTAAGAAAAGTCCCCATATACGTCGTGGAAGCAATTCCACGATCAATTCCCTGAGTTGGTGAGATCCTCGTCCTGTAGGTATGTTGTTGTTACTGGGGTTCCACTGGAACTGATCGTGACAAACCAGCCTTCTTCCTGGTGGTGTCAGTCGAGATTGAAGTGAGCTTCATACTTCTGTCCTTGTGCAACGCTAGGTCCGCGAACCACAGACTTTAAGTAGAGATCAACAAGGTGACTTGGGGTACGACATTTTGTAAGTGCAATCAAGCCCTAATTGTGGGTTTTGGTGATAATGACCACACGATTGGAGAACTAATGAGATTCATGAAGTTGATAAGCAGGTTATGATAAGAAAGGATGGTGTATGTACGTTGGTGGACCCCCCATACTACATTTCATCGGATCCGGACTCAAAGTGATATATCAAGCTTTTTCATTTGATTTGAGTTATAGGAATGCCGTACTATCAAGGGGAATGCAAATACATTGCTATGGCTGAATGACATGTGCTCAAACAAACCAAGCCATCCATGTTTCTAACCAAAGACAGCTGCACTGAATTCCAATCCAACCCTGTCTGATTGGTAGGCGCGTAGTGCCGCTCTGTCGCGGCAGTGCGGGCCGCGCGGCACTGCCGGGCTTCGGCCGGCACTGCCGGGCTTCGGCCGGCACTGCCGCGACTTATTGTAACCGTTGGCAGGGAGGAGATATTTACTCCATCTCCCTGCCACCCCAACGGTCATCCACGACCATAACTCGTCACCTACCTCCAGACAAGCTTCTCTCTTCCCCATTGAAGGCTCTCAACTCCCCTCTCACCAATCCTTCGATTTCCATTGATTCCAAGTGATTGAGAGGCTTAAACCTTCATCAAAAGAAGCCCTAGCTGAGATCTACTTCCTAGAGCACTTGATTTGAGCCATAGCCGGTGGATTTGCTTCTATTACTCTTGGGTTCTTGGAACCCTAGCCGGCTAGGCGTCACCTAGAGCCTTGCCAACTTGTGTGGCGGCCTAGGGAGGTTTGTAATCGATTGTTCAGCTAGTATTATTACCCCTCACCTCAAGGATTTGGTTCCTTGACTTGAGAACGAGGTAGAGTTGCAAAGCTCATGACCTAAGTGGTCAACCTCAACAACGTGGAGGTAGGCAAGCCTTGGTGGCGAGCTGAACCACGGGATAAATCACTTGTCTCTTGTGCTTGCTTAGTTTCATTCTTCATATTCATGAGCTTGTGATAGATTCTAGGGTTTGGCCCGATCTACTTTATTCCTCTTATTTGGCTTGGAGTAGTTGGTTCTGCTGGTTCATAGAACTTGTTGTAGCATTTCTATTCATATAGAATCAGTTAGTTGTGGCTGGATTTCGAATTGCAGCTTCTGGTCTCACACTGCGCGGCAGTACCGCGCTGGGGCCGGAGTGCCGGCGCGGCAGCCAGTGCCGGCACAGAGCGGTAGTGCCGGGCTTATCTAATTAAGTTTTGAGCTGTGATTTTTGACAGGCCTATTCACCCCCCCTCTAGGCCACACAGGTCCTTACAAGTGGTATCAGAGCCTGGTCTCTCAGCAGCACTTCACCGTGCGAGAGAATGGCCACCGGACGGAAACGGGTAACGTTAGCGTTGTGCAACCCACACCTGAAGTGGAAATGCACACCGCTAGCAGCAATGAAAGTCTCTCCACAGCAAGTGAGAAGGCACCTCCTCAAATGGGTGTGTCGGCCGGAGAGCTCGCAAGAAGAAAGGAGGAAAGAAGATTGAGAAGAGAAGCTAGAGCCAAAGCAAGAGAAGATGCAGCGGCTCTCAAAGCCAAAAGAAGAAAAGGCTCAAGAAAAGAAGAGAGAAGGATTAGAAGAGAAGAAAGAGCCAAGAGAGAGAGAAGAAAAGAAGAAGGAGGAAGAGCTCCAAGCAAAGAAGAGTGTGAACTTGAGTGATGACTCAAGTAGCACCGAAGATGGAGATGATCACTTCTCCTACACACATAAGGACAACAAGAAGAAGGAGGAGATGAAGAAGTCATATAAAGAAGTATCCTTTAACTATTCTTCTATGACTAACCATGACTCTAGGCCTCTCATCAATGTGCCCGCGGGCAAGTTACCTCGTTTCGACGGGACTAACTTTGCCAAGTGGAAGCACATTATGAAGACCTATCTTATTGGTCTCCATCCAGGTATTTGGGGAGATAGTGCACAATGGACTTGAAGCACCGGTTGATCCAAAGAGCCCCACTCAAGATGAATTCCGCAACATTCATCTCAATGCCCAAGCCACTAGTGTGTTGCTTAGTGCCTTGGATGGTGATGAGTACAACAAGGTCATGGGAGTTGAGGTTGCAAAGGAGATTTGGGACACATTGCATATAGCTCATGAAGGGGTTGACAAAGTGAGGCAATCCAAGATTGACTTGTTGATGGCTAAGCTCAACCGGTTTGTGATTTGTGATGGTGAAGGTCCTCAAGAGATGTTTGATAGATTGATGGTGATTGTTGGTAAATTAGAGGGCTAGGTGGAAATGAAATCAATGATCACAAGGTTGTGAAGATCATGTTAGAGGCATACTCACCTAGAAATGAGACCGTAGTGACATTGATTAGGGACAAGAAGAAGTTTGAGCAATTCACACCTAGTGATGTGCTTGGAAGGATTATCACATTTGATATGCAAAGAGAAGAGGCAAATGAGAGAAGGAAGCTTGGAGAGTTGCAAGCTAGGCTAGATGGGATGAAGATCAAGGATGTGGCACTTAAGGCTAGCAAGCCATCAAGGCAAGCAACATCAAGCAAGACAAAATCAAGCAAGCAAGCCTCTACAAGCAAGCCCAAGCAACAAAAGAAGAAATTGAAGTTGAGGACAGCACATCATCATCTTGTGGAAGTGAAAGTGATGGTGAAGAATTTGAAGAAATTGGTGATATAGCTCTTTTCATGAGAAGATACCGCAAGGGGCTCAAGAAGGAAGGTTACAAGTTTGTAAAGAGAAGGTTTCCAAACAAGAAGAAAAGAACTTGCTACAATTGTGGAAGCACCGACCATTTCATAGCACATTGTCCACATGAGAAGAAGGACAACTTCAACAAGGGCAAGAAAGATGACAAAGGCACTTACAAGAAACACAACAAGAGATACATGGGAGAAGCTCACATTGGACATGAATGGGATTCAACCGCACAAACCTCAAGTGAAGAAGATGAGAAGATAGCAACAATAGCATTTCAAAATCATCTCCTTCACCAAGACTATTCAACAACTTGTCCGATGATGATGATTGCAACTCCCACACTTGTCTCATGGCCAAGAAAGAGAAGGTGAAAAACGCTCACACTTCTAAAACCTCTCTTCCACCTAGTGACATCTCTAGTAGTGAACTTAGTGATTCCTCTAGTAATGATGATTCTAGTGATGAAGAGATAAACATGATAACTAAAAGGTTGGACAAGAAAACCAAACTCTTTATCACTAAACTAATGGAGGAACTAGAATGTGTACAAGCCGAGCTAGCAATAAGTGAGGATGCTCTCATCAAACAAGAGGACCTCTACATTGCTTGCAAGGAAGCTCTTGCATTAGAGAGAAGTGAGTTGGACGTCTTGCACGAGGCCTTGGCCAAAGAGCAAGATGAACATGCTTCCCTAAGGAAGGCCCATATTGCACTCAAGGAAAAGTATTGTGGCTTAGATGAAAAGCACAAAGAACTTGAGTTGCAATATAATCTTCTTTGGGAAAGCAACTCAACTCTTCCTAAAGCAAATGTCACCTCTATTCCCTCCACTAGTGAAGGTTGTGGAAAATGCTATAATGTTGATTTAAATATCTATTCCACTAACCTTGTGAACATGGAGGCCATGAGAAAGGAGATAGCAAGATTGACAAATATCATTGCAAATGGTTGTGTCAAGTCTACCACAAGTGCTAATGAGAAGACTCAAGAGAAGAGCAAGCCCAAGTTCAAGAATGGACGGCGTCCTTCCATAAAAGATGGGTTGGGGCACGAAAAAGGAGCCAAGACTAATGGAAGAAGGACAGTGAATGGCTATGAGTGTGTGAGGTTTGAGAAGAAGGGTCAGATTGGTACAGTTCAGCCTGCACAGACCGCGGCAGTGCCGCGCCAGAAGGCGGCAGTGCCGGACCCGGCAGTGCCGCCCCCAGGCCGGCAGTGCCGCGCCCAAGAAAGGGAAGGCTACCAGTTTGCCTTCTGCTCAGTCTCACACACAGCACAAGCAGGTACCCAACCCAAAGCAAGAATCTCAGAAACCAAAGGAATCTATTTGGGTGACCAAGAACAAGTTTGCACATCAACCCAAGATAGAAGCCCCAAGGAAGAGCATGTCATCTTGTTACATTTTAGGACACAACAACAGTGGTAAAGTTGTTGCAAAGTATGTTGGTGATAACAAGAGGACAGCCGACAAGTGCATTTGGGTTCCTAAGATACTTGTGACTAACTTGCAAGGCCCCAATATCAATTGGGGACCTAAACCTAGGAACTAAACTTGTCTTGCAGGCATACTCCTCCGGTGGATCAAGTTGGGTGCTTGATAGCGGATGTACAAATCATATGACCGGAGAAAGGAGTATGTTCTCATCATATTCCCCAACTTCAAATGCAAGCGAAAACATCATTTCGGTGATAACTCCAAGGGGGATGGTTAGGTCTTGGTAAAGTTGCTATTACACTTGAGCATTCAATTACTAATGTCT
Organism: Coix lacryma-jobi var. lacryma-jobi; assembly: GCA_009763385.1. Lineage (NCBI taxonomy): Eukaryota > Viridiplantae > Streptophyta > Magnoliopsida > Poales > Poaceae > Coix > Coix lacryma-jobi. The sequence goes on from CM019829.1 coordinate 33,341,037, forward strand.
TACATGTTGATTCGTTGAGTTACAACTTGCTATCCGTTTCACAATTATGTGGAATGGGTTTCAATTGTCTCTTTACGGATGAGGGTGTGGAAGTCTTTAGAAGGGAGGATTCCTCTATTGTCTTTACGGGTCGTTTGAAAGGGAAGCTTTACTTAGTTGATTTCAACAAAAGTGAAGCCAAACTTGAGACTTGTTTAGTGGCAAAATCTAGCATGGGTTGGTTATGGCATCGCCGACTAGCTCATGTTGGGATGAGGAACTTGGCCAAACTTCAAAAGGACAATCACATCCTAGGACTAACCAATGTTGATTTTGAGAAAGACAGAGTATGTGGAGCTTGCCAAGCCGAAAAACAAGTAGGCGTACCTCACCCACCGAAGAGCTACGACACTACTACTCATCCATTGGAGTTGATCCACATGGACCTCTTTGGACCGGTTGCCCTAGCATCATCGGCGGTAACAAACATGGTCTTGTTATTGTTGATGATTTTCTCGTTTCACTTGGGTATTCTTTATGCATGACAAAAGTGTAGTGCAAGAGAAGGTGAAGATGTTCATACGAAGAGCTCAAAGGGAATTCGGTTTCAACATCAAGAAAGTTCGTAGCGACAACGGAACCGAATTCCGAAACACCCAAGTGGATGAGTTTCTTGATGAAGAGGGCATCAAGCATGAATTTTCAGTTCCATACACCCCTCAACAAAATGGCGTGGTGGAGAGGAAGAAATAGAACACTCATTGACATGGCAAGGACGATGCTAGATGAGTACAAGACGCCGGACATCTTTTGGGCCGAAGCCGTCAATACCGCTTGCCATGCAATCAACCGCCTCTACCTCCACAAGAGAAGAAAGAAGACCTCCTATGAGCTGCTCACCGGTAACAAACCAAAGGTGTCGTACTTTAGAGTATTTGGGTGCAAATGTTTCATATTGAACAAGAAGCCCAAAGCCTCTAAGTTCGCATCCAAGGTTGATGAAGGTTTTCTTCTCGGTTATGGATCAACGAGCATGCCTATCGTGTTTTCAACAAGGCCTCCGCAAGGGGTTGAAATAGCGATAGACGTGACGTTTGATGAAACTAATGGCTCTCAAGTAGAGCAAGTTGATGAGGTTGTTGTAGGTAATGAGGAACCACCTTGTGAAGCAATCAAGCAACTAGCCATTGGTGATATTAGACCACAAGAACAGCAGGCTACTGGTCAGAGATGGTCCTCAAGCTGAAGCTCCTGCTGGGATTGATCAGATACAGTCCCCGGCAGTGCCGACGGGGCAGTGCCGGGCGAAGCCCAGCAGTGCCGGGTACACCCAGAGCAGCTGCAGCCACTCCACTTCATGGAGTAAACTTACAACCCATCTTCGAGCAAGATGAAGAAGAGGATGCTGAAGATGAACCAGAACCCATTGATCATCCAAGACTCAAGCAAACTATTCAACGGGATCACCCGTTGACAACATTCTTGGGAGTCTACGAAAGGGGGTAACGACACGCTCTCATTTGGCAAATTTCTGTCAATATTACTCGTTTGTCTCTCTTTGGAACCTCTCAAGGTAGAAGAAGCCCTGGATGATCCGGATTGGGTGATGGCCATGCAAGAAGAGCTCAACAACTTCGAGCGCAATCAAGTATGGTCACTTGTGGAAAGACCAAATACCAATGTTATTGGAACCAAATGGGTTTTCCGCAACAAGCAAGATGAAGAAGGTGTGGTGACAAGGAACAAGGCAAGATTGGTAGCTCAAGGGTTCACTCAAGTAGAGGGCTTGGACTTTGAAGAAACATATGCACCGGTTGCAAGGCTTGAAGCCATTCGGATTCTTCTAGCCTATGCAGCCCATCACAACTTCAAGCTATATCAAATGGATGTGAAGAGTGCATTTCTCAATGGCCCTATACAAGAGTTGGTGTATGTCGAGCAACCACCGGGCTTTGAAGATCCCAAGTTCCCCAACCACGTCTTCAAACTCCATAAGGCACTCTATGGGCTTAAACAAGCACCTAGAGCATGGTATGAATGCCTTAAGGAATTCTTGCTCAAACAAGGCTTTGAAATAGGCAAAGCCGATCCTACTCTCTTCACTCATAAAGTCAATGGAGATATCTTTGTGTGCCAATATATGTCGATGACATAATATTTGGTAGTACTAACAAATCTTTTGTGATGAGTTTAGTAGGATCATGACTAAGAGATTTGAGATGTCTATGATGGGTGAGCTCAAGTTCTTCCTTGGTTTTCAAATCAAGCAATTAAAGGAAGGGACTTTCTTTGTCAAACCAAGTACACCCATGATATGTTAAGGAAGTTTGACATGGTGAACGCCAAGCCTATCAAAACTCCCATGCCAACCAATGGCATCTTGATCTCAACGTAGAAGGGAAAGCCGTGGACATTAAGGTATATCGCTCCATGATCGGCTCTCTACTTACTTATGCGCATCTAGGCCCGATATTATGCTTAGTGTGTGCATGTGTGCTAGATTTCAAGCTAACCCGAAAGAGTGTCACTTAGTGGCCGTTAAGAGAATCTTGAGATATCTAGTTCACACTCCAAACCTTGGCTTGTGGTATCCTAAGGGCTCCAAGTTTGATCTACTTGGCTATTCGGATTCCGATTACGCCGGTTGCAAAGTAGATCGAAAAAGCACTTCGGGGACATGTCAATTCCTTGGACGCTCCTTAGTGTCTTGGAGTTCTAAAAAGCAAAATTGTGTAGCCCTTTCCACAGCCGAGGCCGAGTATGTTGCAGCAGGTGCATGTTGTGCGCAACTACTTTGGATGAGGCAAACCCTTGTGATTTCGGATGTCATTTACTCATATCCCACTCCTGTGTGACAATGAAAGTGCCATAAAACTTGCAAACAACCCAGTGAGTCACTCAAGAACCAAACATATAGACATCCGACATCACTTCTTAAGAGATCATGAAATCAAAGGAGATATCGCCATTAGACATGTGAGCACCGACAAACAACTAGCCGATATCTTCACTAAGCCTCTAGATGAGTCAAGGTTTTGTGCTTTGAGAAGTGAACTAAATATCCTTGACTCTCGTAACATAGTTTGAAACCTAGCATGCTTGATTGATCTACTAGAATGACCTAGGTAAAACCAATTTCAAAACTTTCATATATTGTGTTTCAAAACCTTGTGAAAGAAACTTGCTTGGAATGACCATTGTTCTGAATTGATTACTTGTCACTGGTCATAACATGCAAGTAGTACTTGTCCACTCCAAGAATAAGATATAGTGCTGTAGAGAATAAACCTGTCTGTAGGTAACTGTCCGGCAGTGCCGGGTCAGGCGCGGAAGTGCCGGGCCCCGGCAGTGCCGCGGCAGTCGCGGCAGTGCCGCGACTTATCGATTCAGCTGAATCGGTTTGTTACCGAGTGGGCCAAGGGAAAACTTTTTACTCTTACCCGATGGCCCCTCTCTCTCTCTCCCCTCATCCATTCACCGCACCCGTGACCTCCTCTCCCTCTTCTCCTCGGGCGAACAAGGGCGACCGCGCTCTCCCTCCTCCACCGACCGTGCTCCCCGGCAACTCCGGCCTCCGGAGGTGCTGCTCGGGATCTCCTTCGGTGCTGCTCCGTCGTCCTCTTCTCCAAGGGTCTCCTTCCCTCTCCTTCCTCTCAAGGTGAAGGTTCAAAATCCCAAACCCTAAGTTTTTCCCGATTTGTAAAATGCGCCATGGGTATTGTATTTAGAGGTTGTAGAAGGGTTTGTAGATGATAGGGAAGTGGTAGAGATGATGGATGTGGTGTTCCTTGGCTCAGATCTGGCCTGCCTGCGCGGCAGTGCGGGGCCCCGGAGTGCCGCTCCCAGAGCGGCAGTGCCGGACCATGAGGGGGATTTGATCCAAGTAACACCTTATCCATCAAAATCTATCGCCTCACTATAACCTACCAGCCCTTATGCAGTCTTCTAATTCGCAGTTTCCATGTTTTAGATGTCGGGCGAAGAGGAGATGAGAGAAGGGTCAAGCAGAGGATGGATCCGCTCAGGGGGAGGAGCAAGCAGCCATCCGTCGAGGTGGCTCTAGCTCCCGGAGATGTGGAGCAGCGAGCGCGGCAGCAGATCCGGGATGAGGCTCGCCTGCAGATGCAAGGGCGACAGATAAGGGAAGACCTCTACCCCAACACCCCAGAGCACTTGGCAGAGGTCAGCAGGGCGCACTTGCAGCCATACACAGAGGATGTGCAGGAGAGGCCTCCTCAGGACACCAGGGACAGGCAGCCCCTGTCATACTATCAGCAGTTCAGCTCGGTCAAGTCTCAGCGCCAGCACAACCCATACAACCATCAAAAGGATATGGGCATTGATTATAGGTTCTGGAACGAGTTCCATTCTGATTTCTATCGTTCAGTCCTATACAATGCCAAGAAGCAGAAGATACTGAATATGAAGTATGTTGATTGGGAGCATCTAGAGAGCAAGACTGACCGTGACATCAACAGGGTGGTGGCTGCATGTAAGGCAAGAAACATGTATGATCTGATGGGATTTAGTTATAATTGGAACACCGAGATCATCCATCAGTTCCATGCGACGCTGTATGTTGACAATGTGGTTGAGGAGATGCATTGGATGACCGAGGGTCGTCACTACAAGGTCACTTATGAGACCTTTAGTAGGATCCTCGGTTTGGGCAGCGAGGATAGAGAGTATGATAACCTGCATGATGAGAGGACTTTGACAGATTCTGAGATTGCTTTCATGTATGAGGACCCTCGGAAGGCAGATGGGTTGGTCAAGGGACTACAAGGTTTTTATTACATGTTGAACAACCTCTTCAGGCAAACTCTCAACCCAAAGAGTGGGTCCCATTCTAACTTGTATGGATATGGCAGGAACATGTTGGCTAGGATGGCCCCAGGGGCTAATCGCTTTTCCATATCCAGCTTTATATGGACTGAGCTTCAGGTTGCAGCCGAGGATGCTAGGAAGGCAGTTCTCTATGCCCCCTACATCATGTTTATGATTGAGATGGTTTCCGGCTATACCTTTGCTAAGGATGGGTTGCATGAGCCATACCGTGCAGAGAAGAAGAGAGGAGCAGCAGCAGGGGCAGCAGCAGCTGACAGCCAGAGAGCTCCCGCCCTTCCTATCAGAGGAAGAAGAAGAGCAAGTTGGCCAAATGGATCAAGGCCATCTTCTCTACTTGCACCTACGCAGCCCAGACAGCTCACCAGGCACTCGTTGAGCAGCGAGCAGAGCGAGAGCGGGCGGGACGTTCGCCGTTACCTCCACCCCGCTCTCCACCTCACTTCGACCTCTCCAGTCTCGACTCAGATGACATAGACTCAGATGGAGATGAGGAGCAGGAGGAGATAGTGCCTGTGCCACCCCGTCGTTCTACACGTGCCTCGACCTCGACCCGCTACACCAGTTCCACTCACCGTCAGGGGAAGGCCGTGGTAGAGTCCGACGACGACGATGATGACGATGATGATGAGGAGGAGGAAGAAAAGTTCAGTGGGACAAGATAGCTTCGGATGATGAGTGAGTGTTTGGACACTCTTCTCTTCTCTACTTCTCTCTTTTTGGTGACTTGTTGCCAAAGGGGAGAATTAGGTGAAGAGAAGGGGGTACAACACTTTCTTTCTGTTCATGTCCCCATCATGTTAGTAGTTGTGAGTTGTGAGGGAGTTTGATTCGTTCAAAACTCTATGTTTGTAATATTACTCTATGGTACTACTTCTTAGGCTTGGATGTGGACATGTACTTTTACCTGCTTATCTGGCATGTGTTATCTTGTTTAGTTCTGTTATTGATTATGCTTTGTGGCTTTGTGTTAATTCCGCTGCGTTTGCTGTCTGTAGCCTGAGCGGCAGTGCCGCTCCAGGGCCGGCAGTGCCGGGCTCCAGAGCGGCCAGTGCCGCTCTGGCAGAAAGACAGCAAACATCTCTGATGTGCTTAAACTGTCATTCGCATCACGTATTATTCTTGACACAGTTTAGTTGCACCCCACAAAGCTATTAGATGTGAAACTGAACCTATCTCTCACCTTTGAATATGTGAATGTTGGCCTCTAATGCCAATTCGAGATTTCAGTTCTCATTCACACATTTAGGGGGAGGTTTCACACCTAAGCTTCTAAATCTCAAGTATTGTACCCTTTTATTGTAAGCTTCGATTGTGTTGTCATCAATCACCAAAAAGGGGGAGATTGTAAGTGCAATCAAGCCCTAATTGTGGGTTTTGGTGATAATGACCACACGATTGGAGAACTAATGAGATTCATGAAGTTGATAAGCAGGTTATGATAAGAAAGGATGGTGTATGTACGTTGGTGGACCCCCCATACTACATTTCATCGGATCCGGACTCAAAGTGATATATCAAGCTTTTTCATTTGAATTTGAGTTATAGGAATGTCGTACTATCAAGGGGGAATGCAAATACATTGCTATGGCTGAATGACATGTGCTCAAACCAACCCAAGCCATCCATGTTTCTAACCAAAGACAGCTGCACTGAATTCCAATCCAACCCTGTCTGATTGGTAGGCGCGGCAGTGCCGCTCTTGTCGCGGCAGTGCCGGCCGCGGCACTGCCGGGCTTCGGCCGGCACTGCCGCGACTTATTGTAACCGTTGGCAGGGAGGAGATATTTACTCCATCTCCCTGCCACCCCAACGGTTATCCACGACCATAACTCGTCACCTACCTCCAGACAAGCTTCTCTCTTCCCCATTGAAGGCTCTCAACTCCCCTCTCACCAATCCTTCGATTTCCATTGATTCCAAGTGATTGAGAGGCTTAAACCTTCATCAAAGAGAAGCCCTAGCTGAGATCTACTTCCTAGAGCACTTGATTTGAGCCATAGCCGGTGGATTTGCTTCTATTACTCTTGGGTTCTTGGAACCCTAGCCGGCTAGGCGTCACCCTAGAGCCTTGCCAACTTGTGTGGCGGCCTAGGGAGGTTTGTAATCGATTGTTCAGCTAGTATTATTACCCCTCACCTCAAGGATTTGGTTCCTTGACTTGAGAACGAGGTAGAGTTGCAAAGCTCATGACCTAAGTGGTCAACCTCAACAACGTGGAGGTAGGCAAGCCTTGGTGGCGAGCTGAACCACGGGATAAATCACTTGTCTCTTGTGCTTGCTTAGTTTCATTCTTCATATTCATGAGCTTGTGATAGATTCTAGGGTTTGGCCCGATCTACTTTATTCCTCTTATTTGGCTTGGAGTAGTTGGTTTCTGCTGGTTCATAGAACTTGTTGTAGCATTTCTATTCATATAGAATCAGTTAGTTGTGGCTGGATTTCGAATTGCAGCTTCTGGTCTCACACTGCGCGGCAGTACCGCGCTGGGGCCGGCAGTGCCGGCAGCGGCAGTGCCGGGCACAGAGCGGTAGTGCCGGGCTTATCTAATTAAGTTTTGAGCTGTGATTTTGACAGGCCTATTCCCCCCCCCCCTCTAGGCCACACAGGTCCTTACTAAGAAGTTCATTTACCTGAAATCCACCGTAACCATGTACCTGCCCAAACCAATGAGGATGAATTTGACCGTGAACTATTCGAACCAACAAATGGTTGGGACTGTGACAAAGCTGCCATGGACGACGAACATGATTTACACGATGACAACTTAATATACGATGATGATGGATCCATCCAGCGAGGTATCCAAGGTATTAAGACGTAATGTTACAATTTGGAATAAAAATTTTTTATATAAACAAAAATAATATGGTAACAACAATGCCTCTCATACACAGGTCCTGAGTATGAGTCATATCGTGTACTTCCAGAAGGTAAACCTGCATATAGTCATGATCCATATGAATATATCTACCAGAACCTCCCACAAAGACATGTTTTGAGAAGAGTCCCTGACTGCATTTATTGTGGTGCTATGAGGTTTCAATATGAGTCGCCAGGGTTTTGCTGTAGAAAAGGAAAAATACAGATACATATACCAGAGGTGCCACAAGAGCTAAAAAGGTTGTTCGCAAGTCAGGTGGATAGTGATGCAAAATATTTCAGAAAGCATATACGTTATATCAACTCGCATTTTGCCTTTGCAAGTCTAGGGGTTACCACTAATGACAGATATAAAAGCCCAGCAGGGACCGACATTTATACATTTTGAGTTCATGGCGGTTTGTACCACCATCTAGACCACCTTGTGCCTGGTGCCCATGGCGCTCGCCATCTGCAACTCTACTTTTATGATACAAAAGATGATGCCTTATCAAAACGAGTCGAGAGGTCCCCTAATCTTGATATCAACCTCATTCAGAAGATTCTCGAGATTTTGCAGGACAACCCATATGTTCATACTTTTAGGAGGAATGGGGATTTTCCAAACTTGGATGACTATAGAATTGAACTTAATACAAATGCCACGCCTGACCAGAGAAGGTACAATGCCCCAACAACATCCCAAGTTGATGCTATCTGGATGGAAGGGAATGATCCACAGAAATGTTTTGATAGGAGTGTAGTTATATATGGAAAGTCTGATCATCGCCCGCAATATATCCGAGCGTACCATGGTTGTTATGACCCATTAGCTTATCCTATATATAACCCACGCGGGGAAACTGGATGGAACAAGTTTATGCCATACAGTGGGGAGCAGTTCACTCCACCATCTGCAGTCCCGGCGTCTACCAATTATGGGAATAACATAGCTAAAATGACTACCGGTGATCTTCAAGGTAAAAAAAACTTAATATGCTATCTATTTTAAATTTTAATAATATTGATTCACTCTATAATACAGAATTAACATGGTGTACTATTTTTCTTTATACTACTATTGTAGCTGTTGATGATAGAAATGAAAATCCAGCTGAAGAAGGCGACAATGACATACAAGAAGGGGAATTGCTAGGCGGAGTTGCAGATGCAGCACAATCCACAAGATATGTCACTGCACGAGAGTACTACTGCTTCAAATTGCAGGTTAGAAGGGGTCTTTTCAACATCGTATTGTTTGGAGGACGATTGTTCCAGCAGTGGGTTGTGGATATTGAAAGTCCTTGTTTGGTTTTGGGTAATTGATGTCACCTAGTGTACTAACCATGTCATGAAGTGCTTATGAGCTAGGTTGGTACACACCATATGTGGGAGCTAAATGACGATCATGATATTGGTGGTGATGGCCAAAAGATAGATCAAGTGCCTCACATTTGGAAGACGAAGAAGAGAAAAGCAAAATCCTATGGAGATCAAGGCAAAGGTATAATAGGAATTTTGGTTTGGCACTCAAGACACCATAGAGGGTGTGAGTGCGTTTGGATAGATAGCCGTACTATTAAGAGGGGAATATCTCAGTGATCAGTGATACGCGGTTATCAAGTATGCCACTAGGTGAATTCATCATGCATATCAAGTCATATATGAATAAGTTGTGAAACTCGAATCCTTTGAAAATGATTGTGAGGTTATCAAGTGCCACTGGTGAATCATACATGCATATGCATTAGGAAGTGTGTAACTCGAATCCTTGAAAATGATTGTGAAAATGCTAACACACTTGCACAAGATGATAAACACTTGGGGTGTTAGCACATTGCAAAGGAGAAGTTGTTGAAATAGTTTTGGATCAACTCGGAGATGAAAATGGGTTTTTCTGTGTGAAGCCGGTGGTACCGACCAGGAGGGGTCAGTGGTACCGCCCAAGGAGGCAGCGTGCAGACCTCTCTGTGATGGGGCGTTTTTGGCCTAGCGGTGGTACCGCCATTACCTCGGTAGTACCGCGCCCGGTACTACCGACCAAGGTCGGTGGTTGGCGAGTTTTTGCAGAGCTCTCTGTTGTTTTTGAAAAATGGCTTGCCGGTAGTACCGCCATTACCTCGGTACTACCGCCCACGGTGGTACCGACGCAAGGTCGGGTTGGCTGGTTTTTCGCGAGGCTCTCTGTTGTTTTCGAAAATGGCTTGCCGGTAGTACCGCCATTACCTCGGTACTACCGCCCACGGTGGTACCGACGCAAGGCGGTAGTGACTGGTTTTTTTTTCGCAGAGTTCTCTGGTCGCGGCGCCTTTTGGCCTGGCGGTAGTACCGCCATCACATCGGTACTACCGACCTCGGAGGAACCGACCAGGGGTCGGTGGTTTGCCGAAATCAGCGGGATATGGGAAAACGGCTAGTTTGACTCTGTCGGTGGTACCGCCCAGGAGGGGTCGGTACTACCGACCAAGCGCAGAAAGGTAGGGTTCGGGCCGCCGCCGCCCCTTCCCTATATATTGTCCGTGGCCGCCGTTGGGGAAATCTTCTTGACTCTCTGACTTCTTGAACATCCTCTTGAGTAAGATCTAATCCCCTCCTTCGATCTCTTTGCTTGTTAGTGCGAATCCAAGTGAGATCGAGAGATCCAAGTGCATTTGCTTGTGAGTTTGCATCTAGTGGCACTTGGCGATTGTGGTTGCTGCGGATTTTCTTATTACTCTTGGTGGTTGCCGCCACCTAGACGGCTTGGAGCAGCGGAGGAGATTAGGCACGAGTGGTGATTGTTCGTGGCCATCTCCCGGTGATTTGTAAGGGGTTCTTGTACCTTCCCCGGCGGAGCGCCAAAGGTAACTCTAGTGGATTGCTCGTAGCTTGTGGATCCCCATCTTGTGTTGGTTGTGCGGCACCCTATTGAGGGTTAGGCGTGTGATGCCTATTAGCGCGTGAACCTCCAAGTGGGTGTATCGCTACAACGGGGACGTAGCTTGCCGGCAAGCAAGTGAACCTCGGAGGAAAAATTATTGTGTCAACTTGTCTCCGTGGTATTCATTGATATTCATTTATTAATCTCTTGCCGGATCGGTATACACACTCCTATCTCTTGTACTTAATTTGTTACATTCTTGCAAGCATTATTTATATGTTGTTGCTATTCTAGATTTTCTATCTTGTGTAGTGATTCATATTGTGGATAGGTGGCTTGCACTTTTGTAGAGCTAGCGCTATCTTTGCTACGCCATTTAGTTGTATAACAAGTTTGTTTAAGTGTTGTTGTAGAATTTTTATAGGCTATTCACCCCCCCTCTAGCCATTTAGGACCTTTCAAGTGGTATCGGAGCAAGGTCACCGTTTATTCAAGGCTTAACAACCTTCGGTGTCAAAATGGCTCATATCAACAACACTAAAAGGCCACCCCAATTTGATGGCACAAATTACAGTTATTGGAAGGCAAAGATGACTACTCACATCAAGTCAATCAATAGAAAAATTTGGAGTGTGGTAGAAACAAAGATTGAGATAGTCGATCCAGAGCATCTCACCAATGCCGAAGAAGAGAAGATGCAAAACAATGATATTGCTCTCAGTGCTATTCATGATGCTATTGATGCAAATGTGTTTGAGCAAATCAAGGGCATGGAACTGGCTAATGAGGCATGGAAGAAACTAGAAGAGTCATATGAGGGCACTCAAGCAGTCAAGGGAGCAAAGGCTTATATTCTCAAGGAGAAGTTTGCAAGCTTCAAGATGAAGGAAGATGAAAGTGTGCCGGAGATGTTCAACAGGCTACAAGTGCTAGTCAATGATCTAAAGGCACTTGGGGAAGAAGTGAAGGACAAGGACTTCTCACACAAGTTCTTGAGATGCCTCCCAAAGAGGTTTGGTATGTTGGTTACTTTGCTAGTAAGAAGTGGTTTGGACACAATGACACCAAACCAAGTACTTGGAGATGTGATGACCGATGACACATATAGAGAAGAAAATGAAGAAGAAGAGAAGAAGGATGAAAAGAAGAAAAGTGTGGCATTCAAAGCCACAACATCATCATCCAAGACCAAGAGCAAGGGAAAAGCAAAGAAGGAAGAATCAAGTGAAGATGATTGCTCAATGCTAGTGATGATGAAGATGAAGAGATGGCCTTATTTGTTAAAAGATTTGGCAAATTCATGAAGAAGAAGGGCTACCGGGCAAGAAGGAAGAAGACATCATACAAGAACAAGGATGAACCAAGAAGGTGCTTCAAGTGCGGTAGCAAGGACCATTTCATTGCTCAATGTCCATACAACAGTGAAAATGATGACAATGACAACAAGAAGGACAAGAAGAGGGAGAAGAAAGAAAAGAAGAGTTACACGAAGAAGAAGAAGGGGCAATCATACATGGTCACTTGGGATAGTGATGCTTCCACAAGTGATAGTGATGAAGATAGTGATAATGAAGATCACAAGACAAGCAAGAAGAAGGCACTTGCAAGTATTGCTATCAACAACAAGCCTTCAATCTTCGATACTCCATCATGCTTCATGGCTAAGGCCACAAAGGTACTATCTGATGATGATGAGAGTGATAGTGATGATAGTGATGATGATGAACCCACTAAAGATGAATTAATTGAAATGCTTGATGATGCTAGAGAACATTTTGATAAAAAGAGAAAGGAGTGCAAAGAATTGCAAAAGAGACTAAAAGCTCTTGAGCAATCCTTTGAGGAGCTCAATGCTACTCATGAGAGGCTAGTGGAAGCCCATGAGGAGCTTGGCAATGCTCACACTAAGCTTAAGGAAGCTCACTCCTCACTTGTTGATCAAGCTAAAACTGAAAAAGTGGTTAAAACATGTGACATAGGCATAGCTTGTGATATAATTGATGAATCTTTCTATAAGCCTATTATTGTTGCTGCTACTAACCCTTCATGTAGCTCATCATCTACCACTACTACTTCATCTATGGATGATGGCTTCACTTGTGATGCCTCACTCATGGTTGAAAATGAGACATTGAAGAAGGAGGTAAATGAGCTCACTCACGCCTTGGGTAAAGCCTATGGTGGTGAGGCCCGCTTGCTTAAGTGCTTGGGTAGCCAACGCTTTTCTCTCCACAAAGAGGGATTGGGCTATACCCCCAAGAATGGCAAGGCGGCTTTTGCTACTCACAAAACTAGTTTTGTGAAGAGCAATGGTCGGTTTTGCACTAGATGCAAGCAAAGTGGGCATATAGAGCTATATTGCAAAAACAAGAACAAGATTGCTAATGTATCCTCTATTCAGTTTGATTCTTGCTATTTGCTTACCAAAGGTGTTAATGGTGTGAAAGCTAAATTCATTGGTGCACCAATTGTGGGCTCAAAGAAGAAAGCCATTTGGGTACCAAAGAGTTTGGTAACTAATCTTGGAGGACCCAAAAAGGTTTGGGTACCTAAAAAGAATTGATTTGTTCTTGTAGGTCAACTATAAAGCCGGAGGAAGGCATTGGGTGCTTGATAGTGGGTGCACTCAACATATGAGGAGATTCAAGAATGTTCGATTCAATCAATTCAAGTGGCAATCATGGTTTTGACTCTATCACATTTGGTGACAATGGAAAAGGCAAGGTTAAAGGGTTTGGTAAGATTGCAATATCAAATGACATGAGCATTTCCAATGTGTTGCTAGTTGAGAGCTTGAACTTCAATTTACTGTCAGTTGCTCAGTTGTGTGATCTTGGTTTCAAATGCATTTTTGGAGTTGATGATGTAGAAATCATAAGTGTAGATGGCTCAAATCTGATATTTAAAGGATTTAGATATGAGAACCTTTACTTGGTTGATTTCAATGCTAGTGGAACACAATTGTCAACATGCTTATTCACTAAGTCCAGTTTGGGTTGGTTATGGCATAGAAGGCTTGGTCATGTTGGAATGAAACAGTTGAACAAATTAGTGAAACATGATTTAGTTAGAGGCTTGAAAGATGTCACATTTGAGAAGGATAAACTTTGTAGCTCTTGTCAAGCTGGAAAACAAGTTGGTAACACCCATCCTAAGAAAAGCATGATGAGTACCAGTAAAGCATTTGAGTTATTGCACATGGATTTATTTGGACCAACAACATACACTAGCATCGGTGGAAGTAAATATGGCTTTGTGATAGTGGATGATTACACTAGATACACATGGGTCTTCTTTCTTAGTGATAAAAGAGATGTCAGAATGAGTTTGAAACAACAATCAAGAAAGTTAGAAGTGACAATGGGAGTGAATTTAAGAATACAAGAATTGATGAGTTGTGTGATGACTTTGGCATTAGACATCAATTCTCACCCAAGTATACTCCTCAATCAAATGGGATTGTTGAAAGGAAGAACAGAACTTTGATTGATATGGCAAGGTCTATGCTCAGTGAATACAATGTCAGTCATTCTTTTTGGGCCGAAGCTATCAATACGGCTTGCTATTGTAGCAACCGTCTCTATTGCCATGGCATGCTAGAGAAGACACCATATGAGCTATTGAATGGAAGAAAGCCAAATATCGCATACTTTAGAGTTTTTGGTTGCAAATGTTATATATTGAAGAAAGGTGCAAGATTGAGCAATTTGAGAAGAAATGTGATGAAGGATTCTTACTTGGATATTCAACAACAAGCAAAGCATATAGAGTTTGGAACTTGGCTAGTGGTATTATGGAAGAAGTGCATGATGTTGAATTTGATGAAACTAAGGGCTCTCAAGAAGGAAATGAAAATCTTATGATGTGAGAGGCACTCAATTGTCAAATGCAATGAAGAATATGGATATTGGTGATATTAGGCCAAGACAAGTGGATGATAATGAGATGACCAAATGTTCTCCTCAAATGTGCAAGTTGATGCAAATCAAGCTAGTGGTTCTCATGATCAATCAAGTGCTAGTGAAGATCAACAAGCTAGTTCATCTCAACCAAGCAATCAAGTGCAAATCCTCCAACCAACCAATATTGCAAGGGATCATCCCATAGATCAAATTGTGGGGGATATTAGAAGTGGTGTGCAAACAAGATCAAGATTGGCATCTTTTTGTGAGCATTTTTCTTTTGTGTCATCATTTGAGCCAACCAAGATAGAAGATGCATTGATGGATGTTGATTGGGTAAACGCTATGCATGAAGAGCTAAAACAACTTCACCCGCAACCAAGTTTGGGAACTTGTTGAGAGACCAAAGAATTACAATGTAATTGGAACCAAATGGGTATTTCGAAATAAGCAAGATCAAGATGGGATAGTAGTAAGAAACAAAGCAAGATTGGTAGCTCAAGGCTACACTCAAGTTGAAGGTCTTGATTTTGGAGAAACATATGCACCGGTTGCAAGAATGGAAGCAATTAGAATTCTATTGGCTTATGCATGTGCTCATAATATCAAGTTATATCAAATGGATGTCAAAAGTGCATTTCTCAATGGGTATATCAATGAGTTAGTGTTTGTAGAAAAACCTCCCGGTTTTGAAGATGACAAGAAGCCCAACCATGTTTACAAGCTCAAAAAGGCGTTGTATGGTTTGAAGCAAGCACCAAGAGCATGGTACGAGCGGTTGAGAGATTTCCTACTCTCTAAAGGGTTCAAGATGGGCAAGGTTGATACTACTCTCTTCACCAAGAAGATTGGCAAAGACTTGTTTGTGTTGCAAATATATGTTGATGATATTATTTTTGGGTCAACCAACCAAGAGTTTTGTGAAGAGTTTGGGAATATGATGGCAAATGAGTTTGAGATGTCTATGATTGGAGAGCTTAGTTACTTCCTTGGTCTTCAAGTCAAGCAAATGAAGAATGGTACTTTTGTGAGTCAAGGCAAGTACATCAAGATATGCTCAAGAAGTTTGGTCTAGATGATGCAAAAGCTATTAGTACACCTATGGGAACAAATGGACATTTGGATAGTGATGCTAGTGGCAACATGGTGGATCAAAAGTTGTATCGGTCTATGATTGGAAGCTTACTTTATGTGACCGCTTCTAGGCCGGATGTGATGTTTAGTGTATGCATGTGTGCAAGATTTCAAGCTTCACCAAGAGAGAGTCACTTGAAGGCAACTAAAAGAATATTGAGATATTTGAAGCATACACAAAATGTTGGATTGTGGTATCCCAAGGGGTCAAACTTTGAGTTGATTGGATATTCGGACTCCGACTATGCAGGATGCAAGGTTGATAGAAAAAGCACATCGGGCATGTCAATTACTTGGTAAGATCATTGATCATGTCAGAGAAGAAATCATCATCATGAAATCACGAAGAACAGTGTTGCACTTTCAACCGCGAAGCAGAATACAATCCGCAGGAAGTTGTTGTGCTCAATTACTTTGGATGAAAGCAACTTTGGATGACTTTGGAATTAAATTCAAACAAGTACCATTGTTATGTGACAATGAGAGTGCAGTGAAGCTCACCAACAATCCAGTACAACATTCAAGACAAAGCACATTGACATTCGCCATCACTTCATAAGAGACCATCAACAAAAGGGTGATATTTCAATTGAGAGTGTTGGTACCGATGATCAACTTGCCGATATATTCACCAAGCCACTTGATGAAAAGAGATTTTGCAAGCTAAGGAATGAATTGAATATACTTGATTTCTCAAATATGAGTTGATGCACCCTCCGTTATATGACATGCCTCTCCTTCAACAAAGCAAAGGTAAAATTGTGTGGCATGACATTCATTCTTGCTAAGGATATGTTTAGTGCATTTAGTCATTCCTTGCATCTTATAGGCTCATTCATGAAAATAAAATACTTTGGATGTACATATGGTACCACTATTGCTTCTATGTTTGATATGATCTAGTGGTAGCATATGACATGTTTATGGGCTTGTGAACCTAGTGTTTGATCTTGGAAACAAGCATTCAAGGGTTAACCGACGTGAGTAAGATAACCATTGAAAGATGTGTGAAGAAGCTTACTCTAGAGCAAACCGTGTTAAATATCTTATGTTTGTTTGCTAGGTTGAACCATTCTATGAACTTGATCACCCTTTTGATTAATTAACTCCTACTAAAATTGGTGTGCCTTTTATGGTACTTAATGACAAAGGGGGAGAAATGGTTAAGATAGATATATATACAAAGGGAGGATCAATTAAAATTTGAGCACACAAGTAGGGGGAGCAAGCTCATGAACTTATTGTTGCATTTGAATGTGCATATTCATATGAGTGATTGCATTGCAAAAGTTTAAATTCAATACACATGCTTGTGTGATGTATGCTAGAAATAGATTTTGAATGATGATTTGTGCACTAGCATGCATAAGTGGTAGCTAGATGTAAGTTGCTTTTACAAGTGATACTAGATCCTTTCATATAATGTTGATCTCATGAGGTATCTAGTGTTTGTTTTTAAGTCTAGCTAACCATGGTGCTAAGGATGATGAAAATTGGCAACTCCGATTGGTATCACGCTTCAAAGGTCCATTCTTTACACCTTAGCATCATGATAGTACTACTCTCCCACATTTCATATCTATGCATATGTGCCGAACTTGAACCAAACACTATAGCACATATGTAGGGGGAGCTAATACTAGTAGAGGTGTTTCAAATTTTCAAATATATATCTTTGTAAAAGGTTGTCATCAATTACCAAAAAGGGGGAGATTGAAAGTCCTTGTTTGGTTTTGGGTAATTGATGTCACCTAGTGTACTAACCATGTCATGAAGTGCTTATGAGCTAGGTTGGTACACACCATATGTGGGAGCTAAATGACGATCATGATATTGGTGGTGATGGCCAAAAGATAGATCAAGTGCCTCACATTTGGAAGACGAAGAAGAGAAAAGCAAAATCCTATGGAGATCAAGGCAAAGGTAAATAGGAATTTTGGTTTGGCACTCAAGACACCATAGAGGGTGTGAGTGTTTAGGATAGATAGCCGTACTATTAAGAGGGGAATATCTCAGTGATCGCGGTTATCAAGTGCCACTAGGTGAATTCATACATGCATATGCATTAGGACCTAGTGTGCTAACTCGAATCCTTTGAAAATGATTGTGAAAATGCTAACACACTTGCACAAGATGATAAACACTTGGTGGTGTTAGCACATTTGCAAAGGAGAAGTTGTTGAAATAGTTTTGGATCAACTCGGAGATGAAAATGGGTTTTTCTGTGTGAAGCCGGTGGTACCGACCAGGAGGGGTCGGTGGTACCGCCCAAGGAGGCAGCGTGCAGACCTCTCTGTGATGGGCGTTTTTGGCCTAGCGGGGTACCGCCATTACCTCGGTAGTACCGCGCCCGTACTACCGACCAAGGTCGGTGGTTGGCGAGTTTTTGCAGAGCTCTCTGTGTTTTTGAAAAATGGCTTGCCGGTAGTACCGCCATTACCTCGGTACTACCGCCCACGGTGGTACCGACGCAAGGTCGGTAGTGGCTGGTTTTTCGCGAGGCTCTCTGTGTTTTCGAAAATGGCTTGCCGGTAGTACCGCCATTACCTCGGTACTACCGCCCACGTGGTACCGACGCAAGGCGGTAGTGACTGGTTTTTTTTCGCAGAGTTCTCTGGTCGCGGCGCCTTTTGGCCTGGCGGTAGTACCGCCATCACATCGGTACTACCGACCTCGGAGGAACCGACCAGGGGTCGGTGGTTTGCCGAAATCAGCGGGATATGGGAAAACGGCTAGTTTGACTCTGTCGGTGGTACCGCCCAGGAGGGGTCGGTACTACCGACCAAGCGCAGAAAGGTAGGGTTCGGGCCGCCGCCGCCCCTTCCCTATATATTGTCCGTGGCCGCCTTTGGGGAAATTCTTGACTCTCTGACTTCTTGAACATCCTCTTGAGTAAGATCTAATCCCTCCTTCGATCTCTTTGCTTGTTAGTGCGAATCCAAGTGAGATCGAGAGATCCAAGTGCATTTGCTTGTGAGTTTGCATCTAGTGGCACTTGGCGATTGTGGTTGCTGCGGATATTCTTATTACTCTTGGTGGTTGCCGCCACCTAGACGGCTTGGAGCAGCGGAGGAGATTAGGCACGAGTGGTGATTGTTCGTGGCCATCTCCCGGTGATTTGTAAGGGGTTCTTGTACCTTCCCCGCGGAGCGCCAAAGGTAACTCTAGTGGATTGCTCGTAGCTTGTGGATCCCCATCTTGTGTTGGTTGTGCGGCACCCTATTGAGGGTTAGGCGTGTGATGCCTATTAGCGCGTGAACCTCCAAGTGGGTGTATCGCTACAACGGGGACGTAGCTTGCCGGCAAGCAAGTGAACCTCGGAGGAAAAATTATTGTGTCAACTTGTCTCCGTGGTATTCATTGATATTCATTTATTAATCTCTTGCCGGATCGGTATACACACTCCTATCTCTTGTACTTAATTTTGTTACATTCTTGCAAGTATTATTTATATGTTGTTGCTATTCTAGATTTTCTATCTTGTGTAGTGATTCATATTGTGGATAGGTGGCTTGCACTTTTGTAGAGCTAGCGCTATCTTTGCTACGCCATTTAGTTGTATACAAGTTGTTTAAGTGTTGTTGTAGAATTTTATAGGCTTATTCACCCCCCCCTCTAGCCATTTAGGACCTTTCAACGCGCCGTCGTGCAAATGAAGGAGGTTCATCCCAGCAGAGGACCCTTTCGGAGCACGCGCCCCATATCGCCGCCTGTCACAGAGCAAGATACCGACCCCCGCAGAGGAAGATCACCACCAACCGTTCCCGTCCTAGTTATCAGAAGCCTTACACCGCTCCCATGATGCAGAATAAGAACAAAGCAGGAAGTGCAGGAGGTCCCAAGACCCCGTACATGATTGGTCCATGCTATAACTGTGGTCAGACTGGACATCTGTCACGTCAGTGCCCTCGCCAAAGAAGCAGTACACTCAGCCCCCACCCGTACAGGTCATGTGCATCACACCACCGTGGAGAAGTGCCAGAAGGAGAGCCTGTCACCGCTGGTACGTTTCTTGTTAATCAATGCCCCGCAGTTGTGTTGTTTGATTCTGGAGCATCGCATTCTTTCATAAGTGAGAACTTTGTTATAAGAAGTAATCTTGAGTTGATAGAGTTAGACCGGGGATATCAGATAAGTTCCGCCGGAGCTGTTCTCTCCGCGCGTAAAATGGCTAAAGGAGTGGAAATGACCTTTGGGGATAAACAGGCCATAGTGGACCCCATAGTCATTCCTGGTCTAGGTCTGGATGTAATCTTGGGTATGGGTTGGATGAAACTGTGGAAAGTCAATCTTGACGTCGCAGAGCGAGTAGTTTCTATGGTTAGTCCCAGGAATGGATCTTCTTTTCGGTTCAAGTTACCTCAAAAACCCCCATGAGATCGGAGTGTTGTTCAATATCACGGCAAAACAGATAGCTGAGATCTCAGTAGTGTGTGAGTTTTCGGATGTTTTTCCTGATGAGTTGCCCGGACTACCGCCAGATAGGGATGTGGAGTTTGCTATAGAGCTAATCCCTGGAACAGCACCCATATCCCGGAGACCGTATAGAATGCACGCTAAAGAGTTAGCAGAGCTTAAGGTTCAGTTGCAAGAACTTTTGGATAAGGGTTTGATACGCCCTAGTTCATCACCTTGGGGATGTCCCGCTATCTTTGTCAAGAAGAAGGATAAAACTTTAAGGATGTGTGTGGACTACCGACCGCTTAACGCAGTAACTATAAAGAACAAATATCCCTTACCCCGAATCGATGTCTTGTTTGATCAGTTGTTAAAGGCGAAAGTGTTCTCCAAGATCGACCTGAGGTCAGGATACCATCAGATTAAGATCAGAGAGAAGATGTGCCAAAAACGACTTTCTCCACCAGATACGGACTCTATGAGTATTTAGTTATCTTTTGGATTGACCAATGCAGCGGCACATTTCATGTACCTGATGAATTCGGTCTTCATGCCAGAGTTGGATAAGTTTGTTGTAGTGTTCATCGATGACATCTTGGTATATTCTGAAAATGAGAAGGATCATGCTGAGCATCTACGAGTCGTTCAAACCCGGCTTAGAGAGCACAAGTTGTATGCTAAGTTCAGCAAGTGTGAGTTTTGGCTGAAGAAGGTACCTTTCCTTGGTCACGTCCTTTCAGAGGAAGGAATCTCTGTGGACCCTTCTAAGGTACAAGAAGTTATGGATTGGCAAGCACCCACTACCGTACATGAGGTACGCAGCTTCTTGGGTTTGGCAGGATACTACCGTCGGTTTATTCTGGATTTTTCAAGAATAGCCAAGCCTATGACCCGTTTAACGCAGAAAAACAAGAAGTTCGAATGGACTCCAGAGTGTGAAGCAGCTTTTCGCACTTTGCGAACGTTGTTGACATCCGCACCTGTTTTGGCTCAGCCAAACTTGGAGGAACCTTTTGATGTGTTTTGTGACGCATCCAAAATTGGACTCGGATGTGTACTCATGCCAAATGGAAGAGTTATCGCCTATGCTTCTCGCCAGTTGAGACCGCACGAAGAGAATTACCCCACTCATGATTTGGAATTAGCAGCCATCGTGCATGCGCTCAAGATTTTGAGACATTATCTCATGGGAAATCTATGTCATGTGTATACGGATCATAAAGTCTGAAATATATCTTCACCCAGCCAGAGTTGAACATGAGGCAGAGAATTGTTGGAGCTATTAAGGATTATAACCTTGAAGTGCATTACCACCCCGGAAAAGCAAACGTTGTAGCCGATGCCTTGAGTCGCAAGACTCATTGCAACTCCCTACAACCACTTTTGGAAGATAGATTTAACCTTATGCACCCCGTTATGGTGAACAACATCACTCTTCAGTGTACCTTGGAAAGTGACATCATCGAGAGACAAAGGACCGATGAAGAAATCTGTCAGATTAAGAGAGGTGGAAACCAGTAGTTCTTTGAACTTCAGAACAGATGAGCAGGGAATTCTATGGTATAATCAGAGGTTGGTTGTTCCTAAGACACCGAGCTGAAAGAAAGAATTCTGAATGAGGCTCACAATTCAAAGCTATCTATTCACCAGGAAGCAGTAAGATGTACCAGGATTTGAGAACCAAGTATTGGTGGTCAAGGATGAAGAAAGAAGTCGCAGCCTATGTCGCCAGATGTGATACTTGCTGCAGGATAAAAGCTATACACTTGAGACCTGCCGGTTTGTTGCAACCGTTATCGATCCCAGAGTGGAAATGGGAAGATGTTAGTATGGATTTCATCACAGGTCTTCCCACCACTCAAAAAGGAAATGATTCTATCTGGGTTATCGTAGATCGGTTATCTAAAGTGGCTCACTTCATACCAGTTAAGACTACGCACCGCCCTCATCAGTATGGAGACTTGTATATCCAGAATATCTTGAGGCTACATGGGATTCTGAAGCGGATTGTTTCTGATAGAGGACCCCAGTTCATAGCACGTTTTTGGGAACAGTTGCACAAGGAACTAGGAACTAAGTTGGTAAGAAGTTCCGCCTAGCACCCCAAACTGCAGGACAGACGGAGAGAGTAAATCAGATTCTGGAAGATATCCTAAGAGCTTGTGTTTTATCTTCAGGAGAATCATGGGAGAAGTGGTTACCCCTTGTCGAGTTTTCATATAACAACAGCTATCAGGAAAGCATAAAGATGGCACCATTTGAAGTTTTGTACGGACGAAGATGCAGAACCCCAGTAAATTGGGTAGAATCAGGAGATCGAGGATTCTATGGGTCGGATTACGTAAAGGATGGGGAAGAGATTGTGCAAACGTACACAACACATTAAGGTAGCACAATCCAGACAAAAGAGTTATGCCGACACACGAGAGACCCTTGGAATTTCAAGTAGGAGACTATGTATACCTTAAGGTCTCACCCATGAGAAAAGTCCAACGTTTTGGAATTAAGAAAAGCTAGCACCTCGATATGTGGGACCTTATCAGATCATAGCTAAGAAGGGAGAAGTGGCATACGAAGTATAGTTACCCCAGAGATGAGCACAGTTTTCCCAGTGTTCCACGTATCACAGTTGAAGAAGTGTCTTCGAGTTCCGGAACAAGAAGAAGTTCGGATTCCAGACGTCACCATCAGATCGGATCTGGAGTACTACGAGCAGCCCAAGGAGATTTTGATACCAAGACCCGAGAGACGCGTCACCGAACAGTGAAGACTCACAAGATTCTTTGGAGCAATCACGGACCCAATGATGCGACTTGGAAACCGAGGAGTACTTACGCGTAAACTACCCTGCTTTTTATAAAGATTGGTACGTAACTCAAATCTCGGGACGAGATTTCTTTAAGGGGGGAAGGGCTATGACACCCTAGTGTCAAGCACTGCATTAGGAATTGCATTAGCTACTAAAGAAGCATAAGCAATGCATTGCATCATTTCATGTGCATGAGAGTGCTTTTGTCTTTTGTTTATTTATATGATTTGGATTTCTATTGGACTTGATGATCTAAGTGGATTTCTGTTTGGCAAAGAGTTTTAGAAAATAGAGAACATTGAGTAGAGTGCTTTCATGTTGGAGTTTTGACCTAGTTCAAAATAGTTTGTTAAATAAAAATAAGTCAAACAAAATGTTTTATGCTTTAAAATGGCTTTATTTATGCAGAGGTTACAAAAATGTTTTTCAGAAAAAGTGTCTTATATGAAAGTTGTAGAGAAAATTATTTTGAGCAACTTTCATATTTGGGTCAAAACCTAGTTCGGAGTTTTTGAAACTGTTTTTGGGTGGTCAAAGTTTGAAAAGAAATTTGGAAAAAGAAAAAGGAAAACGATTTTTTCCCCACGCCCCACCTTTCGCCCATCTGGCTTTCGGCCCAGCTCAGCCTGCGCCCGCTCGCCAGCCGCGCAGCCGCGCGCTGCCGCCTGCTGACTCCACGCCGCGCCGTCCGCCGGCCGCAACCGCCACGTGGCCGCCGCATCCTCCGAGGATCCTCGCCGGCCAATCCTCGCTCGATTCTCTCTCACCCGAGCACACAAGCTATCTCCCCCGGCCACTCTCCACTCGCCTCGCCTGCCGCGCCCGCTCGCCTCGCACGTGCACGCACGCCGCGCTACCTCGCCGACCGCGCCGCCGTGTCCCGCCACGACCACCGGCCGGTCAAGCCGATCAAAACCCGAGCGCACCGCACTCCCCTCTCCCCACTGCCATTCCACTCGCCCGCCCTCTCACTCCCCTCTCTCCCTCTCCGCTCCCACGACGCGCAAGCATTCGCCACTCTCGCCGACCGTTCACCACCATCACTCCCCTCCCCGTTCCGGCCACACCCAACCCGACCACCACCATACAATCCCTCTCGCCAGCCTCTCCGCCTACGCCGTGCACACGCTGTGCGCACGTCGCCATCCCCGACGAGCCCCGACGCCGCCGGAGGACGAAGCGCCTCTTTTCGGTCCGTCAGTCGCCACCGCCGAGCTGTAACGCCGTTCTTCCCCAACCCCAGCTCCACCGACTCCTCTTCTTCATCATCGAACTTCACCGAGTCAAGGCAAGGTGAGAACACCTATCCACCTCAACGCTACCGCACCGCTCCTATCTCACTCTTCTCCCCGCCGAGCGCCATGGGCGCCGCCGCGGACCTCGCTCGTGGCCAAGCTCCTCTGGAGCAACCCGAGCCAAACCAACCAACCCGTAGCTTTGCTCCTTAGGGTTCACTCGCTTTGCCTCCCCTAATTTCTCCGACCGCCGCCGGAAACGGCGTAGCCGCGCGTTGCCGCCATCACCGTGCGCCGCCGCTCGCCGCCGTCATGCTCCGGCCGTGCGCTATCCAAACCACCTACACACACTCGATACGCCTCGTCGAGCGAGTTCACAAGCCTAGCTTCCCCGCTCGTCCCCCCCCCGACCTCACCGACGGCGAGGAATCGACGGTCAAACCTCTCCCCTGTTTTCCCGCCTCGCCCGAGCCTCCGAGCCAGGCCTCGGACGGCGATTGTTTTCCGCCTCGCCCAGCCTCCGAGCCAGGCCTGGACGGGCGATTGTTTTCCGCCTCGCCCGAGCCTCCGAGCCAGCCTCGACGGGCGATTGTTTTCCGCCCCTCGCCCGAGCCCCCGCTAGGCCTCGAGCGAACCCTCGGGCGCTGTCCTCGTTCGAGCCGGCCTCGAGCGAACACACACCTACCGTCGTGCGCTCTCGAGCCATGGTGGGTCCCGTTGACCCAGCGGACCCCGCGCGTTAGCCTCTGCTTGGTCCATGGACCGCGTCCACCAAAGCTGAGCGCGGGGTGTTTTCAAAGATTTTTTCTTTAAATGTTTTTCCTTTTCTAGAAATGCTTGTTATTTTTGTGTAGCTCGTTTTAAAAGTCTAAATGAAGTACTTTCAGTTTTGCTAGCTTGCTTATGAGTAGATCTATCATGGAAAAATATAAAAATTTTTGGTAGGAGTTTATTTTACTGTTTTTATTTATTTCAGTTTATATGCTTTTGCTAAGATAAATGGTTATATATGTTTTCTGGTTGAGTTAATTCCTAGAAAATTTTGTGTAAGTTTATTATTCTGTTTTACACCTGTGAAAAATATATGATGCACTGTTTATGTAGAAAAAGTTACTGTTATGATTAAAAGTCCTTTTTGGCTGATTTCTTAGAATAAATGTTAAGGTGTTTTATATGTCAAAATAAAATATGGAAAAAATGGTGTAGTCTCTGTTCGTCTTGTCCAAGCTAAGGAAAATGCAAGCATGAGCTATTGTATGGAGAAATCTGAAGTTGCTTTACAAAGGTGTTTTTCTGTGTTTTCCTTTGGAAATTCATGTAAGAAATAATACAATGTTTTCTGTTCATGGAACTTTCTTGATAAGCATAAAATGTGAAGTAGAATCTGGGAAAAATATGAAATAGAGTTGTGCACCCTTTACAGTAGGGTTGTAGTTCAAAGTACCTTTTTGGGCTGTTGCTTGTCATTTTTGTATCTGCAGTTCGGTATTTTATTTTTGGCTGAAATTTGTTCAGTAGAGTCCAGCAACTGTTGTTTGCCTTCTGGAATTTTCGTGGATTTTTCTGAGTCCAGAAAAGTGCACTTGCAGTTCAAACCTAAGTTTCTTTTGATTTATTAAATAAGAAAAAGGTGATAAATGAATTTTTTTTTATGAATTAAATAAGTATTTACCTCAATGGTTCAACAAGTTGGTTTGTTGGTTTGCAAGAAATACTCTTTCTCATACCACACATCTTGCACCCGCATTGTAATTATTTATTATTCGTCGCATGCAATAGGATCGACACTCCCCGGAGCGCCGAGCAGGAGCCAGAGTCAAACGCCGAGCAGCAAATTCCGGAGCTCCAGCAAGCCGAGGAAGTCGACCCCGCCAGCGACACTAACTTGCCCGAGTGCCCCTCCCACGAGGCCTCGGTCTTCACCCAAGGCAAGCCCGAGCATTCTAAGTCTCCCAGTTTTTATAATTAAATTACTTGAGTCCTTTTATATTGTGATGCATTAAGTATAGGAGTTGATTGGATCCTATTTGATGCATTACTCCCTTGATTATTGTTTACTCCTACCTTGTTGTCCTGTTACTTACTTATAAATGTAGATTGCTTAGCCTGCTTAATAAAAAGTAGTAGTTGAGGATGTTTCCGTAATACCCTGATGGTAGTTACCGGATCACGGTTGGCTATATTTGCTATCGTGGAAAAGAACCTGAGTTGTAGTGAAATACGGCCAACTGGAAGCAAGGCACAAGTTTGGAAACTTGGGGCAGTCCGTCCGTTGGATCGTGTAGGTTTGTATCGATGTTGGCCCTCGTTCATTTTTGAACGCGCCCTTTTACTTAGGGATATGTCGGTGCCGTAATCATCGACCCTAAAGCCGGTTAGAAGCTGTTCGGGCCGGTTTCGACCCGTGTCGCGCCCTCTAGTATGGAAATTGCGATCTGCCGCGTGAGGCCCATCGCTAGGTTCCAATTGGGCGGCCGTGCTTGAACCGCGACGATTACCACCACGAACAAGCGTCGAGCGGTTGCCCAATGCATGGACCCGACGGGGAAAGTGTGGGCTGGTATTATTAAAGGTCTTTCACCAGCTGTTTTGGAATTCGATTCGAGTCGCCGTCTCCCCCGGTTAGTGGGAAACTATGGCGAGCTTCACCATGATACAACTCCATGTGATGATTAAAGGTTCAACTAAAATGTGGATAAGTCAACTGGATATGGTTATATTATTGATTGGTAGATTCAAGTGAGTGATCTAGTACAGGTGAAAAACCTAGAATTAAGGAATAGGTCTTAAAATGACAGCTCATCATTATCATTAATTACCTCTTATCTAAAATTAAGCTTTTCGCAACTGAAAGATCCTAGCTCTACCTCAAAAGCCTTGCATACCCTTGAGTCTTTATTTTCAGTTGGACGGGTAAGTCTAGCTGAGTACATTCTCGTACTCAGGGTTATCCCGTTTGTTGCAGATGGCCAGGTCTACTTTGGCTATTGTAAGCACTGCCTCTACCCGGTGAAGGTGATGAGGAGTAGGCCCAGGGCAGGGTCGTCCAGAAGCTTCCCTTTTTCTTTTGCCGGTCTGAGACTTTTGGTGGCACACTATCTTAAAAAGGAGGAGTGAGTGTGTTGAGTTAGATTTATCAAACAATGTTTTATTTGAACCACATGTGTAGTGGTTGTGTTTCAAACTATTTCAGCTTCCGCACTTTTAAACTCGGTATTGTATAACTCCGTTTTAAATTCGCACTCTGATATTTTAAATTCGATTTCGTTTTCGCTATGATGTATCTTTACGAATGTAATCCTTGAACGATGCGATCCTGTATGATGTATGGTGTTAGAAATCCTTCGAGATTTCCGGACTACCAGGGTTATATGGGTTCAAGTATGAGTCAAAGTCAGACGGATTTGGCTAAGATAATACTTGAGCTCTTATAATCAGGGCGGTTCCGCCACAGTTATATTGCCGATCGGGATGAAAGATAAAGCGTTCGGTAAATGGTCTCCAAATTGGGAAAGTCCTTTTCGGGTGTAGTGAGGAGCGTGCCTGGTAATGCATATATCTTGAAGACTTTGTTCGGGGAAGAGTTCTCCAGAGCTATTAATGGGAGATTTCTTAAGGGTTTCATCCCAGCGTGGAAGTCGGTACATGAGCCAGATTCAGAATGTTTGTACGCGAAAATAGCTGATGTAAAACATCGCCTTAGCAGAAAAATGCTCCAAAAGTTTGGAGAATAGCCAACATGACATGTGTCGCCTTTAGAGCAAAAATATCAATCTAACCGAATAAGCATAATATCATGCAGGAATTCTGCTTTCGGTAATTCAGGGAAGGAAAAAAAGGAATCACAAACCAATATTTCACAGATGCAAGTGTTTCACAAAAGAGAGCAAGTCTTATTACAGGAACTCCTAAGTACAGACTATTCATCAGACAATTGTTCAAGACAGATTGGGCGTCAGTGGCCTGGGCGAGTACGGTTGCATGATCCTCGTAGCTTCCAGAAGATCTTCGATGTCTTTGACATCTTCTGGAAGCTCGCCGCCGAGGAAGCCGGTTGGCATGCGGAGAAGTCCTCACGTGCCTGGGTGGACATTGCCGCCAGCCCTAAGGCGACGCCGTGGTGTACGCCGTGAATGACGGCTTGATTGACACGGCTGTCTGCATCATCAAGGCGCGCCTCCACGGTTTCCCCCTGGGCGTTCACCTTGTCGGCCACCCTGGTTGCCGCAATCTTCAGGCGGTCGACCTCTGCAGACAATGCTGGAAGGAAAAGGATACATCAGGCAAACAAGTTCAATTAGAGAGAGGGGAATTGGGCGAGAATTTCATTAACCTGTGATAGCATCGCAGAGTTGCTTCCGCTAATCCTCCATTCGAGCTGGTCGATGCCGTATTGCTTGGAAACTTCGCTCAGTTCCTCTTGGGCTTGTCCCTCTCCTCCTTGAAGCGGCAGGCGTCACGGTGACTCCACCAATCGGAGTAGTAGGAGTCTGAGGAAGAATCTGGGGATTCTGGAGGGAGGGGTAGAGGACCGGATGATGGGTTTCCTGGTTGAGGATGAGGGTGGCTTTGGCTGGTGGAGATGAATCTTATCCTAGTAAGGAAAATCAAAATCCAGATAGAAGGCGGACAAGAAAGTAGAACTGCAAGGGGGCAAAGAAACTGATTCTCACCCACGACGCCGGCGTTGCGGTGCTCTGCTTCCCTCTGTTCCCCTTCGGCAGGACGCTTGCCTCGATCATCGCCATTCGCCATTGCTATGGAGGTTAGGGTTTCTTCTGGATTGATGTCAGACCCTGAATTTGCATTTCTTAAATTAGAATTAATATGATTATTCATGAATTTTTGTGCTCATAAGATATAGGGAAATAAAAATTTTCTCTCTAAATTAAAATTTCCTAGGGTTTAGAAACTTGTTTGTGCATTCATGTGGGAGCATTTGAGTTTTGTGATGTGTGGTTTTTGGTTCAAAAATCCAAATTGTGTTCAAAATGGTTTAGAAATGATTTAAAAACAAATTTCATAGAAAGGGTATTGAAAATAAAGGTTTCTTTTGTTTTCAAAAAAAGTTGGAAAAAGTTTAAAAATGTCAAAACTTATCGTCTCTCTCAAAGGTCTATATCAAAAGTTTGAAAGGATTTCAAATTTGGATTTGAAAATGCATTTGGAAAAACCAAAACAGAAAATAAAAGGATTTTCTTCCTCTTCCTCTCCTTGCAAACTGGCCCAAAGGCCCTTTCCCCGACGCTTTTTCCTCCCTCCATTCTTTGGCCCGAGCGGCCCGCTCTCTCTCCCTTGGTTTCGGCCCAGCTGGCCAGCTCTCTCTCCCATTCCTTCCATCCCACGTGGCCCGATCCACGCTGAGGGGCCCGACTTGATTCCCCTTCTCTTCCCGCCGAGCCTGCTGCCTCCCTCTTGGGCCGCATCGCGTCCCCAGACCCAACGGCGTCTGCGCCAGAGTCGCAACAAGCCCGCGCCCTTCTCTCGCTGACGTCGATGGCCCGCGCGTCAGCCGCACCTGCTCCACCGCGTTTCCCCTCTCTCTCGCTGACTGGTGGCCCCCGCCTGTGTCAGCACCGTCTTCCCCGAGTCGAGTTCGACCAGGACTCTCCCTCCTCCGAGTCTGTCTCCTCCCCGTCGCCTTTCCTTGCTTTCTGGTCAAGACAGCGCCATTATAAGGATCCTGAGATCCCGCCGCCTCTCCTCTTCCCGGAAAAACCAAGCTCTCGTGCCCTAAATCACCTAGCCACGAGCTTCGCTCCCGCCGAGATCCCGCTCGCGGAACTTTGTCTTCATCGCTTCGCCGTCTCTCCGAGGTACCCTCTGAGCTCCGCATCAACCTCCCGAAGCCACCCGATCAAATCTCTCTTTTCCTCCCGTTGTTTTACGGTCTAATTGCTCGCCGTTGTGTGCAGAGGAACCACCGCCGCGTAACCGTGCCGCACGCCCCACTAGACTTTCCCCGTCATCATTCTCATCTGGTGAGGTCCCCTAGCCTTCCTCTTCGTTGGAACCTATCCCCGAGTTCTCTACACCCTGTAGCGCGAGAACCGAGAGCGCCGCCTTCGTCCGCCATGGCGCCGCCGAGCGCCCACCGTTTCCTTTTCCCCTCGGCAACAGCGCCGCCCTTCTGCCCTGGATCTAATCTCGTTCACCCATCCCAAATCCGACGGCCAAAACACGTCCTACCCCTTCGTCCGATGTTTTGCAAATAAGCCTTTTATAATTAATGAGGTCTCAACCCGCGCTCCCATTCGCACTATTCTTTGAGTCTGCGAAAACTTTCAATCTAGCCCCTGCGTTTTCTCCTAAATGAGGCGCAGTCCAGCCGAAATTCTGATTTCGTTTTATTTATTCAAAATTGCAAAATCAGGTTTGAATCAATTACAGTTTTGCCACTGACTTTAAACCTCTATAACTTCTTCGTTTTAACTCCGATTTGAACCGTTCAAGTTGCGTTAGACTCGTTTCGAAAAGTTCTTTCAAACTATATAACTTTCAGTACTGTTTTTCATAATTAAAATTTGTGTTAAATCTAATCTAGTAATTAGTGTCTTTAATCTTGTTTAGATCATATCTTTTTCGTTTCAACTCCGATTAGAGTGATCTTCGCGTCTGCGTGACTGTAGTGAGCCGTAGATCAGTTTTCAAAACTCTTTATTTATTTATTTATTTATTGGTGTATTGTTCTAATTATAGGCTATGTTTGCTTTGCATGACTGCTATTGGATGCTTGTGTGGTGTTCTGTGATCGTATGTCCAGTCGGTGAGTTGAACGTTGGTGATCAAGAAGAAGTTCGTGATCAAGAGTTCAAGATCAAGAGTCAACCCTTGGAAGTATATAAGTCAACAGAAGAAGGATCTTGAGTTTAAGGCAAGTATAGCAATCGAGTTTTCTTTTCGCAATCATGATCATGTTACTTAATTAATGTATGCATCGAATGATAAAAATGACCTATTAGCAACTTAAGAAATTATCTGTACGAGCACCTTCGGGATTTACAGTGCAACTGTTGGGGGTTATAAGGCTCTGGCTTTAGCTCAGTATGAGGACCTTTTCTAGCTTGTTAGTGGTTACCCGAAAGGGCGCATAAGGCGCTTGACGAGCTGGATTTAGGGCTACTTTCACTTTGCGCCTGCGTGCCGCAAGGTTGAGAGACCCTTCTTCCCCTTGCCTTAAGACCTAGCGGCCCTAACTTGTTAGACGAACCTTTGAAAGGCTTCATCGTGAACCCTGCCGACTTTCCTTGGAAGTGAGTTAAGAGGCTGATCACCTCGGGCAAAAGGGCAATTCACGTCTCGCAGTGAAAGTGTACACCTTTGCGCAAAGTTTATTAAACTGATATATCAGCCTTGCTCAAGGACACGAGCGGCCTTGAAGACTTTTACATTTATGACTTATGTTTGTTAAGATGTTCATTATTTACCGTTTTATGATATTCATTATTTATGTTACATTGATCATGAGACTTGAGATCTATATCACTTGTTGCTATACTTGTGGAGTTCAACATGGACTCACTCTTGCTTTTCCCCCACCTCAGAGAGTTAAGCTTTGGAGAAGCTTAGGCTTGTGGTCAACCAGTCAGTTGTTCCCTGTGAAGTGGTGTCTCCATCTGAAGATCGGAGTGTCTTTCCGCTGTCTGCTCTTTAAGGTTATGTTCTTTTGTTTTATATACGTTATTTAAGAGCATTGTCTTTCGATATTACCCTTTATTTGTGGCTATATGTGAGATTTGACTTCCTGGGCTCACATATGGTGTATACCTGGTTTTGTTCTTAAAACCGGGTGTGACAAAGTGGTATCAGAGCAATGCTGACTGTAGGACGCAGGCCTAGTTAGAAACTGGTCGTTTAAAGCTTTTGAAAATTGCTATAGAACCTTTGTTCTATCAACCTTGGTATTTTCTTCTCTATTGTATCTTCTACCCTTGTTATTTGTCTCCTCCTTGTTGCTTAAATTTTAAATCTTGCTCTCACCTTCACTCCTTGCCTTGGATTGCTTATTGAAAACTTCCCTCTATCTAAGTAGATGGATTGTTGACCAAGCTATGTTGTCTCTGACCGCAGTTAACAAACGGAAGTTGATCGCTATGCAAAGTCAAGACCTGGGAAGAATGACGCAACAGCAAGACGCAACACAAGGACCAACCAACATGGAAGGAAGCCATAAAGAACAGTTACAGCAAGACTACATCCATGGAAGATTGAAGCATGTGGATATGACTACTATTCATGGAGCAAAGAAAGTTGTGTATGGCATGATTCCAGTTAATTCAGTAACTGCCATGGTTCTTTTTGACCCTAGTTCCTCGCACTCGTTCATCTCTGTCAAGTTTGTAGCTCGCCTGAAGATAAGGGAATGGCCAACAAAGAAGCTCATAATAGTTCATACACCAACTGGAGAAGTTGAGACAAACCGTGTATGTCGAGATGTTAGAGTCCAAATAAAGGAGAGTGAATTCATAGTGAAGCTGAATGTTTTGGAACTCTCCGGAATCGATGTTATCCTTGGACAAGGATGGTTAAAGGGTCATAAAAGTGAGGTCAATTATTCCCGACGTTCAGTGTTTGTAAGAACACCATCAGGCGAATGGATTGAATATCGAGGTATGCCGTTATCACCCAATGAATGTGAAGCAGGTCTGTTGGGAGATAGCAGTAGTAAGAGGCAAGAGGTTCAAGATTGATGTCTATGTTGCAAGCATTATGGGAATTCTTGTCTTCAAAGAAGTCAACCAAGGATGAGGTCAAAGCGAACCCAAGTGGTGAAGACAAGGAAGATAAGAAAAGGAAAGCAAATTCATTCGAGCCACCGTTGATATGTCACCAACAATTGAGTTCTACTCCAGTATCACATCCAGTTTCAACTCATGTTCAGACCAGCCTAGATCAGCAGCATCTAGAAGCTCCTCCAGTTAAGAACTTTCCACATGAGGTTTGCATAGATGGATGGACAATCACCTACAAAGAATTCCAACCACGGAAGCGAGTTAAGAAGCAGAATAAACTGGTAAAAGTCGATCCTCTGAGTCAGCAAGATGGCAGCACATCAAACAACACTTCTACCTCTACGCAGCAGATCCAACCAAAGGAAGATGTTATCATTGTCGACAGGAAGGACACTACGTAAGATCCTGCCCCAAAAAGGTCAACAACCGACTCAAGGAAGTAGCCACAACCCAGTCACTACAGAATAGTCACCAACAAGTGATGTCAGTGCCTGATGCAAAGAAAGGCCCTAATAGCAGTTGATAGATGAAGAGTGTACAAGAAAAGCTACCCTTGATGTTCTTGCAGATGTATCATGTACTAGTAGTTCTTGTGCCCTTATGTAATGAAACGTTAGTCACGAAGTTAAGTCAAGTCCTTGGCCCATGTGTGGTTTGTGAACTTGTGATGTTTGTTGCTTGTCCTTATGATGATGGTTGTTTTGCATCTTTGTAATGAGTGCAATGATTTTGTGGGTTTCCTCACAATCTCATTTAGGTTTAGTTGTTAGGTTCCATGCATAGAAGGTTGGGTTTGTTTCTGTTTCTTCTGTTCCCTCTATCCTATCCTTCCAGAGCAGTCTGTCTTTATCATCTTATATCTCTGTTTATGGATGTTCAAAAATCATGGAACAATTCTGGATATAAGTAGACTTCATGATCTTTCTCTGAGCACAAGAACCACCTTGATAGCTGTTATGATTTTGGAGTTATAAATTCACAAGTTGATGCATCTGTGCTGTCTGGAATCTGGAATAGTTTCTGTTGTCCGCTGTTTTCGACGACCTTAACTACAGAATCTGGAAAAGTGTTGTACATGAAAGTTGTATAGAATTTCATAAGCTTTCCAGAAAGGTAAACTGCAACTTCATTGGATAAGCAGAGCTCGAGTTATGGTTGTTTTACTGCACTGCTGTTTTGCTACTCCGCGAGAAATTTCAGAATTCTTGTTCTTACCTTTACATATGAGTTTCTCGGGGATATCAGAAGTTGGTATGGCTGTCAACATGCTGGAAATAATATGTAAGCTACCCTTGGTACCCCTAGTTCAACCCTTTTTAAGGGGGTGTAGTCAAGAAAAGTAAAAGAGTCAATCTATCTGGTTTCTCTCTCTAGTTCTCTGAGGTGTTATCTCTATGGTTGAAAAGTCACTTTCAAGAGCAGTTATCTTCTTGCATGAGTTTGGTAACATGTTGGATTGTTTTCAAGAAGCTCAAGTATGCATAAAGTTTGATCTTTGTTTCAACATGAGAGTCGATCTTCAACATACCCAGGAAAAGTTGGTTTTGACCATCTACAAGTCAGTTCCACGAAGACTCAGAAAGCCTCACTGCTACACCGATCAGGATAAGAACGATGAAGTTACTCGAGAAAAGTGCGGATGAAAGTTCAAAGCCAGAGTATCTCTATCTCTTTGTTCTTCTTCTTCCGAATCTCGAGGACGAGATTCTCTTAAGGGGGGTAGATTTGTCACACCCCTGAAATTTGCATTTCTTAAATTAGAATTAATATGATTTATTCATGAATTTTTGTGATCATAAGATATAGGGAAATAAAAATTTTCTCTCTAAATTAAAATTTATCCTAGGGTTTAGAAACTTGTTTGTGCATTCATGTTGGAGCATTTGAGTTTTTGTGATGTGTGTTTTTTGGTTCAAAAATCCAAATTGTGTTCAAAATGGTTTAGAAATGATTTAAAACAAATTTCATAGAAAGGGTATTGAAAATAAAGGTTTCTTTTGTTTTTCAAAAGTTTGGAAAAAGTTTAAAAATGTCAAAACTTATCGTCTCTCTCAAAGGTCTATATCAAAAGTTTGAAAGGATTTCAAATTTGGATTTGAAAATGCATTTGGAAAAACCAAAGAAAATAAAAAGGATTTTCTTTCTCCTCTTCCCTCTCCTTGCAAACTGGCCCAAAGGCCCTTTCCCCGGCGCCTTTTTCCTCCCTCCATTCTTTGGCCCGAGCGGCCCGCTCTCTCTCCCTTGGTTTCGGCCCAGCCTGGCCAGCTCTCTCTCTCTCTCTTCCTTCCCCATCCCACGTGGGCCGATCCACGCTGAGGCCCGACTTGATTCCCCTTCTCTCCCGCCGAGCCTGCTGCCTCCCTCTTGGGCCGCATCCGCGTCCCCGGCCCAATCGGCGTCTGCGCCCGAGTCGCAGCAAGCCCGCGCCCCTTCTCTCGCTGACGTCGATGGCCCGCGCGTCAGCCGCACCTGCTCCACCGCGTTTTCCCTCTCTCTCGCTGACTGGTGGCCCCCGCCTGTCAGCACCGTCTTCCCCGAGTCGAGTTCGACCAGGACTCTCCCTCCTCCGAGTCTGTCTCCTCCCCGTCGCCTTCCTTGCCTTTCTGGTCAAGACAGCGCCATTATAAGGATCCTGAGATCCCGCCGCCTCTCCTCTTCCCGGAAAAACCAAGCTCTCGTGCCCTAAATCACCTAGCCACGAGCTTCGCTCCCGCCGAGATCCCGCTGTCGCGGAACTTTGTCTTCATCGCTTCGCCGTCTCTCCGAGGTACCCTCTGAGCTCCGCATCAACCTCCCGAAGCCACCCGATCCATAATCTCTCTTTTCCTCCCGTTGTTTTACGGTCTAATTGCTCGCCGTTGTGTGCAGAGGAACCACCGCCGCGTAACCGTGCCGCACGCCACCACTAGACTTTCCCCGTCGTCATCTTCTCATCTGGTGAGGTCCCCTAGCCTTCCTCTTTCGTTTGAACCTATCCCCGAGTTCTCTACCACCCTGTAGCGCGAGAACCGAGAGCGCCGCCTTCGTCCGGCCATGGCGCCGCCGAGCGCCACCGTTTCCTTTTCCCCCTCCGGCGACAGCGCCGCCCTTCTGCCCTGGATCTAATCTCGTTCACCACCATCCCAAATCCGACGGCCAAAACACGTCCATACCCCTTCGTCCGATGTTTTGCAAATAAGCCCTTATAATTAATGAGGTCTCAACCCGCGCTCCCATTCGCACTATTCTTTGAGTCTGCGAAAACTTTCAATCTAGCCCCTGCGTTTTCTCCTAAATGAGGCGCAGTCCAGCCGAAATTCTGATTTCGTTTTATTTATTCAAAATTGCAAAATCAGGTTTGAATCAATTACAGTTTTGCCACTGACTTTAAACCTCTATAACTTCTTCGTTTTAACTCCGATTTGAACCGTTCAAGTTGCGTTAGACTCGTTTCGAAAAGTTCTTTCAAACTATATAACTTTCAGTACTGTTTTTCATAATTAAAATTTGTGTTAAATCTAATCTAGTAATTAGTGTCTTTAATCTTGTTTAGATCATATCTTTTTCGTTTCAACTCCGATTAGAGTGATCTTCGCGTCTGCGTGACTGTAGTGAGCCGTAGATCAGTTTTCAAAACTCTTTATTTATTTATTTATTTATTGGTGTATTGTTCTAATTATAGGCTATGTTTGCTTTGCATGACTGCTATTGGATGCTTGTGTGGTGTTCTGTGATCGTATGTCCAGTCGGTGAGTTGAACGTTGGTGATCAAGAAGAAGTTCGTGATCAAGAGTTCAAGATCAAGAGTCAACCCTTGGAAGTATATAAGTCAACAGAAGAAGGATCTTGAGTTTAAGGCAAGTATAGCAATCGAGTTTTCTTTTCGCAATCATGATCATGTTACTTAATTAATGTATGCATCGAATGATAAAAATGACCTATTAGCAACTTAAGAAATTATCTGTACGAGCACCTTCGGGATTTACAGTGCAACTGTTGGGGTTATAAGGCTCTGGCTTTAGCTCAGTATGAGGACCTTTTCTAGCTTGTTAGTGGTTACCCGAAAGGGCGCATAAGGCGCTTGACGAGCTGGATTTAGGGCGGCTACTTTCACTTTGCCTGCGTGCCGCAAGGTTGAGAGACCCTTTCTTCCCCTTGCCTTAAGACCTAGCGGCCCTAACTTGTTAGACGAACCTTTGAAAGGCTTCATCGTGAACCCTGCCGACTTTCCTTGGAAGTGAGTTAAGAGGCTGATCACCTCGGGCAAAAGGGCAATTCACGTCTCGCAGTGAAAGTGTACACCTTTGCGCAAAGTTTATTAAACTGATATATCAGCCTTGCTCAAGGACACGAGCGGCCTTGAAGACTTTTACATTTATGACTTATGTTTGTTAAGATGTTCATTATTTACCGTTTTATGATATTCATTATTTATGTTACATTGATCATGAGACTTGAGATCTATATCACTTGTTGCTATACTTGTGGAGTTCAACATGGACTCACTCTTGCTTTTCCTCACACCTCAGAGAGTTAAGCTTTGGAGAAGCTTAGGCTTGTGGTCAACCAGTCAGTTGTTCCCTGTGAAGTGGTGTCTCCATCTGAAGATCGGAGTGTCTTTCCGCTGTCTGCTCTTTAAGGTTATGTTCTTTTGTTTTATATACGTTATTTAAGAGCATTGTCTTTCGATATTACCCTTTATTTGTGGCTATATGTGAGATTTGACTTCCTGGGCTCACATATGGTGTATACCTGGTTTTGTTCTTAAAACCGGGTGTGACAAAGTGGTATCAGAGCAATGCTGACTGTAGGACGCAGGCCTAGTTAGAAACTGGTCGTTTAAAGCTTTTGAAAATTGCTATAGAACCTTTGTTCTATCAACCTTGGTATTTTCTTCTCTATTGTATCTTCTACCCTTGTTATTTGTCTCCTCCTTGTTGCTTAAATTTTAAATCTTGCTCTCACCTTCACTCCTTGCCTTGGATTGCTTATTGAAAACTTCCCTCTATCTAAGTAGATGGATTGTTGACCAAGCTATGTTGTCTCTGACCGCAGTTAACAAACGGAAGCTGATCGCTATGCAAAGTCAAGACCTGGGAAGAATGACGCAACAGCAAGACGCAACACAAGGACCAACCAACATGGAAGGAAGCCATAAAGAACAGTTACAGCAAGACTACATCCATGGAAGATTGAAGCATGTGGATATGACTACTATTCATGGAGCAAAGAAAGTTGTGTATGGCATGATTCCAGTTAATTCAGTAACTGCCATGGTTCTTTTTGACCCTAGTTCCTCGCACTCGTTCATCTCTGTCAAGTTTGTAGCTCGCCTGAAGATAAGGGAATGGCCAACAAAGAAGCTCATAATAGTTCGTACACCAACTGGAGAAGTTGAGACAGACCGTGTATGTCGAGATGTTAGAGTCCAAATAAAGGAGAGTGAATTCATAGTGAAGCTGAATGTTTTGGAACTCTCCGGAATCGATGTTATCCTTGGACAAGGATGGTTAAAGGGTCATAAAAGTGAGGTCAATTATTCCGACGTTCAGTGTTTGTAAGACACCATCAGGCGAATGGATTGAATATCGAGGTATGCCGTTATCACCCAATGAATGTGAAGCAGGTCTGTTGGGAGATAGCAGTAGTAAGAGGCAAGAGGTTCAAGATCGATGTCTATGTTGCAAGCATTATGGGAATTCTTGTCTTCAAAAGAAGTCAACCAAGGATGAGGTCAAAGCGAACCCAAGTGGTGAAGACAAGGAAGATAAGAAAAGGAAAGCAAATTCATTCGAGCCACCGTTGATATGTCACCAACAATTGAGTTCTACTCCAGTATCACATCCAGTTTCAACTCCTGTTCAGACCAGCCTAGATCAGCAGCATCTAGAAGCTCCTCCAGTTAAGAACTTTCCACATGAGGTTTGCATAGATGGATGGACAATCACCTACAAAGAATTCCAACCACGGAAGCGAGTTAAGAAGCAGAATAAACTGGTAAAAGTCGATCCTCTGAGTCAGCAAGATGGCAGCACATCAAACAACACTTCTACCGCAGCAGATCCAACCAAAGGAAGATGTTATCATTGTCGACAGGAAGGACACTACGTAAGATCCTGCCCCAAAAAGTCAACAACCGACTCAAGGAAGTAGCCACAACCCAGTCACTACAGAATAGTCACCAACAAGTGATGTCAGTGCCTGATGCAAAGAAAGGCCCTAATAGCAGTTGATAGATGAAGAGTGTACAAGAAAAGCTACCCTTGATGTTCTTGCAGATGTATCATGTACTAGTAGTTCTTGTGCCCTTATGTAATGAAACGTTAGTCACGAAGTTAAGTCAAGTCCTTGGCCCATGTGTGGTTTGTGAACTTGTGATGTTTGTTGCTTGTCCTTATGATGATGGTTGTTTTGCATCTTTGTAATGAGTGCAATGATTTTGTGGGTTTCCTCACAATCTCATTTAGGTTTAGTTGTTAGGTTCCATGCATAGAAGGTTGGGTTTCTGTTTCTTCTGTTCCCTCTATCCTATCCTTCCAGAGCAGTCTGTCTTTATCATCTTATATCTCTGTTTATGGATGTTCAAAAATCATGGAACAATTCTGGATATAAGTAGACTTCATGATCTTTCTCTGAGCACAAGAACCACCTTGATAGCTGTTATGATTTTGGAGTTATAAAATTCACAAGTTGATGCATCTGTGCTGTCTGGAATCTGGAATAGTTTCTGTTGTCCGCTGTTTTCGACGACCTTAACTACAGAATCTGGAAAAGTGTTCTACATGAAAGTTGTATAGAATTTCATAAGCTTTCCAGAAAGGTAAACTGCAACTTCATTGGATAAGCAGAGCTCGAGTTATGGTTGTTTTACTGCACTGCTGTTTTGCTACTCGCGAGAAATTTCAGAATTCTTGTTCTTACCTTTACATATGAGTTTCTCGGGGATATCAGAAGTTGGTATGGCTGTCAACATGCTGGAAATAATATGTAAGCTACCCTTGGTACCCCTAGTTCAACCCTTTTAAGGGGGGTAGTCAAGATAAAAGAGTCACAAGAAGAAGGTTTTCTCACATCCTAGTGTTTCTCTGCGAGGTGTTATCTCTATGGTTGAAAAGTCACTTTCAAGAGCAGTTATCTTCTTGCATGAGTTTGGTAACATGTTGGATTGTTTTCAAGAAGCTCAAGTATGCATAAAGTTTGATCTTTGTTTCAACATGAGAGTCGATCTTCAACATACCCAGGAAAAGTTGGTTTTGACCATCTACAAGTCAGTTCCACGAAGACTCAGAAAGCCTCACTGCTACAACACGATCAGGATAAGAACGATGAAGTTACTCGAGAAAGTGCGGATGAAAGTTCAAAGCCAGAGTATCTCTATCTCTTTGTTCTTCTTCTTCCGAATCTCGAGGACGAGATTCTCTTAGGGGGGTAGATTTGTCACACCCTGAATTTTGCATTTCTTAAATTAGAATATTAATATGATTTATTCATGAATTTTTGTGATCATATATAGGGAAATAAAATTTTCTCTCTAAATTAAAATTTATCCTAGGGTTTAGAAACTTGTTTGTGCATTCATGTTGGAGCATTTGAGTTTTTGTGATGTGTGTTTTTTGGTTCAAAAATCCAAATTGTGTTCAAAATGGTTTAGAAATGATTTAAAAACAAATTTCATAGAAAGGGTATTGAAAATAAAGGTTTCTTTTGTTTTTCAAAAAGTTTGGAAAAAGTTTAAAAATGTCAAAACTTATCGTCTCTCTCAAAGGTCTATATCAAAAGTTTGAAAGGATTTCAAATTTGGATTTGAAAATGCATTTGGAAAAACCAAAACAGAAAATAAAAAGGATTTTCTTTCTCCTCTTCCTCTCCTTGCAAACTGGCCCAAAGGCCCTTTCCCCCGCGCCTTTTTCCTCCCTCCATTCTTTGGCCCGAGCGGCCCGCTCTCTCTCCCTTGGTTTCGGCCCAGCCTGGCCAGCTCTCTCTCCCATTCCTTCCATCCCACGTGGGCCGATCCACGCTGAGGCCCGACTTGATTCCCCTTCTCTCCCGCCGAGCCTGCTGCCTCCCTCTTGGGCCGCATCCGCGTCCCCGGCCCAATCGGCGTCTGCGCCCGAGTCGCAGCAAGCCCGCGCCCCTTCTCTCGCTGACGTCGATGGCCCGCGCGTCAGCCGCACCTGCTCCACCGCGTTTTCCCTCTCTCTCGCTGACTGGTGGCCCCGCCTGTCAGCACCGTCTTCCCCGAGTCGAGTTCGACTAGGACTCTCCCTCCTCCGAGTCTGTCTCCTCCCCGTCGCCTTCCTTGCCTTTTTGGTCAAGACAGCGCCATTATAAGGATCCTGAGATCCCGCCGCCTCTCCTCTTCCCGGAAAACCAAGCTCTCGTGCCCTAAATCACCTAGCCACGAGCTTCGCTCCCGCCAAGATCCCGCTGTCGCGGAACTTTGTCTTCATCGCTTCGCCGTCTCTCCGAGGTACCCTCTGAGCTCCGCATCAACCTCCCGAAGCCACCCGATCCATAATCTCTCTTTTCCTCCCGTTGTTTTACGGTCTAATTGCTCGCCGTTGTGTGCAGAGGAACCACCGCCGCGTAACCGTGCCGCACGCCACCACTAGACTTTCCCCCGTCGTCATCTTCTCATCTGGTGAGCCCCTAGCCTTCCTCTTTTCGTTTGAACCTATCCCCGAGTTCTCTACCACCCTGTAGCGCGAGAACCGAGAGCGCCGCCTTCGTCCGGCCATGGCGCCGCCGAGCGCCACCGTTTCCTTTTTCCCCCTCCGGCGACAGCGCCGCCCTTCTGCCCTGGATCTAATCTCGTTCACCCATCCCAAATCCGACGGCCAAAACACGTCCATACCCCTTCGTCCGATGTTTTGCAAATAAGCCCTTATAATTAATGAGGTCCCACCCAACCCGCGCCCCATTCGCACTATTCTTTGAGTCTGCGAAAACTTTCAATCTAGCCCCTGCGTTTTCTCCTAAATGAGGCGCAGTCCAGCCGAAATTCTGATTTCGTTTTATTTATTCAAAATTTCAAAATCAGGATTGAATCACAATACATTTTGCCACTTGACTTTAAAGAATTACAGTTTTGCCACTGACTTTAAACCTCTATAACTTCTTCGTTTTAACTCCGATTTGAACCGTTCAAGTTGCGTTAGACTCGTTTCGAAAAGTTCTTTCAAACTATATAACTTTCAGTACTGTTTTTCATAATTAAAATTTGTGTTAAATCTAATCTAGTAATTAGTGTCTTTAATCTTGTTTAGATCATATCTTTTTCGTTTCAACTCCGATTAGAGTGATCTTCGCGTTTGCGTGACTGTAGTGAGCCGTAGATCAGTTTTCAAAACTCTTTATTTATTTATTTATTTATTGGTGTATTGTTCTAATTATAGGCTATGTTTGCTTTGCATGACTGCTATTGGATGCTTGTGTGGTGTTCTGTGATCGTATGTCTAGTCGGTGAGTTGAACGTTGGTGATCAAGAAGAAGTTCGTGATCAAGAGTCAAGATCAAGAGTCAACCCTTGGAAGTATATAAGTCAACAGAAGAAGGATCTTGAGTTTAAGGCAAGTATAGCAATCGAGTTTTTTTTTCGCAATCATGATCATGTTACTTAATTAATGTATGCATCGAATGATAAAAATGACCTATTAGCAACTTAAGAAATTATCTGTACGAGCACCTTCGGGATTTACAGTGCAACTGTTGGGGGTTATAAGGCTCTGGCTTTAGCTCAGTATGAGGACCTTTTCTAGCTTGTTAGTGGTTACCCGAAAGGGCGCATAAGGCGCTTGACGAGCTGGATTTAGGGCGGCTACTTTCACTTTGCCTGCGTGCCGCAAGGTTGAGAGACCCTTCTTCCCCTTGCCTTAAGACCTAGCGGCCCTAACTTGTTAGACGAACCTTTGAAAGGCTTCATCGTGAACCCTGCCGACTTTCCTTGGAAGTGAGTTAAGAGGCTGATCACCTCGGGCAAAAGGGCAATTCACGTCTTGCAGTGAAAGTGTACACCTTTGCGCAAAGTTTTATTAAACTGATATATCAGCCTTGCTCAAGGACACGAGCGGCCTTGAAGACTTTTACATTTATGACTTATGTTTGTTAAGATGTTCATTATTTACCGTTTTATGATATTCATTATTTATGTTACATTGATCATGAGACTTGAGATCTATATCACTTGTTGCTATACTTGTGGAGTTCAACATGGACTCACTCTTGCTTTTCCCCACACCTCAGAGAGTTAAGCTTTGGAGAAGCTTAGGCTTGTGGTCAACCAGTCAGTTGTTCCCTGTGAAGTGGTGTCTCCATCTGAAGATCGGAGTGTCTTTCCGCTGTCTGCTCTTTAAGGTTATGTTCTTTTGTTTATATACGTTATTTAAGAGCATTGTCTTTCGATATTACCCTTTATTTGTGGCTATATGTGAGATTTGACTTCCTGGGCTCACATATGGTGTATACCTAGTTTTGTTCTTAAAACCGGGTGTGACAATTGAATTGAGCAAAAAATATGGAGAGGCGGAGGTAAGAATGCTTGACTGTAGGTGGCAATCGAGGCTGACGAAAGGGGTTTATTTGTAAGCC
Organism: Coix lacryma-jobi var. lacryma-jobi; assembly: GCA_009763385.1. NCBI lineage: Eukaryota > Viridiplantae > Streptophyta > Magnoliopsida > Poales > Poaceae > Coix > Coix lacryma-jobi. The sequence continues at coordinate 33,384,359 of CM019829.1, forward strand.
GAAAAAGGAGTCGTGGCGAGTTCCACGGGTAGTGGGGCAAGAATGCCAACCGACGAAGTAGGGTTTTTCCCCTCTCAGCTGGGCCATTACTGGACTGGGCCAGGCTTAGTTAAGTCAAATGTTGTTCGGCTATATCCTTGGTTCTTTGAATCAGGGTTCGTTCGGCTATCAGAAAATGAGGACAATCGGCTACATGTTAATAAGAAAAATTTAAGGGAAAAGGCCGATTGCTTTCTCAAACAAATAAAGGCATGGAAGCATGAATATAGTTTTGCGAAGACAGAGTATATTACACTTGGTTTATTACGAGTTCAATGTCTACTCATTCAGAAGCAGATTAATTGTCTTTATAGCCTTGGTCCTTATTTGGCTAACATTGTCTAACACTTTCTGGTCTTCATCCTCAGAGCTCTGGATCTTGGATAGCTTGGTTTTGATTTGCCGATCTTCTTTTGAGGGCCGAAGTCAACCTTAGTGAAGCTGCTTCTATGTCCTTTGGCAAATCAACTATATGAGCCCTGTGAGATTGAATTTTGGCATTCAGTTCGGCTAGTTGAGCTTCTAACCTGCCCTTTTCCTCCTCCATGGCTTTCAACTCGGCTCCAGGGTTGCCAGGGAATTTCTTGCAGTTTGGATGTAAAAATGCAAATCTTTAAGCTCCAGTTTCTTTGAGAAGACCTATCATTCTGCAAGACAGCCCTAGATGATATGTTCTTGGTTGCCCTTCTCACCATACCAACGAAGTTATCAAGGCAGGCTGCAGACTCTAGGGGGGTCAAAAAAGCAGGGGGGATATCTTCATCAATAAGTTCAAGAATGTCTCTTATCTGATCTGCCTCCTGAACCAAATTGACGGTGTCTTTAGTCAACAGAATGATCACCTCCCTCAGCCGAGCTTGATTTTCCATTGATAGAGTACGTTGAGAAATATTTTCTTCACCCTTCTCAATGATATAATCTTCAGTGGGGAAGGAATAACTCATGGTCGGCTCGGTGGTATTCTTCTAAAAAAAGGGGAAAGAAGCGTTAGCCAATTGAATGAATTTGTTAAAAATAATATAGTTTGAAACAAGACTTTACCTGCTGAGCTGATTGGTCATCAAGATGGGCTGTATCCTGGCTTACTCGAGGACTTGATTGAATATCCAGAGGAAGAGGGCTTAGAGCATGATCAGGAGAAGGTTCTTCTGCCAGCTGATTTAAAATTTCATCTGTTTCAAGTAATGATATGAGTATGAGGAGAGATGTGACAAAAGAAAAGGGGTTAGCCGAATGTGTTACCTATAGTCTCATCGGCTTCATGAATTTTGAACCTTCAACTTCCTGATTTTTGGGATTTCAGCATCCTGAATTTCTCGATTTCAGTAGAAGCTCCAAGAGATGGTTCTACAGTTGATGAGGTGCCACCTAATTTGGGAATTTTAACCTGTGGCTGCAATAGAAGTGATGGAATATGGAAGTGGTCAGATTTATTGCCGAATGAGGTTACTAGCTTAACACAGAATGAAGGATTCATACCTTAGGAGATAATTTAGCCCTTTTGTGCTTGGTTTCTTGGGTAAAGAGACATTCTCAACTACTTTTCTTTTGTCCTCTCCTCCTGAAGGTGCAGTAGTTGAAGTTGCAGGAATTTTCATGAAAGTTTTCAAGTTTGGAGCATTAAACCCAGGCAGGATTGGGTCCAGCCAATGATATTGGATTATTTGACGGGGGGTGTAGGCTCAAAATCCTGTGTATAGCCGAATGTTAAGGTGAGGAGTGAATTCAAGAGTGGAAAGTGATGAGTATAATGAATTACCTCACTATCAGAAGCAAAATCAGGTTGCAATTTTGACATAGGGAGTGAACTGATACATTGAAGATATGAGCGTGCCATTCTTCCCACCAAGAAGTAAAGAAAGGATGAGCAGTGTCTACTATCCTAAATGAAGATGGTTCATATTGAAGGACCGAGAATGCTACCAGAAAGCGACCAGAGGGGGGGGTGAATGGGAGCTCCAAATTTTTCCTTTCGGAAACTCGTAGCAACTGTCCCAAAATCAATCCCAAAAGCAAAACTTAGAGCTTGCTAGTATCCACGACCCTAGATGTAGGGTGGATGCTTCCAAGAAGCACAGCGGGACACTACACAACTCTAGAAACGCAACGCAAAAGACAGAAATCAAATCCGACAACGAACGGACAAGCTGCGAACGAGACAGTGCGAAACTGAACTGATCGGACTCTGGCCTGCGTCCGGTCGCAGAGCACCGGACGCGTCCGGTCAGGCGAAACCAGATTTCGGACCTCTCTGAGTTGGACCGGACTCACAGAGAGGAGCGTCCGTTCACAACCCTGTAGCATTCGGTCAAGCATAAACACACAGCAGTGAACAGTGGCTACTGCGCGTCCGATCAGTACCCAGGGGTGAGTCCGGTCATTACGCAGGAAGAATCGCGAAGAACAATCAATGACCGGACTCTGGGGGTGTGTCCGGTCAACCCGTGTCCAGCGTCCGGTCAAGTCACGAAACAGGCCAAGCCGAGCCTCAACGACCGGACTCACAGGGAGCGTCGGTCGATGAACAGCCAGCGTCCGGACACCCCGTGATTCCACAGTTCGTCCACCGAATCGGCTCGATCTCACCAAAAATGAATCCTCTAGGGATCAACTTGGTGAGAGGAGTCACAAGGAGGATATGAGCTATCTCTAAGAGATCATGGCTCGAACCTATCTCCAAATCAGTGAATCGAAGAATTCGGAGGAAAGGAGAAAAACTTGACCCCGAAACCAAAATCGATCGATCTCCTGGACCGTGAGGTTGTAAGTGAATTCCTTCAGTGAAAAGAAGTGCCTCACGATCTAGAACAACTTGATTTAATCGGATTTGCAAAAGATGATCCGAGCAAAGAGATCAAGCGACGGGAAAAACGTGGAGAAAAGGATTCCGCGAAGAACACGAATGAAATGCGAATCACAACCACGAGATTGCAACCGTGTGGGCTACCACACGCTACAACAGTGAGGTTACGGCCTCACTTCCTCAAAATCTCATGAACACAGAGGTATTGTTCTCTTCTCTGTGGATCTCAGGTTCGCTACAGCAGGGAGAGGGAGACCAGGACAACCTAGAAGCAAAAGAGCAAATGACTGAGATAGTTGGGAGGAGGTGTCTCCCTCTACTTAACCTATTCCTAATGCCTACTCTATTCCTATTCTACCCCCTCTCTACTTACAGAGCGAGCCAGCTAACCCTAAGGTTATTCTGGACCAACTCGGTGATAGGTAGATCCGACGGCCACGCCCGCACAACTCATAGCGTTGCCCTCGACGCAACCACCCGATTGCCGCCACGTGCCGCCACCGCTCCGCATCATTTTCCTTGTGGACGTCGCACCCCGGTTTTGAGGCCCAAACTAGGAAACCAGCCTTCACAGCCAACCCCGGTTTTGAGGCCCAAACCGGGAAACTAGCCCACCAGCTTTTGAGTTTGAGGCCAAACTCAGCAAACCCTTAGCGCCCAGGTTTTGAGGCCCAAACCTGGAAACCGTCCTAAGCCCGAGTTTTGTGGCCAAACTCGAAAACCGTCAGCACCCAGGTTTTGAGGCCCAAACCTGGAAACCGTCCACCCGATGGTTTTTCCCTGGCTCTACCACCAAACCGACGTTGTAGATGGGATGCACCTCCCGTGCACCCCGTCCACCGACACGTGTCCCCCAAGTCCACGACTTAGGCAACACATGACCGCAAGTCTTCACTTGTAGCTACTGCCACTGGCTGCCAGCCACCACAGCTGATCCTCGGCCCTCTGGTCCCTCAGTCCAAGCCTCACGTCCGCCCTTCGCCACTCTCGGTCCATCGGCACGGCACGTCTCTACTTGACCTTCACCTCGCCTTCGATCACTGTATCCGGGCTCGACACCTGCACAACACAAGCCAAAGAACATGCGCATCATCCCAGTTGACAATTACTCATCACTCAGAGACCCGGCATACACCCATGTATCCGCAATCTCCCCCTTGATGAGTGCATTGTCAACTACCAACACAAATAATAATGAGAGTAGAAGAAGGAAGAAGGGAAAAGAGAGAACTCGACCAAATGACCCAAAGCATAGCAAAGCCGAAGAAGGTCAAGTGGAAAGAGCGAAAGAACTTGGTCCCCAAAGACATGGGCAACGGCTCGACGCAACCAAGCAAAGCAAAGCTAGCCCTTAAGAAGAGGTAGAACAGGCTCACACCGCTAGCAAAAACCAATCGAAAATCGAAGCAAATGCTAGTCCCTCAAGATAGAGGCACAGAGGCTCAACACAACTAGCAAAGAAAGCTCGATACCGACTGTTACCAAAAAGAGTTCGACACCAATTGAAAATCTGAAAAGCAAATGCTAGTCCCTCAAGAAAGAGGCTAAGGCTCAACGCAAGTAGCAAACCGCTCCAAAACCAATTGAAAATGTCAAAGACTCAACCGGAAACAAACTCCCCCCCTCGAATAGTGCAAACAACGAGGAAATATGATTTGCAATTTCTCCCCCTTAGTTGAAAGTGCACTTGTCAAGAGTCAAAGCTCCCTCAGAAAATGCAGCACAAAGTGCTAACACGCAGATTTCTCCCCTTCCAAGATGCATATGAGTCAGAATGCATGTTAGGAGCTTCAGGAGTATACTCAAAAGAGTGCAAAGATGCTCGACAGAGTTCTGATCCGATGACTCAGAAAAATGCACAGAATGCCTAGCAAAGGCTCAAACTGATCACTAAGAATGAAATATGAACATGTGAGCAGTTTTAAGCCGAAAAAGGTATTCACCATCAAAATAGCTCAAGACATGTATGGACCAAGAAGTCAAATGTGCTAAGCATGTATACCAAGTGAACTACCCCTAGCACAGTTCAATCATCATGCTGATACAATTTAGGCATATACTTGTGATTTCAGATATTTAATCGGAGTTGCAACGATGAAATTACACAAGTTCAGAAAATAGCAGTTGTGATTGCGAGAGTTGAATGCTTGTTATTGCCTAACTTTCAACTGTGCGAAGCCTATGCATAAGCAATTAGAAGCTTAAAAAGCAACAGTTTCGGTCATACACTACACAGCTCAAGTTTAAACTCAAAGTGCAATGAGAAACAGTCTCGAAACTGTGAGGTGTTAACAAGCAAACCCTCTCGATCTTTTCAATTCACTTAACTTGGTTCAGATTTTAAAACTGAATATGACATACCAAGCAAGTGAATGACTCAACACTAGAGACATAGCAACCTAGCATACAGAAATAGCATATGTGACTTCGACACATCCTACACATGCTAGTTGCATATCTCAATGGTGAACATTTTCAAGTTTTAAGTTCATTATCAAATTATCAAATTCACATTCATCAAAAATAGCTCAGCTCATAGTATGCACTAGTGATCAGAAGAGCATAAGCTACAGCATCAACATAAAGCATCGGAGCAAAAACTACACAGAGCATAGTTACATTTCTTCAGATTATACACATGAAGCTCAGAATGTAAAAGTGTATGCTGAAATGCAAAAGATGCACGAAGAAATCAAAAAGAAGCAAAAACAACTGAAAATAAAAAGTCAGTGTATCATACAAAATCCAAAGTGTTTCCCCCATCTAAAAGGGGAACCACACACCCAAGCTCACCTCTCAACCGATTAAAGGTTGATTGGTCCAAAGGCTTGGTAAAAAAATGTCAGCAAGCTGATGATGGTATCGACATGGCGAAGGTCGATATCACCCTTCTCATAGTGGTCTCGCAGAAAATGAAAGCGCACGTCAATGTGTTTGGTCTTCGAGTGCAGCACGGGTTCTTAGCAACGCTAATCGCACTCGTGCTGTCACAAAGCAATGGAACACGAGAAAAGCTCAGACCAAAATCACGCAAAGTGGCCATCATCCAGAGTAATTTGGGACACAGCTAGCCGCCCAACATACTTAGCCTCCGTGGTAGACTGGGCGGACGCTAGACTGCTTGCGAGAAGACCACGAAACAAGAGAAGAACCAATAAACTGGCAAGTCCCAGAAGTGGACTTGCGATCAATACGGCAAACCAGCAAAATCGGCATCGGAATAACCGCAAAGGGAAAGGGTGGAGGGGGCAGAATACCAAATCCCGAATTCTGGAGAAAAGGATAAGTACCCACCCATAATGCGCTTGACCGCCTAACGGTGAGAGGTGCGCGGCGACGCCTGAAAGCGCGCGCAGAGGCACACCCGCGAACTGGATGTCCAGGCGTGTCGCCGTCAGGTACAGCAGCGACCCGATCATACTCCGGTACTCCTTCTGGTCCACTGCTTCTCCCTCCTTGTCCGCATCCAGGGCCGTCGTGGTCGCCATGGTTGTTGAAAGAGGCTTGGCCTCACCCAGTCGAACTTCTTCAGGATATCTCTGGTGGTACTTGCCATGGTGCACAAACGTTCCTTCCCGGGTTTGCTTGATTTGCAACCCGAGGAAAAACGTCAACTCGCCCATCATGCTCATCTCGAACTCCCTGCTCATAGTGTCTGCAAACTTGGCAACCAAAGCATGAGAAGAACCACCGAAATGATATCATCCACGTAAATTTGGACCAAGAGAGTATCACTGCCTTGCTTGAGGAGAAAGGCGTTTTTATTCTACATATCCCATTTTTAAAACCCTTAGCAAGCAAAAAGTTTTCAACCTATCATGCGAGGCTCTAGGGGTTTGTTTCAAACCATACAAAGCTTTGTGAAGTTTAAAGACATGGTTTGGGAAACTTGGGATTTTTCGAAACCGGGGGGTTGTCTAACATACACCTTCTCTTCTATGTAGCCGTTTTAGAAGGCACTCTTGACATCCATTTGAAAAAGTTTGAAACCTTTGGATGCAGCAAAAGCCAAGAGTATCCTAATAGCCTCCAAACGTGCTACAGGAGCAAATGTCTCCTCATAGTCTATCCCCTCCTTCTGACTATATCCCTGGGCTACGAGTCTGGCCTTGTTTTTCTCACACATGGCCATCTTCTCCCTGTTTGTTTTTGAAAACCCCATTTTGTTGTCCAATTGGATGACACTCAGAAGGTGGGACACTAGAACCCCAAACCCGATTTCTCTCAAAGTTCTCAAGCTCCTCATGCATGGCACACTAGTAGAATTCTGCTCATAGCGGGCGCCCCCCTTTTTATAGCACAGGCGGTTTTTTAATTATCACGCGCCCTGTGATGTAAAAGGGGGCCCTGACAGTTAACACCGCCTGTGGAAATGCATTTCCACAGGTGGCTGTCTTAAACCAACCGCCAGTGTAAATGGTGGTATTTACACAGGCGGTTGGCTAAGCCAACCCGCCTGTGTAAATACCACCATTTACACTGGCGGTTGGTTTAAGACAGCCGCCTGTGTTATCTCTTGGTACAAATACCTCCTCTTCCTCCCCGAGCAGCACTGTTTCTCGCCGCCAGCTTCCATTGGAGGCGATTTTGGAGGTCCAGATTTTACAAAATACAAGGGGAGAGGTTTTGATCTTCATTTCTTGGAAGGAGATTAACAGAAAGGTTAGTTTGGGTCCCTCTTGCCTCAATTTGCTCAATTGTTTCTCAATTGTGAATCACTTTTTAGATCTAGGGTTTCACCCATGAGTGAGAGAGAAGAATACCTACGTTAATGAGTGAGCTTGCCTAAGATGGTTAAATAATGTCTCTCATCTATACTGCTTGTATTTACTTTTAAATTTTGTTTATGTATGATATCTTTCCTTGTTTCCATGTATAATGCTGTGTTCTTGAGTATTTATGTAGAGAGGGAAATGTAGGTTTTTATATAATTTTATGTTTTTATTATGTTGTTTATTTCTCAATTATTTTTTAGTTAGTTTGTGTCCTTCTTGCCTCAATTTGCTCATTCTTGCTCAATTTGATGATTCACTTTTTAGATCTAGGTTTCACCCATGAGTGAGAGAGAAGAATACCTACGTTAATGAGTGAGCTTGCTTAAGATGGTTAAATAATGTCTCTCATCTATACTGCTTCGTATTTACTTTTAAATTTTGTTTATGCATGATATCTTTCCTTGTTTCCATGTATAATGGTGTGTTCTTGAGTATTGTAGAGAGGGAAATGTAGGTTTTTTATAATAATTTATGTTTTTTTATTATGTTGTTTATTTCTCAATTGTTTTTTAGGTTAGTTGTGTGTCCCTCTTGCCTCAATTTGCTCATTCTTGCTCAATTTGATGATAGTTTAGGTATTTTAAAATTATGCTACTTAGTTTTTTTACTTTAAACCCAGTAAACTCTAAACAATAGCTAATAATAATTCCTAGCTAACCGCCTATGCTATCTCTGGTATAAATACCCATCTTCCTCCTCGAGCAGCACTGTTTCTCGCCGCCACCTTCCATTGGAGGCGATTTTGGAGGTCAAGATTTTAGAAAATACAAGGGATAGGTTTTGATCTTCAATTCTTGGAAGGAGATTAACAGGAAAGGTTAGTTTGTGTCCCTCTTGCCTCAATTTGCTTAATTTGATGATTTACTTTTAGATCTAGGGTTTCACCTAGCAAATATATAATCTCTAGATATGGTTACTTTTTTACATTGATTTCAACAATTTATTGTTTTTTACAGGTAATGATGGAGAGAGTCATTCTGGATGTATAAGTTATCAAGACTAGATCCATTATACATACCCGAGGTCCAAAGGTTTGTTGATGCCGCTAATCAATGCTTGGAGAACAAAGAAGATGCACATACATTGTCCCATGCATGGACTGCAGAAATGTTGTTGTATTTGATAACACTCAACAAATCCTTTCTCATCTGGTCCGCCGAGGATTTATGATGATTACTTGATTTGGACAAAGCATGGAGAGGGTAGCTCTGCGCCTTATACAACTGAAAACCCTGCGAACATCGACGTCGATGGTGAAGATATGGTCGATGGTGGGTTTCAGTTTGTACAGGAGACACCAACAACCTGACATCGAACATGTTGTGCCAAATGTTGGAGATCATGGTTTCGCAGGAGGAAATGAAATGTCAGAACTAATGTGCTGCCAATAATATGGCTGCGGAAGATGCGGAATTCTAGAGGCAATGTTGCTCGTCGTCATATGGAAGATCCATCAATATTCTTCATGAAAGGTATGGAGACCTTGAAGGCAGCAGAAGAGCCTTTGTATGATGAGTCTAAGGGTTGCACCAAAGAGATCACGACGCTGCAATCTGTGCTTAAGTTGTTGGTGTGCAAAGCTAGGTATGGTCTTTCTGATGCTGGCTTCGATGCGTTCTTGAGTATTATTGCAGACATGCTTCCTAAGGAGAACAAAGTGCCTGCTAACACAAACTATGCCAAGAAGCTAATCAGTCCACTGACAATGGGTGTTGAGAAGATCCACGCGTGCAGAAATCATTGTATCCTGTATCGAGGTGCTGATTATAAGGATTTGGATAGCTGTCCAAATTGTGGTGCAAGTAGATACAAGACGAATAAAGACTACAGAGAGGAAGAGTGTGCTGTCTCCGTGTGAAAAGAAACCAAGCGAAAGAGTACCCAACAAAAGACCTTTAAAGAGTAAGTCAAAATCCCCCAGGAAAGAAAACACAAGAGTAGACTATTATGCCCAGAGGAAAAAGATTCCTGCTTTGGTGATGTGGTACCTACCTGTGGTCGATCGTTTGAGGTGTTTGTTCGCTAAACCAGAGGATGCCAAACTTATGAGCTAGCATGCTTGCGATGACCACAAAGATGATGGGAAGCTTCGGCACCCAGCCGATGGCCAGCAGTGGAAACATTTCAATGAAACCACATGGACTTTGCAAAGGAACCAAGAAATGTTAGGTTTGCATTGAGTACTGACAGAATGAATCCATTTGCTGAGAGGAGCAGCAAGCACAGCACATGGCCGGTGATCCTCACCATCTACAACCTTCCTCCATGGTTGATGCAGAAGCGAAAGTACCTTTTGCTAACCATCCTATCTCTGGACCTACACAGCCTGGAGTTGACATGGATGTTTTCTTGGAGCCCTTAATGGAGGACATGAAGATATTGTGGGAAAACAGGTGTTAAAATGTTCGACGAGTACCGCAAAGAATCATTCACACTGAGAGCAATTATCTTTGTTACGATCAATGATTACCTGCTCTCTTCACATTATCAGGGTGGTTCAAGGGAAAGGCTGGTTGTGTGGTATGCATAGATGAAACTGCTTACGTGTCCCTTAATGCATCTAAGAAGATAGTGTACATGAGACACAGACGCTTCTTATCGAAAGGACATAGGTACCGTCAGAAAAAGATGGATAAGTATTTCGACAATAATGTTGAACTACAGTCTACTGCTCCAACAGGTAACAGTAAAGGCAAAAGAGTTTTCAACCTAGTCAGCAAACTCAATTTTGTTTTTGGGAAGAAGACAAAAGACAGAAAACCAAGAAAGGATGTCAAACCAACTCCAGGGGCTACATTCAAGAAAAAGTCTATTTTCTTGAGTATTTGTCATATTGGCCAGAGTTAGATGTTCGCCACGCAATCGATGGTATGCATGTCCAGAAGAACGTGTTTGAAAGCCTAATTGGAACCTTACTAGACATGAAGGGGAAGACAAAGGAAGGACTGAAATCATGCATGGACATGGTACAGTTAGACATAAAAAATGAACTTCACCCTGTGCTTCAAGAAAATGGGAAGTACCAGCTCCTGGCAGCAAGCTACAACCTCAACAATGAAGAAAAACATGCGATGTGTGCGTGGTTCAAGCATTTGAAAGTCCCATCTGGGTTCTGCTCAAGCATACGAGTATTGTGTCAATGAAAGACCTTACACTCACCAACTACAACTCACATGATTGTCATGTCATGCTGACTACTTTCCTCCCTATTGCCATCAGGGCTATAAATCCAGTGTGGATCAAGGTTGCTGTCACACGGTTGTGCTACTTCTTCAACAGGATTCACAAAAAAGTGATTAACCATGATGAGTTGGCGTCCCTTAAGGAATTCGCAGTGGAGATAGTGTCATAGTTTGAGATGTGTTTCACCAGCATTCTTTGATATTATGGGTTCACCTTGTGGTCCACTGTGGTTCCACAAATAGAGGCTCTGGGTCCCATGTACTTCCATGAGATGTGGACATATGAGCGTTTCATGTCAATACTAAATGGCTATGTATCAACTCGTGCTCGTCCTGAGGCGTCCATGGTAGAGGGGTACTTAACCGAAGAGGCAATTGAGTCCGGAGGTCCTTTCTGCAACAAGGTCCTAAAAGACCAGGTTGCAATAGGTTTACCTCCGTCAAGACATGAGGGCAGGCTGAACGGAAGAGGGAGGATGGGAAAGAAAATAATCGTCCCTCTTGATTACAATCCAATCCTCGAGGCACATCATAGCATCCTACATCAGCTCTCGATAATGGAGCCTTGGATCGAGAAACACATTAATGAGCTTCATGAACATAATCATGGGTGCACTGATGATTGGTTAACGAAGGAACACAAAAAAAAGTTCACCTCATGGCTTCGGGAGCATGACATACCAGATGGGGAAACAACTGAGGAACGCACCATCAAGGTGTTGGCATCTGGACCATCACGCCAAGTCACGACATGGCAAACTTATGACATTAGTGGTTTCACGTTCTGTACGAAGTCCAAGGACAACAAGAGCATGGCACAGAATAGTGGTGTTCGATGTGAGGCCTTAGACTCTGAAACTGGTAATGAGACTACATACTTTGGCTTCGTTGAGGACATATGGGAACTTGACTATGGTTCATTTCAGATCCCTGTGTTTCGATGTCAATGGGTTGAAGACAAACATGTTACAGTGGACAACTATGGGGTCAGAGTTCTTGATCTAAGTAAGGTTGGCTACAAAGATGATCCGTGGATAATGGCTAACCGTGCTGCACAGGTCTTCTATGCCGAACAAATCCTTTCTCGTAATGAGAAGAAAAGTACTGACAAGCCGAGGCATGTAGTTTTTCCTGGAAAGCAACAAGCTATAGGAGTTGATGGTGTATCTGACCTGGATGAATTTAACGAGTTCAGCGATATGTCTCTCTTTGTAGATGACCATCCAGTAAGGATAAGGAATGTTGAGCGAACCATCCCAGAAATCATTGCCCTGGGTGCGACATGATGGAGAAGGAAGAATAGTAGCTGCCTAGATTATTTTTGTTATTTGCCTTGTAATCCATTTATGTAATCTTTATGCCACATTAGAGCCACTTTTATGTATTCAAATCATGAGTTTAAGTGAGTTTTATGTAATCTTTATGCCACATTAGAGCCATTTCTAAAACCCTAAGTCGCACAAAACTCTCTCAAAATTTGAATTTCAAAACTCCGAACATCAAAAATGTAAAAAATGAAGGGATGTCCTATACAAAAGATGTGCACTATGTTGTTACCTACAACTTTGGTATTCAACAGTTCCTCACTAGAGGTCATTAAGTGTGCCATATGTCATCTGCGAGTTGTCGGGCTATTAAATTCGTATAACTTAAAAAAAATTCAGTAATTCACTAGATTTTCAAAAAATCGTCAAATTTGGTATGGTGGCATGTATTGGCCAACTAAACTCCAGGAAAAAGAATGAAATGATTTGAACAAAGTGACAACATAGATGCTTCACAAGTGGGCATATCTCTTAGAGAGTTTAAGTGAGTTTTACGGAAGATTGGAGTAGATGTGGACAACGTGTGCTACAACAGTGTCAAATGAAGTATTGACCAAAACAAAAGTTGTAGATCATGGTGTCCCTTCAACTTTGGTATTCAAAACTTTCTCATTAGAGCCATTTTTAAATCCCTAAGCCCACAAAACTCTCTCAAATTTGAATTTCAAAACTCCAACATCAAAATGGTAAAAAATGAGGGATGTCCTATACAAAAGATGTGCACTATGTTGTTACCTACAACTTTGGTATTCAACAGTTCCTGCTGAGGTCATTAAGTGTGCCATATGTTATCTGTGATTTTGAATTTCAAATCTTTGATCATAAAAGATTCTAAGCACAAAATTTGTGGACCAATATTTTAACATGTAGATCTTTTATAGAAGAAACACACAAAATTTATCTAATTTTGGGCAATTCTTTTAAGATATTGATTTTTTAAGAATTTAAACAATACTGCAAATGCATTTAAAAAAATGGAAATTGGTTAATACAGGCGGTGGTCATACCACCGCCTGTAGAAAGTATTTCTACAGGCGGTGGTCAATACAACCGCCTGTAGAAATCTATTTATACAGGCGGTGGTCAATACCAACCGCCTGTAGAAATGGTTCTACAGGCGGTTGGTATTGACCACCGCCTGTAGAAATGGGCTCCCTATATAGGTCAAGTTCTCGTCACCCCGAAAATTTCTAAGTCCTGGCGCCAGTCATTTCAAGAACGCCACAGGCTGCCAAAATTTTCCGCCGCCTCATCGTCGCGCCACCGTCCCCTCTCCTCTGCGCTCGCCATTGCCGTCGCTGTTGTGAGTCCTCTCTCCTCCTCCTCCTCCTCTCTTCCTCTCTCTCTCTCTGCGCATTTGGCGGCGGCGGCGGCGCGCGGCGGGAATGTCGTGGTTCCTCGCGCCATCGTCGGCTCCGTCATCCGTCCGGTGAACGGTGGCCGGCGGCACGGTGGAGACCGCTCCTTAGTGCGCCCGCGCGCGGCGGCGGGCGCACTGCGTTGGCAGGCAATGCACGGCGGCGGCGAGCGGCGGGCGCGGCGGGCCGTGCGTGCCATCGGAGAGAGGGGAGAAGGGAGAGGGGAGGCCGGGGTGGGCTACGGCGTTGGGCCGGCTAGTTGGCCGGGGGAGAGAGGGAGAGGGGGAAAGGGTTTTGGGCGGGACAGAAGGGAGGGAGGATGCTTGGGAGAGGAAAGTTCTTTTTTCTTTATAAGTGGTTGAAGGTTGCAGGTGGTTTGGTATGATCCAGTCCAATTGAATAGCGGGAAACAAATCTAGATTTTTATCACAAATCTACCTTGCTCGCTATTCTGCGTGTTAGCCGGAGAGGAGAGGAGGAGGAGGGGAGTTTTTATTTTTCCTTTTTTTCTTTTAATATAATCATTCAATATTTTTAACATATATATATTAAATATTCTTAACCAAAAAAAATATAACATTATTATAAAAATAGTGATTTGTATTGTTTTATCTATGTAGTTGATTTTTATACATGATAAAAGTGTTTACTGTTTATTTGGGGCCACGACCCCAGCTAGCTCCCTGGGTTCCGTTCAACATGCGTTTCTTGACCGGGTTTCTAAGTGGCTGCATGCATGGGGTTCAATCGTTCTCAAGCATAAAACCGATTGAACCCCATGCATGCTTTCACAAACATATTCAGCACACAAATATGAATGCCATGTTTTTTCTTTTTCTTTTATATAATCATTCAAAAATTCATATCTTGAAAAATGTTAGCGATAAATAGTGAAATAATTTTTTTCTTATAAAATCATTCAGTTTGTCGTAACTTCTTCATACCATAGCTAGATCTTTTGATATTATTATATATTTATGTCAGTTTGTCGCGATGAGTTCTTCGCGCAAGGATCAAGCCCCAGGATCTGAACATACGGAACAAGCCCCAGAGTCCGACCCCATGACGAAAGAAGTGACCCACCAAACAGGCAAAGTCCTGGGATCGTCCGACCCCACGGAGGAAGTAGAAGGGACCCACGAAATGGGTGAAGCCACAGGGGATGAAACTCCAGAATATGAAAGTGTTAGCGATGACATGGAGCCTCCCGAAGTGAGGAAGGCTCGTCGTGAATTGGAACGTGACCCTGATTATAATCCACAAGCCGATGAGGTAATCCTTGTCTATTATACATGATTTGGATATACAATGTTTGTATGTAATTACATGATTTCGATCCATAATGTCTATATATAAACCCATCTATACGATTCACAATGTCTATACTCAGGAGGCAATGTCTCAAATGCAAGAACTGATTTGGCAACACGAAGTGGCACAAGCCGAAGATGCACCGGAACCGACCACGACCCCGACCACTGAGAGTTCAAGGAAAGAAAACGGAGCAATTTGAAACGAGGCGAGAGAGGATTAAACAAGTTTCCAGACGATGTATATGCCATCTCAGATGTTAGCCCGATCGGACAACCCCTAGCTCCTGAGGAGGCCCTACCTAAGTACCGGAACACCATTGGTTTCTGTGTTAGGGACATTCTTGACATCACTATTCGACAGTGGTCCAGTGTGTCAGATGATGACAAGAAAAGAATTTGGGATAAAATCAAGACGAGGTTCCTGTTTCCTCGAAACACACCAGAGGCACTGATAAAGGAATACACAATGAAGCAGTGTGCAATCAGTTTCCGAAACTGGAGGTCAGAGATGAATACCAAGTTTGCAAAGAGAGGGTTGGACCCTACAAGCAGATACAAGATTACTAAAGGACAGTGGGCGGTCTTTTTAGAGCAGAGGAGAGAGCCAGACTTCTTAACTATCAGCGAAGCCAACTCTGCTCTCGCTAAGAAGAACAAGTACCACCACCGTCTAGGCACAGGTGGTTACCAGCGTCAGGTTCCCAAATGGAGGCAAGAAGAGGCTGCGAAGAAGGCGGCAGGGTTGCCAGCGCTGTCCGAGCAAGTTGGTGAAAGGTCAGCAAATTGGATTCTTGCTCGAAAACCAAAGGAAACTGAGAGCGGTGTGTCCTTTGACGACCCAATGTTTGAAGAAGCAACAAAGAGCATCTTTGCGGTGGCGGCCAAGACGCGGGAAGGGAAATTCAAGCCACGAAGGGAGAGGGACATCCTTACTGCGGGCCTCGGTAACCCTGAGCATCATGGCCGTGTTCGGGGCATCTCATCCAAAGAGGGATGGAAGGATGGATTCGGCCCTCAGTGGCAAGGTGAGTATAAGAAACGTGATCGATACAAGGAAGAAATGGCAAGTTATTTAAAGCAAGAGGCTAAGAAAGAGTTCACGGAGATGATGGCAAAATTGCTAGAAAATCCTCCTCCTGAGTTGATGCAAAAACTAGCGAGTGCGGTTTCAAATCAACAGATTAGCGTTCAGGCACCCCAGATGCAGCTAGTACCAGTGGTGTCACAATGTGCAACCAACATTCCAAGCAGTGTTGCGTCTACGGCGAACAAGGTTCACTATCCGGTTGACGACATTGTTGGTCCCATGTCGTGCTCCCTGGTCATAAGATATGGCATTAACAATCATCGTACAAGGGAAGTAGCCAAGGGCAAAGCAATACCAGGACGCAAATACCATGGAGCTGACATTCCTGAAGACTACTGCAGAGTAGAAGTATCGACCGTGGTTCAAGGATATGAGGATGAGATTCTAGACATCCCCGGTCCAGAGGACATTGAGAAACTCGGACAGGCTATAAACAATTTCATTCTTTGGCCTAGGCGGGACGTCCAGCTGATGGAGCAACCCACTCAGGAGTCATCAAGACCTACCGATCCTCTTCATGACCACCCACCATCACCTCCCCAGTCTATTCCCGACCCTCAATCATCACCTCCGCCAAAGTTAGCACCATCTCCGCAACAATCATCACCTCCGCCACAGTCAGCACCATCTCCGCCACAGGCATCTCCTCCACCACAGTCAGCACCATCTCCACCACAGTCGTCTCCTCCACCACAGTCAGCACCATCTCCACCACAGTCGTCTCCTCCGCCACAGTCAGCACCATCCCCGCCACAGTCATCGCCTTTGCCACAGACACACCATTGAATTCCCCACCTTCCCCACAACCCGAAGATCCTCTGCCACAAAGCAAGGAGCCACCACCACCGCCAAAAAAGAAATTTCCGGTACCCAAGTTGGTTTCCGCCTACGAGCCAAAGAAGAAAATAGCTGGGACTGCGAAATTTTAAAAGGAATTGGACAGAAACGCACTTCAGAAGTCGTTGAGTTGTCTGAGCTTCAGAAGTCAGCGAAGCCAGTGCCTAAGGTGATTCCTTGCACTATCAAGGTCCCAACTGCAGAAGATTACAAGTCTATCCCTAAAACTTTTGTGTTGGGAAGGCCTCTACTCAAGCGACAGACACTCTTAAAGATTCCAAGCAATATAAAAAGGTTGCATGACTGGTATATGAGAGCCGCTTCTGCTGGCATCGACACCATCAACGTGTGTATCCCACAAAAGGCATTTCTAAGTGAAAATAATATGTGCATCATTAACTTTGAAGACATTTGGTTGATGATGAACCTCGAGAGACTGGACGTACAGATCGTAACGACGTTTGCACTGTAAGTGTTACATAGTTTAAAATGCATTATAGTTGCGTCAATGTTGAAGATCTGACTTGCACATGTGCCTTGCAGAATGCTATATGATCAGCAGGACATGTATTATGGGCAAGATTTCAATTATTGTGCCAATGAAAGGATTGGCTATCTAAACCCAATTGATATATGCGAAGAACGACACACTTTCAGAATCGGTGACGACAACATAGAGTTACTGGGCTTAGAAGGTGAGGAACGGGAGAAGAAAATCGCAAAGTTGAAGTTGGCGTATGAATCCCAGTACGCCTTCTACATTGGAATGTCATTGCTGAAGTATCAAATAGGGAATCGGTAGTGGCCCCGTACCACTTTGGGTAAGTGTGAGTTTCCATATATAGATGCATCATGAATTTGATTCCAATACACAAATGCATCATGAATTTGATTCGTGCAGGGACCACTGGATCTGCTTTTTCATTTATCCTAGGGACGGAAGGGTGCTTGTACTAGACTCCGCAAATTACCCGCCATCAAGCTATGCAAAATTCATTGAAATGTTAGAGCTGTAAGTCGAGATATGCATTCTTACTTTTGTATTTTGAGAGTTTGTGTATAATTAACATAGTGATTCTTCTATTCGAGATCATAGGGCATATAGGTTTTATAAGATAAAAGGTGGAAAATGCGAGTCCAACATTCAAGGGCAGCCATTGCAAGTTTTTTATGACTGGCCGGTAAGTTGGTGAAAATTTACTCTTATGAATACAAAGCATATATGTACTATACATAGGACCATGGTTGCATGTATAAATATCCACTTTCCCATTATATAGTGCCACAAGCAACCACCTGGGTCCGTCCTCTGTGGATACTACGTGTGTGAGCACATGAGAGAGACTGGTCGATACGTCAGCAACCCTTCCAAGGTACTACAAGTAATAGTCGTGTATGTAGTATTGACCACCATAGTATTGACAAACTATGTACATGCAGAATATATAAGGTATTGACAAACTTTCTTTGCAGGAATATAAGGAAGACAAGGCAAAGCGCATCACCGAATCTACTTTGTACAACATAGTTGAGGACCTGAGCCTTTTCCTACTGAAGCACGTCATTTCAACGGAAGGGGTATCATGATCATGAGAGCGAATTATCGAAGCCAGAGTACCGAGTGCTAACAGAGATTTCTAGGCTAAAACTAACTCGGAATGGTTATTAGACCACCTGTGCAAACTTGGATGTATGTAATGTGCAAACTAGCAACTCTATGGTTGTGAGCACGAAACTTTGATGTACATTTGTGTATGTATGAAATATGTAAATTGCATGTTGTTATATTAATGTATATGCATATATTTAATTTAACAATATAATTGCATGTTCCTATATATTTAATTTTATAATATAATAATTACAATTAACAATATATATAAAACTGGTCTATAATAGCACAGGCGGTTAGTTGTGAACCGCCTGTGGAAATCGATTTCCACAGGCGGTTCACTTAACCAACCGCCATTGTAAATATACCATTTACACTGGCGGTTTGTTAAGTGAACCGCCTGTGGAAATCGATTTCCACAGGCGGTTCACAAGACAACCGCCTGTGCTGTTGTTCCATTTTCAGTGGCCCCCAGCGCAGGCGGTGCTGGAAACCGCCTGTGAAAATGGGTTTTCAACCGACTGTATAGTATGTCTCTGTACTACCCAATCAGGATCCGTCAAAGCGTGTCCAACATCCTGGGGTTCAAAATCAGCAACAAATGCAGATTGAGCAAAGTGAGAGATTTGCCTTGACCGGGTGACGCGTTCGTCGATGCTGCCGATCATCTGCTGAGGCAGGTGCTGGTGTTGAATGTGTCGTGGCGTCTCCCTTGCCGAAGTGATCTCCCCCTCAGCAGCAGCTGGTGCCTCCCCGGGTACAAAAGGACCGCTCGGGGTGGCGGATCCCACGACCCTAGGAAGACGATGTGTCGGGGCCGTGAGTCGTCGTAGAGGCCGCTCTTTGCGGCACAGCTGGTGGAGGAGGTGCTGGGTCATCTATCCCTTCAGCACCTTCTTCTTCATCATCGAAAAGAGGTTCGCCAACCTCATGATCACATGCACGCTCAAAACGAGAAGAAGGACAAACCATGGTCTCGTCGAAGGTGACATCTGATGTCTCCATGACTCGGTTAGTGTCAAGGTTAAGTACACGATATGCTCGAGTGTGAGTGCCATAACCCAAAAACACACCGTCAGAAGAACGAGACTCAAACTTGTCCAAGTTGCCGTTTTTGAGTATAAAACAATGGCAACCAAAAACTCGAAAATAACTTACCTTGGGGAGTTTTCCAAAACGCAACTCATAACAAGTCTTTTTCAAGAATGCTCGAAGAAAAATGCGATTGGAAATGTAGCATGCAGTGCTCATAGCTTCGGCCTAATCGCCTAGGAGTCCTATGCTCATCGAGCATCGTCCTGGCCATCTCTACAAGGGTCCGATTCTTCCTCTCTACAACACCATTCTGAGGGGGTGTGTAGGGGGAAGAAAACTGATGCTCTAAACCCAAAGAGTTACAAACTTCTCAAAATCCGAATTCTTGAATTCGGAACCATTATCACTCCTAATAGCTCGCATCGAGTTCAACAAAGGGAACTCGTTCTGAAGACGCAAAATCAGATTGCGAGCAAAGGAGAAAGTCTCGGTCTTCTCAGCTAAAAAGAAGACCCACGAATATCTCGAAAAGTCATCAACAACAACAAGCACATACCACTTCCCCCCAACCGAGCTCACCCGAGCCGGACCAACAAGGTCCATGTGCAAAAGCTCTCCAGGGCGCTTAGTCATGACCTGAGTCACTGGATGGTGGGGGCGGCTACCATCTTCCCATGTCTACAAGAATGGCCAACAAGATCCTTCTCCATGGATAACTTGGGCAATCCTCGGATTAAGCCAAGTGAACTAAGCCTTGCAAGCAAGTCAAAGCTCAGGTGACCTAGTCTCCTATGCCACTTCCAAAGATCAGAGGAGGAAGGTCCAGCCAAAAGACAACGAGAAATTCCGAACGACTCCGAGAAATCCACACGAAAGACTTTTCCAAAGGGCGAAATCACACATACAAGATTGCCCTGAGGATCCAAAATGCGACTAGAGAATTCTGTTTTAAAAACGATCTCATAGTCATCCTCAAGAGTTTGCAAACATAAAGAATGTTAAAATGCAGTTAGAAACAATAGCAACATCTTGCCAACACAAAAAAATTGCCTCATTAACTCGCACAGACCCCCCGCGACAGCACCTTACCTTTGCTGTTGTCCGCCGAAGGTGATATACTCCTTTCCGGCGACCGGACTAAGACTGGAGAACCACTTGGCGTTTTCCGGTCATGTGTCTCGAACACCCGGAGTCCACCAACCAAACGTTCTCCAATCGTTTACCTACATCAATATAAAAGACCTAGGGTGAGCATACGGGCCAACACTGGGGTAGTGAAGTAGGGGAATACCAGTGTTGGGCTGCTGCTCAAAAGAACGGTTAGCAGAAAAAACCATTCCTAGCACGCCTACGTGAGGAGCGATCACCACGTTGAGGAAAACGGTGGTCCGCTAGGGAGGAGCGTCCATCGCGATACTCAAAACGCGGTGGGGGAAAACGCTCAACTGCAAGCCACCGCACGGGGTCCATAGCCTACAAATGCAGGGCTCCCACCGGGCATGCTTTCTACGAGGTCTACGCCTAGGAACTTGAGGTTCAACACCTCTAGGCCTAGCGTCTCTCCTGGGAGCTCTCTCCTGCCTAGGCCTAGGAATTTGAGGTTCTGGACCTCTGGGCCAAGCAGCACGTCTCGGTGCTCTCCTCTGAACATTCGGCGCATGTACATCATGGAAAGGATGGTAACATGTCCGGGTTTGTTCATCTCCCTAGCACGGCGCGCCTCTCTCTTGCGCCGAAAGCAAGAACTCACTCAGGTGTCCATCTCTGCCACAATGCTCACAGTGGTAACCTCACCGCTCTCAAAGGGGGTTGTTAGTACTCACGGTGGTGGGTGTGGATCACCTTGCCCTTCTGTGGCATACAGTCCTCCTGGATAGGTGGCATTGTGTCCAGCTTGTTCTTTAGGTGGTTGGGTTTGGGAGCCCATTGCTGGTTCTTGGGTGGAGCTCTCGGAGGATCAACAAAGACCCCATCCTTGGTGTTAGGCTGAGAGGCTCTTTGGGTGGAAGCTTGGTAAGTTTGGGAGTAGTGGTGGAGTTGGGCTTCTCACTCAGATTCAGACCACTCGACTCACCAATCTTCCCAAAGCAGAAAGATCAACACCCTGAGCAAGCCTACACCGGGACCTCCAGCAGCTCGCTTGAATTGAGAAATCATCATCCCGAGCTGTGGCTCACCACAAGACACCCATGACAAGATGGTCCGAAGGTATGTGTTTTCCTCCTCGGTTTGCATCTTGTCATGCTTCACATTAGCAATCTCCATCTCCAAACCCTCGCACAAAGCGCACCTAGTCACACAAGTGCTACCCGAGCTGGCTCCTCAAGAGACACAATCTTGGCATTCTTCTCTGCCAACTCGGATTGCAAGACAGGACATGTCTTGCACGCACCCAACAGCATGGGCCTAGCCCGGAGCTCATCCACCTCTCCTACCAACGCAACATACTTGCTTCTCAAAGTGAGAAGATCAGTCATGTGCGTGGTGCACGCCTCGCACTCCTCCTCATCTGTGACAACTACGGTGGACTTGACGGAATCAAGTTCCTTCACCGTATCCTCCCACTTCTGCCTAAACTCCTTGCGCTCTCTAGCGGCACGCCTAAGCAGCTTATCCTGACTAAGCAAGGCAGCCGTAAGCTTCTCTACCTCAGCTGAAAGCTCATCGTGGGTGAGAGATACCTGGGAGGTGTCGTCGTCGTCGTTCCGAGGGGAGTTCACCTTCTCGTCGTCGACCTCCTTGCCGAGGGCCATGGTGCAGAGGCCGTCGTTGTCGGCGAAGAAGCAGAGACCGTTCAGCTTGTCCTCGATCCTCTTCTTCTTCTCGGACTAGTCATCGCTTGAGCAAGCAAAGTCGTCATCCGAGGCCGTCGACGTCGCTGAGCGTGGCGAAGAACGCACGCTGCTCAGCCTGGGCCTTCTACAAGTATTTCTTCTTGATGTACTCCTTGTCGAAGCCGCCCATCCGCTTGTGCCTCGCGGGGACGTACTTCTCCTTGCGCTTGCCGGAGTCGTACTTGTGCCCATGATCGCCCTTCCTAGATGAATGCTTCTTCTTGGGGCAGTTGGCGATGAAGTGATCGGGGTCGCCGCACTCGTAGCATCCTGAGCGTCCTCCTCCGCGGCGACGGTTCATGCGGTTGTTGTGAAACCGCGAGAACCGTTGGCGAGCATTGCCAACTTGTCATCCCCCAAAGACTCCAGCTGGTCCTCTATGACAGAAAGAGAGACGAAAGAGCAAAACCTCCAGAGGGGTTAGCAGGAAGAGCCAGAAACCAAAGCCATAGTCGGGCCAGAAGGATTCTCATAAGAAGCCCTTGCCATGGCATTGATCTCACTGGACTTGAGCTTACTAAAGAGCTCGTCGCACGTGAGGGTCTCATAGTTAGGTGATTCGATGATCGCCTGAACTTTGGAATCCCACACCGACCGATCAAGGGTATGCAAAAGCTTCAAAGCCCTCTCATGATCGTCGAAAGGCAACAGCTCCTTATTAGCCTTCATCCTGTTGACAATCACCTGAAAGCGAGCGAATAAACTTTCTATGCTCTCGCCAGGCACATGTCTAAAGTTCTCATACTCTCGCTTGAACGACTCGTAGAGACGGGTTTGACTTGAGAGCTTCCCTCATGGAACGCATGAGGGTAGCCCAAATCTCCCGAGCCGTAGCGAGGTGAGAAACGCGATCAAACTCACTCATGCTCAAGCATGAGAAAAGAGCATTACGGGCTCAGCTATTGGCATCGTGCTCGTCGATCTGAAGCTGAGAGACACGAGCAGCCAAGACCACGTAATCGGCAGAGTTGCAAATATCCCAAATGGAAGCACCCAAACTCTGCAGATAGGCCAACATGCGTATCTTCCAATACGCATAATTCGTCCCATCGAAAAATGGCGGTTTGCCACGCCGCGATCCATGTCGCCTTCTGTGGATCTGGAACCGGCTAAGGTGGAAGATCCTTAACCCGCTCCGATACCAATTGAAGGACCGAGAATGCTACCAGAAAGCGAGGAGAGGGGGGGGTGAATGGGAGCTCCAAATTTTCCTTTCGGAAACTCGTAGCAACTGTCCCAAAATCAATCCCAAAAGCAAACCTTAGAGCTTGCTAGTATCCATGACCCTAGATGTAGGGTGGATGCTTCCAAGAAGCACAGCGGGACACTACACAACTCTAGAAACCCAACGCAAAAGACGGAAATCAAATCCGACAATGAACGGACAAGCTGCGAACGAGACAGTGCGAAACTGAACTGACCGAACTCTGGCCTGCGTCCGGTCGCAGAGCACCGGACGCGTCCGGTCAGGCGAAACCAGATTTCGGACCTCTCTGAGTTGGACCGGACTCACAGAGAGGAGCGTCCGGTCACAACACTGTAGCATCCGGTCAAGCATAAACACAGCAGTGAACAGTGGCTACTGCGCGTCCGGTCAGTACCCAGGGGTGAGTCCGGTCATTACGCAGAGAAGAATCGCGAAGAACAATCAACGACCGGACTCTGGGGGTGCGTCCGGGCAACCCGTGTCCAGCGTCCGGTCAAGTCACGAAACAGGCCAAGCCGAGCCTTCAACGACCGGACTCACAGGGAGCGTCCGGTCGATGAACAGCCAGCGTCCGGTCACCCCGTGATTCCACAGTTCGTCCACCGAATCGACTCGATCTCACCCAAAACGAATCCTCTAGGGATCAAACTTGGTGAGAGGAGTCATAAGGAGGATATTGAGGTATCTCTAAGAGATCATGGCTCGAACCTATCTCCAAATCGGTGAATCGAAGAAATTCGGGGGAAAGGAGAAAAACTTGACCCGAAACCAAAATTGATCGATCTTCTAGACCGTGAGGTTGTAAGTGAATTCCTTCGGTGAAAAGAAGTGCCTCACGATCTAGAACAACTTGGTTCAATCGGATTTGCAAAAGATGAACCGAGCAAAGAGATCAAGCGACGGGAAAACGTGGAGAAAAGGATTCCACGAAGAACACGAACGAAATGCGAATCACAACCACGAGATTGCAACCGTGTGGCTACCACACGCTACAAAAGTGAGGTTACGGCCTCACTTCCTCAAAATCTCATGAACACAGAGGTATTGTTCTCTTCTCTGTGGATCTCAGGTTCGCTACAACAGGGGAGAGGGAGAGCAGGAAAACCTAGAAGCAAAAGAGCAAATGACTGAGATAGTTGGGGAGGAGGGTGTCTCCCTCTACTTAACCTATTCCTAATGCCTACTCTATTCCTATTCTACCCCTCTCTACTTACAGAGCGAGCCAGCTAAACCCTAAGGTTATTCTGGACCAACTCGGTGGTAGGTAGATCCGACGGCCATGCCGCACAACTCGTAGCGTTGCCTCGACGCAACCTCCCGATTGCCGCCACCGCTCCGTGTCCTTTTCCTGGACGTCGCACCCCCGGTTTTGAGGCCCAAACCGGGAAACCAGCCTTCACAGCCAACCCCAGTTTTGAGGCCCAAACCGGGAAACCAGCCCACCAGCTTCTGAGTTTTGAGGCCAAACTCAGCAAACCCTCAGCGCCCAGGTTTTGAGGCCCAAACCTAGAAACCGTCCTCAGCCCGAGTTTTGTGGCCAAACTCGAAAACCGTCAGCACCCAGGTTTTGAGGCCCAAACCTGGAAACCGTCCACCCGATGGTTTTTCCCTGGCTCTACCACCAAACCGACGTTGTAGATGGGATGCACCTCCCGTGCACCCCGTCCACCGACACGTGTCCCCAAGTCCACGACTTAGGCAACACATGACCGCAAGTCTTCACTTGTAGCTGCCACTGGCTGCCAGCCACCACAGCTGATCCTCGGGCCTCTGGTCCCTCAGTCCAAGCCTCACGTCCGCCCTTCGCCACTCTCGGTCCATCGGCACGGCACGTGTCTACTTGACCTTCACCTCGCCTTCGATCACTGTATCCGGGCTCGACACCTGGACAACACAAGCCAAAGAACATGCGCATCATCCCAGTTGACAATTACTCATCACTCAGAGACCCGGAATACACCCATGTATCCGCACATATGTTGGCAGCTCCCATCCTAATTCAAAGACTTTTTTGGCCGCTATCCCTTCTGTGATGACTTCCCTGGGCTTTATTATTGTTGAGAAGAAAGGTCTTGGGGGTAGTTGACCACATCCTAATTGTCTGGCCACCATGTTTGGACAATAAAATTCATAGGTGGACTGCACTAATCTTCCATGATGAAATTTGGCTGGCAGAATGCAAGGTTTGATGAAAGAGTTGAAGATATCACTGGATACTTTGTCTGCATAGCCGGATTCATAGTTAAACTTGCAAGGAAGAGTCAGCTCTTCATTCTCTCCGTAAGGAAGCGAAAGTACATTGTCGAAACATTTGAAGAACAGCTTAAAGAGATGACCAATGTCTATGTCAATACTAATAGATGATGTTGCTTCTCCATAAGTCTGACAGGCTTTGACCTTTGCTGTGTTGCCTTCGGCATAGTTAATTGAAGGGAAACTCAGATTAAGAAGGCTCATGGAAGCTATCTGATGCATATATAGTTGGAGCCACATTTGAACCAACCACCAGGGACCATTCACGCAGGAAATTTCTCCACCTAAGTGCATCTGGAGAGTGATCTGATGCATCATATGATAGAGAGACCCCAAGAGATATTTGCCTAATGGGATCTGAGTACGTGCAGATAAGTCTTCAGCCATCACCATATGGTTCAGGGTGGGTTCATTAGATTTTCCACAAAAGATGAATCTGCATAGCCACATATTCATGAAGGCTTTCAGCTCTTTGTCAGAGATAGTGCCAGACGACTCGATATAAGTCTGGATATATTTAGTCCATCCACATCCAGAGCTGACGGCTCTTTGATTACTTTTGTTCTTATACTTGTAAGGATACACTGGTAGTGTCACATTCAGGTCGGTCATCATAAAAACATCAGCTAAGGTAAGAGTCATCATACCATGGCCGAAGATGAAAGCATTGATGGCGTCAGACCAAAAGTGGGAAGCTGCTATCAGAAGAGAGTCGTTTCTTGGTGTTTCTGATAAAGATAATTCCAGGCAATGGCCAATGTCTTGATTCTCCCAGTGGCTACTACTTTTTTCCAACATCCTCCGGTACCAATTTTGCCATCCGGCAATTGGGGGAAACGGCCAGTTCTTGAAGGTGCTCGGCCATTGGTTCAGCGGAGTTATTCCAGATTTGAAAGGGATTCTTTGGGTTTCTATCTCAATAATCTCTGTTGGGTCAGGATTTCCCATTGGGCCAAGAAGGTAGGAGTCAGGATTGGCAGCATAGGGAATCAGAATCTGGTTCTTGTATTCCTTCGGAGAATGGCAAAATCGGAGAACAAAGTGAGCCGAAAGAGGGACAAAATTAGCAGAAAATTGCCGAATTTTTAAGAATGAATGAGGATTACCTCTGGGATCTCGTCCTGAGTCGCCATTAGGAATTCGAGGTGAATTCGAGGTTGCGCCAGAGCTTGAATTTCTTGAGCAGCGACTATGGTGTCGAAAAGTGTAAACCTAGAAGAGGGAAGAAGCTTGCGAACAATTTCGAAATAAAATGACTTTTATCCCGAAATTGAGGGGGCATGTGTTAACACCGGATTTTCGCACGCATAAGGAGATGACAGGTGGGCCAGTGTGCGGAGATGGGTGTATGAGGCATTCGACAAGTATCTATGCGGTCGACTAATTTCCAATGATTCGGCAGCTGTTTATGCGGTCGGCTATTCTGAGAAAAGGGGGTTTCCATTGAAGCGACGGAAGCAAGAGCCGATCGGCCAACAAAATTGTGACAATTAAGGCAATGAAGATTCTGAAGGAAGTCAAAGGCCAAAAATGTTGTATTTTCCTTTAACGTTTCATTGTCGTGTCCTCTTAGGACTTATTTTGTGTCCAGGGTATAAATATAAACCCTTGGCTATTGTAAAAAAGGTTCACAACCACATCAATACAAACCGGCCCCATGCCATCTTCAAGTCCTTTGTCGTGTCATCGAGAACTTCGAGAGGAATCATTGATCCATCGACCTCCGTAAGTTCCGACAACCTTGTTATCATGTCTAGTATCATGCGGTGGATTTAGATCTGATGCAAGTAGTCTTGTTTGTTTCCAATGGTCGTGCGGCGGATCTCTGTTAACAATCAAGAAATCTTTGTTTATGCTTTGCTTATGAGTAAATACCGTGCGACAGGCGTTTACTTGATATGTTTAGCAAAAATAAGATAGTTATCGGCTCTATTAGATTCGGCAAGATCTAGTAGATTCATTAAGTTATCATGTGTTGCATGATTTAATTAATTTTGTAACACTCTTTTGCCCAATCTAGATTGACTTTGTTCGGCCCTTATTTACAAGTTTACTTATGTTCCAATAATTGTTGTTTTCATGACATCCCTTATAAATTGCATGATCATGATGGCCGAATTAATTTCTAATCTAGATTGTTACGTGTTGTGGGTTCATACATGTCAATCACGCTTGAGCTTCGATAAAACTAGGTATCGTGCGGCGGATGCAGGTTTTAGATTGGTTTGATCGTGTTTGTTTGCATGTTCCTTCTTCATGGATCCCAATTCGGCTAGTTTGCCGAGCTTGGTTATACGTCAATTTATAATTTATGTTTACTTGTTCGAGCATGTCTTTTCTTACATATGTATTCGGCAATCAATGCTTTCACATGCTTTCTTTTATATTAGCCGAATGACTCTATAAACATGCTTGGCAGACAGCTTCTATAGATGTATGTCATCGTAAGTGGCTTCAGGGCCGTAAATATGGAACTGTCTGGTCTCACCCGGCATGTTCCAGTTTTATTCTCACAGTTTTATCCCTTGTTGGCTTTCAGGTCAAACCGACTGGCACGTCTTCGGATTTCAAACCGTCCGGGCACCCGATTGAAGCCACGCTTTCCGCCTTGCTGTGTGTGAGGCACAGTGCGCCACATTTTGTGCCAACAAGTACATAGGCATGTCGGCATTTGAGGCATTGGGAAGTCCTGTGATACTGTTGAGTACCTTGCATGATGTTGGTAAAGTAGCTCGATCTTGCCCACTCATATGTTGAAGTTCCAAATGTAGAGAAAATCATGTCAACATGTACATGATGGATTGGTAGTGTAACTGTTGTTCCATGCAGCGTCATGCCTAGCATCAGAAGCTTGATGTTGGACCGATGGACAAGCTGCACTATAGGTGTAGGGTTGCTACAACATCATCACATAGACTGAATTAGTTAACCGGTCGAGAGCCCAATGACAACATCATCACCCGTTTGGCAAGCTAATTTACGAGCGAAAAAAATAAAATTAGAGTGGAGGAGTTCCAAATAGGCTAATTTTCTTGTTTTGTTGTGTTGTTCCTTTTTTGTGCATTGGTTAAGCAAAGTATGGTGAAAGTACATTTGGCTTGGACGCCATGGATATCTAGCAGAAGTGCAGAACACCAACATGTTGCACAACCTCAGCTCTTGTGTTCTATCTATCTCTAGCAACCGGAAGAAGCAATTCTAGTGCTGCTCTAACATACGAGATCCCAATGCCTCCAAAGCCTACATGACGTAGCAACGCAAAAAAACACCTTCTATGTTTAATTATTAGCTGATTCCTCCCTCAACTTGCACAAGGCATTGCACTTCTCTCCTTCGTGTATTTTATTGTCAGAGAAACATATTGCAATATTTATGAGGATATGATCCAGCATCTTATCTTGTCTGCCTAACATTGTTTAATGTTTTATGAATGATGATGTCCTTCAGCTGAGTTTCTGTAGAGCCTACCGGTGAAGTAAGGCGACTCAACTTTCTGCCAGGTTGTAGTCATCTGGTGGACAAACAACTTTCCCGTAGATTGAATTACTTGGGAGGACTACTAAGTATTTACTATATTTTTCTAAGCTATGTCACTTAATAAAATCTCTTATCATATTTTTCCACAAGAATATATGAATCTAACATCATACGCTTACACAAAAAAAAATTAAGAAGACAATGATCGTGATTAATAGTGGGTTCAAAGTATTTGTCGTCTTCATTAATTGCTACCTATTGGCCGATATGCACACTAATAATTAATTGAGCATATTACTTGTATGGGGTTTATGCATCCACATGCCACCTAAAAACATTAACTATTGGATTGTGGCTAGCTGCACAAGAGGTTAAAGGGAATATTACTATTATGCATGTATTTTTTTTCATTCTTGTTGTTGACACTTACTACCGTCGTCACCAAAGTCGCCCTTGGCAACAACACTAGTAATGCTAGGGTATGTTATCAGAACACAAGAGATAAATCCGCAAGTGCACAGATTAGATACCCGCACTTCACCGGATGTGTAGACCCAGTTTTATATCGAACCCAAAGGAACAGATGTTTGTCTTAAGTCTATTGCTTAAACCCTGAGCACTAACAAAGATAGGAACACTAAAGATAAAGGGGATAACTAAGGTTACTCGCTCTAATCTCATGAAGCTATGCGATTATTATTCTACTGTGGATTACATTGGGAGACCACATCCAGAGTATGGCGATTCCCAAGTAATATACTCCTGCTAGCCCTATAGATGGGAGGTGGACTATGGAAGATTCAACAGGCCTATAAGAGTCACACCCACGAGCTACCACCGATCTGAAATATAGGGTACACTATGCAAGTAATCGAGTCTAAGCACCATGCATACACGACAACGACTCATCTAATTCTAGCGCGACTAGATTAGAGTACTCTAATTAGAGTTAATACGCTAATTAGAGTTGCAAGCTAGAAGAATAATAAGAACAAGAACGCTTACTGATAATTAGAAGATGATGACCGAAGAATATCCTGATCCAAGCTCTTGACGAACTTCAATCTGCAGGTACAAGTTGAAGAAGTAGATCCGATAGGCCGGAGCTCCTTCTAATCCTCCTCTAATACCTCTCTCTCTCTCTTCTAATTCTAATCTTTGGATAACTCTCTACAACTAGATGAACTAGAACTAGAACTAGAAGAACTAGAACTAGAAAAAGAACTAGAACTGGAACTAGATCTAAGTCAACTAGAGGGATCTATACTTCTACTTGAAGACCTAAAGTTGGATATGTAGATGAACAATGAAGATGAAGATGGAGATGCCTCCCTAGGGGGGGTCTGGGTCTGGTTTTATAGCCCCTAAGGATGAACCGCAACCCTCAGATCAATCCGACCTTGAACAAGTGTTGAGATGCGTCGAGGAGGTCGATTAGGGCACGCTCCACGAAGATGGTTCGAGGACTTTCCTGGCCCAGGCCGGCCGGCCCCACCTGTCAATCACTTGGTCTCTCCTTCGACGTGGTGTCTTCTCGAACCTCCCTTGTTGCCCTAACGTGACTTGCCATCTGTTTGCGCGATTCATCGTGTTGGAATAGGATTCTACCTCTTCTCATCTGCTGGAAAACTCTCTGGAAGACAGTAGATCACCAAATTTGTTGAATCTGTCAGTCATATCCAACAAGAACTCTCTCATCATGACTCCAAATGTAGCAAACCATATGTCCATTTTGATCCTCTCGACGAGCTCTTCGCAATAGTGTGCTCTGTTTCATCACTTAAGATACTTTATATGGTGAAATATTGATGACCCTGCAAAATAAGTGAGAACAACACAACTTGTGGAACTTGTTAGAATCAAACCCTACAACTATGCTTTATGGTTCATTTCATATCATTCTATGCATTAGTTGATGGTATAATATTGATTGTAAGGACCGTCGACAAGTTTACCCAAGCTTACCCTTTGCTAGTCCCTTAGCAAAACCAAAAATTAATAATGGATCAGGGGTTGCTACAATATCTTCACTTCCAACAAGTACACCTGCTGCTAAACAAAAATTCTCCAAAATATATCATGTTATTCTTCATGGGGCTTGTTACTTTTACCTTAGATCTGAGTAATTGAAAGATTGAACGATCAAATCAAGCATTATGTCTCTAGTTCTTTCACTTCACCTTTATCTCGGAGTTTTAATTAATTTTTAAAATCTTTAATACATATGTTGTCAAATTAAACAATGGATCCAAAGAGAAAGTCAAGCAACCATTGAATCAAGAAGTGCATGTGTATGGAAAAATGGAGTCGGATGCTCTTTTGAATATATTCACTCTCTTATGTTTATCAGAGACATATGGCTATTAGGCTAATTCTACTGTCGGGCACGTGCCCATTTTTCTGATATTTTTTTCGAGGTTCCGGACACTTGTCCCTTTTTATTTCCTCGGATCTTTCTCTTTTTTTTCTTTTTTTAATAGCCACATGCTTCCAACAAACTTCTGAGAGGGTAGCAACAGATAATTATGAGCATCTATGCGGAAGATGGATGAAATGTGTAAGTGATCTCAATTCAATGGCATGATAAACTACTCATAGGGTCAATAAAGCTTAATTTAACTCAATGCAATTATTAGTCATGTTTATATTTAGAAATCTCCGGAACTTTAGTGTTGTTTAGAATAAGATAATAGCAGCTTAGATCATCACATGTCATATCCCAATTACCTAGACCTTAGATTAAGTATTTGCCAACCATGCATTTAATTTTATTTTAAGGCATCATTATTAATTAGGAGAACTCATGCTTTGAAGGCTAGGTACTTGAAAGAAATTAGATAGAGCAACTATTTATCATTTCCATGCAAAAGATTAGAGACAGAGGGTTCTTCTTTAGTCATCAACTTCTTAAAACAAACTAGACACACTATTTTATTTATTTAATCTAACACACTTTAAGATTTAATATAAAAGCTAATAGTAGTAGTATTAATAATAATAATAATAATAATAATAATAATAATAATAAAGACATACCTGAATCGCGAAGATAACGGGGTGCATCTCCCCCAAGCTGTTTCCCTTAATAGCGTTGAGCCTTCATGTGCCCATATATTCTTGTCTTTTTTTAATTAATGGTGAGCCTTCATGTGCCCATATATTTTTGTTCTTTTCTTTTTAAGGGTGAGCCTTCATGTGTTCACATTTTTTATTTTGAATTTATTTATATAATGAAAAACTAAAGAGAATAAAGATACTTACGTGGATACATGGGGTGCCTTCCCCCAAGCTGAATGTTGACGTAGTCATTCGATCTTGCAATGTAGCAGACTGGAAGTGGATATGTCCTTCCTCTATCAGAGCTTTGATTAATGTTGATGGTTGTTGAAACAATGCTCCAATAGTGATGGAATATTTAGTTGCTCGTCAACTTTTCTTGGCATTTCAAATCCTATGAAACTCAAATAGACAACAAAACTTGTAGAACAGATTAAGCGTTAGTGGTTGGCCACTTAAGCCTTAATTGTCCAGAATTTCAGTAAGATCTCTTTCTTAATATTTTTATAGTTTTAATATTTTTATGATGCAAGAGAAAATGCAACAGGATGAATGCATGCATATTTATTTTTATTATTTTTGTGCCACCACAGTGAACATTCCTGTGGGTTTTTACACCATAGAATTATTCATATGGGGCATCATAGTTTATGATGTAGTAAAATATTTTTTTATTTTGTTTTCTAATTAAAATGTTTGTGAATTAAATATGATGATATAAGAAATGATTATGGATTAAATATGAGAAATATGCAGGAAAGTAAATATGAGGATAACTACCGATTTTTACCTTTTGGCAAAGGTTCGGATATTTAGGTCCGACGAACCGGACCTTCCCTTGGTTCAGACCTCCCAAGGTATGTCAGACGTTTGGAAAGTTGTTATTGATTGTACCTCTTATGTGCAGACATTTTCTTCCATACTTTCTTGGTCTGGGTCTTCACTTCCTGTGGTTCACTGTCTTGAGGTTTCTCTCCTTTATTTTCTAGGACAGGGTCGATAACTTCTTCTTCATGATTGGCCTCTCTATTCTTGATAGCTTGTCTTCTTTGGCTTTGAGAGCGGCGTATTTCACTTCTATTCTTCTTGGGTGCTTCATTGGGCATGTAGTTGATGAAGTTGCATCGTGCCTTTTCTCTAGGAAAGTGAAAATGGATTTCCTCTTGTAGATGATTGCACTTGTATCGTAGAGGAATGGTCTTCATAGGGTGAGGTAGACATCATCATCTTCTCCCATGTCGAGGATCAACAAGTCTGTAAGGACTTCATGACCTCTAATTCTGACTACGACGTCTTCCATCATTCCTTTTTGTCTATGTCTCTTGATATGGTGTCACTCATGTTCTTCGTTCGTCCAGCAGTTTGAAGTGAAGCATTAATTATGGAAGCTGGTAGCATCTTGCTCAATGTGTATTGTAGCACCCGGTTTTAAAGAACAAAACCAGGTATGCCATATGTGTGCCCAGGAAGTCCACACATACAACCACGAAAGGAAAAGATATCAAAAACAGTGTTCTATATAACGAAACATAGTTATAACTAACACTTACATCAAAGTTAAGCGGAACGAAAACTAGTCTTCTCTTTACTCCATTCTTCACAGGGACAGTTGACTGGGGTTACATACGCATAGCACTTCCATCAGTATTTTGGAACTTCTCTATGTGTTCACCACACTTCCGCTGCGCGACTCTGATGAAGACTGGGGTGTGGGGTGGGAAATAGCAAGGGTGAGCACATGTCGTACTCAGCAAATACAACATGGGGTTATGAAGCTCAAAAGGTCTAACACTGGTTTACTACGATTAGCACTTTTAGTTGAGTCAATATTTTAGCCTTAGATAGTCATCAAGTTGTGCTTACATCTCATTCAAACCACATGAATTATATTATGACCAACCACATCAAAGATTAACAAATTAACTGTAACGTGAACATAAAGTATATATTATTATAGTTATTCGTCTGTGAGTTTTCCGGGCCGCTCGTGACCGTGAGCATGGCTGATATATCAGTTTTAATACTCTACAGAGTTTGTACAAGTTTACCCGTGAGTCGTCATCCCCATGTGTCAGGGGTTGCAAATCACATATCACCTCTACCAAGGAAGTGCGGCAGGGTACACTATGAAGTCTTTCGAAGTTCCCCTAACAAGATAGTGGCCACTAGGTTTCCAATCGGCAAGCAGATATAGGAACCCCTTTCCGATGGCACATTCCGATGGCACATTCCTTCACGGCTATACTGTCACACCCAATTTTAAGAACAAAATTGAATGTATAAGCTTATGTGCGCCTAGGAAACAGTCGCACACATAAGGGACAAATTACAACGAAAGGCATCATCACTGTGCTTATTACATAGCGTATTTATTACAACTCATCAAATAAAACTAAACATAAACAAGTGGAAGATAAATAACTCTCGACGAAAGCTCCACTCCACAGGGACGTCGACTGGTGAACCTGCACCTCGCACAGGTGATCCACTGCAACGTCCATGGCGGGGTTGACACCGGGGGGCATCAACACAGCCCAGGTGTCCTCCTCGGGTCTGTTGCGCGGCAGGTACCTGTACTTGTCATGCCTCATGGCATCGAAACGACGACTATGATAATGCAAGTAAGCCACCTCCGCAGCATCTTCTATGCTGGAGTGCAGTGTCTATCGTCTGGCCCCATGGGTGTGGGTAGACTCATGCTGCTCGGTGTCCAGACCTTCATTCCAGGAGGTGATGGTCAAGAAAGTCTCCCAGCGGGTAGCCTTCACTGGGTGGTAATGCTCAATACTCATGTAGTGAAAGTTGGCCTTCAAGTCGGGGTAGTACTTCCCCAACATCTCCATCAGCAGCTTGTGGTAGTAGGTGGTGCCGGAGGGCTTCGGGAATAGGGTCCTGCGGCGCCAGCCCGCCTCATCGTCTTCCGGCAACACAGGCGATGGCGACGGAGTCGGTGTCCGTGTAGATACCATGGGGTACACCGGTACAACTGGTGGCGCCAACGCAGGTGCAGGTGTCGGTGTAGGCAGCGGCGTCGGTGTCGGCGTCGGGGCAGGTGCTGAAGCAGGTACTGGAGCAGGTGCTGGGGCGGAGGTATACTCTGGTGATGCATCTGGTGTAAGGTACCAGTCCTCGCCGTCATGTCCAGTGATGTCAAGGACCAACACCATGTCCTCCACGGGCTCCTCCTCCATGGGCTCCATCTCCTCCTCATCATCAGAGATCATGATGATGTCGTTCTCCTGAGGCACGTAGGAGACCAAAGGTGGAAGCTGTCCTCCGGTGCTGATGCGGGTAGTCTTCTTGGCACGAGGCATCTATCAAAGTTTTAAAGATAAGTTGAGGTTAGATCAACCATTTTATAATAGAATCAGAGGAAGTAGAATAAAATTTTTACAATTAACAAGAATAAAATGCAAAAGCAAGATCCAGAAGAGTAAAAAGAGACTAACACGACCCTTTCTACCTAGGCTTGCGTCCTACAGTCAACACGGCTTTGATATCAATTTGTAACACCCGGTTTTAAAGAACAAAACCAAGTACGCCGTATGTGTGCCCAGGAAGTCCACACATACAACCATAGAGAGAAAAGATATCAAAAACAGTGTTGTAGATATCGAAAACAACACTTACATCAAAGTTAAGCGGAATGGATACTAAACTTCTCTTCAGACTCCATTCTTCACAGGGACAGTTGACTGGGGGTAACATACGCGTAGCACTTCCATCAGTCTTCTGAAAACTCCTCGACGTCTTCACCACACTTCCGCTACGCGACTCTGATGGAGACTAAGGTGTGGGGAAAATAGCAAGGGTGAGCACATGTCGTACTCAGCAAATACAACATGGGGTTATGAAGCTCAAAAGGCTAGACACGGTTTTACTGCGGTTAGCACTTTTAGTTGAGTCAAGATTTTAGATTTAAGTAGTCATCGAGTTGTGCTTGCAAACCTAATTATACAGCATGAATAATAACATGGCAACATCATCAGAATCACAAATATGATAGTAACGTGAACAAAAGTAAATTTCGTTAAAGTTATTAGCCTGTGAGTTTTCCGAGCCGCTCGTGACCGTGAGCACAGCTGATATACCAGTTTTCAAACTCTGCAGAGTTTGTACAACTTTACCCTTGAGCCGTGATCCCCCTGTGGCAGGGGTTGCAAATCCCATTTCACCTCTTCCAAGGAAGTGCGGTAGGGTACACTATGAAGTCTTTCGAGGTTCCCCTAACAAGATAGTGGCCACTAGGTTTCCAATCGGCAAGCAGATATAGGAACGTCCCTTTTCGATGGCACATTCCTTCCCGGCTATACACATGAGACCAGGCGGCCGTCCTATACCCGAGTCGGCGAGCCCCTTTTGTGCCCTTTCGGGTAACCACCATCAAGCGAGGAGAGGTCCTCGAACCAACTAAAACCAGAGCCATGTAGCCCTCACGGTTGTACTGTATGTACCAGCTTTTGCCGGCAGAAGATCATTTACGGAGGGCCAAGAGCACGAAGGCTCCCACGCCCGGGGTTCACATTACCAAGAACAAGATAAGAACAGACGTTGCGCATATCATTAATCATTTTATTAGATCTTAGTTATAGGTTTACAGCACTAGCAGATCTACCCAAATGCACATATTCCACGGTAGCAAGGTACAGGTGGAACATCTAGATAAACCTATGGTTATCATTTGACACATGCACATGATTGGTAGATTAAAGAGCGTAGGTAACAAGGATGATCCCATGTATACTTGCCTGTTACACTTGATCAATTCTCACATCGACAGCTCAGGGTCATCACCTTCTGATCTTTAGTGCGCACAACCGATCGTCGCCTACTCATAGCAAGCACCACACATAGGCAGACAAACAAAAAAGAGAACTAAGAACAACACAAGACAAAACAAAACAACGTACTATAAAAGAGAGCTCGTACTATGGTTGCGGAATAGCACGAAACGACTGAAAGACACGTCTACCGGGAATTTTATATTATAAAAATAAGAACTGGCGGCTTGCTTTATTTTAATTTAATAGGATCATGATAAAATATTAATTCAGATTAGAGAACAACATATTTTAATTTTAAAGCCAGATTAGACTAATCATATTTTATTCATAAACAATTCTATAATATTAATTAAACCATTTAAACATTTATAATTTTAGAAAACATAAATCATATAAGAACAACTAATAGAATCATGATATATGTTTCGATCGTGTTTAAACTAATCATATTATAAATTAAAAACATATTTACGCTAGTGATCAATCATATTAACATTTATGTATAAAATATCGGAATATAAAACCTACATTGATTTTAATTATAAATTAGTTGTAGGCTTATTAACCAATTTAATATTTAACTTTATATGAAAAAAAACATGAGACTTAAAAGCGTTAACACTACTACATAGATTGCGGCGATACAAAACTAACGTAACTGGAAAGAACTAAAAACGGAGATTAAACTACGGAGATTAGGGCAAACTTGTATTTAATTCACCTTCTACCTTGAGATTTCTGTGCAGAACGTGGCCTCCGTCTTCAGGAACGAAACAATGAACGGAACACGCCGCTGCCTGCTTGCACGGAGGGGAGGGGATTCCGGCCGATCGGACCAGGCTGACCGGCGGCGCCACAGCGCGACACGCCTGGCCCGTGGCGAGCAAGGATCGGCGGCCGGCGGTGTTCTGCCGGCTTGCTCGAGCAGCACCTGCTGGTGCCTACGAGCAGGAGGCACGGGCCTGCGCGCGGGAGGGCAGCGCCTGAGGCCGGGTGGCGGCGTGAAGCTCCAGGCGATGATCGATTTGTGGCTCGGCGCGCATGGTAGGGACTGGAGATCGCAGGGTCTGAGCCGCTGAGGAACCTGCCCATCGGAGAGAACCTCCCGTCTCGATCTTGATGGCAGTTAGGCGACGATGGATAGATGGATACAGGCCCTAGGGCACGTTTGGTGAGATGGTGTGCAGGAAACAAAAACACGAGCAGGCTTTATATTAGTCTAACGCCTCCTCCTGGTGTGCACGCAGCGATTCACCAAGGCAACGCATCCGGATGGATTAACTCCAACTCCAGTTCGACAGATTAACAGCACTTGTTCGGGAGGCCTGACCAGCAAAGGGACAAAGCGAGCAGCAGCGCTAATTAGCTGACTCTAGAGACGTCAATAACAAGAAGGCTATGGAGCGAAGTACATGTCAATAATCGATGAGGCCAGGCCACAACTGAACCTCGAGTTGGGGGATTTTTGGGATCCTAATAAAAGATTTGGAGCTCGTAAAAAGATATTTTGGAACATCTAAGAATTAGATTATGCTCATATAAAAGTAGAAAGAAATTACTGAAAAAGATGAAATAATTTCTGGAAAGATTTCAGAGATAGGTTGATAGATGATGATCTCAAAGAAGTGATTTCGGACACACGAAAAAGGATCTTGGAAAAGTCCAACACAAGGATCGAGTTGTGAACGAAAAATTTAATTTAATTTTTTTTTTTAAAAAGACAGAAACAGACTGAGACCGAATATAGATAGACGACCTACTAACGTGTTTTGAAACTCTACCGACTCACAACACAAGGTCAAACAACAACCAACCATCACATCAAGCATAACCCGTTAAATTAGTTTACCAAAGTTTTGAAAATTCTCATTTTACTACAACTAAAGTGGCGCTAGCTCCAGCTAAACTTGACCAATTTTATAGAAATAATAAAATTATTTATTTTATTTAGTGTTTTATACTCACAACCCAAAATCGGAAGTTTTGGGGTGTGACATATACACATGAGACCAGAGGCTGTCCTATACCCGTCTCGTCAAGCCTCTTTTGTGCCCTTTCAGGTAACCACCATCAAACGAGGAGAGGTCCTCGAACTAACTAAAACCAGAGCCATGTAGCCTTCACGGTTGTACTGTATGTCCCAGCTTTTGCTGACAGAACATCATTTAGGGGTCAGATGTTCACATTACCATGAAAACAAGTTAACAGTATGTGTTGCACATATTATTAGTCATCTCGTTTGTTCATATAGATTGGACTTAAGCACTAGCAGATCTACCCATATGCATATATCCCATGGTAGCAAGCTATAAAGTTGAATCAACTAGGAAAACCTATGGTTTGCATATTAGACACATGCATATGAATAGTGAATTTTAAATAAATAGGCAACAAGGATGGTCCCACGTTATACTTGTCTGTTACACTTTGACCAATTCTCATATGTTCAGCTCTGGGTCAACACCTTGTGATCTTCAGCGCACACAAACGGTCGGTGTCTACTCGTAGCAAGCACCACACATAGGCGAACATAGAGACAAACAACGTAGACGACAAGAACAACACAACCCGAGACAAAAATAACGTACTGAAAGAGAGCTCGTACTACGGTCGCGGGATCACACCAAACGATTGACAGACACGTCAACCGAGCATTTTATATTATAAATGGAAAAATTACCGACTTGTTTTATTTTAATTAAATAAGATCATGACAAAATATTAATTCAGATTAGTTAGAAACATATTTTAATTATAAAGTCGGGTTAGACTAATCATATTTTATTCATAAATATTGTCATATAATTTAGTCGAGTTAAACTTTATAGTAAAAGAAAATAAAAAACATGTGAGAGTATCTAAACGTATTTTATATGACAACGGTTAGCCTAATTAAATTATAAATTAAAAACATATTTATGTTAGTGATTAATCATATTAACATTTATGTATAAAATATCGAAATATAAACCTACATTGATTTTAATTATAAATTAGTTGTAGGCATTGTTAATCAATTTAATATTCAACTTTAGATGGAAAAACATGTGAGGTGAAAAGTGTTAACACTCCTGCGTAAAGCACGTCGACACGAAACTAACGCAACTGAAACGGAGATTAGATGATTAAACAGCGGAGGATTAATGAACAGTGGCAAAATCGTAATTACCAGCATCTCGTTTCTTTTGCGGGTCGTACAGAACTCCTCCATGGTTGGCCACGGGGCTTGTTGTGCCGTACGCGAAGGAGGGGCTGGGGACTGCCAGGCCGGCCAACCGCGGCACACGGTCGCGTGCAGGGGCGCTGGACGGCAGCCAAGGGCAGGGCTGGGCCATGAGGCCACGGACTCCCTGCAAAGACCACGCTGGAGCGGCCAGGTCGCTGCCGGTGGCCTGCTGCTTGCGCGAGCAGCACGCACGCCAGAGCAACAAGATGCTGGGTCAGGTGCGGGGTCGCGGCGGTGGGGCTGGGTTATGGGCGTGAGCTGGCGGCGCAGGTCCCGAAGAGACCAAGGGTGGCCGGAGTCGCTGCAACCAAGAAACGGAAGTGACTGCAATGGTGAGTTCGTCGGAAAAGACGAAAAATAGATGAGAAAATAGTTAATCTGTTATGGATTTGTGAAAAGGAAGATGTGACGGTGTAGAGAACGAAGAGGGCTACCTCGTGGTGGTCTCGGAATTTTCCGGAGACATCAGAGATGGACGGAAAACCTCGCCCAACGTTCGCCGGAAGTTCGCCGGAGAAGAGGAGACGCGAAAGTTCGGCTGTAGATCTAGAACGGTAGAAGTGGCGGCTCGCGAAACGGGCCGTTCTTTTGGACTCGTCGGGACGAAATGAAGACCGGCATGTATATATATATGTAGGGTTTGGATAAGTTTGAAAAACAGAATATGTATATATATACGTAGGGTTTGGATAAGTTTGAAAAACAGAATATTTTATTAATTTCGGATTTAATTAATTTCGGGATTAAAATAATTCTAGAAAAGTCAAGAATTGTTATTTAAGCCACGAAAAATACTCCGACGGCTCCGAAAATTTTAGAAAAATTCTCAGAGTTATTTTGGAACATAATGAACCCATATAAAGTATTTGGAGCTCATGAAAAGATATTTTGGAGTATCTAAAAATTAAGATAATCTTTCTAGAAAGATTGGAAATTGTTCCGGAAAAAGCCAGGAAAATTCTCAAGAAATTTATAACGATATTATGATGGATGGTGAACTTAAAGAAGTGATTTGAGATATAAGAAAAAGAATTTCGAAAAAGTCCAACAAAAGGATGGAGATGGAAACGATAAATTTGATTTTTGGAAAAAGATAAAAACAGAACGGATATAGAAAGACGACCTTAGCAAACGTGTTTTGAAACTCTACCGACTCAGAACACAAGGTCAAACAATAACCAACCATCACATCAAGCATAACCCGTCAAATTAGTTTACCAAAATTTAAAAATTCTTGATTTACTACAACTAAGTGGCGCTAGCTCCACCTAAACTTGATCAATTTTATTCAAATATTAAAATTAATTATTTTATTTAGTGTTTTATATTCACACTCCAAAATCAGAAATTTTGGGGTGTGACATGTATGTTCTTGTAGATCTAGGACCTTCACTTTGTGGAATTTGAGAGTGATAAACTTCTCCATGTTTTGCTCAAGAGTGTGTCCTGCTTATAAAGACAAGGTAGAGATCAAGTGCATATGGGCTCTGTTGGTGGAAAACACCAACAGAACCAAAAGTTTTATTGATTCCTCTCTAACCATAGGCACATTGCACAAGACAAACTTATTGTTTATGTGTTCTATTCAATCTTAACATGAGTGATAGGATCAGAGGATGAGCATGAAAGTAGCATCTTAAAATATTTAACAGATCAATGCATAAAGTGTCGATCTTTTCATGATTGAGATATCATCTTCCAAAGGTTAGATGCACAACATTTTAGCTCATTTAGTTAAGACAGTGAGATTGAAGAGAGTAAAGCTAAGAACAAAGATCAAAGGACCGAACATATTGAATTGATTAGATTGGATCAAGTGAGGTGTAACTTAAACATCTTTAGTTCTTTATTTATGTTCATACTAGAATCAAGAAGAAGCTTTTAAAGTGATGGTTACTTACCTTGAAATGTTACTTTGTCATTGGAGAGTGATTGTGCTGAACCACCTTGTGGAAGCTCCTCTTATCTAGCTGGTTGTTATTTATGAATGGCTTATCTTCTCTTGTTTGTCTCACAGTGTGATTGAGAGGAGGAAGATCATAGTGGAATCATCTTTAGAGGTATCGACCTTCCTTCTCTTGTGTCGACTTATCAGTGAAGGCACATTGTTCCTCGAGTATGTTGACTAGGATCCTCTCTCTTTCTTGTATTAATTCTGTACTATGAGGATGTAGGGACAGTTCTGCATTCTTCTCTTGTCAACCTTTCTTGTTTTCCTTTAATCATTGGATTAGCAAGAGACTTGAATTTAGAGCTGCTACTCGAGTGCTTCCATGAGAGTCTTTGTCTTGTAATATCACAACTGAGACTTGTCCTCTCAATAGTGTCTAGATGATGGAGATCTTATCGGCTGTTCTTCTTGATTTGCTGGCTCAGGTACTATCTCTACATCTTCTAACTCTTGTGGTGTAGTGGCTTCATCCTTCATGATGCCCTCCTCAATTCTTGGCAGTTGGTTCTCCCTTTGAGGTCTTCTTTTGGTTCTCTTTGGCTGCTCATAAGTGATGTAGATGTTGAATATGCAGCGAAATATCCAAAAGTTGACTTCTCCAGGTCCGGCAAAGATGATAACATTGATGGTGTTCAAGAACGATCTTCCAAGAATGAGTGGTGGATCATATTCTTCTTCTCGACTGGGACAACATCTAGTGGTTTGTACTGATCAAAGTGGTGAGTAGGAGATCAATATGTTTGAAGTTGGGTTTCTCCTTCCTCCCTTTGATTGTGAAACACATCTTGACAATAGAATTGGTTCTCCCAGGCTGCCTTGTGAGGTAAATGGACTCTAAAACAACATGTTCATGTGTTTGACTTGTAGATCTTGCTATTGTTGTAGTGGTACCATCTTGTCTCCCAAGCAAGCTCTTGATTAGAAAAGAGGATAACTTCCCACTTCTTGTCTTGATGTCTTGGACAATGATGGTTGCAGGTATAGGTTGTCTCATACGAGGTAAGTTGCATCCTGTTTGTCATCAGCGCCCAAGCAAGACTCAAAGCTAGGCTAGCACCATTTGTGATATGAGAGTAGGTTTGTGTGTCTATGGTTTGAGTCAGACCAAACCATGGATGAACAAAATCTCTCTCCTGCATAACGTTAGTGGATATATACCCGAACTACAAAATATGAGGCCTTCTATGACGATTAGAGAGTTTTCTGTTGTCGTAAAAGGCCCGTCACTAAGGACCATAAGGATTGCAAGAATTTGAAGCATGGTTGTTATCCATAACTTATCTATGCTAATAAAAAGATGCTTTTAGGATTATTTTAGCATAGACCAGTATTTTATGTGTTGGCTGCACTTCAACATGATTCAAGGCAAAAGATAACTTGCAGTAGAAGACAAAATAAATAAACTTTGATACTCACAGTTCTTTCATCCATGATGAATGAGCTGAGTCTTCATTGTGCAAAGTTGTTGAAGTTCATGTGTCTCTTCATCTTCAGTGTGACTTCATCTCTGGACTTTTCCAAATTGATATTGAAAGTTTCCCTGCAGGGGTGTGTCCAACAAAATATCGAACATCCACTATAGCATACTATCGGCTCAAAAATCAACCTAGACACCACGTCTAATTTGATCTAGGAAGGCATTTTAACTTAATTGCTTAAATTAAAAGCCTTTGAAAGCAAGATCACCACTCCTAAACTAGGCACCATGCTTAATTTAAGAGATGTATGAAAGTACTCCAAACCTAAACATATAATATAGCGAATGAGGGTAGCATGAAAGTATTATAGAGATTTATTCAGATGGTGATGATTAGTATATGAGCATATCTTAAAGGTAGGGACAACCAATATAGCAACATGGCAAGAGATGCTTTTAGAAAGTCTATTCCCTAAGCTTGGATTTTGCAAAGAATCAAGATTTGATGAATGTAATTCAATGTTACATATGATTGGTTGGACATACCTTGTGGTTGTTGTTCCGTCGTTCTTTTCTGCTCCAGACCTGGAAAGGTTAGTGACAAGAATACCCG
This sequence comes from Coix lacryma-jobi var. lacryma-jobi, assembly GCA_009763385.1. Lineage (NCBI taxonomy): Eukaryota > Viridiplantae > Streptophyta > Magnoliopsida > Poales > Poaceae > Coix > Coix lacryma-jobi. The sequence goes on from CM019829.1 coordinate 33,428,544, forward strand.
AAGAAATATTTTCACAATTATATTTCTATGCTCATTACAAGGATAGTGCAACAAAAAGCTAGGTGAATACTTAAGTTCGGGTGGTACTATTTTCTTTAGGGAGTTGCTGAGAAAACTATGGCAAAGGGGCTTTTCTAGTATTACAGTGAAACATAAATCTTGCTCACTAGCAGACAAAATAGAGGAACACTCTCTAATGGCAGCATTAAGGGATTACATGATGAGGTTATTAAGATCATCCCACAATGAGCCAAGAGATTATTTATCTAGTTGTCTAAAATGCAGACTCCCAAGATGGAACGTTCCCAGAATAGAATATTCCCAAAATATAGGCGTAGCTCATAAGCAGGTATTATGATGGAGTGTAAGGATTCTACTGGTTACAGCTTGCGCTCATGGGGTAGTGATAGATAAGAGCGGAATTCAAAAAAAACATTCATAAGAATGAACAAAAAATAATGATGAATAAGACTGGTACTGCACCAATAGCTAAAAGACCTTATAGAATGGGGGTAAATGAATTAGAAGAACTTAAGAAACAGCTTAAGGAGTTGTTAGAGAAAGGGTATATACGCCCTAGTGCTTCTCCTTGGGGAGCACCTGTGATTTTTGTGGATAAGAAAGATGGTAGCCAAAGGATGTGTGTGGACTATAGGTCTTTAAATGAGGTTACCATTAAAAACAAATACCCTCTACCCCGGATAGACGATCTATTTGACCAACTTAGAGGAGCATGTGTGTTCTCTAAAATAGATCTCAGATCTGGGTATCACCAGTTGAAAATCCGGAACATAGACATTCCTAAGACCGCCTTCACAACGCGGTATGGACTGTATGAGTATACAGTGATGTCTTTTGGACTGACCAATGCCCCAGCTTACTTCATGTATCTGATGAATAAAGTGTTCATGGAATACCTAGACAAGTTCGTGGTGGTATTCATAGATGATATTCTAGTGTTCTTCAAAACAGAGGAGGAACATGCTGAACATCTGAGAATGGTTCTGCAGAAGTTAAGAGAGCATCAACTCTATGCCAAGAGGAGCAAGTGTGAATTTTGGCTGAAAGAAGTCTCTTTCTTAGGGCATGTTGTCTCTAACGGAGGTATATCCGTTGATCCTAGCAAGGTGCAAGATGTGTTGGATTGGAACCCGCCAACTAATGCCAGTGAAATCCGAAGTTTCCTGGGTTTGGCCGGGTATTATAGGAGGTTCATTGAAGGATTCTCCAAGCTCGCAAAGCCTATGACTGCCTTGTTAGAGAAGAATGCTAAGTTTGTGTGGTCTGATAAATGCCAAGCAAACTTCGAAGAGTTAAAGAAGAGATTAACCTCAGCACCAGTCCTAGTTCTGCCAGACTTGAACAAAAGCTTCTCCATCTATTGTGATGCATCTCGTCTTGGACTTGGATGTGTTCTAATGCAAGAAGGAAGAGTAGTGGCCTACGCATCTAGACAGCTGAGGAAGCACGAGGTGAACTATCCAACTCATGATTTGGAGTTAGCGGCTGTTGTCCATGCTCTGAAAATATGGAGACATTATCTAGTTGGGCATAAGTGTGATGTGTACACGGATCATAAAAGTCTGAAGTACATATTTACTCAGTCAGATCTGAATTTGAGGCAACGCCGTTGGCTAGAATTGATCAAAGACTATGACCTAGAGGTACATTATCACCCAGGAAAGGCCAATGTCGTGGCCGATGCCTTAAGCAGAAAAACCTATGCAAACGGTCTGCAAGTGGAATACATGTCAGCAGAGTTGAGAACTGAAATGGCATACCTTAATCTATGTTTTGCCAACAATGTGGTGGAAATGTCAGTTGAACCTACTTTGGAGAAAGAAATCCGTGAGGGTCAGTTGAAAGATGAGAAATTGAAAGAGATAGCAGAGAACATAGTGCTTGGAAAGGCACCAGGATTCAGGATGGATGATAATGGGACTCTTTGGTTTGGAAAAAGGATATGTGTGCCCGAAGTGAAAGCTATCCGTGATGCCATCTTGCGGGATGCACATGAATCTGCTTACTCCATACACCCCGGCAGCACCAAAATGTACTTGGATCTGAAAGAAAAATACTGGTGGTATGGTTTGAAACGAGATGTAGCAGAATATGTGGCTCTATGTGACACCTGTCAGAAGGTCAAAGCTGAACATCAAAGACCAGCAGGATTGTTACAGCCTATGCAGATACCCGAGTGGAAATGGGAAGAAGTGGGAATGGACTTTATTACTGGATTACCTCGCACACAAAGAGGTTATGATTCTATATGGGTAATAGTCGACCGTCTCACTAAGGTCGCTCACTTCTTACCAGTAAAGACCACCTATTCTGGGGCAAGGTTAGCAGAACTGTACATGGAGAGGATTGTGTCTCTGCATGGTGTTCCAAGGAAAGTAGTGTCTGACAGAGGGACACAGTTCACTTCTCACTTTTGGCATCAGGTACATCAATCTCTGGGAACTAAGCTGACGTTCAGTTCTGCATATCACCCACAAACAGATGGGCAGACTGAAAGGATAAACCAGATCTTGGAGGACATGTTGAGAGCATGTGCACTTCAGCATGGGGCTAGTTGGGATAAAAGCCTGCCATATGCTGAATTCTCATACAACAACAGTCACCAGAAGAGTCTGAAAATGGCTCCCTTGGAAGCTTTGTATGGACGAAAGTGTAGAACTCCCTTGTTCTGGAATCAGACAGGAGAAACTCAAGTGTTCGGACCGGATGTCCTTAGAAATGCTGAAGAACAAGTAAGGATGATCCGGGATAACTTGAGGATAGCTCAGTCCCGACAAAAGAGTTATGCAGATACTCGCAGGAGGGACTTAGTTTTCAAAGTGGGAGACTATGTGTATTTGAAAGTGTCACCCATGAGAAGCGTAAAGAGGTTTAACATGAAAGGAAAGTTGGCACCCAGATACATAGGTCCTTTCCGGATCTTGGCCAGACGTGGAGAAGTGGCCTATCAGCTTGAGTTACCTGAGAGGCTGTCAGGTGTACATGATGTGTTCCATGTTTCTCAGCTAAAGAAATGCCTGAGAGTGCCTGAAGAGCAAGTTCCCCTGGAAGAGATCAAGATAGGAGAGGATCTCACTTATGAAGAGTACCCTGTCAAGATCTTGGAGACAGCAGAAAGAGTTACCAGGAGCCGAGTTATCAAGATGTGCAAGGTTCAGTGGAACAGATATACAGAAGAAGAGGCTACCTGGGAAAGAGAAGAAGATCTTCGGAAATCTTATCCCCAGTTGTTTGAGTAAGCTCCAGTCGAATCTCGAGGACGAGATTCATCTTAAGGGGGGTAGAGTTGTAACACCCTAAAATTTCTCCAAAGCCAAATAGATGAAAATGCTTTAATTATGATTTTTGTGAGCATTTAACATAGGGGTTAAATAATTTTTGTTGAACTAAAATTATAGTGGCAACATGTTTATGCATTCATGCTGGTGCACTATATTTATTTGGGTGTTTGGTTTTTGCTAAAATTCAAATGAATTCAAATTTCAATTGAAAATGGTTTGAAAAGCCTTTAAATAAAAGGAAAAAAAAAGTTTTCTTTCCTCTCTCCCCTCTCCCTCTCCTTTTCGGCCCAAGCGGCTTGGCAGGCCCGCCGGCGCGCCCTTCCCCCTTCCCTTCGCTTCCCCGCGCTGGGCCTCCCTCCCTCCTTCTCTTCTCTCCTCCGCGCGGCCCAGCAGGCCGGCCCGCCCGCGCCAGCGTGCAGCTGCCGCGCTCCTCTCCCTCTCTCTCTCTGGCAGCCCGGGCCCGCCTGTCGGCGCCCTCTTCTTCCCCCTCCGCGCGATGCCGCCCGCAGCGCAGGGCGCAACCGCCGTCCCGGGTCGTCCGCGCGTCGTGCGGCCGCGCCCACGTCCTCATCTCCTCCTCGTGCTTAAAGCGGTCGCGCCGCCCCGCTCTCCCTCTTTTCCCTCTCTCGCTCTTGCCTCGGAGCACCAGAGCACCCGCGCCGAGCGCCTCCGCGCCTTTGCCGCCAACCGCCGCCGTCGCCTCGCCGTCCGGCAAGTTTCCGGCCGGATTCAACTCCCTCCAAGCTCCGCCGCGTCGTGGTGAAGCCGCCAAGCCTTCTCCCTCCTTCTCCTTCGTTTGGCCCCGCCCTAACCGCCTCTCCGTTCTTGCAGCTCGCTGCCGTCGCCCGGAGCTCCGTCGCCCGCCGTCGTTCCCCGCCGTCCGAGCTTCACCGCCGCCTCCTCCGCCGTGGTGAGGGTTCCCCTTGAGCTCCGCTCTCTCTCCCTTTTCTTGGTTTGTCTCGGGGCGCCTCCTTCGGCCGGGTCCGCAAGCGCCCGCGCGCCATCCATGGCGGGTGCGCGCACGCCGTCGCGCCACCCCGCGACGTCGCGGCCAGAGCCCGCGCGCGGCGCGCCGTCGGCTTGCCCCGCGCGCACAGCCCCTTGGTCTAGTCTGGGCCGTCCGTCCTCGATCCGACGGCCGACAGCGCCCGGTACCCCTTCGCCGACCATTTTTGCTAAAGAGACCCTGTGGAAAGCGGGAATCAACCCGCACTCCACCTGGCACTATTCGCTGTGCCTTGTTAATCTTGCAGCCTGGCCCCTGCGTTTCTTCGGAATTGAGGCGCAGTCCAGCCGGCTGCGGGATTTAATTTAAAATTCAATTTAATTTCCGATTTAAATTCAAATGTATTTCAGTCTATTTACAGAAATGCCACTACACTGTTTTGCTTATAAAATCCACGTTTTAGCTCCGATTTGATCCGTTCGAATTGCGTTAGCTTCGTAATTTAGTGCTCTATCCGTTTATGTCCCTGTTAGTCTGTTTTGGACAGGTTAGATGTAGGGTCCAAGTTAATCTTGTTTAGGGCTTTATATATGCCGTTTCGGTCGTAGCTCTCGCGCCGTAACTCCGTTTTCGATGAACCAAAACTTGTTGTGATCATAGAAATGCGTACTTCAGTTTTACCAAAGTTTTATTTCAGTTTATTACTGGTTGGTGTATTGTTCTAATAATAGCCTTGTTTGCATCGTGTATGTTTGCACCTGGAATGCGTGGTGATGTTTTGTGATCGAGTAGACGGTGAGTCGGTGTGGTGCGATCAGGACCCCTCGTTCAGTGACCAGCAGGAAGATCAGTTTTTCGACAACCAAGGCAAGTTAGCATGGGACCTCCTTGTTTACCTATACACTTTACTTTAATCACTCATTTATGCATGTGTCCAATTGAGCAACCTTAGAAAACCCACTTAGCTTTGTTATCTGTGATGTTCTTGTTTCCGTGGGATATATGCATATGGGTAGAATGCTAGTGCTAACTGACTTATAACTGATCCAGTCCAATGATAAATTTGTTCTCATGATGATATGTTGTTAAACGGTTAATAAAACTTGCTGTTAGCAAAAGCTGGGATTGATAGTGCTACCATGAGTGCTATATGGCTCTGGTTTTAGCTTAGTAAACTGGACCTTTTCTAACTTGGCAGCGGTGACCCGAAAGGGCGCAAAAGGGGCTTGCCACTTTGGGTGTAGGGCTGCTCCTGTTCCTATGTGTATAGCTGCGATGGCCTTGTGCCATAGGAAAGGGGGGTTACTACATCTGCCTGCCAAGGAAACCTAGCGGCCCTGACCAGTTAGACGAACCAGCGAAAGGCTTCATAGTGTGCCCTGCCGATCTACCTCGGTAGTGGATCAAGAGGTTGGCCGCCTCGGGCACAAGGGTAACACGGCTTATGGGTAAAGATGCACAACCTCTGCAGAGTGTAAAACTGTTATAACAGCCGTGCTCACGGTCACGAGCGGCCCGGAAAACTAGCAGAACTATGATACTTGAATAACTGTTACTTTATGTTGATGGCACCTTATGATGTCTTAATTATCTTTGTTGGACAAATGGATCATGGGTTAAGGGTTAAGCACAATACTCGTTTACCTTAATGCTAAAACTTGACCAACTTAAAAGCTAACTGCAGTCAGACAGTGTCAGCCTTTTTGAGCCTCATGAACCCTGTGTTAGCTTGCTAAGTACGTGGAGTACTTACGCTTGTTGTTTATCTTCTTTTTGGGCAAAATCCCGGATGGGTAGCAGATGAAGGTGCAGTTGGCGACTTTCCTGAAGACTACTAGGCTAGCTGTTCCCCCAGCCAACGTTTCCCTGTGGAGTTAGTTAGTGTTGTTAGCAGCTCAGTGATCTGTTGTTCAGTTTGATGTAAGACTCTTGTTTTAATACTATCGTGATGTAATAAACAATGTGATGATGCCACTCTTGTAATTTGTCTACTTATGTGTGTGAATATTTCCTGGGCACACATGAGTATGTTGACTCAACTTTATCCTTAAAGTTGGGGTGTGACACACATCTAGTACAAGACTAGACAATGGGTACGGTGGGTGGGACCTAGTTAGGTGGGTGTTATTCTATTAATCTTTTGCTCCTTTATAGTATAGTAGTAATAATAATATTATTATTAATGATATAGATAGATAGAGTAGATATAAATTACAACATACTCCCTATGTATCGCAAATAGAAGTCATTTTGGACAAGGTTTGGGTCAAACATTAGGAATATAAATCAGGTATAACTTTTAAATTATTGAGTTTAGAGATGTAAAAATCATATAAATAAATTTATCTTGAAAAGTACTTTCATAAAAATATACATATACCACTTTACAACAAATATTTTTAAAGAAACAAGTGGTCAAAGTTATACTTTGGGGATAGTGTCGTTGTCCTAAATGACTTCTATTTGCGATACGGAGGGAGTACATATATTAGTGTTGTAACAAAAGTCAACAGATTTGAATTCTGACATGGGTGTGCGCAATATATTTTCAGATGCAATTGGTACTAAGTTTGTTTAAGTCTATCATCATGGGGAATAGTGACACATGCCGCATTTTCCTCTAAATAGTGCTATAACAACATTGAGAGTTGTGTGCGCGTGCTTTCTGAGAGGTATGCATGTCTTGCAATTTTTTAAGTAATAGCTGGACAACCCGGAATACCTAGCCTAGATCTATTTCTAGCAAATGAACAAGTGTCTTTTGATAAACAAGCCACCCAACGATCTATGAGGCTCACCGTACATCCATGCCTAGTTTCCTGGCCTCTGTCACCCATAAATACACAGCGGCCAGCTACAACATCGATTGCCGAACACATCCATCCATCCCTCTCCACCAATCAAGAAGTAAACAAGGTTCTACTAACTTACTTGCTTGCTCACCAATGGCCTCCTCGTCCTCGTTACTGCTCGCGGTGGTGGTGTTGGCTGCACTAGTCGTCGGCTCATGCGGCACCCCGCTCACCCTCACAATTGGTGAGGACTCTAGCCCCACCAAACTATCCATCATCACCAACGTCGCCATCTCCGAGGTGTCGGTCAAGCCGGAGGGTGCCACAGATTTTACGGATGATCTCAAGGAGTCGGCAGCCAAGACCTTTACCCTCGACAGTAAGGAGCCTATCAAGGGACCTATCGCCTTTCGCTTCCTTGCGAAGGGTGGTGGCTACCGTGTTGTTGACAACGCCATTCCTGCCGACTATAAGGCCGGCTCAGTTTACAAGACCAGCGAACAAATCTAAGTAATGGACAGAGGTGCTCTTCAGCCGCATAAAGATTATATTGACCTCTAAACTAGACTTTTCAGAGAGGCGAAGGGTAAATAATGAGCATGCAAAAATGTCATTGTTCTCCTCTTTCATTTATTGGCATGGAGCTATATATGCACACACTTTACAATATTGTTTATGTATGGTAAAATAGTATTGTCAACCTTCATGTGGATGACTTTGTACTTTGCTTTTCTAAACTTCTAATACAAATATGTTTTTAAGAATCAATGAAGCATGTTTACCTTGTGTAGCAGGTCACAAATGCTATGGAAGTTGAATTTACACGTGGTCTTTTCCAACATAAACCTCTGTATGGACCAAACCACGACATGAAACTATAATCACAAACCTTTTTTCCAAAGTAGGCTATTTAGGATGCCCACCTCCAAAAATGGAGGTACTTTTGGAGGGAGGCCGCCTCCATTTATAGATTTTAGGAGGCAATTAGTTTTCGACAGCCTCCGTAAACCAATTTTGCGAGGTTGTTCGACAGCCTCCGTTAATAAAAATGCCCATCTCGGTTAATCCTAGGCATTTAACCGAGGCGATTTAATATATCTGGGTCAAACCATGACATGAAACTATAAAACACTTTCCACGCAACTACCTCGTAACGTTACGTCAACAAGATGCATGACATTTCATGCGTTCCTGGACACGACCTCAAAATACACCAACTATCATGAATATCAATTTTTGAATGACCAAATTCAAATATTTCATGCACCTATAGTTCAAATTTGAAACATTCCATAAAATTCAACAAAACAAAAGAAATTAACAAAATATATCAAAAAAAGTACAACCGAGTTGCAGGCCCAGATGCGTACACCAACTCCAGCGTCCACACCCACCTCAGTTCGTACACGGAGGTGTCGAGGTTAGTCCATGGGCCGGACTACGATCTGAGGACCGAGGAGCGCCTTGATCCTGAGCTAGTGATGAGGATTGGGCAAGGCAGGAAGCATTGTCGGTTCTACATTGGCGACGACATCCTCGACACGGGCTCTACTCCTACTCTCAACAGCCTACGAGCAGCGAGCACGAGCTCTAGCGTGCCCATAAGCCAACGGCCGACAATGGTGGTGACACTCCAGGTAAGTATTTCAGTTTCATTCGTCGTTCTTCCACTTTTACATTCCTTAGGTCTGCATTATTGAAACATTGAGGTCAAATGTTGCAGTCTGAACTGCAAGAACTTCGAGCCGAGCGAGAGGTCGAGCGTGAGAGGATACGAGCTTTGGAGGCCGAGCAAGAAGGTTTGGTCAAGTTCGTGCAACAACTTGGGCAGCAACAAGGTTGGGAGATCCCAGCACAGCTGCTTGCACCACCACCACCACCACATCGTCAAGAGTCTACTCCGGTGAGTATGAGTATGGATGTTTTACTTTCTTTGCTCATGCTTAGTGTCAAACCTAGTGATGGCCTCCGTGCCAGATTAATTGATGTGTCGGCCTTCGTGCCGAATTTGTTCATGTGTTGGCCTTCGTGACGGAATTGTGGTTGTCGGCCTTCGTGTCGACGTTTTTCTTGCAGGTTTTGGACACCTCCCGATGCAAGGGAGGTGCTGATGAAATTTTCAACTTTTCTTTACACTCCTTATATTTTTATCTTGTCACTCACGTGCGATCTCTTCTTTTTTTCGCAGCATCAATCGGGGGCGGCGTCGAACCAGGTCGGAGGGTCGCCAGCATCTCACATCGGGCCAACTGCACCCGGACCGTCGCCGGGATCGCACACTGGGGCACTGTCTCCATGAGCCGCTTGCGGAGTAGTTTCTATGTATTGAACTGTTGTGAACTATAGAGAGCTTGTGGATTTAAACTTGTTTGAAATATATTATGGATTTCAGACAAATTTGGTCGTTTGCTATATATAAATATGGGTTTTTATATATTGTTGTTGAATTGTGGTTTCTATTATATATATATATGCATTGTTGTTTACATGGAAAAGCAAAAAAAAAAGAATTTTAGAGGTGGCTTTGCCCAGTGCATTAACATTGCACTCGGCAAAGAATATATTTTTTCTAAAAAAATGGCTTTGCTTAGTGTCTCGTCAAGAGGCACTAGACAAAGATATTTTTTAAAAAAATAAAAATAAAAATTCTTTGTCGAGTGTTGCACTAGGCAAAGAAAAGGAAAAAAATGGCATCTATTGTTGCCCGACCGGGTCAAATCTTTGCCTAGTGCCATCACGGCACTAAGCAAAGACATGTTGCCCGACGGCGTCAAATCTTTGCCTAGTGCCATCACGGCACTAGGCAAAGTCTTTGCTGAGTGCCTGAAAGTCGACACTAGGCAAAGCTTGCTTTACCGGGAAGTTCTTCGTCGGAGGCTCTTTGCCGAGTGTTGCAGTAGGCAAAGCCTTTGCCTAGTGCAAAGATGCCTTTGCCAGTTGCAACAGGCACTAGGCAAAGCAGCTGGCTGCTGTAGTGCCCTTATGTATTTTTGATTTGTTAATTAATTTTCTTTACAGAATGTATAACCAAATTATAGCATATCGTTCCTCATATATCCTGCTGATAAAAAATGTTCCTATGGTTGTTCTTTCATTATTTGATCAATGAATAACAAAGAAAAGCGAAATAAAAAAAGCTGATTTAATATAATTAACTGTCCCTTGGAAAAAGAAGTCAGTGTTTTTTCTCTTTATTATTCCACTACCATTGTAAATCAGTTACAGTCCAGCATCCTCCCATTGGTCCATCACCAAGGACCTTCTTCTCCAAGTTGTTGTTGTGGCATTCAAAAAAATGGTAACCAGCCAAGACATGGCAAAACAACTCGATCTGACCCCCTTGACAAGGAAGAACATTTGACATAAGGAATGATATAGTGCAGTGCAGAAGCAGCGATGATTCCACTTGTCGATGAGTGACGCCACATCGTAATATGTGTTCATATCATACTCCATAGGTGCAGCACCATCATCTCATGACCAATGAACTGCTTCTTCACTGTAAGTGATCGATTTTGCTGTTGCTGTCCCACACTGAGTATATTTTAAACATTGGTTTGACGTCAATATTCCAATGGCACTCAGACATGACCCCCCTGTATGGCACAAGGGGTTACACTAGCACATCCACCATGTTTAAGTTGACACTGTTTTTCTCTGTTCGGAACATGCATGTGTGAATGGGCAGGATTAAGCTACTTTACCAATGCCATTCAAGGTGCTCAATTAGTACAGTATGAGTTCCCAATTCCTCACATGCCTATGTACTATACTAACAAAGCTACAAAAATTGTTTGTCCATCCATATTCCGTAAAGCTATAGTTCCAGAACTACCTCCTCTGTTTTGCACCTCCATGTTTTTTTATGGACCAGATGGAATATGTCACAATGATGGATGAGGTTAAAAAATACTGCATTATTTATGGACCAGAATTGTTTCATGTACTAGTGGCAGTAGCACACCTTCTATTGATTCATCTGTAGAAAGTAGCGTTGCAGTGGATCTGCTTCCACATTTTTCGAGTTCTGGAGGACCAATATGTGTCACACCCGGTTTTAAAAACAAAACCAGGTATATACCATATGTGAGCCCAGGAAGTCAAATCTCACATACAACTACAAATAAAGGGTAATATCGAAAGACAATGCTCTTATATAACGTATATAAAACAAAAGAACATAACCTTAAAGAGCAGACAGCGGAAAGACACTCCGATCTTCAGATGGAGACACCAACTTCACAGGGAACAACTGACTGGTTGACCACAAGCCTAAACTTCTCCAAAGCTTAACACTCTGAGGTGTGGGGAAAAGCAAGAGTGAGTCCATGTTGAACTCCACAAGTATAGCAACAAGTGATATAGATCACAAGTTTCATGATCAGTGTAACATAAATAATGAATAGCATAAAACGGTAAATAATGAACATGTTAACCAACATAAGTCATAATCTTAATGTAAAAGTCTTCAAGGCCGCTCGTGTCCTTGAGCAAGGCTGATATATCAGTTTAATAAACTTTGCGCAAAGGTGTACACTTTCACTGCGAGACGTGAATTGCCCTTTCGCCCGAGGTGATCAGCCTCTTAACTCACTTCCAAGGAAAGTCGGCAGGGTTCACGATGTAGCCTTTCAAAGGTTCGTCTAACAAGTTAGGGCCGCTAGGCTTCATTAGTCAGTCTGTGTGATACAACCAGTCCCAGGGATCCACAGTCTGTTGTCCCCCATTTGCGTCACAAGGGTAACCTCTAACAAGCTAGAAAAGGTCCTCATACTGAGCTAAAGCCAGAGCCATATAACCCCCAACAGTTGCACTGTAAATCCCGAAGGTGCTCGTACAGATAATTTCTTATGTTGCTAATAAGTCATTTTTATCATTCGATGCATACATTAATTAAGTAACATGATCATGATTGCGAAAAGAAAACTCGATTGCTATACTTGCCTTAAACTCAAGATCCTTCTTCTGTTGACTTATATACTTCCAAAGGTTGACTCTTGATCTTGAACTCTTGATCACGAACTTCTTCTTGATCACCAATGTACAACTCACCGACTGGACATACGATCACAGAACACCACACATGGATCCAAAGGCAATCATGCAAATCAATCATAGCCTATAATTAGAACAATACATCAATCATAAAAAAAACAAAAATAAAGAGCTTTGAAAACTGATCTATGCTTTACCACGATCACACAGACGCAAAGATCACGCTAAACGGAGCTATAACGAAAAAGATATGAACTAAACAAGATTAAAGACACTAATTACTAGATTAGATTTAACTCAAATTTTAATTATGAAAAACAGTATTGAAAGTTATATAGTTTGAAAGAACTTTTCGAAACGAACCTAACGCAAGTTAAACAGATCAAAACGGAGTTGAAATGTTTATTTTATAGACCTTTGAATTCAGTGGCAAACCTGTAAATAAAACAAACTTGATTTTGCAGTTTTAAATAAAAAAAACGAAATTGAAATTCGGATGGACTGCGCCTCGTTTAGGAGAAAGCGCAGGGGCTTGCATGGAAGTTTGTTAAGACTCAATGAACAGAGTTTGGTGGACTGCGGGTTGATGCATTAAAAACCACAAGGATTATTTTGCAAAACGGGAGGACGAAGGGGTATCACGCTCTTTGGCGCGTTGGTTCTTAGATGGACGGCTCAGATTAGACGGGCGCAGGGGCGGGCGGCGCTGACGCCGGAGGAAGGGACGGACGTGGCGACTTGTGGCGGCGCCATCGCCGGAGACTGCGGCGCTTGCTCGGCGCAGGGCTACAAGGCAGTAGAGACGTCAACTCTAGGCCCAAACGGAAGAGGAGATCAAGGGGAGCTTACCTAGGGCAATGAAAGGCACGGAGAGGGCTCGGTGGTGGCATAGAACTTGGTGGGGCGGTCGGCGGTCCTGAGAACCACGGCGAGAAATTAAAACATCAAAACAAGGAAGAGAAGGAGAAGGGTTCAGTTGGCTTTAGGGAGTCATCAAAGAGTTCGAAGAGGACCTCAGAGCAACGACGAAGCGACGACGACGGAGCTCAGCGGCGGTGGAATCTAGTTCGGCAGGGGAGCTCTCGGCTAGGGCAACACAGGAGACGAGGGCTCGTGATTTTTGGAAAATGAGAGGCGGCGGGGTACGGGGATTCTTATAAGACCGCTAGATTGGCCGAGGAGCAAAGGGGAGGGCGATCCCGTAGCTAGGGCGGAGTCAGTTTGGAGTCCCGGTTGTGTGCGATGCAAGGAAGAAGACGACCGACAGGCGGGGAACATCTGCTAGAGAGAGAAGGAGGGAAACGTGCGCGGGGGCGGCCGCTGACGGAGAGGACCCAACAGTCAGAGGGAGGGGGAGACGGGAGTGTCGGATGCTCTTGGGCGAAGCTGGGCCAGCTTCGCTGGTTGAAGCCCAGGTTGAGGAGGGGAAATGGAGGGGGTGAGGGTCGGGCCGGCTGGGCCAGGCACTCGGCCACCGGGAAGGGGAAAGGCCGAGTGAGGGAGGGAGAGGTTTGGCCGGGGAGCAGGCCTTCGGGCCAGAAACCAAAGGGGAGAGGGGAGAGAAGAAAATTTCCCTTTTCTTTTTCTTGTTTTGATTTTCCAAAAGGATTTTCAAACATTTCCAAAACAAATTTGAATTCCTTTTAGACTTTTGATTTGGATCTTGGGAGAACAATAAGTTTTTGAAACTTTTAACCTTTCCAAACTTTTTGAAAACAAAAAGTCTTTATTTTCAAAACCCTTTTCTAAGAAATTTCATTTTTTTAAAAAACATTTCGAGCTCAATTTGAATTTTAACCAAAACCACACATCACAAAAACTCAATTGCACCAACATGAATGCACAAACATGTTTCTAAAACCCTAAGATAAATTTTAATTTAGTGAAAACTTTTATTTCCCTACATTTTATGAGCACAAAAGTTCATAAATAAATCATTTTAACTCTAATTTTAGAAATGAAAAGTTCAGGGTGTGACAAATCTACCCCCTTAAAAGAATCTCGTCCTCGAGATTCGAAAGAAGAAGAACAAAGAGATAGAGATACTCTGGCTTTGAACATTCATCCGTACTTTCTCGAGTAACTTCATCCTACTTATCACGACCACTGTAGCAGTGAGGCTTTTTGAATCTTCGTGGAGTCGACTTATAGATGGTCAAAACCAACTTGCTCTGGGTATGTTGAAGATCGACTCTCATCTTACAACAAAGATCAAACTTGATGCATACTTGAGCTTCTTGAAAACAATCCAACATGTTACTAAACCCATGCAAGAAGACAACTGCTCTTGATAGTGACTTTTCAACCATAGACATAAACAACATCTCGCATCAAAACATTAGGATGTGAGAAACCTTCTTCTTGTGACTCCTTTATCTTGGCTACCCCCCTTAAAAAGGGTTGAACTAGGGGCACCAAGGGTAGCTTACATATTATTTTCAGCATGTTGACAGCCATACCAACTTCTGATATCCCCGATGAACTCATATGTAAAGGTAAGAACAAGAATTCTGAAATTTCTCGCGAGTAGCAAAACAGCAGTGCAGTAAAACAGCCATAACTCGAGCTCGGTTTATCCAATGAAGTTGCAGCTTACCTTTCTGGAAAGCTTATGAAATCCTCTACAACTTTCATGTAGAACACTTTTCCAGATTCTGTAGTTAAGGTCGTCGAAAACAGAAGACAACATGTAACATCCCAAAAATTTTATCATTTTGAAATAGGCAATATGATTTAATTTATGCATTTTATGTGTTGCATAAAAACCTAGATAATAAACTTTTGCAAAAGTTAAAATAAATCCTAGGCCAAAGACCATGTTAATGCATACATGCTGGTGCATACTTTATTTTTGTGATGATTGGTTTTGGTTCAAAACTGGTTTGAATTCAAATGAGTTTCAAATTTGCTTTTGAAAACATGTTTCTGAAAATGGAAAACCATTTCTTCTTCTCCCTCTCCTTTTCTATCCTTTTGGCCTGAACCAGCCTGGCCGGCCCGCTCCTTTCTTCTTGCCGGCCTGCCTTCCTCCCCTCTCCATCGCTCGCGTGGGCCGCCGCCCGGCCCAGCTCTTGCGCTTGCGCGCAGCGCCGCAGCCCTGCAGCCGCTGACCAACATGGCCCGCTTGGCAGCCGCCTTGCCGCCGCGCACGCTCGTTCCCCCATCGGAGTCCGACCCGAACACGAACCAGAGCTCCGGTCTCCATCGAATCCACGCCTCCTCTTTGATTTTTCATCCGGTTTGGAACCCTCACAAAACCCCGAGCACCTGCCGCCTCTTTCCCTGCGAAAAGCTCTCGTTCTCGTGCCCTAAATTGCTCCCGCGACAAGCTCTGCCGCCTCCGAGTCTCCGCCGCCGTCAACCCGACGCTTCAACGAGTTCCAACGCTCGCAAGAGGTCCCTAGAGCTCCGTCTTGATCTCTCGAAGCTAGCCGAGTTTTTTTCCCTCTTTTTCCCCCTCGTTTTGGTGCCTTAATCCCTCGCCGTCGTTGCAGAGCCCCGCTGTCCGCCTCGCCGTGCAATTCGTCGTCCCAGAGCCGTCTCCGACCTCGTCCGTGCCCTAGGTGAGTTCGTCTTGACCTCGTGGTTCGATTGGACCAACTCCCGTAGTCTCTTCTGCACCGTAGCGCAAACCCGACCTAGCTCCGCCGTCTCCGGCAATGGCGCCGCCGTGAAGCATCCCCTCCTCCGTGCCGGCGTAAAAGCGCCGCCGGCTCCTTCCAGATCTAATCTGAGCCATCCATCTGGGAATCAATGATCTCCATCAGCCGATACCCCTTCGGCGTCAACTTTGCATAAGAGCCCTTACACCTTTTCGGGTCTAAACCCGCGGTCCATGATGCACTGTGCTCTGTGTCTGCGAAATCTTCCGTCTACACCCCTGCGTTTCTTCCAAATTGAGGCACAGTCCAGTCGATTCTGCAAATTCGATTTAAATCGTTTTAAATTCAAATTCGATTTCAATTTATTTACAGTTTTGCCACCAGTTTCAAATGCTTATAACTTCTACGTTTTTAGTCCGTTTTAGTCCGTTCAAGTTGCGTTAGATTCGTTTTGAAAAGATCTATCTATCTGTACGAAAATATATACTGTTTTCTGTAATTAAAATTTGAGTTAGGTTTAATCTACTAACTAAGGTTTTGTAACTTGTTTAGCTCATAAACTTTCGCGTTATAATTCCGTTTTTCGTGATCTTCGCGTTTATGTGATCGTGATAGATCGTAGTTTCTATTTTCAAACTTTTTATATTATTTTCTTGCTATTGGTGTAATGTTCTAATTATAGCTTGTTTGCTTTGCATGATTGTTGTCCCGATGATTGTGTGTTGATGTGGTAATCGAGTATAGACGGTGAGACATACGCTGGTGATCAGGAGCCCTTCTACGACAACCAAGAGCAACCAGAGTTCTCTGAATCAGGAGAGTATAGCATGAGATCCTCCTAGTTGACCTATTCACCATGAAACATCTAAATTCATATGCATGTGTCTAATTTTGATCTCCTATCTAGTTTATCCTAGATATTTGACCCGTTACCTTGTTAACCATGGGATGCTATGCATATGGGTAGAATTTTGCTAGAGCTTTACTTAAACCAAACATGATCTAATAACGGTGAATAAAACTTGATCTTTTTAGCAACATGGTTTAGGACCTCCTGTCAGCAAAAGCTGGGACATACAGTGCAACCATGAGGGTTATATGGCTCTGACCTTAGCTCAGTATAAGGACCTTTTCTAGCTTGTTAGTGGACACCTGTATAGGTGCGTTGGGTCTTGCCGAGCTGGATTTAGGGCGGCTACTTTCACCTTGCCTGCGTTGCCGTAAGGTTGGGAGACCCTTCTTCCCCTTGCCTTAAGACCTAGCGGCCCTAACTTGTTAGACAAACCTTTGAAAGGCTTTGCGTGTATCCTGCCCGCTCACCTCGGAAGTGTTATGGGAGTAATTAACCCGGGCATCTGGATATCACGACTCATCGGGTAAAGTGTACAACCTCTGCATAGTGTAAAACTGATATATCAGCCGTGCTCACGGTTACGAGCGGTCCGGAAAACTCACAGATTAGTTGTTATATGTTGTTTATTTATGTTGCTTATGTTGATTACCTTATTGCTATGTTTCAGTTATTATGATCATGTGGATTGGGTTAAAGCATACATATATGTTCACCTTAATATTAAAATGTTGCCAATTAAAAGCTACTGCAGTTTAACCAGTGTCAGCCTTGTTTGAGCCTCATGAACCCCATGTTACACTTGTTAAGTACGAGATGTACTTATGCTTGTTTATTTCTTTCTACTTGGATAAAAATCCGGGATGGGTAACAGATTGCTATGGTAATGATGACTTCCCTGAAGAGTTCTAGTCTTGCTGTCAACCAGTCATCTTCCCTGTGATGGAGCTACCGCGAGAGATACTTTATTTATCCGCTGCTATGTAAAGACTTTGAATAATATTCGTTATGTAATAAACATATGTGATGGTACTTCTTAATTTGTGGCTTATGTGTGTGATTGATCTCTGGGCACACATGAGTTTTTGCATTCAATTTTGTTCTTAAAATTGGGTGTGACAAATTGGTATCGGAGCTATGTTGACTGTAGGACGCAAGCCTAGTTAGTTATGGTCGTTTTAGTGGTCTTTGCTTCTCATTCTTGCTATTTGTCTTATCCTTGTTAATTTATCAAAATTATATGCTTCTCTCTACTTGCTCTATTATATAAATATATTGATTCTATTGTATCTGTCTCATGGTCTACTCCATAGATGGCTCGTCGCACCGCCAGCAAGACTATCGGTGGTCGCATGAGGTCAGGCCTGAGGGCAGGCAACCCCGTTCCGCAAGCACCCCAGGAGCCAGAACCGCAAGAGGTGGAACCACAAGAGCCGGCACCGCCAGTGCCAGCACCTCAAGAGCCGGCACCACCAGTACAAGCACCCCCAGTAGTACCAGCGCCCCAGGAGCAAGCACCACCAGCACCACCAGCACCTGTACCACAAGCTCCAGCTCCACAAGCTCTAGTACCTCCCGCGCCAGTGCCCCCAGAAGTGCTGGAGGTCGAAGACGATGAAGAGCTCCTGATGGGATGGGACGTGGACTCCGGGTATCTCGTCGGAGCGCCCACAGCTGCCCAGAGTCCCTCACATCATAGGCTGATGGTACTTTTTGATGCCTACTACGCCGACAAGAACATCATCGTACAGTATACCCACTAGAGGTACAGCCATCCCCTGGAAAGGACCTACTGGAAGGCAAGGATGATTGTCGCCGTCTGAGAACCAGAGAGTGGCCTATACCTGCATGAGATGGTGATTGGCCACAGGGCTCGTCGGTCCTCTCTAGCGTCAGCCTTGGAAGTCGTGGCAGTTGAAGCCTACAAAGCATTCCGGGGTCGTCGCATTGAAGACATGAGGGATGATGCATACCGCTACCTGCCTTATTGGAACAATGAGAATAGGGAGGCTATGGTAGAAGACCCTCATGCAACTCCAACCGTGAAGGCCACACGAGACTTTCTCCTCGACAGGGAAAGGTCCAACGCGGACTTGGAGAAGGAGGTGATATCCCTGGGGAAGGATCTCAAAAGATGCTATAGCACCATAGATGGGCTCTTGGAACTGCTCGACCAACCCCCTATGTACAAGAGGCTCCGCGAACCGCTCTACAAATAGGCATAGGTCACCCTTTTATGTAATAAAACGATAGTAGTAAGCGTTTTGTTGAGACTAGTTAAATTTTATGCTAGTGTGCTTCTTTATGTGTGAGGTTGAACTATTATTATGCTTATGTGTGATTTGGTTCTTTGTAATGAGTGTTGAGATATTGTAGGCTTGTCTACAAATCTCATAGTTATACATAACGCTTATGAATAATAAGAGGGTTAGTTATATCTTGTCCTATGCTGTTTTCTGGAGCAACCTGTGATCTTTTGGTTATATCTCAAGTTCTGTTCGCGCAACATGGCTGAAAACTTTATGGTGGAAAATAGACTCCTGTATCTAACCAATGCCTCTGGAATCGCTTCAATAGCTGTTATGGTTTGTGAGATATGGCTGTTTCAAGTTAGAGATTGTGTGCAGTTCTGAACTCTGGACAGATTTGTTTGTTCTCTGTTTTCGACTAAGTTAACGATAGAATCTGGGAAAGTTACTTGAATAAAAGTTGTAGATAATTTCGTCGTCTTTCCAACCGTATATGGCACGCCCTGTTTGGAGTTCTGGAACTCAAGTTATGACTGTTTTTCTGTACTGCTGTTTCTGGATCTCGCCCAGAAAATTTTCAGATCTCATGTTTCTTCTCGTATAAGTGATCTTTTCTTGAAAAGTTCGCTAACCTTGATCCCTGTTTGGAAACACAGATGACTGCCAGAGGAGGTGGTATTGGAGGTGGACGTGGACGTGGCCGTGATCGTGGAGCACCTGTTAACCCACCACCACCACCCCCAGTTGACATTCAGCAGTTGATCGGCATCCAAGCCCAATTTATGCAAACCATGATGCAACATATGCAGAATCAGCCAGTTGGAGGAGCACCACCGATGCAAGTGAGGGACAAGAGGGGTGAGTTTTTGAAGGGTCACCCGCCAGTGTTCTCTCATGCTGCTGATCCCCTGGAGGCTGATGACTGGCTTTGTGCTATTGAACGCCAGCTTACCATCGCGCAATGCAATGACCAGGAGAAGGTGCTCTATGCTTCTGGTCAGTTGCAAGGAGCTGCTCTGGATTGGTGAGAATCGTTTCAGTTCGGTCGCGCCAACAATGCCCCAGCTGTCACATTTGAGGAGTTCAAGAGCAACTTCAAATCGTACCACATCCCTGCTGGCTTGATTGAGTTGAAGCAGGAAGAATTCAGATCTCTACGCCAAGGAGCCATGACTGTTGCCGAGTACCATGACAAGTTTGCTCAATTATCACGCTATGCCCCTACCGATATTGCTCTGGATGCTGACAAGCAGCGTCGCTTCCTTAAGGGTCTGAATGATGGACTAGCACTGCAGCTAATGTCCAATGAGTATGCCAGCTATCAGACCTTAGTCAACCGTGCTATAGTGGTTGACAACAAACGCAAGGAGATGGAGGCTAGAAAGAGGAAGCTCCAAGGTTAGTCGTCTGGTAGTAACAACCGCCCTCGTCCTAACTTTACACCAGGCAACCAGCAGAGGTACCAGGGACCTACTACTCAGTGGAACCGCAACCAGGGACAACAACGTCCGCCATACCCGCAACAGCAGCAGAATAATACTCAGGCCCAGCGCCAAGGCACCCCCAACAATGCTCCCATGAAGAGTAGTGCACCCAACACCCCCGTCAAGAATGTAACACCCAATGTCTGTTACCGTTGTGGTGATCCCGGTCACTATGCCAACCGCTGTCCGAAGAGGCAAGATCAGCTCCCACCTCAGAATAATGGGCAGAAGGGAAGGCAGCAAGCACCGCCTAATGCGGGCAAGGTGAATCACGTGTCCGCAGAGACCGTGCAGGAAGCGCCAGAAATTATGCTTGGTACGTTCAACATCAGTTCCATCCCCGCTACAGTTCTTTTCGATTCTGGTGCATCGCATACTTTTATATCACATACATTTGTTAGAATGCATAATCTACCTGTTAGTCTCATGAAAACCCCTATAATGGTTACCTCACCGGGTGGAGGTTTGCAAGCTACGCTTCAGTGTTTGCCGCTAGACGTGTCCTTAGGGGGGGTAAATTTCTCAGTATCCCCAATTGTGCTGAGAACAGCTGGTATTGATTTGATACTGGGTATGGACTGGATGAAGAGGTGCAAGACAGATATACAGTGTCAAGATAAAGTTGTGACAGTTACCACAGCTAAGGGAGACAGAATCAGTGTGAAGGTAGTGCTACAACCAACACCAACCGCAACTGTGAACCAGATGAATGAAGAGGTTTTCCTGGAAGATCTAGTGGTGGATGAGTTTCCGGATGTGTTCCCCGAGGACTTGCCAGGTATGCCACCTGATCACGACATTGAATTTATTATTGAACTTTTACCTGGAACTGCACCCATAGCTAAAAGACCATATAGAATGGGAGTACCTAAATTAGAAGAACTTAAGAAACAAATTAAAGAGTTACAAGAAAAAGGGTTTATTCATCCTAGTTCATCACCTTGGGGAGCTCCTGTTATTTTTGTTGACAAGAAGGATGGTGGTCAACGGATGTGTGTTGACTATAGATCGCTTAATGAAGTTACTATCAAGAACAAGTACCCGTTGCCGAGGATTGATGATCTGTTCGATCAACTTAAAGGTGCATGTGTGTTCTCTAAGATTGATCTGCGTTCTGGTTATCATCAGTTGAAGATTTGGGCATCTGATATACCAAAGACAGCTTTCACTACCAGGTATGGGTTGTATGAGTATACAGTCATGTCATTTGGATTGACCAATGCACCTGCCTACTTTATGTATTTGATGAACAAGGTGTTCATGGAATATCTCGACAAGTTCGTAGTTGTGTTTATTGATGATATTCTGGTATACTCTAAGAACAAGGAAGATCATGTTGAACATCTGAGGTTAGTACTACAGAAACTCAGAGAACACAAGTTGTATGCCAAGCGCAGCAAGTGTGAGTTTTGGCTGAAGGAAGTTTCTTTCCTTGGACATGTTATTTCTAATGGAGGCATCTCAGTAGATCCAAGCAAGGTTGAAGATGTGTTGAACTGGAAGCCACCAACGGATGTGACCGAGATTCATAGTTTCCTTGGATTGGCTGGTTACTACAGAAGGTTCATTGAAGGATTCTCCAAGCTTGCTAAGCCAATGACAGCTCTGCTAGAGAAGAATGCTAAATTTGTCTGGTCTGATAAGTGTCAGGCTAACTTTGAGGAGTTGAAGAAACGTCTGACCACAGCGCCGGTGTTGATACTGCCAGATCTGAGTAAGGATTTCTCTATTTATTGTGATGCATCTAGTCAAGGTTTGGGTTGTGTTCTTATGCAAGAAGGGAGGGTTGTAGCATATGCATCGAGACAGTTGAGAAAGCATGAGCTGAATTATCCCACACATGATCTAGAGTTGGCAGCTGTTGTCCATGCATTGAAAATTTGGAGACACTATCTAGTGGGTCACAAGACAGACATCTATACTGATCATAAGAGCTTGAAGTACATCTTCACTCAGTCTGATTTGAATTTTAGACAACGCAGATGGTTGGAATTGATTAAGGACTATGATTTGGAAATACACTACCATTCCGGAAAGGCTAATGTCGTAGCAGATGCCTTGAGCAGAAAAAGCTATGCCAATGAGATCCGAATTGCTTCTATGCCATATGAGTTGTGTGCTGAATTTGCACATCTAAATCTGGGAATTGTGACCAACAGAATGGAATTGGTACTTGAACCGGTATTGATGCAAGAGATACGTAAGGGTCAGATGGCAGATGAGAAGTTGAAGCAGATAGCAGATAATATTGTTCTTGGCAAAGCATCAGGTTTTCGGTTAGATGATGATGGTACGTTATGGCATGGGAATAGGTTATGCGTGCCAGAAATCAAGGAGATACGTGAGACTATACTGCGAGAAGTGCATGAGTCAGCTTATTCCATTCATCCTGGAAGCACTAAGATGTACCTTGATCTGAAGAAAAAGTATTGGTGGGATGGACTGAAAAGAGATGTAGCCGAGTACGTCGCTATGTGTGATACCTGTCAAAGAGTAAAAGCAGAACATCAGAGACCCGCCGGTCTGTTGCAACCGATGAAGATACCTAAATGGAAGTGGGAAGAAGTCGGTATGGACTTTATAGTTGGGTTGCCTCGTACTCAGAGAGGATACGACACCATATGGGTAATAGTTGATCGATTGACCAAAGTTGCTCACTTTATACCGGTCAAAACTACCTATACAGGAGCTAGATTGGCAGAATTGTATATGGAACAGATAGTATGTTTGCATGGAGTGCCTCGAAAGATTGTGTCAGATCGTGGTACTCAGTTCACCTCTCACTTTTGCAGATGATACATCGATCATTGGGTACAAGGTTGAACTTCAGTACTGCTTATCATCCTCAGACTGATGGATAGACGGAAAGAACAAATCAGATTCTGGAAGACATGTTGAGAGCTTGTGCATTACAGTATGGCACCAGTTGGGACAAGAATTTATGTTATGCAGAGTTCTCGTACAACAACAGCTATCAGGAGAGTCTTAAGATGGCACCGTTTGAAGCTTTATATGGGAGACCGTGTAGAACACCGTTGTTCTGGGATCAGACAGGTGAAAGTCAAGTGTTTGGACCTGATGTGTTAAGGAATGCAGAGGAACATGTCAGAATAGTCAGAGACAACCTGAGGGCAGCTCAGTCTCGACAGAAGTGTTATGCAAACAACCGTCGTCGAGATCTATCTTTTGCAGTAGGTGACTATGTCTACCTGAAGGTGTCACCGATGAGAGGTGTGAAAAGGTTCAATAAGAAAGGAAAGCTAGCACCAAGGTATATTGGACCGTTCAAGATTCTTGAAAGACGTGGTGAAGTGGCATATCAGTTAGAGTTGCCTGAAAACTTGTCAGGAGTGCATGATGTGTTTCATGTTTCTCAGTTGAAGAAGTGCCTACGAGTGCCCGAAGAGCAGATACCGTTGGAAGAGCTCACAGTCAAGGAAGATCTGACTTATGATGAGTATCCGACAAAGATTTTAGAAACAGCTGAAAGAGTTACCAGGAGCAGAGTAATAAAGATGTGCAAGGTTCAATGGAATCAGTACTCAGAAGTAGAGGCAACTTGGGAAAGAGAAGAGGATCTGAGAAAGTCTTACCCGCAGTTGTTTGAGTAAGCATAGCTGGAATCTCGAGGACGAGATTCTTTAAGGGGGGTAGAATTGTAACATCCCAAAAATTGCATCATTTTGAAATAGGCAATATGATTTAATTTATGCATTTTATGTGTTGCATAAAAACCTAGATAATAAATTTTTGCAAAAGTTAAAATAAATCCTAGGCCAAAGACCATGTTGATGCATACATGCTGGTGCATACTTTATTTTTGTGATGATTGGTTTTGGTTCAAAACTGGTTTGAATTCAAATGAGTTTCAAATTTGCTTTTGAAAACATGTTTCTGAAAATGGAAAACCATTTCTTCTTCTCCCTCTCCTTTTCTATCCTTTTGGCCCGAACCAGCGTGGCCGGCCCGCTCCTTTCTTCTTGCCGGCCTGCCTTCCTCCCCTCTCCATCGCTCGCGTGGGCCGCCGCCCGACCCAGCTCTTGCGCTTGCGCGCAGCGCCGCAGCCCCGCAGCCGCTGACCAGCATGGCCCGCTTGGCAGCCGCCTTGCCGCCGCGCGCGCTCGTTCCCCCACCGGAGTCCGACCCGAACACAAACCAGAGCTCCGGTCTCCATCGAATCCACGCCTCCTCTTCGATTTTTCATCCGGTTTGGAACCCTCACAAAACCCCGAGCACCTGCCGCCTCTTTCCCTTCGAAAAGCTCTCGTTCTCGTGCCCTAAATTGCTCCCGCGACAAGCTCCGCCGCCTCCGAGTCTCCGCCGCCGTCAACCGGACGCTTCAACGAGTTCCAACGCTCGCAAGAGGTCCCTAGAGCTCTGTCTTGATCTCTCGAAGCTAGCCGAGTTTTTTCCCCTCTTTTTCCCCCTCGTTTTGGTGCCTTAATCCCTCGCCGTCGTTGCAGAGCCCCGCCGTCCGCCTCGCCGTGCAATTCGTCATCCCAGAGCCGTCTCTGACCTTGTCCGTGCCCTAGGTGAGTTCGTCTTGAGCTCGTGGTTTGATTGGACCAACTCCCGTAGTCTCTTCTGCACCGTAGCGCAAACCCGAGCTAGCTCCGCCCGTCTCCGGCAATGGTGCCGCCGTGAAGCATCCCCTCCTCCGCGCCAGCGTAAAAGCACCGCCGGCTCCTTCCAGATCTAATCTGAGCCATCCATCTGGGAATCAATGATCTCCATCAGCCGATACCCCTTCGGCGTCAACTTTGCATAAGAGCCCTTACACCTTTTCGGGTCTAAACCCGCGGTCCACGATGCACTGTGCTCTGTGTCTGCGAAATCTTCCATCTACACCCCTGCGTTTCTTCCAAATTGAGGCACAGTCCAGTCGATTCTGCAAATTCAATTTAAATCGTTTTAAATTCAAATTTGATTTCAATTTATTTACAGTTTTGCCACCAGTTTCAAATGCTTATAACTTCTACGTTTTTAGTCCGTTTTAGTCCGTTCAAGTTGTGTTAGATTCATTTTGAAAAGATCTATCTATCTATACGAAAATATATACTGTTTTCTGTAATTAAAATTTGAGTTAGGTTTAATCTACCAACTAAGGTTTTGTAACTTGTTTAGCTCATAAACTTTCGCGTTATAATTCCGTTTTTCGTAATCTTCGCGTTTATGTGATCGTGATACATCGTAGTTTCTGTTTTCAAACTTTTTATATTATTTTCTTGCTGTTGGTGTAATGTTCTAATTATAGCTTGTTTGCTTTGCATGATTGTTGTCCCGATGATTGTGTGTTGATGTGGTAATCGAGTATAGACGGTGAGACATACGCTGGTGATCAGGAGCCCTTCTACGACAACCAAGAGCAACCAGAGTTCTCTGAATCAGGCAAGTATAGCATGGGATCCTCCTTGTTGACCTATTCACCATGAAACATCTAAATTCATATGCATGTGTCTAATTTTGATCTCCTATCTAGTTTATCCTAGATATTGGACCCGTTACCTTGTTAACCTTGGGATGCTATGCATATGGGTAGAATTTTGCTAGAGCTTTACTTAAACCAAACATGATCTAATAACGGTGAATAAAACTTGATCTTTTTAGCAACATGGTTTAGGACCTCCTGTCAGCAAAAGCTGGGACATACAGTGCAACCATGAGGGTTATATGGCTCTGACCTTAGCTCAGTATAAGGACCTTTTCTAGCTTGTTAGTGGACACCTGTATAGGCGCGTTGGGTCTTGCCGAGCTGGATTTAGGGCGGCTACTTTCACCTTGCCTACGTTGCCGTAAGGTTGGGAGACCCTTCTTCCCCTTGCCTTAAGACCTAGCGGCCCTAACTTGTTAGACGAACCTTTGAAAGGCTTTGCGTGTATCCTGCCCGCTCACCTCGGAAGTGTTATGGGAGTAATTAACCCGGGCATCTCGATATCACGACTCATCGGGTAAAGTGTACAACCTCTGCAGAGTGTAAAACTGATATATCAGCCGTGCTCACGGTTACGAGCGGCCCGGAAAACTCATAGATTAGTTGTTATATGTTGTTTATTTATGTTGCTTATGTTGATTACCTTATTGCTATGTTTCAGTTATTATGATCATGTGGATTGGGTTAAAGCATTCATATATGTTCACCTTAATATTAAAATGTTGCCAATTAAAAGCTACTGCAGTTTAACCAGTGTCAGCCTTATTTGAGCCTCATGAACCCCATGTTACACTTGTTAAGTATGAGATGTACTTATGCTTGTTTATTTCTTTCTACTTGGATAAAAATCCCGGATGGGTAATAGATTGCTATGGTAATGATGACTTCCCTGAAGAGTTCTAGTCTTGCTGTCAACCAGTCATCTTCCCTGTGATGGAGCTACCGCGAGAGATACTTTATTTATCCGCTGCTATGTAAAGACTTTGAATAATATTCGTAATGTAATAAACATATGTGATGGTACTTCTTAATTTGTGGCTTATGTGTGTGATTGATCTCTGGGCACACATGAGTTATTGCATTCAATTTTGTTCTTAAAATTGGGTGTGACACAACAGAAACTATTTGTGACACCCTGAAAAATCACTTTTGAGAAAAATAGAATTTAATATGAATTTATTTATTTGTTTTTCATGCAACACATAGGCCAAATAATAATTTTTGGTGAATTAATAATTTATCTCGGAGTTTAGAAACATTTTTGTTGCATTCATGCTGGAGCATAATATTTTGCTTGAGTGTAGGAATAGTGTTGAGTGGTTCAAATTCAAATTTGATTTGAATTTGGACAAGTTTTCAAAAGGAAAATAAAAGAAAAGGCTTTTCTTTTTCTATCCACCCCTCCCTCACTCTTTTGGCCCAGCCAGGCAAGCGGCCCAGCCCGCGTCGCCTTCTTCCCTCCCACTTCCCGCCTCTCCCCGCTCAGGCCTTGGCCTGCTCGGCCCGCTCGCCGCGCGCTCGCCTCGCGCGCCGCTCGGCCCAGCGCCCCGGCCCGCTCGCCCCGCGCAGCACGCAAGCGCCGCTGCACCCCGCCTTCACCCACTGACCAGCCGGGCCCACGCGTCAGCGCGCGTTCGCCCGCCTGCCGCTTGGCCCCACCTGTCAGCCCCACGCCCCTTCCCCTACCTCGCGACGGCCGAGCTCCCGCCGCCGCCGCACCCCTCCCTCTCCCGTAACCGCCCGGGAGTGGCATTCAAGGCCACTCCGGCTTCCATGAAGCCCCGGTGGACTCCTCCGACTCCTCGCCGTCCACCCGAGCCCTATAAAGCCTCGGGCGTGGCCGCTCGCCCTCTCCCTCGCCACCCCGCTCTCCCCAGCCTCTCTGCCGCCGAGCCGAGGTCCCGCCGACCGCCCTAGCACCTCCCCGAGCCGCCGAAGGTGACGCCGCGACCGCCCGTGTGGCTTTGGTGCCCTTCTTTTTGGTGTTTGCGCAACCAGAGCTCACCCCCGAGCCTTTTTCCCTTTCGCAGATCTCCCCGCCGCCGTTCGTCGCCTCGGTGAGCTCCCTCGCCGTGGCCGAGCTCGCTGTCGAGTTCGTCGTCCTCCCGAGCCCGGTGTAGTCCGCGTGGTTAACCGAGCCCGGGAGCACCTTCCAAGCGACCTCCCGAGCCCAACCATGGCGCGCCGCCGCTCGCCGGAGTCCCCCGCCGCCGCTCGCACCGCCGCATCCACCCTCGCCCGTCCGATCCGCGTTGAGCGGTCAGGATTAGAGCACCGCCCCCGAAGGGGTATGCACCGGTCGCATGGACCGGTGGGCCAGCAGCCGCGCGTGGTCCACCGCCAGCTGGTGGACCCGCCCAATCCCATCGCGCCGCGTGGCGCCGTGTCGGCGCCAGCGCGGCAGCCGCAGCCGCTTTTGCGAAAAAGCCCCCGAGCTTTCTGTTAATCAACCCGCAGTCCTGTCCAATTCAAGATACTTTCTTTTCAGTCCTGTTTTCTTTCGGTTTAGCCCCTGCAGTTTCCGTATATAGAACCCGCCGTCCATACCGCATAGAAAATCAGGTTTTATTTGTTTTAATTCAAAATCAAGTTCGGTTTATTTACAGAAATGCCATTTGCACCTTGTTTTCAACATAGCTTTTGATTTAAAACTCCGATTAGAGTGATTCTTGCGCTCACGTGTTCGTAGAAATGCGTAGAATAGTTTTAGAAGCTTTTTATCTTATTTTAGTACTGATTGATGTACTGTTCTAATAAATATATATTTTTGTTTGCATGTAATGACTGTTTGGATGCTATGATCGGTGATTCTATATCGAGTCCAGACGGTGACGTGTTTGAGGAGCAGGCTTCGCAGGAGCAGTACCAGGACCAAGCGTGTGACCAAGGCAAGTACAACCCACGGTTTCCTTGTTACCTATTTAATGCAAGACCTAGTAAATCATTATGCATGTGTCTAATATGATGAACCATAGGATCATACTAGTTTCCTGAAACTGTATACCTTGAACCTATGGGAGGGTTTTGCACAATATGATTAGAAATGCTAAGCGCTATATAAATGCTAATTGTTTAATACTGATTAATGACTATGGAACAAATGTTAAAAGAGGCTTTTTAACCACGTTTAGGGCACTGGAGCCTGGTGTTGCTCAGTGACCCACCCCAGGGACTATCTTTTAAAGCGACCACCCGGGAGATCCCGTGCAACCTTGGGTATTATATGGCTCTGATCTTAGTTGTGTAACTAGACTTTCTCTAGCTTGTAGTAGTTACCGAAAGGCGCTAGAGGGGGGAACTGGGTTAAAGAATGGCTTCCTTGCCAATCAAGATGTGTACTGGTCGGCTGTCAGGTGTGCCATCTTGAAGGGGGCCTCCATTCGCCTGGAAGCCGAAACCTTGCGGCTACTACTTGTTAGGGTAGCTAGTGAAAGACTACGTAGTGAAACCCTGCCGTACTTCCATAGAGGAGGTAATGTGGGATTGGCTCTCCCCGGCATATGGGAATCACGACCTAAGGTGAAAGTGTACAACCTCTGCAGAGTGTAAACCTGATATATCAGCCGTGCTCACGGATACGAGCGGCTCGGATCCTTTATAAGTGGTTCATGGTGGGGTATGTTGGTGGTTTGTGGCTTACCTCTTGTTAACATAAAAATGATCATACTTTTGGGACAACAGGGATCACATTCTTAGTAATGAAAGGATAATCTTAGAATATGTTTAAGATAAAATGCTAACCGCAGTCAACCAGGTCAACCTTTTTAGCCTTGCATCCCCCGTAGTTGTACTTGCTGAGCATGGTGAGCTGACGCTTGTCGTTGGTTCACATAAAAATCCCGGATGGGTACCAGATGAAGGAGAATACGAGGAGTATCCAGAAGATGTGTCGGACTTCTGAGGATGGCGTACCCCCAGTCGGTGTCCCTGTGGAGTGATGTCACGTCTACGCTACCGTTGTAATAATGGGCCGTTGGCCGATGTGATGAAACAATCTCATGTGATGTAATAAGTTATTAAACGTTGTTCGTGCTGTAATGATATACATTTTGTGGTATATGTGGATTTGGGACCCCCTGGGCCCACATATGCTTTACCTCGGTTTTATTCGTAAATCCGGGTGTTACAAATTGGTATCAAAGCCGAACTGACTGTAGGACGCTACCCTAGATAGACTGGACACCCCTTTTTCCTAGGAGTAATTTCCAAAAATTTTTTTTTGCTTTTTGTAATTTATAAAATTTCCAGTACTCCTCTGTCTTTCATAAAACTTTTTACCGTACCTGACTCTTATTTAAAATTTGTAGATGGCACGGACCAAGCAGACCGCTCGCAAGAGCACTGGAGGACGTGCACCGACCCGCGCCGAGTACCTCCGTCTGTTCCGTCAGCAGAGGCAGGAGGCCGAGGAGGAGCTCGAGGAGCAGCAGCAGGCTGCAGGTGGAGACCCCAGCGACGACTCCGGAGACTCGTCTGACGACCACTCCTCCGATGACTCTTCCGACGACCACTCCAGCTCCGACTCCAGCGACTCGCACGACGACAGCGACGACAGTGGTTCGAGGACTCCCGAGTACCACGTCCAGGACGAGGATCCCACCTGGATCCGGAAGACCCGCACCACCGAGGAGGGCGACGACTTCTACCACCCCAAGCTCCTGAAGCTCGTCGACCTGCACTACGGGCCTCGTCGTAACACGGTGGAGTACCGCAGCCGGTCGTACACCCACCCAGAGCACACTGGCTACTGGGTCACGAAGGCGTTCGTGAAGACTTGGGACGAGGAGGACAAGACTTGGGTTGTTCGTGACGTCATCTGCGCTCTGAGCCCGACCCTCGCCCGTGAGTTCGGCGTGGAGGATGCAGCTAGGCAGGCTTGCCTTGTCTTCCGCAACAGGTTGCTTCCGACCATCCAGCAGGATGACGACCGCTACTTCCCTCGACGCCGTACCTTGGACGACGGCTGTGATGTTGCACGGGTGCAGCAGCATGAGAGTGCTAGGTTGATTGCGACAGTACGCTTGGTGGTCGCTCTCAACACAGCCCTGGATCGTGCTATGATGGATCAGAGGACTCTATGGATTGAGACGGAGAGGTTGCAGCGTCGGATCGACTCCCTCGAGCGCCAGGTGCGACGTGGAGTCCAGCCGCAGGACACCCTGCCAGTCACCATAGCGAGGGACCCTGCTATCGTCGTTCAGCGCAAGAGGCACCATCCGAGTTGCACCTGCACCCGCACGAGCTACGACCCATAGGAGCCTCATCCTAGATCAGGCCAGATCGACAGTTACGCGAGTTTGAGTCAGTGTTGAGTCAGTGTCTTGTTGTCGAGTCTTGGATGAACCTTGAGTTTAATAACGTGTTTTAATGCTTGTGTTGATGATCATGTAATGATTTGGATCTTTGCATGATTGAGATGAGTGTGGGGCATGTCCACACCATCTTAGTACTCTTAATGTGATAATAATAATAGTAACGTTGGGTTCTATATCATCTTTTCTTGCATCAGTTTTCTCGAGCAGTTTTCTTTTGTTATCTATATCTCTGACAGTGCTTTATCATACAATACAAAAAGAGCTTATGAGGCCTATACATATGTTACAGATGGTTGACACCAGGAGAACCCCTGGAGCAGGAAACCCACCACCACCACCTCCCAATGTGTCAATAGAACAACTCCTGGCTATGCAGACACAGCTCATGCAACAGATGACCAATGCCATCCAGAACAACCAGAATCATCCACCCCCACCTCCACCTCAAGTTAGAGATAAGCGAGGTGAGTTCATGAAGGGACATTCGCCTACCTTCGACCACTCCCCAGATCCACTTCAGGCGGATGACTGGCTCCGGGCAGTTGGACGCCAGTTGGAGATCGCGCAATGCAACGACCGCGAGAAGGTCTTGTATGCATCGGGGCAACTCCAAGGAGCAGCTCTTGATTGGTGGGAGACCTACCAACAAGCGCACCCCAACCCCAACCAGATCACGTGGCAAGAGTTCCGCGACAGTTTCCGCACGCATCATGTGCCGGCGGGAACAGTACGTTTGAAGAGAAAGGAGTTCTTAGCTCTGAAGCAAGGAAGCATGTCTGTTAGCGAGTATAAGGACAAGTTTACACAGCTCTCCTGCTATGCACCTCGGGACATTGAAGAAGACCTTGATAAGCAAGAGCTTTTCATGGAAGGCTTGAATGATGGAATCCAGTATCAGCTACTCTCTCACACCTTCGCCAACTTTCAGCAGATGGTTGATAAGGCGTTGGTAATTGAAGGAAAGAGGCATGATATGGACGCCAAGAAGAGAAAGTTTCAGAACCAGCATTCCGGAAGCAGCAGCCGTCCGCGTTTTTCTACGGGGTACGGCAACCAGCAGAGGCAGTATGGGCAATCGGGCAATGACCAGCGCAACCAGAACCAGCAGAGGACTCCTCAGCAGACTCAACAAAATCAGAGTCGTGCACAGACCCCTCGCCAGGGACAGACTGGTGGAACACCAGTGAAGAACTCACCCAACACACCGGCCACTCCAACAAACAACAAGTGTTTCGTCTGTGGTGACGTTGGGCATCTCTCCTACCATTGTCCCAAGAAGACGGGACAAGGATCCCAAAGCAACCAGAAGCTCAACACCCACACGCCAAGCCGTCCAGGTCAGCAGAACTATGCTCGTGGCAGGGTGAACCATGTGACAACAGAGTCAGCTCAGGGCGCCCCAGATGTTGTGATCGGTACGTTTCCAGTTAACTCCCACTCTGCTTTAGTTTTGTTCGATTCCGGAGCATCGCATTCTTTTATATCTGCACACTTTGTGAAGAGGCATACACTACTCATGCATACCATGGACAAGGCCATGCTTGTTAGTTCACCAGGTGGTGAAATGAGAGCAAGCTTGCGCTGCCCAAAAGTTAAGGTTAACATAAGGGGGGTAGACTTTTTATCCGATCTGATGGTGTTAAACACATATGGGATCGATGTCATTCTGGGTATGGACTGGTTGACAAGGCATGATGCAGTTATTCACTGTGCAACAAGAACCGTACAGCTGAAAACTTCAGAAGGTGAAGTAATAGAGTGCAAGGCAGTATCACCTACTCTTGAAGTATGCCAAGTGAATCAGATTAAGGGATCAACGACTGATGATATTCCAATAGTCAGAGAATTCCCGGATGTTTTTCCCGACGATCTGCCAGGTATGCCACCTGAACGTGAAATTGAATTTATAATAGATCTTTTACCTGGCACTGCACCAATAGCAAAAAGACCTTATAGAATGGGTGTTAATGAGTTAGAAGAGCTAAAGAAACAAATAAGAGAGTTACAGGATAAGGGTTATGTTCGACCTAGTTCCTCACCTTGGGGAGCACCTGTGTTGTTCGTAGAGAAGAAAGATGGGACTCAAAGGATGTGCATAGATTACAGATCCTTGAATGAAGTGACCATAAAGAATAAGTATCCTTTGCCTCGGATTGATGACTTGTTTGATCAGTTGAGAGGAGCATGTGTTTTCTCTAAGATAGATCTTCCATCTGGATATCACCAGTTGAGAATTCGAGCGTCAGACATACCAAAGACTGCTTTCACCACCCGTTATGGTTTGTATGAGTTCACAGTGATGTCTTTTGGTTTGACCAATGCACCAGCTTACTTCATGTACCTAATGAACAATGTATTCATGGAATATCTGGACAAGTTCGTTGTGGTTTTTATAGATGACATTTTGGTGTATTCCAAGAATGAAGAGGAACACGAGGAACATCTGAGGCTAGTGTTGCAAAAGCTCAGGGAGAATGAGTTATATGCTAAGTTGAGCAAGTGTGAGTTTTGGTTAAAGGAAGTATCCTTTCTTGGGCATGTTATCTCTAATGGTGGAGTAGCAGTGGACCCGAAGAAAGTTCAAGATGTGTTGAGTTGGAATCCACCCAAGGATGTCAGTGAGATTCATAGTTTTCTGGGTATGGCCGGATACTACCAAAGATTCATAGAAGGGTTTTCCAAGCTTGCCAAGCCAATGACCGGTTTGCTAGAGAAAAATGCTAAGTTTGTCTGGTCAGAAAAATGTCAAGAAAATTTCGAGGAGTTAAAGAAGAGGTTGACAACCGCACCAGTGTTAGTTCTGCCAGATCTCACCAGAAGTTTCTCGATATACTGTGATGCATCCAAGCAAGGTTTGGGATGTGTTCTTATGCAAGATGGCAAGGTAGTGGCATATGCGTCACGGCAGCTAAGAAACCATGAACTTAACTACCCGACTCATGATCTAGAACTGGCCGCAGTTGTGCATGCCTTGAAAATATGGAGACACTATCTGATAGGTCACAAGTGTGAGATTTACACCGATCATAAGAGCTTAAAGTATATCTTTACTCAGTCAAATCTGAATTTGAGGCAAAGAAGATGGTTGGAATTGATCAAGGATTATGATCTCAAAGTACACTATCATCCAGGAAAAGCAAATGTTGTGGCAGACACTCTTAGTCGGAGAAGCTATGCGAATATGGTTAACGCATCTCAGTTTCCGGCAGAGTTAGCAGAAGAGTTTGGAAAGTAAAACCTAGCAATCGTTGCACACACAGTGGAGTTAGAAGTGGAACCTGTTCTTGAACAAGAAATTCGTAAAGGTCAGTTGAAGGATGAGGACATCATAGCCATTGCAGAACGCATAGTAGTTGGCAAATCACCTGGTTTCAGAATGGATGAACAAGGGACGGTGTGGCATGGTAAGAAAATCTGTGTGCCGGATATCAAGTCAGTCAAGGATATGATTCTTAGTGAAGCTCATAACTCAGCATACTCAATTCATCCAGGTGGTACAAAGATGTACCTAGATCTGAGAGAAAAGTATTGGTGGTATGGTATGAAAAGGGAAATAGCTGAATATGTTGCAATCTGTGATACGTGTCAAGGAGTTAAAGCAGAACATCAAAGACCCGCAGGACTGCTTCAACCCAAGAAAATTCCAGAATGGAAGTGGGAAGAAGTGGGAATGGATTTCATTGTGGGCTTACCCCGTACTCAGAAAGGTTATGATTCAATATGGGTTATAGTGGACCGGTTAACCAAAGTGGCACATTTCCTTCCTGTCAAAACCACTTACACAGGAGCTAAGCTAGCAGAGCTTTATATGGAAAGGATAGTATGTTTGCATGGAGTTCCTAAGAAGATCGTGTCTGATAGAGGAACTCAGTTTACATCTCAGTTTTGGCAGAAGTTACATGAATCACTGGGAACCAAGCTCAACTTCAGCTCAGCATATCATCCGCAGACTGATGGGCAGACAGAAAGAACGAATCAGATTCTCGAGGATATGTTACGAGCATGTGCACTTCAGTATGGAATCAGTTGGGACAAGAGTTTGGCTTATGCAGAGTTTTCATATAACAACAGCTATCAGAAAAGTTTAAAGATGTCACCTTTTGAGGCACTATACGGAAGGCAGTGTCGAACTCCTTTGTTCTGGAACCAAACGGGTGAAAGTCAAGTTTTTGGACCAGAAGTTTTAAAAGAGGCAGAAAATCAAGTTCATATAATCAGGCAGAATCTGAAAATAGCTCAGTCAAGGCAGAAAAGTTATGCAGATAACAGAAGACGAAATCTGGAGTTTGAAATCGGGAATTATGTGTATCTAAAGGTATCACCTATGAGAGGAACCAAGAGGTTTCATGCCAAAGGCAAGCTAGCACCCAGATATGTGGGACCGTTCAGAATCTCAGATAGAAGAGGTGAAGTGGCTTATCAGCTTGAGTTGCCAGAAAGTCTTTCAGGGGTACATAATGTGTTTCATGTATCGCAGTTAAAGAAATGTTTACGAGTACCTGAAGAATAGTTACCTTTGGAGGAATTGGACATCAAGGGAGATCTTACCTGTGCAGAATATCCTATCAAAATCTTGGATACCGTAGAGAGAATTACTCGGAGTAAGATAATCAGAATGTGTAAGGTTAAGTGGAATCGACACTCTGAGGATGAGGCCACTTGGGAAAGAGAAGAGGATCTAAGATCAGAGTATCCCAATCGTTTTCTATCTTCCGAATCTCGAGGACGAGATTCATCCTAAGGGGGGTAGGTTTGTGACACCCTGAAAAATCACTTTTGAGAAAAATAGAATTTAATATGAATTTATTTATTTGTTTTTCATGCAACACATAGGCCAAATAATAATTTTTGGTGAATTAATAATTTATCTCGGAGTTTAGAAACATTTTTGTTGCATTCATGCTGGAGCATAATATTTTGCTTGAGTGTAGGAATAGTGTTGAGTGGTTCAAATTCAAATTTGATTTGAATTTGGACAAGTTTTCAAAAGGAAAATAAAAGAAAAGGCTTTTCTTTTTCTATCCACCCCTCCCTCACTCTTTTGGCCCAGCTAGGCAAGCGGCCCAGCCCGCGTCGCCTTCTTCCCTCCCACTTCCCGCCTCTCCCCGCTCAGGCCTTGGACTGCTCGGCCCGCTCGCCTCGCGCGCCGCTCGGCCCAGCGCCCCGGCCCGCTCGCCCCGCGCAGCACGCAAGCGCCGCTGCACCCCGCCTTCGCCCACTGACCAGCCGGGCCCACGCGTCAGCGCGCGTTCGCCCGCCTGCCTCTTGGCCCCACCTGTCAGCCCCACGCCCCTTCCCCTACCTCGCGACGGCCGAGCTCCCGCCGCCGCCGCACCCCCTCCCTGTCCCGTAACCGCCCGGGAGTGGCATTCAAGGCCACTCCGGCTTCCATGAAGCCCCGGTGGACTCCTCCGACTCCTCGCCGTCCACCCGAGCCCTATAAAGCCTCGGGCGTGGCCCCTCGCCCTCTCCCTCGCCACCCCGCTCTCCCCAGCCTCTCTGCCGCCGAGCCGAGGTCCCGCCGACCGCCCTAGCACCACCCCGAGCCGCCGAAGGTGACGCCGCGACCGCCCGTGTGGCTTTGGTGCCCTTCTTTTTGGTGTTTGCGCAACCAGAGCTCACCCCCGAGCCTTTTTCCCTTTCGCAGATCTCCCCGCCGCCGTTCGTCGCCTCGGTGAGCTCCCTCGCCGTGGCCGAGCTCACTGTCGAGTTCGCCGTCCTCCCGAGCCCGGTGTAGTCCGCGTGGTTAACCGAGCCCGGGAGCACCTTCCAAGCGACCTCCCGAGCCCTCCCATGGCGCGCCGCCGCTCGCCGGAGTCCCCCGCCGCCGCTCGCACCGCCGCATCCACCCTCGCCCGTCCGATCCGCGTTGAGCGGTCAGGATTAGAGCACCGCCCCCGAAGGGGTATGCACCGGTCGCATGGACCGGTGGGCCAGCAGCCGCGCGCGGTCCACCGCCAGCTGGTGGACCCGCCCAATCCCATCGCGCCGCGTGGCGCCGTGTCGGCGCCAGCGCGGCAGCCGCAGCCGCTTTTGCGAAAAAGCCCCCGAGCTTTCTGTTAATCAACCCGCAGTCCTGTCCAATTCAAGATACTTTCTTTTCAGTCCTGTTTTCTTTCGGTTTAGCCCCTGCAGTTTCCGTATATAGAACCCGCCGTCCATACCGCATAGAAAATCAGGTTTTATTTGTTTTAATTCAAAATCAAGTTCGGTTTATTTACAGAAATGCCATTTGCACCTTGTTTTCAACATAGCTTTTGATTTAAAACTCCGATTAGAGTGATTCTTGCGCTCACGTGTTCGTAGAAATGCGTAGAATAGTTTTAGAAGCTTTTTATCTTATTTTAGTACTGATTGATGTACTGTTCTAATAAATATATATTTTTGTTTGCATGTAATGACTGTTTGGATGCTATGATCGGTGATTCTATATCGAGTCCAGACGGTGACATGTTTGAGGAGCAGGCTTCGCAGGAGCAGTACCAGGACCAAGCGTGTGACCAAGGCAAGTACAACCCACGGTTTCCTTGTTACCTATTTAATGCAAGACCTAGTAAATCATTATGCATGTGTCTAATATGATGAACCATAGGATCATACTAGTTTCCTGAAACTGTATACCTTGAACCTATGGGAGGGTTTTGCACAATATGATTAGAAATG
Organism: Coix lacryma-jobi var. lacryma-jobi; assembly: GCA_009763385.1. Lineage (NCBI taxonomy): Eukaryota > Viridiplantae > Streptophyta > Magnoliopsida > Poales > Poaceae > Coix > Coix lacryma-jobi. The sequence goes on from CM019829.1 coordinate 33,466,173, forward strand.
CTAAGCGCTATATAAATGCTAATTGTTTAATACTGATTAATGACTATGGAACAAATGTTAAAAGAGGCTTTTTAACCATGTTTAGGGCATTGGAGCCTGGTGTTGCTCAGTGACCCACCCCAGGGACTATCTTTTAAAGCGACCACCCGGGAGATCCCGTGCAACCTTGGGTATTATATGGCTCTGATCTTAGTTGTGTAACTAGACTTTCTCTAGCTTGTAGTAGTTACCGAAAGGCGCTAGAGGGGGGAACCGGGTTAAAGAATGGCTTCCTTGCCTATCAAGATGTGTACTGGTCGGCTGTCAGGTGTGCCATCTTGAAGGGGGCCTCCATTCGCCTGGAAGCCGAAACCTTGCGGCTACTACTTGTTAGGGTAGCTAGTGAAAGACTACGTAGTGAAACCCTGCCGTACTTCCATAGAGGAGGTAATGTGGGATTGGCTCTCCCCGGCATATGGGAATCACGGCCTAAGGTGAAAGTGTACAACCTCTGCAGAGTGTAAACCTGATATATCAGCCGTGCTCACGGATACGAGCGGCTCGGATCCTTTATAAGTGGTTCATGGTGGGGTATGTTGGTGGTTTGTGGCTTACCTCTTGTTAACATAAAAATGATCATACTTTTGGGACAACAGGGATCACATTCTTAGTAATGAAAGGATAATCTTAGAATATGTTTAAGATAAAATGCTAACCGCAGTCAACCAGGTCAACCTTTTTAGCCTTGCATCCCCCGTAGTTGTACTTGCTGAGCATGGTGAGCTGACGCTTGTCGTTGGTTCACATAAAAATCCCGGATGGGTACCAGATGAAGGAGAATACGAGGAGTATCCAGAAGATGTGTCGGACTTCTGAGGATGGCGTACCCCCAGTCGGTGTCCCTGTGGAGTGATGTCACGTCTACGCTACCGTTGTAATAATGGGCCGTTGGCCGATGTGATGAAACAATCTCATGTGATGTAATAAGTTATTAAACGTTGTTCGTGCTGTAATGATATACATTTTGTGGTATATGTGGATTTGGGACCCCCTGGGCCCACATATGCTTTACCTCGGTTTTATTCGTAAATCCGGGTGTTACACTATTCTAGATTCCAGACAGCACAGATGCATCGACTTGTAAATTTCATAACTCCAAAACCATAACAACTATCAGGGTGGTTCTTGCGCTTAGAGAAAGATCATGAAGTCTACTTATGTCCAGAATTGTTCCATGATTTTTGAACATCTATAAACAGAGATATAAGCTGATAAAGACAGACTGTTCCGAAAGGATTAGGATAGAGGAACAGAAGAAACAGAAACCCAACCTTCTATGCATGAACCACTAGTAGAGAAAGGGCCTTTAGTCCCGGCTAAAATGGGCTTTTAGTCCCGGGTATGCCAACCGGGACTAAGAATTCGGGACTAAAGGTCCCGGCCTTTAGTCCCGGGTGCATTCAACCGGGGCTAAAGGTCCACAGAGGAAAAATAAATATGTGCTGTGTGAGATTCGAACTCAGCACATCTCGCCTCAGGCACGCTTACCAACTGAGCTACGCAACTCACGTGATGTAGTTCTGGACGTTTTCCTTTTGAATCCACTCGGGAAGGACCTTTAGCCCCGGTTGGTAACACCAACCGGGGCTAAAAGGACCTTTAGTCCCGGTTGGTAACACCAACCGGGGCTAAAGGTTCACCCTTTAGCCCCGGTTGGTATTACCAACCGGGACTAAAGGTCCAGCACCTTTAGTCCGGGTTGATAATACCAACCGGGGCTAAAGATTCACCTTTAGCCCCGGTTGGTAACACCAACCGGGATTAAAGATCTTTAGCCCCGGACGCAATTTTTATTCGAGACTATAGCTCAATTGATAGATCGTCCAAAGGCCTGTTCTCTAGTAGTGAACTTTTAAGCCTATAAACTAAACTTAAATGAAGTTGTGAGGAAACCCACAAAATCATTGCACTCATTATAAAGATGCAAAAGAAACATTATCATAAGGACAAGCAACAAACATCACAGGTTCACAAGCCACACATGGGCCAAGGACTTGACTTAACTTCGTTACTAACGTTTCATTACATAAGGGCTCAAGAACTACTAGAACACGATACATCTGCAAGAACATCAAGGGAAGCTTTTCTTGTACACTCTTCATTTGTCAACTGCTATCAGGGACTTCCTTTGCATCAGGCATTGACATCACTTGTTGATAGCTACTCTGTAGTGACTGGGCTCGGGCCACTTCCATGAATCGACTGTTGATCTTTTTGGGGCAGGATCTGATATAATGTCCTTGCTGTTGACAATGATAACATCTTCCTTTGGTTCGATCTGTTGCGATAGAAGTGTTGTTTGATGTGCTGCCATCTTGCTGACTCGGAGGATTGACTTTTACCAGTTTATTCTGCTTCTTAACTCGCTTTGGTGGTTGGAATTCTTTGTAGGTGATTGTCCATCCATCTATGTAAACCTCATGTGGAAAGTTCTTAACTGGAGGAGCTTCTAAATGCTGCTGATCTAGGCTTGTCTGAACAAGGGTTGATACTGGATGTGATACTGGGGTAGAACTCAACTGTTGGTGACGTATCAACGGTGGTTCGAATGAATTTGCTTTCCTCTTCTTATCTTCCTTGACTTCACCACTTGGGTTCACTTTGACCCCATCCTTGGTTGACTTCTCTTGAAGACAAGAATTCTCATAATGCTTGCAACAAAGACATCGATCCTGAACCTCTTGCATCTTACTGTTGCTATCTTCCAACAGACTCGCTTCACATTCATTGGGTGATAATGGCATACCTCGATATTCAATCCTTTCGCCTGATGGTGTTCTTAAAAACACTGAACGTCGGGAATAATTGACCTCACTTTTACGACCCCTTAACCATCCATGTCCAAGGATAACATCGATTCCTGAGAGTTCCAAAACATTCAGTTTCACTATGAATTCACTCTCTTTTATCTGGACTCTAACATCTCGACATTCATGGTTTGTCTCAATTTCTCTAGTTGGTGTGCGAACTACTATGAGCTTCTTTGTTGGCCATTCCCTTATCTTCAGGCGAGCTACAAACTTGGCAGAGATGAATGAGTGCGAGGCACTAGGGTCAAAAAGAACCATGGCAGTTACGGAATTGACTGGGATCATGCCATACACAACTTTCTTTGTTCCATGAATAGTGGTCATATCCACATGCCTCAATTTTCCGTAAATGTAATCTTGCTCCACTTCATCACCTTGTAACTGTTCTTTATGGCTTCCTTCCACGTTGGTTGGTCCGTGTGTTGCGTCTTGCTGTTGCGTCATTCTTCCTAGGTCTTGACTTTGCATAGTGATCAGCTTCTGTTTGTTAACTGCGGTCAGAGATGACATAGCTTGGTCAACGATCCATCTACTTAGACAGAGGGAAGTTTTCAAAAGCAATCCAAGGCAAGGAGTGAAGGTGAGAGCAAGATTTTAAATTTTAAGCAACAAGGAGGAGACAAATAACAAGGGTAGAAGATACAATAGAGAAGAAAATACCAAGGTTGATAGAACAAGAGTTCTATAGCAATTTTTAAAAGCTTTAAAACAACCAGTTTCTAACTAGGCTTGCGTCCTACAGTCAGCATTGCTCCGATACCACTTTGTCACACCCGGTTTTAAAAACAAAACCAGGTATATACCATATGTGAGCCCAGGAAGTCAAATCTCACATATAGCTACAAATAAAGGGTAATATCGAAAGACAATGCTCTTATATAACGTATATAAAACAAAAGAACATAACCTTAAAGAGCAGACAGCGGAAAGACACTCCGATCTTCAGATGGAGACACCAACTTCACAGGGAACAACTGACTGGTTGACCACAAGCCTAAACTTCTCCAAAGCTTAACACTCTGAGGTGTGGGGAAAAGCAAGAGTGAGTCCATGTTGAACTCCACAAGTATAGCGACAAGTGATATAGATCACAAGTTTCATGATCAGTGTAACATAAATAATGAATAGCATAAAACGGTAAATAATGAACATGTTAACCAACATAAGTCATAATCGTAATGTAAAAGTCTTCAAGGCCGCTCGTGTCCTTGAGCAAGGCTGATATATCAGTTTAATAAACATTGCGCAAAGGTGTACACTTTCACTGCGAGACGTGAATTGCCCTTTCGCCCGAGGTGATCAGCCTCTTAACTCACTTCCAAGGAAAGTCGGCAGGGTTCACGATGAAGCCTTTCAAAGGTTCATCTAACAAGTTAGGGCCGCTAGGTTTCATTAGTCAGTCTGTGTGATACAACCAGTCCCAGGGATCCACAGTCTGCTGTCCTCCATTTGCGCCACAAGGGTAACCTCTAACAAGCTAGAAAAGGTCCTCATACTGAGCTAAAGCCAGAGCCATATAACCCCCAACAGTTGCACTGTAAATCCCGAAGGTGCTCGTACAGATAATTTCTTAAGTTGCTAATAAGTCATTTTTATCATTCGATGGATACATTAATTAAGTAACATGATCATGATTGCGAAAAGAAAACTCGATTGCTATACTTGCCTTAAACTCAAGATCCTTCTTCTGTTGACTTATATACTTCCAAAGGTTGACTCTTGATCTTGAACTCTTGATCACGAACTTCTTCTTGATCACCAACGTACAACTCACCGACTGGACATACGATCACAGAACACCACACATGCATCCAAAGGCAATCATGCAAAGCAAACATAGCCTATAATTAGAACAATACATCAATCATAAAAAAAACAAAAATAAAGAGCTTTGAAAACTGATCTACGCTTTACCACGATCACACAGACGCGAAGATCACGCTAAACGGAGCTATAACGAAAAAGATATGAACTAAACAAGATTAAAGACACTAATTACTAGATTAGATTTAACTCAAATTTTAATTATGAAAAATAGTATTGAAAGTTATATAGTTTGAAAGAACTTTTCGAAACGAACCTAACGCAAGTTAAACAGATCAAAACGGAGTTGAAATGGAGATTTTATAGACCTTTGAATTTAGTGGCAAACCTGTAAATAAAACAAACTTGATTTTTTAGTTTTAAATAAAAAAAATGAAATTGAAATTCGGATGGACTGCGCCTCGTTTAGGAGAAAGCGCAGGGGCCTGCATGGAAGTTTGTCAAGACTCAATGAACAGAGCTGGGTGGACTGCGGGTTGATGCATTAAAAACCACAAGGATTATTTTGCAAAACGGGAGGACGAAGGGGTATCACGCTCTTTGGCGCGTTGGTTCTTAGATGGACGGCTCAGATTAGACGGGCGCGGGGGCGGGCGGCGCTGACACCGGAGGAAGGGACGGACACGGCGACTTGCGGCGGCGCCATCGCCGGAGACGGCGGCGCTTGCTCGGCGCAGGGCTACAAGGCAGTAGAGACGTCAACTCTAGGCCCAAACGGAAGACGAGATCAAGGGGAGCTTACCTAGGGCAATGACAGGCACAGAGAGGGCTCGGTGGTGGCGTAGAACTTGGTGGGGCGGTCGGCGGTCCTGAGAACCACGGCGAGAAATTAAAACAGCAAAACAAGGAAGGAAGAGAAGGAGAAGGGTTCAGTTGGCTTCAGGGAGTCATCACAGAGTTCGAAGAGGACCTCGGAGCAACGACGAAGCGACGACGACGGAGCTCAGCGGCGGTGGAATCTAGTTCGGCGGCGGAGCTCTTGGCTAGGGCAACAGAGGACACGAGGGCTCATGATTTTTGGAAAAGGACAGGCGGCGGGGTACGGGGACTCTTATAAGACCGCTAGATTGGCCGAGGAGCAAAGGGGAGAGCGATCCCGTAGCTAGGGCGGAGTCGGTTTGGAGTCCCGGTTGTGTGCGATGCAAGGAAGAAGACGACCGACAGGCGGGGTCCATTTGCCAGAGAGAGAAGGAGGGAAACGTGCGCGGGGGCGGCCGCTGACGGAGAGGACCCAACAGTCAGAGGGAGGGGGAGAAGGGAGTGTCAGATGCTCTTGGGCGAAGCTGGGCCGGCTTCGCTAGTTGAAGCCCAGGTTGAGGAGGGGAAATGGAGGGGGTGAGGGCCGGGCTGGCTGGGCCAGGCAATCGGGCCACCGGGAAGGGGAAAGGCCGAGTGAGGGAGGGAGAGGTTTGGCCGGGGAGCAGGCCTTCGTGCCAGAAACCAAAGGGGAGAGGGGAGAGAAGAAAATTTCCCTTTTCTTTTTCTTGTTTTGATTTTCCAAAAGGATTTTCAAACATTTCCAAAACAAATTTTAATTCCTTTTAGACTTTTGACTTGAATCTTGGGAGAACAATAAGTTTTTGAAACTTTTAACCTTTCCAAACTTTTTGAAAACAAAAAGTCTTTATTTTCAAAACCCTTTTCTAAGAAATTTCATTTTTTTAAAACATTTCGAACTCAATTTGAATTTTAACCAAAACCACACATCACAAAAACTCAATTGCACCAACATGAATGCACAAACATGTTTCTAAAACCCTAAGATAAATTTTAATTTAGTGAAAACTTTTATTTCCCTACATTTTATGAGCACAAAAGTTCATAAATAAATCATTTTAACTCTAATTTTAGAAATGAAAATTTCAGGTGTGACAAATCTACCCCCCTTAAAAGAATCTCGTCCTTGAGATTCGAAAGAAGAAGAACAAAGAGATAGAGATACTCTGGCTTTGAACTTTCATCCGTACTTTCTCGAGTAACTTCATCCTACTTATCACGACCAGTGTAGCAGTGAGGCTTTCTGAATCTTCGTGGAGTCGACTTATAGATGGTCAAAACCAACTTGCTCTGGGTATGTTGAAGATCGACTCTCATCTTACAACAAAGATCAAACTTGATGCATACTTGAGCTTCTTGAAAACAATCCAACATGTTACTAAACCCATGCAAGAAGACAACTGCTCTTGATAGTGACTTTTCAACCATAGAGATAAACAGCATCTCGCATAAGAACATTAGGATGTGAGAAACCTTCTTCTTGTGACTCCTTTATCTTGGCTACCCCCCTTAAAAAGGGTTGAACTAGGGGCACCAAGGGTAGCTTACATATTATTTTCAGCATGTTGACAGCCATACCAACTTCTGATATCCCCGAGAAACTCATATGTAAAGGTAAGAACAAAAATTCTGAAATTTCTCGCGAGTAGCAAAACAGCAGTGCAGTAAAACAGCCATAACTCGAGCTCTATTTATCCAATGAAGTTGCAGCTTACCTTTCTGGAAAGCTTATGAAATCCTCTACAACTTTCATGTAGAACACTTTTCCAGATTCTGTAGTTAAGGTCGTCGAAAACAGCAGACAACAGAAACTATTCTAGATTCCAGACAGCACAGATGCATCGACTTGTAAATTTCATAATTCCAAAACCATAACAGCTATCAGGGTAGTTCTTGCGCTTAGAGAAAGATCATGAAGTCTACTTATGTCCAGATCTATTCCATGATTTTTGAACATCCATAAACAGAGATATAAGCTGATAAAGACAGACTGTTCCGAAAGGATTAGGATAGAGGAACAGAAGAAACAGAAACCCAACCTTCTATGCATGAACTTTTAAGCCTATAAACTAAACTTAAATGAAGTTGTGAGGAAACCCACAAAATCATTGCACTCATTACAAAGATGCAAAACAAACATTATCATAAGGACAAGCAACGAACATCACAGGTTCACAAGCCACACATGGGCCAAGGACTTGACTTAACTTCGTTACTAACGTTTCATTACATAAGGGCTCAAGAACTACTAGAACACGATACATCTGCAAGAACATCAAGGGAAGCTTTTCTTGTACACTCTTCATTTGTCAACTGCTATCAGGGACTTCCTTTGCATCAGGCATTGACATCACTTGTTGATAGCTACTCTGTAGTGACTGGGCTCGGGCCACTTCCATGAATCGACTGTTGATCTTTTTGGGGCAGGATCTGATATAATGTCCTTGCTGTTGACAATGATAACATCTTCCTTTGGTTCGATCTGTTGCGATAGAAGTGTTGTTTGATGTGCTGCCATCTTGCTCACTCGGAGGATTGACTTTTACCAGTTTATTCTGCTTCTTAACTCGCTTTGGTGGTTGGAATTCTTTGTAGGTGATTGTCCATCCATCTATGTAAACCTCATGTGGAAAGTTCTTAACTGGAGGAGCTTCTAAATGCTGCTGATCTAGGCTTGTCTGAACAAGGGTTGATACTGGATGTGATACTGGGGTAGAACTCAACTGTTGGTGACGTATCAACGGTGGTTCGAATGAATTTGCTTTCCTCTTCTTATCTTCCTTGACTTCACCACTTGGGTTCACTTTGACCCCATCCTTGGTTGACTTCTCTTGAAGACAAGAATTCTCATAATGCTTGCAACAAAGACATCGATCCTGAACCTCTTGCATCTTACTGTTGCTATCTTCCAACAGACTCGCTTCACATTCATTGGGTGATAATGGCATACCTCGATATTCAATCCTTTCGCCTGATGGTGTTCTTAAAAACACTGAACGTCGGGAATAATTGACCTCACTTTTACGACCCCTTAACCATCCATGTCCAAGGATAACATCGATTCCTGAGAGTTCCAAAACATTCAGTTTCACTATGAATTCACTCTCTTTTATCTGGACTCTAACATCTCGACATTCATGGTTTGTCTCAATTTCTCTAGTTGGTGTGCGAACTACTATGAGCTTCTTTGTTGGCCATTCCCTTATCTTCAGGCGAGCTACAAACTTGGCAGAGATGAATGAGTGCGAGGCACTAGGGTCAAAAAGAACCATGGCAGTTACAGAATTGACTGGGATCATGCCATACACAACTTTCTTTGTTCCATGAATAGTGGTCATATCCACATGCCTCAATTTTCCGTAAATGTAATCTTGCTCCACTTCATCACCTTGTAACTGTTCTTTATGGCTTCCTTCCACGTTGGTTGGTCCGTGTGTTGCGTCTTGCTGTTGCGTCATTCTTCCCAGGTCTTGACTTTGCATAGTGATCAGCTTCTGTTTGTTAACTGCGGTCAGAGATGACATAGCTTTGTCAGCGATCCATCTACTAAGACAGAGGGAAGTTTTCAAAAGCAATCCAAGGCAAGGAGTGAAGGTGAGAGCAAGATTTTAAATTTTAAGCAACAAGGAGGAGACAAATAACAAGGGTAGAAGATACAATAGAGAAGAAAATACCAAGGTTGATAGAACAAGAGTTCTATAGCAATTTTTAAAAGCTTTAAAACGACCAGTTTCTAACTAGGCTTGCGTCCTACAGTCAGCATTGCTCCGATACCACTTTGTCACACCCGGTTTTAAAAACAAAACCAGGTATATAACATATGTGAGCCCAGGAAGTCAAATCTCACATATAGCTACAAATAAAGGGTAATATCGAAAGACAATGCTCTTATATAACGTATATAAAACAAAAGAACATAACCTTAAAGAGCAGACAGCGGAAAGACACTCCGATCTTCAGATGGAGACACCAACTTCACAGGGAACAACTGACTGGTTGACCACAAGCCTAAACTTCTCCAAAGCTTAACACTCTGAGGTGTGCGGAAAAGCAAGAGTGAGTCCATGTTGAACTCCACAAGTATAGCAACAAGTGATATAGATCACAAGTTTCATGATCAGTGTAACATAAATAATGAATAGCATAAAACGATAAATAATGAACATGTTAACCAACATAAGTCATAATCTTAATGTAAAAGTCTTCAAGGCCGCTCGTGTCCTTGAGCAAGGCTGATATATCAGTTTAATAAACTTTGCGCAAAGGTGTACACTTTCACTGCGAGACGTGAATTGCCCTTTCGCCCGAGGTGATCAGCCTCTTAACTCACTTCCAAGGAAAGTCGGCAGGGTTCACGATGAAGCCTTTCAAAGGTTCGTCTAACAAGTTAGGGCCGCTAGGTTTCATTAGTCATTCGGTGTGATACAACCAGTCCCAGGGATCCACAGTCTGTTGTCCCCCATTTGCGCCACAAGGGTAACCTCTAACAAGCTAGAAAAGGTCCTCATACTGAGCTAAAGCCAGAGCCATATAACCCCCAACAGTTGCACTGTAAATCCCGAAGGTGCTCGTACAGATAATTTTTTAAGTTGCTAATAAGTCATTTTTATCATTCGATGCATACATTAATTAAGTAACATGATCATGATTGCGAAAAGAAAACTCAATTGCTATACTTGCCTTAAACCCAAGATCCTTCTTCTGTTGACTTATATACTTCCAAAGGTTGACTCTTGATCTTGAACTCTTGATCACGAACTTCTTCTTGATCACCAACGTACAACTCACCGACTGGACATACGATCACAGAACACCACACATGCATCCAAAGGAAATCATGCAAAGCAAACATAGCCTATAATTAGAACAATACATCAATCATAAAAAAACAAAAATAAAGAGCTTTGAAAACTGATCTACGCTTTACCACGATCACACAGACGCGAAGATCACGCTAAACGGAGCTATAACGAAAAAGATATGAACTAAACAAGATTAAAGACACTAATTACTAGATTAGATTTAACTCAAATTTTAATTATGAAAAACAGTATTGAAAGTTATATAGTTTGAAAGAACTTTTTGAAACGAACCTAACGCAAGTTAAACGGATCAAAACAGAGTTGAAATGGAGATTTTATAGACCTTTGAATTCAGTGGCAAACCTGTAAATAAAACAAACTTGATTTTGCAGTTTTAAATAAAAAAAACAAAATTGAAATTCGGATGGACTGCGCCTCGTTTAGGAGAAAGCGCAGGGGCTTGCATGGAAGTTTGTCAAGACTCAATGAACAGAGCTGGGTGGACTGCGGGTTGATGCATTAAAAACCACAAGGATTATTTTGCAAAACGGGAGGACGAAGGGGTATCACGCTCTTTGGCGCATTGGTTCTTAGATGGACGGCTCAGATTAGACGGGCGCGGGGGCGGGCGGCGCTGACGCCGGAGGAAGGGACGGACGCGGCGACTTGCGGCGGCGCCAACGCCGGAGACGGCGGCGCTTGCTCGGCGCAGGGCTACAAGGTAGTAGAGACGTCAACTCTAGGCCCAAACGGAAGAGATCAAGGGGAGCTTACCTAGGGCAATGACAGGCACGGAGAGGGCTCGGTGGTGGCGTAGAACTTGGTGGGGCGGTCGGCGGTCCTGAGAACCACGGCGAGAAATTAAAACAGCAAAACAAGGAAGGAAGAGAAGGAGAAGGGTTTAGTTGGCTTCAGGGAGTCATCACAGAGTTCGAAGAGGACCTCGGAGCAACGACGAAGCGACGACGACGGAGCTCAGCGGCGGTGGAATCTAGTTCGGCGGCGGAGCTCTCGGCTAGGGCAACACAGGACACGAGGGCTCGTGATTTTTGGAAAAGGAGAGGCGGCGGGGTACGGGGATTCATATAAGACCGCTAGATTGGCCGAGGAGCAAAGGGGAGGGCGATCCCGTAGCTACGGCGGAGTCAGTTTGGAATCCCGGTTGTGTGCGATGCAAGGAAGAAGACGACCGACAGGCGGGGTCCATTTGCCAGAGAGAGAAGGATGGAAACGTGCGCGGGGGCGGCCGCTGACGGAGAGGACCCAACAGTCAGAGGGAGGGGGAGAAGGGAGTGTCGGATGCTCTTGGGCAAAGCTGGGCCGGCCTCGCTGGTTGAAGCCCAGGTTGAGGAGGGGAAATGGAGGGGGTGAGGGCCGGGCCAGCTAGGCCAGGCACTCGGGCCACCGGGAAGGGGAAAGGCCGAGTGAGGGAGGGAGAGGTTTGGCCGGGGAGCAGGCCTTCGTGCCAGAAACCAAAGGGGAGAGGGGAGAGAAGAAAATTTCCCTTTTCTTTTTCTTGTTTTGATTTTCCAAAAGGATTTTCAAACATTTCCAAAACAAATTTGAATTCCTTTTAGACTTTTGACTTGAACCTTGGGAGAACAATAAGTTTTTGAAACTTTTAACCTTTCCAAACTTTTTGAAAACAAAAAGTCTTTATTTTCAAAACCCTTTTCTAAGAAATTTATTTTTTTAAAACATTTCGAACTCAATTTGAATTTTAACCAAAACCACACATCACAAAAACTCAATTGCACCAACATGAATGCACAAACATGTTTCTAAAACCCTAAGATAAATTTTAATTTAGTGAAAACTTTTATTTCCCTACATTTTATGAGCACAAAAGTTCATAAATAAATCATTTTAACTCTAATTTTAGAAATGAAAATTTCAGGGTGTGACAATATGACAAGCATGGTGACTATATATGACACAAATTGGGCATGGAAGTGGTTGCAATGCAGTGCAACAGACAGAGGCCAATTTCACACTGCTCTACTTCAACAAGAACAATCATAACAACGTTCAGATGTGCAAACTCAAGCTTAATTATCATCAACCCACCAATTGTGTGTTGATCGTTTGAGACTACAGTGTAAATTTAGATCTTCCTAATTGTGTCTTGCTGGTATTTAACTAATTTTAGACATGAACATGTACACAAGATCTTCTTCTTTGCCCAACACATGATCACTATTTCATAAATAAGTAGCAATAACTAATGAGATATCAAAATAGATTTGGATGAAGACATTAATTAGCGTGCCTCTGGTTTTGATGTAGAGTGGTCTAATTAATTAATGTACATAGTGGTCTCCCTTGACCAATTTGGCCTTTAATTTTGATGCCCTCTATTCATGAAGAATAGATGTAATAGAGTAGTGCCAATTATTTGGGCACCACTAGCATTAGCCTGCTTGGGATGATGACCTTCCTAAGTCCTCCAGTGCCTTAATCGATCGGTTAGTGGTTTGCGTCACCTTTCCTACACTATTGTCAGGAGGCCAAACCCTAAATTGATTAGGGTTGTCATAATATATCATGAGAATCTAATTTGTTGGCTTGATGCCTATAGGTTTGACCTTAACTCATGCGTCAAGTTGATCTCTGCAATTAGGTGAGATCACAGTGCAACATTACCCCACTTGATCAGACCACTAATGATACTGCATGCTTGCCTTTCACTTTATACTTTATGTTCACACCCATCATAACTATAATAAAAGATCAATGCATGAAATATATGTTGGCAGATATTCTTAGAGCCTAGGTAGATCAATAATGTTGTTGCTTCTTATTTTTGATGTCAGAGTCAAAGCTGGTTTTAGTTCAAACGATGCGGTGCCGACCTAAGCGTAGGAATGTAATGGGCATGCCGATATTTGTAGTAGGGCTAGCTGAGCAACCGTAGCCACCCCTCACATAAGCACAAGGGAGCCAAGGTTGCCTCAACATGCATGGGCTACCTGAAGTTGCTCTTGCCCTTCATTTGCATTTTGATAAGTAGTACGCCAACTGAAACATGGTTGCATATGGTTTCCCTATGACCCACTTGGGCCACGTTGAGTGTTGAGAGCATACGTAAGTACAAGTTTCATATGGGCAAACATGCTGCATCGAAGATCTAGTTCTAGAACTTCCACACCTATTGTGGATGCCCTAAGTAGGCCCCATTCCTAACATCACGTTGGGGCATCCACCAATGTACAGGGAGAGAAGGTTCCACGCTTTGGCTATGACAAAGCATTGGACATATAGGACTTCCTCCTCGGCCTTAGGTTCGCATTAAAACCCTTATGACATCATTCTTTTGTACTGGCATATAGAGATCATGCACTGACAGCAAATGAACTATACCAACTAGTAATTTTCAAATGGGCTCAAAGTTGAGATGGCACCTAGGGAACGATACCAGGTGAGATGTTCCTATTCCTCACAAAAAAGGTGAGATGTCCGAAGTAGATATCGAGGAAGCCCCTAGATCGGAGTAACAAATGACCATGCATTCATTTATCCTTAGAATTTCTACAATCTTTGACACATCCATGCACTGTAGTGGTAGGATATAATTTAGCTTGACTACTACACCAATTGAATAATGTGATATCTTCCACTATCATTGTGATATCTTCCATTTAGTCCATAAAAAGCATGCAGGAGGCATTGGGAAGTATAGGCACCAAATATGATGGACAAAATAATTGTTTGGCTTTGTTGCTACAGTGCATAGGCATGTTGACATTTGAGGCATTGGGAAGTCCTGTTATACTATTGAGTACTTTGCATGGTGTTGGTAAAGTAGCTCAATCTTGCCCACTCATGTTGAAGTTCCGAATGTAGAGAAAATCATGACAACATGTACATGATGGATTGCTAGTGTAACAGTTGTTCCATGCAGCGTCATGCCTAGCATCAGAAGCATGATGTTGGACCGATGGACAAGCTGCACTAGGTGTGGGGTAGCTACAACATCATCACCCGTTTGGCAAGCTAATTTACGAGCGGAAAAAATAAAGTTAGAGTGGAGGAGTTCCAAATAGGCTAATTTTCTTGTTTTGTTGTGTCGTTCCTTTTTTGTGCTTTGGTTAAGCAAAGTATTGTGAAAGTACATTTGGCTTGGACGCCATGGATATCTAGCAGAAGTGCAGAACTGCAACATGTTGCACAACCTCAGCTCTTGTGTTCTATCTATCTCTAGCAACCGGAAGAAGCAATTCTAGTGCTGCTCTAACATACGAGATCCCAATGCCTCCAAAGCCTACATGACATAGCAACGCAAAAAAAAACACCTTGTATGTTTAATTATTAGCTGATTCGTCCCTCAACTTGCACAAGGCATTGCACTTCTCTCCTTCGTGTATTTTATTGTCAGAGAAACATATTGTAAAATTTATGAGGATATGATCCAGCATCTTATCTTGTCTGCCTAACATTGTTTAATGTTTTATCTATGATGATGTCCTTCAGCTGAGATTCTGCAGAGTCTACTGGTGAAGTAAGGCGACTCAACATTCTGCCAGGTTGTAGGTAGTCATCTAGTGGACAAACAACTTTCCCCTAGATTGAATTACTTGGGAGGACTACTAAGTATTTACTATATTTTTCTAAGCTATGTCACTTAAAATCTCTTATCATATTTTTCCACAAGAATATACGAATCTAACATCATACGCTAACACAAAAAAAAATATTTCAGAAGACAATGATCGTGATTAATAGTGGGTTCAAAGTATTTACCCTCTTCATTAATTGCTACCTACTGGCCGATATGCACACTAATAATAAATTGGGCATATTACATGTATGGAGTTTATGCATCCACATGCCTCCTAAAAACATTAACTTTTGGATTATGGCTAGCTGCACAAGAGGTTAAAGGGAATATTACTATTCTGCATGTATTTTTTTCATTCCTGTGTGTTCAGTACTAGTTCAGATTTTTTTTATCCCGCTGAATGTACTGTTTCTAATAACAAAGTGCCTTCTTGATACTGAAAGATTTTTTTGTGCACTACTATAGAACAGGCCTTTGGACGATCTATCAACTGAGCATTAGTCTCGGCAAAAAATTGCGTCCGGGACTAAAGACTTTTAGTCCAGACTAAAGGTGAACCTACCAACCGAGACTAAAGGTCCCGGTTGGTTTTACCAACCCGGACTAAAGGTCCCCAACCTTGGTTCACCTTTTAGCCTCGGTTGGTGTTACCAACCGGGACTAAAGGTCCTTTTAGTCTCGATTGGTGTTACCAACCGGGACTAAAGGTCCTTCACGTGTGAATTCAAAAGGAAAACGTCTAGAATTATATCATGTAGGTTGTGTAGCTCGGTTGGTAAGCGTGCGTGAGGCGAGAGGTGCTGAGTTCGAATCTCACAAACGTATATTTATTTTTCTCGTGGGAGCCTTTAGCCTCGGTTGGAAGCACCCGGGACTAAAGCGTGGGACCTTTAGTCCCGAAGTGCTTGCCCCGGTTGGGAAACCAGGGCTAAAAGCCCATTCTTGTAGTTATGGTGGCTTGTGAGGTTGAGGCAGAGCTTACAGCTGCTTCATTGATTCCTTTGCTGGATGAGGATGGAGATGTCATGGACTACACCTAGTTGTGTTAGCTTGCTCTAGTTTAGTTCTTAGTGTGGATGGTTTTAGGAGTAACATATATATCATGAGTTTCTATTGTTAGTGATTTTCTCAGATATATTTTGTATGAGTTTGTTGGTTTGCAGTATGCTGCTTTAGTGAAGTGTTAGAGCTCTAATGGAGATGATAAAGTTTGTTTTTTTGTTATTTTCTGAACACTTAGGTTGAGGCCAAATCATGTACGAGTACCAGTAAAGTTCACAAGGGTGCTGATTTTCTAAATTGCAACTGTATTTTTGAAATATTTGATTTTTTCTGAATATTTTTAGCTGGTCGTGATTCTAATCGCCACATCTCCCAAACGGGCACGGGGAATAATCTGTCCCCGATGAGGAGGGGGTGTCATGTGCAGAGAGAAAATTCCCTATGTGGAGGAAATCCATGTGCATTTATTCCCCATCATCCAAATAAAGGAGCCCTGAGTGTTCTTCAATCCCCGCCGCCATGTCTCTGCTGTGATCTGATCATTGCAATCCCTGTCCTAGCCACCAGCACATGTGACCATGACCATCTCCGTCCTTGCCAGCGCGCCAGGCAAGGGTCTTCGTCTGCGACATGAGGACATGGTCCCAGGTAATTAATATCTTAATCATTTATAAAACAAAAATTTGTTGACCTGCATAATAAAGACAAGAAAATTTGACCTTATCAATTGTAAGTGGTCTGGATGATCCAAGACCACGGTTGCATATAGCTCATCGAAACCAATTTATTCATGTCCACAAATTGTAATGAGAGATAGTAAGCTAACAAATATTCATGCGAAAGGTGAGCATGAATGCTACATATATATTTATGTTTGAGGAATTTTACTACGGTTGAAAAAAATGAGGACTGCTGGCGAGGAGCGATTGAGACATTGAGTGGCTTGAAAAATAGAGGTACCCAAGGTAAAAGTACTGGGAGGTAGTAGGTGCATACTAAATTTGTGTGACCGGCACCAATAAGTAGGTTCATTATCAATATTTTTTATGATTTTAATTATTCAACTAAGGGTAAGGTAGTAAATTCACAAATGATGTCTTGCGACGTTTCCCTTTCTACTCATTGCTCGATCAAATTGAAGGTTGCGATCTCGCAATCTGCCATCTGCGAGTAAAAGGAAAACACCACAATATGACACATGCACACACGCTTTGGATGAGCCAATGCACGCACAAACTAATGGACGCTTAGGCAAAAAAGAAGAGAAAACTCCATGACAGTCTCTTTGGGATGACCCTTAGACCGACCAGGCTCAGACAGACCGAAGTACACTCAGCAGGGATGCTCAAAAGAAAGACCCTGGAAACCCTTAACGAAGCTAGGATGGACATGGACAATGGACACATCAGCTTTGAACATCGCCTCCCTACAGACATCGATGCTACCCTCATCGTCTCCAATAGGCCGGTTTCTGTGTGACCATCTCATCACATATGTACGTGTTAGGAATAAATAAACTTGTCGCTGTGTATTTGTGTGTTCCTAGTGTAGCTGCAGCGCGGCGTTGTCCTTCTGACCATCTCATCACATGTTTAGTGAAGGACGCACACCTCAGCCAGATTTAGCGACCATTGTGGCAAGCGCTAGCACTAGACCTTGTAGTGATGGATGGGACTCGAGAGTGATGTGATTGGCTTGGAGGCGAGCATGGATGGACTCTGCAGGAGGGTCGGTGGCAGGGTGTGGTGGCTGATGTTTACTTATATTTTTTTTAATTCATTGTGATAACGGGGCTAGCATCCCATCTGTATTAATCCCTGATTTAACACAAACTTCATCCTAGGGGCGGGGGTTTGCCGCCCACCTTTGGTCCGAAACTGTTTTAGCTTGTCTTAGTAGTGACACATTTGAAACCATCGATTTTGTTTCGATGCACAAATTTATCATAATTAAAACAAACCTTTTATGGTATAGTAACAAACACATTTTCATACTAACTACAATTTCTTGGGCTCTCTGTTGTGGGGATTTGCTTTGCCACCATATAGCAGTGAGCCTTCTAAGATCCCATAGAGGAATCAGAATGGTTTAACCTTTTCCTTGTGACCACTTTCATTTGACACAGCATATCATTTTTAGGCGTATATATCCCACCATGTTTCTTTTACAAGTATTTTCTTAATTTTTTTCCTACAAAGGATTGGCTTTAGCTCAAAACAAATATAATCATACCCCTCCGCATGGGCGCTCTTCACAAAATGTGCATAAAAATGGTTGATGTGTGCATCTAACATAACTTATTCTTCGTTGTCCAGGATAATCATCATAGAAAAAGATGTATTACAGCAAAGACTTAAGCATTTCCTTTTGCCTAACACCTTAAGGCCTTGTTTGTTTCTACAACAAATCAAGGAGTTTAGAGAGGATTGTGTGAGATTTTGAGTTGTAGGGGATTAATTAGATTCCCTACAATCTCTTCTACCCCATGGTTTAGGCCGGGTAGAAACGAACAAGGCCTAAGTCTTTTTTTCCTTAATGGCCTACAGGGAGGATCGAGAGAATCCCCACCACGATTTTCAATTTATCTGGATTCTTGCAAGCCAAAACATTATGCGGGATCTTGGCTCTAGTTTGTGGCTCAAACACACTTACAGGCGGAAAATATAGACTTATAGACTACAATATTTGTGTGTTGCATGGATTGGATGAATGAAGGTTTATTAAACCACCAACAGGAGTTGCCACCGCAGTAGGTTAGCTAGCATCATTTTGCAGGCATCAGTAGCAGAAGAGTCAGAAGCGATGTCATATTGCCGTAGTGGTGGAGACTAAGCCAACCGCTAGTGGAAATGCATTTACACTGGCGGTTGGCTTCGCCAAACCGCCTATGTAAATACCACCATTTCCACTGGCGGTTGAGTTAAGCCAACCGCCTGTGTTATCTCTGGTATAAATACCCCCTCTTCCTCCCCGAGCAGCACTGTTTCTCAATGCCACCTTCCATTGGAGGCGATTTTGGAGGTCACAGGTACCGCCAGAAAAAGATGGATAAGTATTTCGACAATAATGTTGAACTACAGTCTACTGCTCCATCAGCTAACAGTAAAGGCAAAAGAGTTTTCAACCTAGTCAGCAAACTCAATTTTGTTTTCGGGAAGAAGAGAAAAGACGTAAAACCAAGAAAGGATGTCAAACCAACTCCAGGGGCTACATTCAAGAAAAAGTCTATTTTCTTCGAGTATTTGTCATACTGGCCAGATTTAGATGTTCGCCGCACAATCAATGGTATGCATGTCCAGAAGAACGTGTTTGAAAGCTTAATTGGAACCTTTCTAGACATGAAGGGGAAGACAAAGGAAGGACTAAAATCATGCATGGACATGGTACAGTTAGACATAAAAATGAACTTCACCCTGTGCTTCAAGAAAATGGGAAGTACCACCTCCTACAGCAAGCTACAACCTCAACAATGAAGAAAAACATGCAATGTGTGTGTGGTTCAAGCATTTTAAAATCCTATCTGGATTCTGCTCTAGCATACGGAGTATTGTGTCAATGAAAGACCTTACACTCACCAACTACAACTCACATGATTGTCATGTCATGCTGACTACTTTCCTCCCTATTGCCATCAGGGCTATAAATCCAGTGTGGATCAAGGTTGCAGTCACACGGTTGTGCTACTTCTTCAATAGGATCTCACAAAAAGTGATTGACCGTGATGAGTTGGCATCCCTTAAGGAATTCGCAGTGGAGACAGTGTCACAGTTTGAGATGTGTTTCCCCCAGCATTCTTTGATATTATGGTTCACCTTGTGGTCCACTTGGTTCCACAAATAGAGGCTTCGGGTCCCATGTACTTGCATGAGATGTGGACATATGAGCGTTTCATGTCAATACTAAATGGCTATGTATCAACTCGTGCTCGTCTTGAGGTGTCCATGGCAGAGGGGTACTTAACCGAAGAAGCAATTGAGTCCGGAGGTCCTTTCTGCAACAAGGTCCTAAAAGACCAGGTTGCAATAGGTTTAGCTCCGTCAAGACATGAGGGTAGGCTAAATGGAAGAGGGAGGATGGGAAAGAAATCAATCGTCCCTCTTGATTACAATACAATCCTCGAGGCACATCACAGCATCCTACATCAGCTCTCGATAATGGAGCCTTGGATCGAGAAACACATTGATGAGCTTCACGAACATAATCATGGGTGCACAGATGATTGGTTAATGAAGGAACACAGAAAAGAGTTCACCTCATGGCTTCGGGAGCATGACATACCAGATGGGGAAACAACTAAGGAACGCACCATCAAGGTGTTGGCATCTGGACCATCACGCGATGTCACGACATGGCAAACGTATGACATTAGTGGTTTCACGTTCTGTACCAAGTCCAAGGACAACAAGAGCATGGCACAGAATAGTGTTGTTCGATATGAGGCCTTAGACTCTGAAACTGGTAATGAGACTACATGTTTTGGCTTCATTGAGGACATATGGGAACTTGACTATGGTTCATTTCAGATCCCTGTGTTTCGATGCCAATGGGTTGAAGACAAACATGTTACAGTGGACAACTATGGGGTCAGAGTTCTTGATCTAAGTAAGGTTGGCTACAAAGATGATCCATGGATAATGGCTAACCGTGTTGCACATGTCTTCTATGTCCAACAGATTCTTTCTCGTAATGAGAAGAAAAGTACTGACAAGCTGAGGCATTTAGTTTTTACTGGAAAGCAACAAGCTATAGGAGTTGATGGTGTATCTGACCTGGATGAATTTAACGAGTTCAGCGATATGTCTCTCTTTGTAGATGACCATCCAGTAAGGATAAGGAATGTTGAGCGAAGCATCCCACAGAAATCATTGCCCTGGGTGCGCCATAATGGAGAAGGAAGAATAGTAGCTGCCTAGATTATTTTTGTTATTTGCCATGTAATCCATTTATGTAACCTTTATGCCACATTAGAGCCACTTTTATGTATTCAAAACTCTCATTAGAGCTAGTTTTACGGAAGATTGGAGTAGATGTGGACAACGTGTGGTACAACAATACTCACTTTGGTATTATGAAGGGATGTCCTATACAGCAGATGTGCATTATGTTGTTACCTACAACTTTGGTATTTAACACTTCCTCAATAGAGGTCATTAAGTGTGTCATATTTCATCTGCGAGTTGTCGGGCATTTAAATTTCTATAACTTAAAAAAAAATTAGTAATTCACTATTTTTCAATAAATCCTCAAATTTGATGTGTTGACATGTATTGGTCAACTAAACTCTAGGAAAAAGAATGAAATGATTTGAACAAAGTGACAACATAGATGCTTCACAAGTGGGCACATCTCTTAGAGAGTTTAAGTGAGTTTTACGGAAGATTGGAGTAGATATGGACAACGTGTAGTACAACAGTGTCAAATGAAGTAATGACCAAAACAGAAGTTGTAGATCATGGTGTCCCCTTCAACTTTGGTATT
The DNA here is from genome assembly GCA_009763385.1 of Coix lacryma-jobi var. lacryma-jobi. Classification (NCBI taxonomy): domain Eukaryota; kingdom Viridiplantae; phylum Streptophyta; class Magnoliopsida; order Poales; family Poaceae; genus Coix; species Coix lacryma-jobi. Next base: position 33,487,463 of record CM019829.1, read on the forward strand.
CAAAACTTTCTCATTAGAGCCAGTTTTAAATCCCTTAGCCGCACAAAACTATCTCAAAATTTGAATTTCATATCTTTGAATAGAAAAAATGTAACAAATGAAGGGATGTCCTATACAAAAGATGTGCATTATGTTGTTACCTACAACTTTGGTATTCAACACTTCCTCACTAGAGGTCATTAAGTGTGCCATATTTCATTTGCGAATTTTGAATTTTAAATCTTTGATCATAAAAGATTCTGAAGCACAAAATTTGTGGACCAATATTTTTAACATGTAGATCTTTTATAGAGAAACAACACAAAATTTATTTCATAATTTTGGGACCAATATTTTTTAAGATATAGATTTTTGAAGCATTTAAACAATATCTGCAAATGCATTTTAAAAAAATTAGAAATTAGTCAATTCAGTATACATACCGCTAATGAAATTTGATTATCTTTGTAACACCCTAAATTTTTCTTTAGTTCAAAATAGAATAATATGATTTATTTAAATTTATTGTGGCATTATAACAAAGGCAAAATAAATAAATGTTTGGGAAATAAAATTTATCCTAGTTTAGTAACAAGTTGATGCATTCATGCTGCTGCATTATTTTGTTTGAGTGAAGTTCAAATTTGAAAACTGGAATTCAAAATTTGATTTGGAAAGGATTTGGAAAAACATTTGCAAATAAAAGAAAAGGGCAAAACATATTTCCTTCCCTCCCTTCTCCAATCTGGCCCGCAGGCCTTTATCCTTTCCCCTCTGCCGGCCTGCTCTTTCCCGCTCCCGGCCCAACCGCGCGCGCCTCAGCCCAGCTCGCGAGCCGCCGCGCTCGCGCTCACTGACAGGTGGGGCCCACCTGTCAGCGCGGTCGTCCCCAACCTCCCGACGAACTCGGGAGCTGTTGCCGCCGCTGCGCCTCCAAATCCACCGCCCCGCGTCCGATTTTCTCGCCGCCTGAGCTTATCCCGGGTGCGCTTGAGCTCTATAAAAGACCCGCACCCGCAGCTGCCTTCCGCTTCCCTCCTTCTCGCCTCGAAGCACTCTCACCAGAGCTCCAAGCCGCCGAAACCCTAGCCGCCGCCGCCGAGCTATTCTCTGCAATTCGACGCGAGGCTGTCGAATTGGGCCAACTCTTGAGCTTCGTCGTACCGTAAGGAAGCTCCGGAGCTCTACTTCCATCTGTTTTCCCTCTCCATCTACTCACTAATTGGTCGCCGGACTTGCAGGACGCCGCTGACCGCCAATCTCCTCCGTGCGCCGTCCTCGATCGATCTCCTACTTCGTTTTGTGGTTGGGTGAGTTCGCCATCCCTTCCTCTTTCTCCCGGTCGTTCCCGATTCGCGAATGGCGGCCGGAATCGCCGAGTCGGCCAACTCCGGCGAGCTCCGCCGCCGCGGAAGGTCCGAGCCGCCGCACCGGCACTGTGCAAGCCGGCGGCGCCGCCCGAACCCTCCCCAGATCTAATCCGGACCGTCCAAATCCGATCGGACGGCCCTCAGTGGCCGATACCCCTTCGCTGGCAGATTTGCTAAAGAGCCCCTCGACTTTTGCCAATTTAACCCGCGGTCCTGACCGGCGTGGTTAAATCCGAATTTCCGATTTATTTTATTTCAAAAATGTTTGATCTATTTACAGATCTGCCACTGCACCATTTTATCCATAACTTGCTCATTTTAACTCCGTTTTGATCCATTCAAATTGCGTTAGTTTCGTAATTTCGTGCTCTACGCAGTAGTACCTCTGTAGATTAGTTTTGCAAAAGTTTTATTTCACGATTAAGTCAGTCACGTTTAGGCCTTTTATAATCTTGTTTAGGCCGTAACTTCCGCGTCTTAAATCCGATTTCGGTGATCCAAACGTCTATGTGATCGTAGTGACGAATAGATCTGTTTTACAACTTTTATTTATTTATTTAAATCTGTTGGTGTACTGTTCTAATGTTAGATCTGTTTGCAATGCATGTGTGTGCGTGGATGTTTGTATGTTGCGTTGTATTCGAGTTCAGACGGTGAGCAGTACGTGGGTGACCAAGTCCAGATCTACTACGACCAGCAAGAGGACCAGAACCAGGAATACGCGAATCAAGGCAAGTATACATGGGATCATCCTTGTTACCTACGCACTTTAATCTACCAATCATGTGCATGTGTCAAATGATATCCATAGGATATACCTAGATGTTCAACCTGTACCTTGATACCGTGGGATATATGTGCATTTGGGTAGATCTGCTAGTGCTTTAAACCTATAACTATGAACTAATAAAATAATTTATGATATGCGCAACGTCTGTTCTTATCTTGTTCTTGGTAATGTGAACCCTGGGCATGGGAGCCTTCGTGCTCTTGGCCCCCCCTTAAATGATCTTCTGCGGGCAAAAGCTGGGACATACAGTACAACCGTGAGGGCTACATGGCTCTGGTTTTAGTTGGTTCGAGGACCTCTCCTCGCTTGATGGTGGTTACCCAAAAGGGCACAAAAGGGGCTTGCCGAGACGGGGATAGGACGGCCGCCTGGTCTCATGTGTATAGCCGGGAAGGAATGTGCCATCGGAAAGGGGGGTTCCTATATCTGCTTGCCGATTGGAAACCTAGTGGCCACTATCTTGTTAGGGGAACTTCGAAAGACTTCATAGTGTACCCTGCCGCACTTCCTTGGTAGAGGTGATATGGGATTTGCAACCCCTGGCTCATGGGGATCACGGCTCACGGGTAAAGTTGTACAAACTCTGCAGAGTAATAAACTGGTATATCAGCCGTGCTCACGGTCACGAGCGGCTCGGAAAACTTGCAGGCTAACCACTTAAACGAAATTTACTTTTGTTCACGTTACCATCATATTTATGTTTCCGGACGATGTTGTCATGTTATTATAATTATTGTTCATGTGGTTTAATTGGGTTTGCAAGCACAACTTAATGATTAATTAATGCTAAAATCTTGACCGAACTAAAAGTGCTAATCGCAGTAAACCCGTGTCAAGCCTTTTGAGCTGCATAACCCCATGTTGCCTGCTGAGTACGAGATGTACTTACGCTTGTTATATTTTCTTCTTTTTGGATAAAAATCCCGGATGGGTAACAGATGGATATGAGTATGAGCAAGATAAGTTTCCAGAGGATTTCTAGTCTTGCGGACCACCAGTCGACGTCCCTGTGGAGTGGAGCTTCGTCGAGAGTTATTTATCTTCCGCTTGTTTATGTTTAGTTCTATTTGTTGAGTTGTAATAAATACACTATGTAATAAGCACAGTGATGATGCCTTCTTGGTAATTTGTCCCTTATGTGTGCGACTGTTTCCTGGGCGCACATAAGTTTATACATTCAATTTTGTTCTTAAAATTGGGTGTGACAATCTTTACGTACTTTCCCTTCATTTCGTAAGACAAAACCAATTTAGATAATCTACTGTCTGTGATCAATTTGCTAAACTAGTCCATCAATCCGTGCTCTCGGACTGGCTAGAATATTAAAAGATATGATGTACTATTGATATATATTTGTTCATAAAAAATACTTATATTACATATTGTATGTTTTTTCTATGTAGATTTCCTACAAAATAGACATAATAGATAATTTGTAGTTTATATCTGATGATCATAAACTAAATAATTACATATTTTTGCAAGAGACAGATACTTATATTTTTTTTCTTGCACATTCATATTTTTACTTTGCATGGCACCTGGTATATTTTGATGTCATTTTAGTTTGAAACCTTGTCATTAACTATGGTGACTCTTATGGAATCTGAAGTTTGATTTGTTAACTTTATTTTTGTTGACTGCTACGTATTTTTTTCCTCCTCTTATGCTTATTGTATCTTTTATTACAATCATTTTGGACTGTTTTAAAATAAGGGTTTTAGGCCGTACATAGCACATTCCTAAATACTACAATAGGATATGCAATCATTTGAAACTTCACCATGCCTTATAATGATTAAATTACTCTAGATTATTGCTAAACACCAAAAAAGATATAGCCATTAGTAGTCTCCCACAACTTTTAAGAAAATTGAATTTCCTATCAAGGAATTATACGTGCAATAGTCGTAGACTATCAATATAGACGTGACAAACACTTAGATAAAATATATAAATATAGATAAAGTAACACCTATATAAATTATGCCATGGTTACTAAAATGGTTTTAACAATTTTGTTAGCATCATTATGTATGATTTGTTGAGGAATATTCTGTTGACCGAAACAAAAGATTCGCACATGCATGCTGACACAATGTGTGTGCTTACATTAATTAAATCTTAGGCCATGTTTATTTCCAAACCAAAAACTTTATATCCTGTCACATCAAATCTTTAGACACATGTATAAAGCACTAAATATAGACTAAAAATAAAAAATTATACTGTTTGCATGTAATTTATGAGACAAATTGTTTAACCCTAATTAGTTTATGATTTAACATTAAGGTGCTACAATAACACATGTGCTAATGATAGATTATTTAGGCTTAAAAAATTCATCTCATGATTTACGGACCGATTCTGTAATTTGTTTTTTTGTTAGTATCTGAATACCTCATGCAACACCCTGCGCAACATCTGATGTGACATTCAAAATTTTTACAGCTTCGAACTAAACATGCCCTTAGTATATTAATATTGATAGAAATGTGTAATGTAAAACATATACATGCTCTATGGTTATTTAAAGGTTTTTTAATAGAGAATGTGTTCATTGTGTTCTAGAGGTAGAGTTGAGATGATATTCAATTTTTTTAGTAATGAGATGAAAATTGGATTACAGAAGTTATTTATTGTAATATAGGAGTACGTTCGTTGTTAGATCATATTTCTTAATGGCATATTTGGATAGTTTAAATATATAGAGTCATGAGTTATTTTATGTTGTTTTATGTACATCAAAGCAAAGGTGTACAATAACTTAGAAAATAATTTAGCTTCAATACCTACTATTATCAACGGTGACTAGGCTATACCAAACTGCTTCAAATGTTTTAGATTTTTGTTAGAAATTTCTAGGATCTATCTTTTATATTTCTATTATTTATCTTTTTTTAGCACCTCATTCATTTAGTTCAAACCTAATTATTAAGACATAAACTCTTGTTTCATCCCTTTGTGTGACTTGAGGAACAATAATTTTGCTTTCTACTTTTAACCAAGTTGGTGGTTGGGCTCGACCGCGCGCTGGAGTCTGTGGTCAAGTATTTTGAGAGGTCGCCCGTTGTCGGCTTTGGCTAGGTGGTGGGGGGGAGGGGGGGGGCATCGTGCACCTCTCCAGGCTCACTCAAGTTTTAGGATGACGAAAACCTCATGTCAAACTGTCACACCCGGTTCTAAGAACAAAACCAGGTATACACCATATGTGAGCCGAGGAAGTCAAATCTCACATATAGCCACAAATAAAGGGTAATATCGAAAGACAATGCTCTTATATAACGTATATAAAACAAAAGAACATAACCTTAAAGAGCAGACAGCTGAAAGACACTCCGATCTTCAGATGGAGACACCACTTCACAGGGAACAACTGACTGGTTGATCACAAGCCTAAGCTTCTCCAAAGCTTAACACTCTGAGGTGTGGGGAAAAGCAAGAGTGAGTCCATGTTGAACTCCACAAGTATAGCAACAAGTGATATAGATCCCAAGTTTCATGATCAGTGTAACATAAATACTGAATAGCATAAAACGGTAAATAATGAACATGTTAACCAACATAAGTCATAATCTTAATCTAAAAGTCTTCAAGGCCGCTCGTGTCCTTGAGCAAGGCTGATATATCAGTTTAATAAACTTTGCGCAAAGGTGTACATGAGTCCCTTAAGGAGGCTATCTTGAAAGTCCCTTAAGGAGGCTATCTTGAAAGAGGCACATGAGTCAGCCTACTCCATTCACCCGGGTAGCACTAAGATGTATTTGGATCTGAAAGAAAAGTATTGGTGGTATGGCCTGAAAAGAGATGTAGCAGAATATGTGGCAATATGTGATACCTGTCAGAGAGTCAAGGCTGAACACCAGCGACCTGCCGGTTTGCTACAACCTATGAAAGTACCAGAATGGAAATGGGAAGAAGTGGGCATGGATTTCATAGTTGGTTTACCACGCACCCAACGAGGTTATGACTCAATCTGGGTGATCGTGGATCGACTAACTAAGGTTGCTCATTTTATACCCGTTAAGACCACTTATACAGGGGCAAGATTGGCAGAGCTATATATGGAAAGAATAGTGTGTTTGCATGGAGTTCCCAAAAGGATTGTGTCTCACAGAGGCACTCAGTTCACATCACATTTTTGGGGAAAAGTCCACGAATTGTTAGGGACACAGTTGACTTTCAGTACTGTTTATCACCCTCAGACAGATGGACAGACGGAACGGACCAATCAGATTCTTGAGGACATGCTGAGAGCCTGTGCTCTGCAGTATGGTACCAGTTGGGACAAAAGTTTGTCATATGCAGAGTTCTCCTACAACAATAGTTACCAAAAGAGTCTCAAAATGGCACCATTTGAGGCCTTGTATGGAAGGAAATGTAGGACTCTATTATTCTGGAATCAAACAGGGGAGAGCCAAGTGTTCGGACCAGATGTGCTCAGGAATGCTGAGGAACATGTAAGGAAAATCACGGATAATTTGAGGATAGCCCAGTCCCGACAGAAGAGCTATGCTGACACTCGTAGAAGGGACTTAACCTTTAAGGTAGGGGACTTTGTGTACCTAAAAGTAACTCCTATGCGCAGTGTAAGGAGGTTTAACATGAAGGGCATGTTAGCACCCAGATATGTGGGACCATTCCAGATTTTAGAAAGGCGTGGGGAAGTGGCATACCAGTTGGAATTACCCGCGAGTTTGTCAGGAGTACACGATGTGTTCCATGTCTCCCAGTTGAAAAAGTGTTTACGGGTTCCAGAGGAACAAATACCGCTAGAGGAGCTGACTGTGAAGGAAGATCTGACATATAAGGAGTATCCAGTGAAAATTTTGGAGACAGCTGAAAGGATTACCAGAAGCCGTGCTATTAAGATGTGCAAAGTGCAGTGGAATCGGTATACCGCAGAAGAGGCTACTTGGGAAAGAGAGGATGAACTCAGAAAGGCTTACCCGCAGTTGTTCGAGTAAGCATCAGCCGAATCTCAAGGACGAGATTCATGTTAAGGGGGGTAGGTTTGTAACACCCTAAATTTTTCTTTAGTTCAAAATAGAATAATATGATTTATTTAAATTTATTGTGGCATTATAACATAGGCAAAATAAATAAATGTTTGGGAAATAAAATTTATCCTAGTTTAGTAACAAGTTGATGCATTCATGCTGCTGCATTCTTTTGTTTGAGTGAAGTTCAAATTTGAAAACTGGAATTCAAAATTTGATTTGGAAAGGATTTGGGAAAACATTTGCAAATAAAAGAAAAGGGCAAAACATATTTCCTTCCCTCCCTTCTCCAATCTGGCCCATAGGCCTTTATCCTTTCCCCTCTGCCGGCCTGCTCTTTCCCGCTCCCGGCCCAACCGTGCGCGCCTCAGCCCAGCTCGCCAGCCGCCGCGCTCGCGCTCACTGACAGGTGGGGCCCACCTGTCAGCGCTGCGGATACATGGGTGTATGCCGAGTCTCTGTGTGATGAGTGATTGTCAACGGAGATGATGCGCATGTTCTTTGGCTTGTGTTGTGCAGGTGTCGAGCACGGAGACAGTGATCGTTGGCGGGTGAAGGTCAAGTTGCGACGTGCCGTGCCGACGGACCGGGCGCGATGAAGGATGGGCGTGCCGTGCGGCGGATGTGCCATGCCGATGTATCGGACGGTGAAGGGCGGACGTGGACTTGGACTGATGGACTGGAGGCCGGAGGATCAGCTGTGGTGGCTGGCAGCCTGCGACAGCGACAAGCGGAGAAGTGCGATCATGTCGGTGGAAGTGGTGCACAGGCGGTGCATCCCCTCTACGACGCCGGTTTGTTGGTAGAGCCCGGGAAAAACCAACGGTGGACGGTTTCCAGGTTTGGGCCTCAAAACCTGGGTGCTGGGTTTCCAGGTTGAGCCACAAAACCTGGGCGCGAAGGTTTCCAGGTTGAGCCTCAAAACCTGGGCGTGGGCCGGTTTCCGAGTTTGGGCCTCAAAACTCGGGCGCGGACGGTTTCCGAGTTTGGCCACAAAACTCGGGCTGGAGGCGGGTTTCCCGGTTTGGGCCTCAAGACCGGGGGCTGATGGAAAAGGCTGGTTTCCCGGTTTGGGCCACAAAACCGGGGGTGCAGAGTGGTGGTGGCACGTGGCGGCGATCTGAAGGTTGCGTGGAGGCGACGCGGAAGACCGTGCGGGCGTGGCCGTCGGATCTACCTACCACCAGCGGGTGGACTAGAATAGCCTTAGGGTTAGGCTGGTCCGCTCTGTAAATACAGTAGTGAGGGGTAGAGTAGGAAATAGGCTTAGGCTAGGTTAGTATAAGTAGTCTAGGGGAGACACCCTCCTCCCTATCTCAGTTAGCGCAGTCATTTGCTTCCTAGCACCTAGGGTTTCCACTCTCCCATCCCCTGCTTTAGCTAGTTGAGATCCACAGAGAGACTCCACTCTGTGTACTGTTGATTTGAGGAAGTGAGGCCGTATCCTCACCTTGGAGCACAGATCGATGGCTTGATTTGCGTCCTTGTTTCGAATTCGTGGCTGTGATTTCCGTTTTGCTTGTGTTCTTCGCGGAATCCTTTTGCTCCACGATTTTCCCGTCGCTTGATCTCTTTGCTCGGTTTATCTTTTGCAATTCCGTTTGAACCAAGTTGTTCTAGATCGTGAGGCACTTCTTTCCACCGGAGGAATCATTCTCTAACCTCACGGTCTAGGAGATCGATCGATTTTTCGTTTCGGGTCACTTTTCCTCCCTTCCCCCGAAATTCTTTGATTCACCGATTTGGAGTTAGGTTCGAGCCATGATCTCTTAGAGATAGCTCACTAACCTCCTTGTGACTTCACTCACCAAGTTTGATCCCTAGAGGATTTGTTTTGGGTGAATTCTAGTCGAATCGGTGGACGAACAGTGAATTCGCGGGGTGACCGGATGCTCTGTCGTGGTGACCGGACGCATGCTCTGAGAGTCCGGTCGTTGAACAGTTCGTCGCGTGGTTCACTGTAGACCGACCGGACGCTCGGCACTTTGCGTGACCGGACTCGCCTCTGTTACTGTTCCTGTGCGTGTTAGATTCTGTCCGGACGCAGGTGCACTGACCGGACGCTCTATCTCACAGAGTCCGGTCAGTTCCAGAGAGCTCCGAAAATCGTTTTCGTACGACCGGACGCGTCCGGTGCTCACAGACCGGACGCAGGCAGAGTCCGGTCAGTGCTTTTCTGCGCAGTCTCGTGTGTTTCTGACCGGACGCACTGTTCACGACCGGACGCTCTGTTCCCGTTAGTCCGGTCGAATACAGAGAGCTCCCAGAGACAGCTTCTGACGACCGGACGCGTCCGGTCCCTGCTGACCGGACGCAGGCCAGAGTCCGGTCGCTGCTGTTTCACGCCGTTTCGTTCGCGGTTCGTTCGTTCGTCGATGGATTTGATTTCCGTCTTTTGCGTTGGCTTTCTAGGGTTGTCTAGTGTCCCGCTGTGCTTCTAGGAAGCATCCACCCTACATCTAGGGTCGTGGACATTAGCAAGCTCTAGGTTTCGCTTTTGGGGTTGAGTTTGGGACAGTGGCATCTAGTTTCCGTAAGGAAATTTTGAAGCTCCCATTCACCCCCCCTCTGGTCGCTTTCGGGTAGCTTCTCGGTCCTTCAATTGGTATCGGAGCGGGTTAAGGATCTTCCACCTTAGCCGGTTCCAGATCCACCGAAGGCGACATGGATCGCGGCGTGGGCAAACCGCCGTTTTTTGATGGGACAAACTATGCGTATTGGAAGATACGTATGTCGGCCTATCTGCAGAGTTTGGGCGCTACTATCTGGGATATTTGCAACTCCCCTGATTACGTGGTCTTGGCTGCTCGTGTGACTCAGCAGCAGATCGATGAGCACGATGCCAATAGCCGAGCCCGTAATGCTCTTTTCTCTTGTTTGAGCATGGGTGAGTTTGATCGTGTTTCTCACCTCTCTACGGCTCGGGAGATCTCGGACACCCTCATGCGTTTTCATGAGGGCACCTCTCAAGTCAAAACCCGACTCTATGAGTCGTTCAAGAGAGAGTATGAGAACTTTCGACATCAGCCTGGCGAGAGCATAGAAAGTTTATTCGCTCGCTTTCAGGTGATTGTCAACAGGATGAGAGCTAACAAGGAGCAGTTGCCTTTTGACGATCATGAGCGTGCTTTGAAGCTTTTGCACACTCTTGACCGTTCGGTGTGGGATTCCAAGGTTCAGGCGATCATCGAATCGCCTAACTATGAGACCCTCACTTGCGACGAGCTCTTCAGTAAGCTCAAGTCCAGTGAGATTGATGCCATGTCGAGGGCTTCTTATGCGAATTCTTCTGGCCCGACTATGGCTTTGGTTTCCGGCTCTTCCTCTAACCCCTCAGCTGGTTTTGCACTTTCTTCTCTCTTTTCAATTACAGAGGACCAGCTGGAGTCTTTGGGAGATGACGAGTTGGCTTTGCTCGCCAACCGGTTCTCGCGGTTCCACAACAACCGCATGAACCGCCGTCGCGAAGGAGGACGCACGGGCTGCTACGAGTGCGGCGACCCCGACCACTTCATCGCCAACTGCCCCAAGAAGAACAAGCATCCGAGGAAGGGCGATCATGGGCGCAAGTACGACTCCAAGTACAAGGAGAAGCACGTCTCCCCAGCGCACAAGAAGAAGGGCGGCTTCAACAAAGAATACATCAAGAAGAAGTACTTGGAGAAGGCTCAGGCTGAGAAGCGGGCATTCTTTGCCGCGCTCAGCGACGTCGACGGCTCGGATGACGACTCCGCCAGCTCGAGCGATGACGAGTCCGAGAAGAAGAAGAGGATCGAGGACAAGTTGAACGGCCTCTGCTTCTTCGCCGACGACGACGGCTTCTGCACCATGGCGCTGGGCGATGAGGTCGACGGCGAGCCGGAGCGTACCCCTCGGAACGACGACGACGACGACACCTCCCAGGTATCTCTCACCTACGACGAGCTTTCCTCCGAGGTTGAGAAGTTGACTGCTGCCCTCCTTAGCCAAGATAAGTTGCTTAGGCGTGCCGCTAGAGAGCGCAAGGAGTTTAGGCAGAAGTGGGAGGACACGGTGAAGGAGCTTGAGTTCGCTCGGTCCACCGTGGTAGTGTCGGAGGAGGCGGAGTGCGAGTCGTGCACCGCGCACATGACTGACCTTCTCACTCTGAGAGGTAAGTATGCTGCGTTGGTTGGAGAGGTGGATGAGCTCCGTGCTAGGCCGCAGCTGTTGGGTGCATGCAAGACTTGTCCTGTCTTGCAATCCGAGTTGGCAGAGAAGAATGCCAAGCTTGAGTCCTTAGAGAAGGCCAGCTCGGATAGCGCTTGTGTTACGAGGTGTGCTTTGTGTGAGGGCCTGGAGATGGAAATTGCAAATGTGAAGCATGACAAGATGCAAACCGAGGAAGAAAACACATACCTTCGGACCATCTTGTCATGGGTCTCCTGTAGTGAGCCGCAGCTCGGGATGATGATCTCCCAATTCAAGCGAGCTGCTGGGGCTCCTGGTGTAGGTCTTGGCCAGAGTGTTGATCTCTCAGCTTTTGGTAAGATTGGAGAGTCTAGTGGTCTGAACCCCTGTGAGAAGCCCAACTCTACCACTGCTCCCAAGCTTGCCAAGCTTCCACTCAAAGAGCCTGCCAAGCCTACCACCAAAGATGGTGTGGTTGAGGAACCCCCGAGAGCTCCTCCCAAGAACCAAATTTGGGCACCCAAGCCAAACCACCTCAAGAACAAGCTTGATGCTATGCCACCCATCAGAGAGGAGTTGCCACAGAAGGGCAAAGGCAAAGTGAGCCACACCCACAGCCCTGGTCACCAACAACCCCCTGTGCGTGCGGTGAGGTACCAGTGTGATTTTTGTGGGAGAGATGGTCATTTGAGCGAGTTCTGCTTTAGGCGCAAGAGAGAGGCGCGCAGGGCTCGGGAGATGGAGAACCCGGACATGTACCATCCAGCTCATGGTGGACATGTACCGAGGCCCAGGGGAGAGCTGCTTGGTCCCGACGTCAGGGTCCCAGGCCTAGGCAGGAGATGAGAGCCCCGAGGAGGGAGACTAGGCCTAGAGGTCCAGCACCTCAGTTTGTTAGGCCTAGGCAGGAGAGAGCTCCGAGGAGAGACGCTAGAGCAGTTGAGCCCCAGGCTCCTAGGCGTAAACCTCGTAGAGAGCGTGCCCGACGGGGTCCTGCTTTTGCAGGTAACGGACCCCGTGGCGGAGGCTTAGTTGAGCGCTTTCCCCCACCGCAGTTTGAGTATCGCGGTGAGCGCTTCTTCCCTAGCGGACCACGTTTTTCTCAGCGTGGTGATCGCTTCCCTTGTAGACGTGCTAGGAATGGTTTTTCTGCTAACCGTTCTTTTGAGCAGCCGGCCCAACACTGGTATTACCCTTATTTCACTAACCCCAGTGTTGGACCGTATGCTCACCCTATGTCTTTCTATTGATGTAGGTAAGACGGTTGGAGGACGTTTGGTTGGTGGATTCCGGTTGTTCGAGGCACATGACCGGAAACACCAAGTGGTTCTCCAGCCTTAGCCCGGTCGCCGGAAAGGAGTACATAACCTTCGGCGACAATAGTAAAGGTAAAGTATTGTCCCGTGGGACTGTGCGGGTTAATGAGCACTTTGTGTTGCGCGATGTTGCTCTTGTTTCTAACCTGCATTTTAACTTGCTTTCTGTTTCGCAACTTTTTGATGATGACTATGAGATTCGTTTCAAACCGAACCTTAGTCGCATCTTAGATCCTCAGGGCGATCTTGTATGTCTGATTTCGCCCTTTGGGAAAGTTTTTCGTGCGAATTTTTCGGAGTCGTTTGGATCTTCTCGCTGTCTTTTGGCTAGTCCTTCTTCTTCCGATCTTTGGAAGTGGCATAGGAGGCACGGTCACTTAAGCTTCGACTTGCTTGCAAGACTTAGCTCACTTGGCCTAATCCGAGGATTGCCCAAGCTTTCGATGGAGAAGGATCTAGTTTGCCATTCTTGCAGACATGGGAAGATGGTTGCTACTCCCCACCATCCGGTGACTAAGGTCATGACCTCGCACCCCGGAGAGCTTTTACACATGGACCTTGTTGGTCCTGCTCGGGTGAGCTCGGTTGGTGGCAAGTGGTATGTTTTGGTTGTTGTTGACGACTTTTCGAGATATTCGTGGGTCTTCTTTTTAGCTGAGAAGACCGAGACTTTCTCATTTGCTCGCAATCTGATTTTGCGTCTTCAGAACGAGTTCCCTTTGAACTCGATGCGAGCTATTCGGAGTGATAATGGTTCCGAGTTTAAAAATTCGGATTTTGAGAAGTTTTGTAACCGCCTTGGTTTGGAGCATCAGTTTTCTTCCCCCTATACACCACCCCAAAATGGTGTTGTAGAGAGGAAGAATCGGCCCCTTGTTGAGATGGCCAGGACGATGCTTGATGAGCATAGGACTCCTAGGCGCTTTTGGGCCGAAGCTATGAACACTGCATGCTACATTTCGAATCGCATTTTTCTGAGAGCGTTTTTGAAGAAGACCTCTTATGAGTTGCGTTTTGGTCGCCAGCCCAAGGTGAGTTATTTTAGAGTCTTTGGTTGCCACTGTTTTATATTGAAAAAAGGCAACCTGGACAAGTTTGAGTCTCGTTCTTCTGACGGTGTGTTTTTGGGTTATGGCACTCACACTCGAGCTTATCGTGTACTTAACCTTGACACTAACCGAGTAATGGAGACATCAGATGTCACCTTCGACGAGACTCTTGTTTGTCCCTCTTCTCGTTTTGAGCGTGCAAGTGATCATGAGGTTGGAGAGCCTCTTTTCGATGACGAGGACGAGGGTGCTGAAGGTATAGATGATCCAGCACCCCCTCCACCTGCCGTGCCGCAAGGAGCGGCCTCGACGACGACTCACGGCCCCGACACTTCTTCTTCCTGGGGGCCGTGGGATCCTCCACCTCGTGCGGTACCTTTTGTACCCGGGGTGGAACCAGCTACTGTTGAGGGGGAGGTCACTTCTTCCCGGGAGGCGCCACGACACATCCAGCGCCAGCACCCTCCTCAGCAGATGATCGGCGACATCGACGAGCGAGTTACTCGCTCCAGGTCACAGCACATCTCGCACTTTGCTCATTCTGCTTTTGTTGCGTCTTTTGAGCCCCGAGATGTTGGACACGCATTGACGGATCCGGATTGGGTCAATGCCATGCATGAGGAGCTAGAGAACTTTGAGCGAAATCGGGTTTGGGTTCTAGTGCCTCCACCTCCTGACTGTAAACCTATTGGGACAAAATGGGTATTTAAAAAACAAGCAAGGAGAGGAGGGCCACATTGTGAGAAACAAGGCCCGGCTTGTAGCGAAGGGTTATAGTCAGAAGGAGGGGATAGATTATGAGGAGACCTTCGCTCCTGTAGCTCGTTTGGAGGCTATTAGGATACTCTTGGCTTATGCTGCATCCATGGGTTTCAAACTTTTTCAAATGGATGTCAAGAGTGCCTTCTTAAACGGCTACATTGAGGAGGAGGTCTATGTCCAGCAACCCCCCGGTTTTGAAAATCCCAAGTTTCCAAACCATGTCTTTAAACTCCACAAAGCTTTGTATGGTTTGAAACAAGCCCCTAGAGCCTGGTATGAGAGATTAAAAACCTTTTTGCTAGCTAAGGATTTTAAAATGGGATGTGTTGATAAAACGCTCTTTCTCCTCAAGCAAGGCAAAGATACTCTCTTGGTCCAAATTTACGTGGATGATATCATTTTCGGTGGTTCTTCTCACGCTTTGGTTGTCAAGTTTGCAGATACTATGAGCAGGGAGTTCGAGATGAGCATGATGGGCGAGCTGACTTTCTTTCTCGGGTTGCAAATTAAGCAATCCCGAGAGGGGACGTTTGTGCACCAGGGCAAGTACACGAGGGACTTGCTGAAGCAGTTCGACATGGGTGAGGCCAAGCCTCTTCCGACGCCCATGTCGACGACGACTGCCCTGGATGCCGACACGGATGGAGAAGCAGTGGACCAGAAGGAGTACCACAGCATGATTGGATCGCTGCTCTACCTGACGGCGACACGGCCGGACATTCAGTTCGCCGTGTGCTTGTGCGCGCGCTTTCAGGCTTCGCCACGCACTTCTCACCGTCAGGCGGTGAAGCGCATCTTCAGGTACCTTCGTTTCACGCCTGAGTTCGGGATTTGGTATTCTGCTTCTTCCACCCTCTCGCTTTGTGGCTTTTCTGATGCTGATTTTGCTGGTTGTCGCACCGAGCGCAAGTCCACTTCTGGGACTTGCCAGTTTATTGGATCTTCCCTGGTGTCGTGGTCTTCTCGCAAGCAGTCTAGTGTCGCTCAGTCTACCACGGAGGCTGAATATGTTGCTGCGGCTAGCTGCTGTTCCCAGTTACTCTGGATGATGGCCACTTTGCGTGATTTTGGTTTGAGCTTTACTCGAGTTCCTTTGCTTTGTGACAGCACGAGTGCCATTAGCGTTGCTAAGAACCCCGTGCTTCACTCGAAAACAAACACATTGATGTGCGCTTTCATTTCTTGCGAGACCACCAGGAGAAGGGTGATATCGACCTTCGCCATGTCGATACTCATCACCAATTGGCTGATATTTTCACCAAGCCTTTAGACGAATCAACCTTTAATAGGTTGAGGGGTGAGCTTGGTGTGTGTTTCCCCTTTTAGATGGGGGAAGCATTTTGAGATGTACAGACTGACTCTTATATTTTGAGGCTCTTTTCTTTTGAGTTACTTGAGTCTTTCCAATTGGTATCTTCTTTCTTTCAGTTTTGTGTCGGGCATACGCATTTACATTCTGAGCTTCATGTCTATATTCACTAGAATGTAATTCTGCTCTTGTTAGTATTGCTCCGATGCTTATGATGATGCTTGTAGCTTATGCTCTTTCTGATCACTGTTACATGTTATGAGCGAGCTATTTTTGGAATGGTGAATTATGCCTAATGTATATAAATCTGAAAATGTTCACCATTGAGATATGCAACTAGCATGTGTAGGGTGTGTTGAGTCCATTCCTGCTTTTCATATATGCTAGGTTGCTATGTCTCTAGTTCTGAGTCATTCACTTGCTTGGTTGTTCATAACTTGCTTAAAATCTGAACCAAGTATTGTTGAATTGAAAAGATCGAGATGGGATTGCTTGTCAACACCTCATGGTATTGAGACTGTTTCTCATTGCACTTTGAGTTAAACTTGAGCCATGTAGTGTATGACCGAAACCGTTGCTTTAACCTTCTGATTGCTTCGGCATAGGCTTCGTACGGTTGAAAAGTTAGGCAATGACAAGCTTTCAACCTCTCGCAATCACATGCTAAAAATGATCTTGTGAATTCTTTTACCGCTGCAACTCCGATATGATTTTGAAATCACAAGTATATGCTTCATTCCTATGCATGATGATTGAACTTTGCTAGGGGTAGTTCACCTTGTATATATGCTTAGCACTTGTTTGGATTCCTTCTATACATGTCTAGTGCTATTTTGATGGTGACTATCCTTTTGGCTTAAAACTGCTCACATGCTCCTATGCTTCATATTTCGTATAAGTGATCAGTTTGAGCCTTTGCTATTTGAGTGCTTAATTGAGATGTTGGAGCTATACTGATTAGAGCATCTTTGCACTCTTTTGACTATATACTTGAAGCTCCTAACTTGCATTTTGACTTCATATGCATTTTGGAAGGAGATCTTGTGGTCAGGGGGAGTTTATGTGATGGGAGTTGCTTCTCCGATACCTTTTGGCCTTGATAAGTGCATTTTCAACTAGGGGGAGAAATTTATGCAAATCATATGCTCCTGTGTTGGTCAACTAAGGGGAGAATCATTAGTCCTAGTTGCTTGCATTTGTCGAGGGGGAGTTTGCTAGTTGTGTTGAGCCGTTGCCTCTGTCTTGAGGGACTAGCAAACGTTCCTAGCTTTTCATGAGCTTTCATAAGCTTTTTCATTTGGCTTTCAATTGGTATCGTCTGGTGTGCTTTCCCATTTGGTTTGGGTTGATTTCCAATTGGTTCGGAGTGATTTTCTTGCTAGTTGTGTTGAGCCTCGGTGCCTCTATCTTGAGGGACTAGCATTTTGCTTCTGTTGTCCTCCGATCTTCAATTGGTATCTGCTAGCGGTGTTGAGCCTGTTCTACCTCTTCTTGAGGGCTAGCTTTGCTTTGCTTGGTTGCGTCGAGCCGTTGCCCATGTCTTTGGGGACCAAGTTTTCGCTTCATCCACTTGACCTTCTTTGGCTTTTGTTAGGCTTTTGGGTCATTTGGTTGGGTTTTCTCTTCCCACTCCTTCCTACCTCCTTCTTCTTATTCATGATTTGTTGTGGAGTTGACAATGCACTCATCAAGGGGGAGATTGCGGATACATGGTGTATGCCGAGTCTCTGTGTGATGAGTGATTGTCAACGGAGATGATGCGCATGTTCTTTGGCTTGTGTTGTGCAGGTGTCGAGCACGGAGACAGTGATCGATGGCGGGTGAAGGTCAAGTTGCGACGTGCCGTGTCGACGGACCGGGCGCGATGAAGGATGGGCGTGCCGTGCGGCGGACGTGCCATGCCGATGTATCGGACGGTGAAGGGCGGACGTGGACTTGGACTGATGGACTGGAGGCCGGAGGATCAGCTGTGGTGGCTGGCAGCCTGCGACAGCGACAAGCGGAGAAGTGCGATCATGTCGGTGGAAGGGGTGCACAGGCGGTGCATCCCCTCTACGACGCCAGTTTGTTGGTAGAGCCCGGGAAAAACCAACGGTGGACGGTTTCCAGGTTTGGGCCTCAAAACCTGGGTGCTGGGTTTCCAGGTTGAGCCACAAAACCTGGGTGCGAAGGTTTCCAGGTTGAGCCTCAAAACCTGGGCGTGGGCCGGTTTCCGAGTTTGGGCCTCAAAACTCGGGCGCGGACGGTTTCCGAGTTTGGCCACAAAACTCGGGCTGGAGGCGGGTTTTCCCGGTTTGGGCCTCAAGACCGGGGGCTGATGGAAAAGGCTGGTTTCCCGGTTTGGGCCACAAAACCGGGGTGCAGAGTGGTGGCGGCACGTGGCGGCGATCTGAAGGTTGCGTGGAGGCGACGCGGAAGACCGTGCGGGCGTGGCCGTCGGATCTACCTACCACCAGCGGGTGGACTAGAATAGCCTTAGGGTTAGGCTGGTCCGCTCTGTAAATACAGTAGTGAGGGGTAGAGTAGGAAATAGGCTTAGGCTAGGTTAGTATAAGTAGTCTAGGGGAGACACCCTCCTCCCTATCTCAGTTAGCGCAGTCATTTGCTTCCTAGCACCTAGGGTTTCCACTCTCCCATCCCCTGCTTTAGCTAGTTGAGATCCGCAGAGAGACTCCACTCTGTGTACTGTGATTTGAGGAAGTGAGGCCGTATCCTCACCTTGGAGCACAGATCGATGGCTTGATTTGCGTCCTTGTTTCGAATTCGTGGCTGTGATTTCCGTTTTGCTTGTGTTCTTCGCGGAATCCTTTTGCTCCACGATTTTCCCGTCGCTTGATCTCTTTGCTCGGTTCATCTTTTGCAATTCCGTTTGAACCAAGTTGTTCTAGATCGTGAGGCACTTCTTTCCACCGAAGGAATCATTCTCTAACCTCACGGTCTAGGAGATCGATCGATTTTTCGTTTCGGGTCACTTTTCCTCCCTTCCCCCGAAATTCTTTGATTCACCGATTTGGAGTTAGGTTTGAGCCATGATCTCTTAGAGATAGCTCACTAACCTCCTTGTGACTTCACTCACCAAGTTTGATCCCTAGAGGATTTGTTTTGGGTGAATTCTAGTCGAATCGGTGGACGAACAGTGAATTCGCGGGGTGACCGGATGCTCTGTCGTGGTGACCGGACGCATGCTCTGAGAGTCCGGTCGTTGAACAGTTCGTCGCGTGGTTCACTGTAGACCGACCGGACGCTCGGCACTTTGCGTGACCGGACTCGCTTCTGTTACTGTTCCTGTGCGTGTTAGATTCTGTCCGGACGCAGGTGCACTGACCGGACGCTCTATCTCACAGAGTCCGGTCAGTTCCAGAGAGCTCCGAAAATCGTTTTCGTACGACCGGACGCGTCCGGTGCTCACAGACCGGACGCAGGCAGAGTCCGGTCAGTGCTTTTCTGCGCAGTCTCGTGTGTTTCTGACCGGACGCACTGTTCACGACCGGACGCTCTGTTCCCGTGAGTCCGGTCGTTTACAGAGAGCTCCCAGAGACGGCTTCTGACGACCGGACGCGTCCGGTCCCTGCTGACCGGACGCAGGCCAGAGTCCGGTCGCTGCTGTTTCACGCCGTTTCGTTCGCGGTTCGTTCGTTCGTCGATGGATTTTGATTTCCGTCTTTTGCGTTGGCTTTCTAGGGTTGTCTAGTGTCCCGCTGTGCTTCTAGGAAGCATCCACCCTACATCTAGGGTCGTGGACATTAGCAAGCTCTAGGTTTCGCTTTTGGGGTTGAGTTTGGGACAGTGGCATCTAGTTTCCGTAAGGAAATTTTGAAGCTCCCATTCACCCCCCTCTGGTCGCTTTCGGGTAGCTTCTCGGTCCTTCAAGCGCGGTCGTCCCCAACCTCCCGACGAACTCGGGAGCTGTTGCGCCGCCGCGCCTCCAAATCCACCGCCCCGCGTCCGATTTTCTCGCCGCCTGAGCTTATCCCGGGTGCGCTTGAGCTCTATAAAAGACCCGCACCCGCAGCTGCCTTCCGCTTCCCACCTTCTCGCCACGAAGCACTCTCACCAGAGCTCCAAGCCGCCGAAACCCTAGCCGCCGCCGCCGAGCTATTCTCTGCAATTCGACGCGAGGCTGTCGAATTGGGCCAACTCTTGAGCTTCGTCGTACCGTAAGGAAGCTCCGGAGCTCTACTTCCATCTGTTTTCCCTCTCCATCTACTCACTAATTGGTCGCCGGACTTGCAGGACGCCGCTGACCACCAATCTCCTCCGTGCGCCGTCCTCGATCGATCTCCTACTTCGTTTTGTGGTTGGGTGAGTTCGCCATCCCTTCCTCTTTCTCCCGGTCGTTCCCGATTCGCGAATGGCGGCCGGAATCGCCGAGTCGGCCAACTCCGGCGAGCTCCGCCGCCGCGGAAGGTCCGAGCCGCCTCACCGGCACTGTGCAAGCCGGCGGCGCCGCCCGAACCCTCCCCAGATCTAATCCGGACCGTCCAAATCCGATCGGACGGCCCTCAGTGGCCGATACCCCTTCGCTGGCAGATTTGCTAAAGAGCCCCTTGACTTTTGCCAATTTAACCCGCGGTCCTGACCGGCGCGGTTAAATCCGAATTTCTGATTTATTTTATTTCGAAAATGTTTGATCTATTTACAGATCTGCCACTGCACCATTTTATCCATAACTTGCTCATTTTAACTCCGTTTTGATCCATTCAAATTGCGTTAGTTTCGTAATTTCGTGCTCTACGCAGTAGTACCTCTGTAGATTAGTTTTGCAAAAGTTTTATTTCACGATTAAGTCAGTCACGTTTAGGCCTTTTATAATCTTGTTTAGGCCGTAACTTCCGCGTCTTAAATCCGATTTCGGTGATCCAAACGTCTATGTGATCGTAGTGATGAATAGATCTGTTTTACAACTTTTATTTATTTATTTAAATCTGTTGGTGTACTGTTCTAATGTTAGATCTGTTTGCAATGCATGTGTGTGCGTGGATGTTTGTATGTTGCGTTGTATTCGAGTTCAGACGGTGAGCAGTACGTGGGTGACCAAGTCCAGATCTACTACGACCAGCAAGAGGACCAAAACCAGGAATACGCGAATCAAGGCAAGTATACATGGGATCATCCTTGTTACCTACGCACTTTAATCTACCAATCATGTGCATGTGTCAAATGATATCCATAGGATATACCTAGATGTTCAACCTGTACCTTGATACCGTGGGATATATGTGCATTTGGGTAGATCTGCTAGTGCTTTAAACCTATAACTATGAACTAATAAAATAATTTATGATATGCGCAACGTCTGTTCTTATCTTGTTCTTGGTAATGTGAACCCTGGGCGTGGGAGCCTTCGTGCTCTTGGCCCCCCTTAAATGATCTTCTGCGGGCAAAGCTGGGACATACAGTACAACCATGAGGGCTACATGGCTCTGGTTTTAGTTGGTTCGAGGACCTCTCCTCGCTTGATGGTGGTTACCCGAAAGGGCACAAAAGGGGCTTGCCGAGACGGGGATAGGACGGCCGCCTGGTCTCATGTGTATAGCCGGGAAGGAATGTGCCATCGGAAAGGGGTTCCTATATCTGCTTGCCGATTGGAAACCTAGTGGCCACTATCTTGTTAGGGGAACTTCGTAAGACTTCATAGTGTACCCTGCCGCACTTCCTTGGTAGAGGTGATATGGGATTTGCAACCCCTGGCTCATGGGGATCACGGCTCACGGGTAAAGTTGTACAAACTCTGCAGGGTAATAAACTGGTATATCAGCCGTGCTCACGGTCACGAGCGGCTCGGAAAACTTGCAGGCTAACCACTTAAACGAAATTTACTTTTGTTCACGTTACCATCATATTTATGTTTCCGGACGATGTTGTCATATTATTATAATTATTGTTCATGTGGTTTAATTGGGTTTGCAAGCACAACTTAATGATTAATTAATGCTAAAATCTTGACCGAACTAAAAGTGCTAATCGCAGTAAACCCGTGTCAAGCCTTTTGAGCTGCATAACCCCATGTTGCCTGCTGAGTACGAGATGTACTTACGCTTGTTATATTTTCTTCTTTTTGGATAAAAATCCCGGATGGGTAACAGATGGATATGAGTATGAGCAAGATAAGTTTCCAGAGGATTTCTAGTCTTGCGGACCACCAGTCGACGTCCCTGTGGAGTGGAGCTTCGTCGAGAGTTATTTATCTTCCGCTTGTTTATGTTTAGTTCTATTTGTTGAGTTGTAATAAATACACTATGTAATAAGCACAGTGATGATGCCTTCTTGGTAATTTGTCCCTTATGTGTGCGACTGTTTCCTGGGCGCACATAAGTTTATACATTCAATTTTGTTCTTAAAATTGGGTGTGACAATCTTTACGTACTTTCCCTTCATTTCGTAAGACAAAACCAATTTAGATAATCTATTGTCTGTGATCATTTGCTAAACTAGTCCATCAATCCGTGCTCTCGGACTGGCTAGAATATTAAAAGATATGATGTACTATTGATATATATTTGTTCATAAAAAATACTTATATTACATATTGTATGTTTTTTCTATGTAGATTTCCTACAAAATAGACATAATAGATAATTTGTAGTTTATATCTGATGATCATAAACTAAATAATTACATATTTTTGCAAGAGACAGATACTTATATTTTTTTTCTTGCACATTCATATTTTTACTTTGCATGGCACCTGGTATATTTTGATGTCATTTTAGTTTTGAAACCTTGTCATTAACTATGGTGACTCTTATGGAATCTGAAGTTTGATTTGTTAACTTTATTTTGTTGACTGCTACGTATTTTTTCCTCCTCTTATGCTTATTGTATCTTTTATTACAATCATTTTGGACTGTTTTAAAATAAGGGTTTTAGGCCGTACATAGCACATTCCTAAATACTACAATAGGTATGCAATCATTTGAAACTTCACCATGCCTTATAATGATTAAATTACTCTAGATTATTGCTAAACAAAAAAAGATATAGCCATTAGTAGTCTCCCACAACTTTTAAGAAATTGAATTTCCTATCAAGGAATTATACGTGCAATAGTCGTAGACTATCAATATAGACGTGACAAACACTTAGATAAAATATATAAATATAGATAAAGTAACACCTATATAAATTATGCCATGGTTACTAAAATGGTTTTAACAATTTTGTTAGCATCATTATGTATGATTTGTTGAGGAATATTCTGTTGACCGAAACAAAAGATTCGCACATGCATGCTGACACAATGTGTGTGCTTACATTAATTAATCTTAGGCCATGTTTATTTCCAAACCAAAAACTTTATATCCTGTCACATCAAATCTTTAGACACATGTATAAAGCACTAAATATAGACTAAAAATAAAAAAATTATACAGTTTGCATGTAATTTATGAGACAAATTGTTTAACCCTAATTAGTTTATGATTTAACATTAAGTGCTACATAACACATGTGCTAATGATAGATTATTTAGGCTTAAAAAATTCATCTCATGATTTACGGACCGATTCTGTAATTTGTTTTTTTTGTTAGTATCTGAATACCTCATGCAACACCCTGCGCAACATCTGATGTGACATTCAAAATTTTTACAGCTTCGAACTAAACATGCCCTTAGTATATTAATATTGATAGAAATGTGTAATGTAAAACATATACATGCTCTATGGTTATTTAAAGGTTTTTTAATAGAGAATGTGTTCATTGTGTTCTAGAGGTAGAGTTGAGATGATATTCAATTTTTTTAGTAATGAGATGAAAATTGGATTACAGAAGTTATTTATTGTAATATAGGAGTACGTTCGTTGTTAGATCATATTTCTTAATGGCATATTTGGATAGTTTAAATATATAGAGTCATGAGTTATTTTATGTTGTTTTATGTACATCAAAGCAAAGGTGTACAATAACTTAGAAAATAATTTAGCTTCAATACCTACTATTATCAACGGTGACTAGGCTATACCAAACTGCTTCAAATGTTTTAGATTTTTGTTAGAAATTTCTAGGATCTATCTTTTATATTTCTATTATTTATCTTTTTTAGCACCTCATTCATTTAGTTCAAACCTAATTATTAAGACATAAACTCTTGTTTCATCCCTTTGTGTGACTTGAGGAACAATAATTTTGCTTTCTACTTTTAACAAGTTGGTGGTTGGGCTCGACCGCGCGCTGGAGTCTGTGGTCAAGTATTTTGAGAGGTCGCCGTTGTCGGCTTTGGCTAGGTGGTGGGGGGAGGGGGGGGCGTCGTGCACCTCTCCCAGGCTCACTCAAGTTTTAGGATGACGAAAACCTCATGTCAAACTGTCACACCCGGTTCTAAGAACAAAACCAGGTATACACCATATGTGAGCCGAGGAAGTCAAATCTCACATATAGCCACAAATAAAGGGTAATATCGAAAGACAATGCTCTTATATAATGTATATAAAACAAAAGAACATAACCTTAAAGAGCAGACAGCGGAAAGACACTCCGATCTTCAGATGGAGACACACTTCACAGGGAACAACTGACTGGTTGATCACAAGCCTAAGCTTCTCCAAAGCTTACACTCTGAGGTGTGGGGAAAAGCAGAGTGAGTCCATGTTGAACTCCACAAGTATAGCAACAAGTGATATAGATCCCAAGTTTTCATGATCAGTGTAACATAAATACTGAATAGCATAAAACGGTAAATAATGAACATGTTAACCAACATAAGTCATAATCTTAATCTAAAAGTCTTCAAGGCCGCTCGTGTCCTGAGCAAGGCTGATATATTAGTTTAATAAACTTTGCGCAAAGGTGTACACTTTCACTGCGAGACGTGAATTGCCCTTTCGCCGAAAGTCCCTTAAGGAGGCTATCTTGAAAGAGGCACATGAGTCAGCCTACTCCATTCACCCGGGTAGCACTAAGATGTATTTGGATCTGAAAGAAAAGTATTGGTGGTATGGCCTGAAAAGAGATGTAGCAGAATATGTGGCAATATGTGATACCTGTCAGAGAGTCAAGGCTGAACACCAGCGACCTGCCGGTTTGCTACAACCTATGAAAGTACCAGAATGGAAATGGGAAGAAGTGGGCATGGATTTCATAGTTGGTTTACCACGCACCCAACGAGGTTATGACTCAATCTGGGTGATCGTGGATCGACTAACTAAGGTTGCTCATTTTATACCCGTTAAGACCACTTATACAGGGGCAAGATTGGCAGAGCTATATGGAAAGAATAGTGTGTTTGCATGGAGTTCCCAAAAGGATTGTGTCTCACAGAGGCACTCAGTTCACATCACATTTTTGGGGAAAAGTCCACGAATTGTTAGGGACACAGTTGACTTTCAGTACTGTTTATCACCCTCAGACAGATGGACAGACGGAACGGACCAATCAGATTCTTGAGGACATGCTGAGAGCCTGTGCTCTGCAGTATGGTACCAGTTGGGACAAAAGTTTGTCATATGCAGAGTTCCTACAACAATAGTTACCAAAAGAGTCTCAAAATGGCACCATTTGAGGCCTTGTATGGAAGGAAATGTAGGACTCTATTATTCTGGAATCAAACAGGGAGAGCCAAGTGTTCGGACCAGATGTGCTCAGGAATGCTGAGGAACATGTAAGGAAAATCACGGATAATTTGAGGATAGCCCAGTCCCGACAGAAGAGCTATGCTGACACTCGTAGAAGGGACTTAACCTTTAAGGTAGGGGACTTTGTGTACCTAAAAGTAACTCCTATGCGCAGTGTAAGGAGGTTTAACATGAAGGGCATGTTAGCACCCAGATATGTGGGACCATTCCAGATTTTAGAAAGGCGTGGGGAAGTGGCATACCAGTTGGAATTACCCGCGAGTTTGTCAGGAGTACACGATGTGTTCCATGTCTCCCAGTTGAAAAAGTGTTTACGGGTTCCAGAGGAACAAATACCGCTAGAGGAGCTGACTGTGAAGGAAGATCTGACATATAAGGAGTATCCAGTGAAAATTTTGGAGACAGCTGAAAGGATTACCAGAAGCCGTGCTATTAAGATGTGCAAAGTGCAGTGGAATCGGTATACCGCAGAAGAGGCTACTTGGGAAAGAGAGGATGAACTCAGAAAGGCTTACCCGCAGTTGTTCGAGTAAGCATCAGCCGAATCTCAAGGACGAGATTCATGTTAAGGGGGGTAGGTTTGTAACACCCTAAATTTTTCTTTAGTTCAAAATAGAATAATATGATTTATTTAAATTTATTGTGGCATTATAACATAGGCAAAATAAATAAATGTTTGGGAAATAAAATTTATCCTAGTTTAGTAACAAGTTGATGCATTCATGCTGCTGCATTCTTTTGTTTGAGTGAAGTTCAAATTTGAAAACTGGAATTCAAAATGATTTGATTTGGAAAGGATTTGGGAAAACATTTGCAAATAAAAGAAAAGGGCAAAACATATTTCCTTCCCTCCCTTCTCCAATCTGGCCCATAGGCCTTTATCCTTTCCCCTCTGCCGGCCTGCTCTTTCCCGCTCCCGGCCCAACCGTGCGCGCCTCAGCCCAGCTCGCCAGCCGCCGCGCTCGCGCTCACTGACAGGTGGGGCCCACCTGTCAGCGCTGCGGATACATGGGTGTATGCCGAGTCTCTGTGTGATGAGTGATTGTCAACGGAGATGATGCGCATGTTCTTTGGCTTGTGTTGTGCAGGTGTCGAGCACGGAGACAGTGATCGTTGGCGGGTGAAGGTCAAGTTGCGACGTGCCGTGCCGACGGACCGGGCGCGATGAAGGATGGGCGTGCCGTGCGGCGGATGTGCCATGCCGATGTATCGGACGGTGAAGGGCGGACGTGGACTTGGACTGATGGACTGGAGGCCGGAGGATCAGCTGTGGTGGCTGGCAGCCTGCGACAGCGACAAGCGGAGAAGTGCGATCATGTGGTGGAAGTGGTGCACAGGCGGTGCATCCCCTCTACGACGCCGGTTTGTTGGTAGAGCCCGGGAAAAACCAACGGTGGACGGTTTCCAGGTTTGGGCCTCAAAACCTGGGTGCTGGGTTTCCAGGTTGAGCCACAAAACCTGGGCGCGAAGGTTTCCAGGTTGAGCCTCAAAACCTGGGCGTGGGCCGGTTTCCGAGTTTGGGCCTCAAAACTCGGGCGCGGACGGTTTCCGAGTTTGGCCACAAAACTCGGGCTGGAGGGGGTTTCCCGGTTTGGGCCTCAAGACCGGGGGCTGATGGAAAAGGCTGGTTTCCCGGTTTGGGCCACAAAACCGGGGGTGCAGAGTGGTGGTGGCACGTGGCGGCGATCTGAAGGTTGCGTGGAGGCGACGCGGAAGACCGTGCGGGCGTGGCCGTCGGATCTACCTACCACCAGCGGGTGGACTAGAATAGCCTTAGGGTTAGGCTGGTCCGCTCTGTAAATACAGTAGTGAGGGGTAGAGTAGGAAATAGGCTTAGGCTAGGTTAGTATAAGTAGTCTAGGGGAGACACCCTCCTCCCTATCTCAGTTAGCGCAGTCATTTGCTTCCTAGCACCTAGGGTTTCCACTCTCCCATCCCCTGCTTTAGCTAGTTGAGATCCACAGAGAGACTCCACTCTGTGTACTGTTGATTTGAGGAAGTGAGGCCGTATCCTCACCTTGGAGCACAGATCGATGGCTTGATTTGCGTCCTTGTTTCGAATTCGTGGCTGTGATTTCCGTTTTGCTTGTGTTCTTCGCGGAATCCTTTTGCTCCACGATTTTCCCGTCGCTTGATCTCTTTGCTCGGTTTATCTTTTGCAATTCCGTTTGAACCAAGTTGTTCTAGATCGTGAGGCACTTCTTTCCACCGGAGGAATCATTCTCTAACCTCACGGTCTAGGAGATCGATCGATTTTTCGTTTCGGGTCACTTTTCCTCCCTTCCCCCGAAATTCTTTGATTCACCGATTTGGAGTTAGGTTCGAGCCATGATCTCTTAGAGATAGCTCACTAACCTCCTTGTGACTTCACTCACCAAGTTTGATCCCTAGAGGATTTGTTTTGGGTGAATTCTAGTCGAATCGGTGGACGAACAGTGAATTCGCGGGGTGACCGGATGCTCTGTCGTGGTGACCGGACGCATGCTCTGAGAGTCCGGTCGTTGAACAGTTCGTCGCGTGGTTCACTGTAGACCGACCGGACGCTCGGCACTTTGCGTGACCGGACTCGCCTCTGTTACTGTTCCTGTGCGTGTTAGATTCTGTCCGGACGCAGGTGCACTGACCGGACGCTCTATCTCACAGAGTCCGGTCAGTTCCAGAGAGCTCCGAAAATCGTTTTCGTACGACCGGACGCGTCCGGTGCTCACAGACCGGACGCAGGCAGAGTCCGGTCAGTGCTTTTCTGCGCAGTCTCGTGTGTTTCTGACCGGACGCACTGTTCACGACCGGACGCTCTGTTCCCGTTAGTCCGGTCGAATACAGAGAGCTCCCAGAGACAGCTTCTGACGACCGGACGCGTCCGGTCCCTGCTGACCGGACGCAGGCCAGAGTCCGGTCGCTGCTGTTTCACGCCGTTTCGTTCGCGGTTCGTTCGTTCGTGATGGATTTGAGTTCCGTCTTTTGCGTTGGCTTTCTAGGGTTGTCTAGTGTCCCGCTGTGCTTCTAGGAAGCATCCACCCTACATCTAGGGTCGTGGACATTAGCAAGCTCTAGGTTTCGCTTTTGGGGTTGAGTTTGGGACAGTGGCATCTAGTTTCCGAAAGGAAATTTTGAAGCTCCCATTCACCCCCCCTCTGGTCGCTTTCGGGTAGCTTCTCGGTCCTTCAATTGGTATCGGAGCGGGTTAAGGATCTTCCACCTTAGCCGGTTCCAGATCCACCGAAGGCGACATGGATCGCGGCGTGGGCAAACCGCCGTTTTTCGATGGGACGAACTATGCGTATTGGAAGATACGTATGTCGGCCTATTTGCAGAGCTTGGGCGCTTCGATCTGGGATATTTGCAACTCCCCTGATTACGTGGTCTTGGCTGCTCGTGTGACTCAACAGCAGATCGATGAGCACGATGCCAATAGCCGAGCCCGTAATGCTCTTTTCTCTTGTTTGAGCATGGGTGAGTTTGATCGTGTTTCTCACCTCGCTACGGCTCGGGAGATCTGGGACACTCTCATGCGTTTTCATGAGGGCACCTCTCAAGTCAAAACCCGACTCTACGAGTCGTTCAAGCGAGAGTATGAGAACTTTAGACATCACCTGGCGAGAGCATAGAAAGTTTATTCGCTCGCTTTCAGGTGATTGTCAACAGGATGAGGGCTAACAGAGAGCAGTTGCCATTTGACGATCATGAGCGTGCTTTGAAGCTTTTGCACACTCTTGACCGTTCGGTGTGGGACTCCAAGGTTCAGGCAATCATCGAATCGCCGAACTATGAGACCCTCACCTGCGACGAGCTCTTCAGTAAGCTCAAGTCCAGTGAGATTGATGCTATGGCGAGGGCTTCTTTTGAAAATCCTTCTCGCCCGTCCATGGCTTTGGTTTCCGGCTCTTCCTCTAACCCCTCAGCTGGATTTGCACTTCTTCTCTCTTTTCAATTACAGAGGACCAGCTGGAGTCTTTGGGAGATGACGAGTTGGCTTTGCTCGCCAACCGGTTCTCGCGGTTCCACAACAACCGCATGAACCGCCGTCGCGAGGAGGACGCACGGGCTGCTACGAGTGCGGCGACCCCGACCACTTCATCGCCAACTGCCCCAAGAAGAACAAGCATCTGGGAAGGGCGATCATGGGCGCAAGCTACGACTCCAAGTACAAGGAGAAGCACGTCTCCCCCAGACGCACAAGAAGACAGGGCGGCTTCGACAAAGATTACATCAAGAAGAAGTACTTGGGAAGCGCAGGCTGAGAAGCGGGCATTCTTTGCCGCGCTCAGCGACGTCGACGGCTCGGATGACGACTCCGCCAGCTCGAGCGATGACGAGTCCGAGAAGAAGAAGAGGATCGAGGACAAGTTGAACGGCCTCTGCTTCTTCGCCGACGACGACGGCTTCTGCTACCATGGCGCTGGGCGATGAGGTCGACGGCGAGCCGGAGCGTACCCCCCCTCGGAACGACGACGACGACGACACCTCCCAGGCTATCTCTCACCTACGACGAGCTTTCCTCCGAGGTTGAGAAGTTGACTGCTGCCCTCCTTAGCCAAGATAAGTTGCTTAGGCGTGCGCTAGAGAGCGCAAGGAGTTTAGGCAGAAGTGGGAGGACACGGTGAAGGAGCTTGAGTTCGCTCGGCTCCACCGTTGGTAGTGTCGGAGGAGGCGGAGTGCGAGTCGTGCACCGCGCACATGACTGACCTTCTCACTCTGAGAGGTAAGGTATGCTGCGTTGGTTGGAGAGGTGGATGAGCTCCGTGCTAGGCCGCAGCTGTTGGGTGCATGCAAGACTTGTCCTGTCTTGCAATCCTGAGTTGGCAGAGAGAAATGCCAAGCTTGAGTCCTTTAGAGAAGGCCAGCTCGAGATAGCAGCTTGTGTCTCGAGGTGTGCTTTGTGTGAGGGCCTGGAGATGGAGATTGCCAATGGTGAAGCATGGCAAGATGCAAACCGAGGAAGAAACACATACCTTCGGTCCATCTTGTCATGGGTCTCCAGTAGTGAGCCGCAGCTCGGGATGATGATCTCCCAATTCAAGCGAGCTGTTGGTACCCCTGGTTGTAGGTTTTGCTCAGAGTGTTGATCTCTCAGCTTTTGGGAAGATTGGAGAGTCTAGTGGTCTGAACCCATGTGAGAAGCCCAATTCCACCACTACTCCCAAACTTGCCAAGCTTCCACTCAAAGAGCCAGCCAAGCCTATCACCAAAGATGGTGTGGTTGAGGAACCCCCGAGAGGCTCCTCCCAAGAACCCAGTTTGGGCACCCAAGCCAAACCACCTCAGAAACAAGCTTGACGCTATGCCACCCATTCGTGAGGAGTTTGCCACAGAAGGGCAAAGGCAACGTGAGCCACACCCACAGCCCTGGTCACCAACAACCCCCTGTGCGTGCGGTGAGGTACCAGTGTGATTTTTGTGGGAGGATGGTCACTTGAGCGAGTTCTGCTTTAGGCGCAAGAGAGAGGCGCGCAGGGCTCGGGAGATGGAGAACCCGGACATGTACCATCCAGCTCATGGTGGACATGTACCGAAGGCCCAGGGGAGAGCTGCTAGGTCCGGACGTCAGGGTCCCAGGCCTAGGCAGGAGATGAGAGCCCCGAGGAGGGAGACTAGGCCTAGAGGTCCAGCACC
This sequence comes from Coix lacryma-jobi var. lacryma-jobi, assembly GCA_009763385.1. Taxonomy (NCBI): domain Eukaryota; kingdom Viridiplantae; phylum Streptophyta; class Magnoliopsida; order Poales; family Poaceae; genus Coix; species Coix lacryma-jobi. Next base: position 33,518,372 of record CM019829.1, read on the forward strand.
TCAGTTTGTTAGGCCTAGGCAGGAGAGAGCTCCGAGGAGAGACGCTAGAGCAGTTGAGCCCCAGGCTCCTAGGCGTAAACCTCGTAGAGAGCGTGCCCGACGGGGTCCTGCTTTTGCAGGTAACGGACCCCGTGGCGGAGGCTTGTTGAGCGCTTTCCCCCACCGCAGTTTGAGTATCGCGGTGAGCGCTTCTTCCCAGCGGACCACGTTTTCCTCAGCGTGGTGATCGCTTCCCTCGTAGACGTGCTAGGAATGGTTTTTCTAACCGTTCTTTTGAGCAGCCGGCCCAACACTGGTATTCCCCTTATTTCACTAACCCCAGTGTTGGACCGTATGCTCACCCTATGTCTTTCTATGATGTAGGTAGACGGTTGGAGGACGTTTGGTTGGTGGATTCCGGTTGTTCGAGGCACATGACCGGAAACACAAGTGGTTCTCCAGCTTAGCCCGGTCGCCGGAAAGGAGTACATAACCTTCGGCGACAATAGTAAAGGTAAGGTATTGTCCCGTGGGACTGTGCGGGTTAATGAGCACTTTGTGTTGCGCGATGTTGCTCTTGTTTCTAACCTGCATTTTAACTTGCTTTCTGTTTCGCAACTTTTTGATGATGACTATGAGATTCGTTTCAAACCGAACCTTAGTCCGCATCTTAGATCCTCAGGGCGATCTTGTATGTCTGATTTCGCCCTTTGGAAAGTCTTTCGCGCGAATTTCTCGGAGTCGTTTGGTTCTTCTCGCTGTCTTTTGGCTAGTCCTTCTTCTTCCGATCTTTGGAAGTGGCATAGGAGGCTCGGTCACTTAAGCTTCGACTTGCTTGCAAGACTTAGCTCACTTGGCCTAATCCGAGGATTGGCCCAAGCTTTCGATGGAGAAGGATCTAGTTTGCCATTCTTGCAGACATGGGAAGATGGTTGCTAGCTCCCCACCATCCGGTGACTAAGGGTCATGACCTCGCACCCCGGAGAGCTTTTACACATGGACCTTGTTGGTCCTGCTCGGGTGAGCTCGGTTGGTGGCAAGTGGTATGTTTTGGTTGTTGTTGACGACTTTTCGAGATATTCGTGGGTCTTCTTTTAGCTGAGAAGACCGAGACTTTCTCATTTGCTCGCAATCTGATTTTGCGTCTTCAGAACGAGTTCCCTTTGAACTCGATGCGAGCTATTCGGAGTGATAATGGTTCCGAGTTTAAAAATTCGGATTTTGAGAAGTTTTGTAACCGCCTTGGTTTGGAGCATCAGTTTTCTTCCCCCTATACACCACCCCAAAATGGTGTTGTAGAGAGGAAGAATCGGACCCTTGTTGAGATGGCCAGGACGATGCTTGATGAGCATAGGACTCCTAGGCGCTTTTGGGCCGAAGCTATGAACACTGCATGCTACATTTCGAATCGCATTTTTCTGAGAGCGTTTTTGAAGAAGACCTCTTATGAGTTGCGTTTTGGTCGCCAGCCCAAGGTGAGTTATTTTAGAGTCTTTGGTTGCCACTGTTTTATATTGAAAAAGGGCAACCTGGACAAGTTTGAGTCTCGTTCTTCTGACGGTGTGTTTTTGGGTTATGGCACTCACACTCGAGCTTATCGTGTACTTAACCTTGACACTAACCGAGTCAGGGAGACATCAGATGTCACCTTCGACGAGACTCTTGTTTGTCCTCTTCTCGTTTTGAGCGTGCAAGGTGATCATGAGGTTGGAGAGCCTCTTTTTCGATGACGAGGACGAGGGTGCTGAAGGTATAGATGATCCAGCACCCCCTCCACCTGCCGTGCCGCAAGGAGCGGCCTCGACGACGACTCACGGCCCCGACACTTCTTCTTCCTGGGGGCCGTGGGATCCTCCACCTCGTGCGGTACCTTTTGTACCCGGGGTGGAACCAGCTACTGTTGAGGGGGAGGTCACTTCTTCCCGGGAGGCGCCACGACACATCCAGCGCCAGCACCCCTCCTCAGCAGATGATCGGCGACATCGACGAGCGAGTTACTCGCTCCAGGTCACAGCACATCTCGCACTTTGCTCATTCTGCTTTTGTTGCGTCTTTTGAGCCCCGAGATGTTGGACACGCATTGACGGATCCGGATTGGGTCAATGCCATGCATGAGGAGCTAGAGAACTTTGAGCGAAATCGGGTTTGGGTTCTAGTGCCTCCACCTCCTGACTGTAAACCTATTGGGACAAAATGGGTATTTAAAAACAAGCAAGGAGAGGAGGGCCACATTGTGAGAAACAAGGCCCGGCTTGTAGCGAAGGGTTATAGTCAGAAGGAGGGGATAGATTATGAGGAGACCTTCGCTCCTGTAGCTCGTTTGGAGGCTATTAGGATACTCTTGGCTTATGCTGCATCCATGGGTTTCAAACTTTTTCAAATGGATGTCAAGAGTGCCTTCTTAAACGGCTACATTGAGGAGGAGGTCTATGTCCAGCAACCCCCCCGGTTTTGAAAATCCCAAGTTTCCAAACCATGTCTTTAAACTCCACAAAGCTTTGTATGGTTTGAAACAAGCCCCTAGAGCCTGGTATGAGAGATTAAAAACCTTTTTGCTAGCTAAGGATTTTAAAATGGGATGTGTTTGATAAAACGCTCTTTCTCCTCAAGCAAGGCAAAGATACTCTCTTGGTCCAAATTTACGTGGATGATATCATTTTCGGTGGTTCTTCTCACGCTTTGGTTGCCAAGTTTGCAGATACTATGAGCAGGGAGTTCGAGATGAGCATGATGGGCGAGCTGACTTTCTTTCTCGGGTTGCAAATTAAGCAATCCCGAGAGGGGACGTTTGTGCACCAGGGCAAGTACACGAGGGACTTGCTGAAGCAGTTCGACATGGGTGAGGCCAAGCCTCTTCCGACGCCCATGTCGACGACGACTGCCCTGGATGCCGACACGGATGGAGAAGCAGTGGACCAGAAGGAGTACCACGCATGATTGGATCGCTGCTCTACCTGACGGCGACACGGCCGGACATTCAGTTCGCCGTGTAGCTTGTGCGCGCGCTTTCAGGCCTTCGCCACGCACTTCTCACCGTCAGGCGGTGAAGCGCATCTTCAGGTACCTTCGTTTCACGCCTGAGTTCGGGATTTGGTATTCTGCTTCTTCCACCCTCTCGCTTTGTGGCTTTTCTGATGCTGATTTTGCTGGTTGTCGCACCGAGCGCAAGTCCACTTCTGGGACTCTGCCAGTTTTATTGGATCTTCCCTGGTGTCGTGGTCTTCTCGCAAGCAGTCTAGTGTCGCTCAGTCTACCACGGAGGCTGAATATGTTGCTGCGGCTAGCTGCTGTTCCCAGTTACTCTGGATGATGGCCACTTTGCGTGATTTTGGTTTGAGCTTTACTCGAGTTCCTTTGCTTTGTGACAGCACGAGTGCCATTAGCGTTGCTAAGAACCCCGTGCTTCACTCGAAAACCAAACACATTGATGTGCGCTTTCATTTCTTGCGAGACCACCAGGAGAAGGGTGATATCGACCTTCGCCATGTCGATACTCATCACCAATTGGCTGATATTTTCACCAAGCCTTTAGACGAATCAACCTTTAATAGGTTGAGGGGTGAGCTTGGTGTGTGTTTCCCCTTTTAGATGGGGGAAGCATTTTGAGATGTACAGACTGACTCTTATATTTTGAGGCTCTTTTCTTTTGAGTTACTTGAGTCTTTCCAATTGGTATCTTCTTTCTTTCAGTTTTGTGTCGGGCATACGCATTTACATTCTGAGCTTCATGTCTATATTCACTAGAATGTAATTATGCTCTTGTTAGTATTGCTCCGATGCTTATGATGATGCTTGTAGCTTATGCTCTTTCTGATCACTGTTACATGTTATGAGCGAGCTATTTTTGGAATGGTGAATTATGCCTAATGTATATAAATCTGAAAATGTTCACCATTGAGATATGCAACTAGCATGTGTAGGGTGTGTTGAGTCCATTCCTGCTTTTCATATATGCTAGGTTGCTATGTCTCTAGTTCTGAGTCATTCACTTGCTTGGTTGTTCATAACTTGCTTAAATCTGAACCAAGTATTGTTGAATTGAAAAGATCGAGATGGGATTGCTTGTCAACACCTCATGGTATTGAGACTGTTTCTCATTGCACTTTGAGTTAACTTGAGCCATGTAGTGTATGACCGAAACCGTTGCTTTAACCTTCTGATTGCTTCGGCATAGGCTTCGTACGGTTGAAAAGTTAGGCAATGACAAGCTTTCAACCTCTCGCAATCACATGCTAAAAATGATCTTGTGAATTCTTTTACCGCTGCAACTCCGATATGATTTTGAAATCACAAGTATATGCTTCATTCCTATGCATGATGATTGAACTTTGCTAGGGGTAGTTCACCTTGTATATATGCTTAGCACTTGTTTGGATTCCTTCTATACATGTCTAGTGCTATTTTGATGGTGACTATCCTTTTGGCTTAAACTGCTCACATGCTCCTATGCTTCATATTTCGTATAAGTGATCAGTTTGAGCCTTTGCTATTTGAGTGCTTAATTGAGATGTTGGAGCTATACTGATTAGAGCATCTTTGCACTCTTTTGACTATATACTTGAAGCTCCTAACTTGCATTTTGACTTCATATGCATTTTGGAAGGAGATCTTGTGGTTCAGGGGGAGTTATGTGAATGGGAGTTGCTTCTCCGATACCTTTTGGCCTTGATAAGTGCATTTTCAACTAGGGGGAGAAATTTATGCAAATCATATGCTCCTGTGTTGGATCAACTAAGGGGAGAATCATTAGTCCTAGTTGCTTGCATTTGTCGAGGGGGAGTTTGCTAGTTGTGTTGAGCCGTTGCCTCTGTCTTGAGGGGACTAGCAAACGTTCCTAGCTTTTCATGAGCTTTCATAGCTTTTCATTTGGCTTTCAATTGGTATCGTCTGGTGTGCTTTCCCATTTGGTTTGGGTTGATTTCCAATTGGTTCGGAGTGATTTTCTTGCTAGTTGTGTTGAGCCTCGGTGCCTCTATCTTGAGGGACTAGCATTTTGCTTCTGTTGTCCTCCGATCTTCAATTGGTATCTGCTAGCGGTGTTGAGCCTGTTCTACCTCTTCTTGAGGGCTAGCTTTGCTTTGCTTGGTTGCGTCGAGCCGTTGCCCATGTCTTTGGGGACCAAGTTTTCGCTTCATCCACTTGACCTTCTTTGGCTTTTGTTAGGCTTTTGGGTCATTTGGTTGGGTTTTCTCTTCCCACTCCTTCCTACCTCCTTCTTTCTTATTCATGATTTGTTGTGGAGTTGACAATGCACTCATCAAGGGGGAGATTGCGGATACATGGGTGTATGCCGAGTCTCTGTGTGATGAGTGATTGTCAACGGAGATGATGCGCATGTTCTTTGGCTTGTGTTGTGCAGTGTCGAGCACGGAGACAGTGATCGATGGCGGGTGAAGGTCAAGTTGCGACGTGCCGTGTCGACGGACCGGGCGCGATGAAGGATGGGCGTGCCGTGCGGCGGACGTGCCATGCCGATGTATCGGACGGTGAAGGGCGGACGTGGACTTGGACTGATGGACTGGAGGCCGGAGGATCAGCTGTGGTGGCTGGCAGCCTGCGACAGCGACAAGCGGAGAAGTGCGATCATGTCGGTGGAAGGGGTGCACAGGCGGTGCATCCCCTCTACGACGCCAGGTTGTTGGTAGAGCCCGGGAAAAACCAACGGTGGACGGTTTCCAGGTTTGGGCCTCAAAACCTGGGTGCTGGGTTTCCAGGTTGAGCCACAAAACCTGGGTGCGAAGGTTTCCAGGTTGAGCCTCAAAACCTGGGCGTGGGCCGGTTTCCGAGTTTGGGCCTCAAAACTCGGGCGCTGACGGTTTCCGAGTTTGGCCACAAACTCGGGCTGGAGGCGGGTTTCCCGGTTTGGGCCTCAAGACCGGGGGCTGATGGAAAAGGCTGGTTTCCCGGTTTGGGCCACAAAACCGGGGGTGCAGAGTGGTGGCGGCACGTGGCGGCGATCTGAAGGTTGCGTGGAGGCGACGCGGAAGACCGTGCGGGCGTGGCCGTCGGATCTACCTACCACCAGCGGGTGGACTAGAATAGCCTTAGGGTTAGGCTGGTCCGCTCTGTAAATACAGTAGTGAGGGGTAGAGTAGGAAATAGGCTTAGGCTAGGTTAGTATAAGTAGTCTAGGGGAGACACCCTCCTCCCTATCTCAGTTAGCGCAGTCATTTGCTTCCTAGCACCTAGGGTTCCACTCTCCCATCCCCTGCTTTAGCTAGTTGAGATCCGCAGAGAGACTCCACTCTGTGTACTGTTGATTTGAGGAAGTGAGGCCGTATCCTCACCTTGGAGCACAGATCGATGGCTTGATTTGCGTCCTTGTTTCGAATTCGTGGCTGTGATTTCCGTTTTGCTTGTGTTCTTCGCGGAATCCTTTTGCTCCACGATTTTCCCGTCGCTTGATCTCTTTGCTCGGTTCATCTTTTGCAATTCCGTTTGAACCAGTTTTCTAGATCGTGAGGCACTTCTTTCCACCGAAGGAATCATTCTCTAACCTCACGGTCTAGGAGATCGATCGATTTTTCGTTTCGGGTCACTTTTCCTCCCTTCCCCCGAAATTCTTTGATTCACCGATTTGGAGTTAGGTTGAGCCATGATCTCTTAGAGATAGCTCACTAACCTCCTTGTGACTTCACTCACCAAGTTGATCCCTAGAGGATTTGTTTTGGGGTGAATTCTAGTCGAATCGGTGGAACGAACAGTGAATTCGCGGGGGTGACCGGAGTGCTCTGTCGTGGTGACCGGACGCATGCTCTGAGAGGTCCGGTCGTTGAACAGTTCGTCGCGTGGTTCACTGTAGACCGACCGGACGCTCGGCACTTTGCGTGACCGGACTCGCTTCTGTTACTGTTCCTGTGCGTGTTAGATTCTGTCCGGACGCAGGTGCACTGACCGGACGCTCTATCTCACAGAGTCCGGTCAGTTCCAGAGAGCTCCGAAAATCGTTTTTCGTACGACCGGACGCGTCCGGTGCTCACAGACCGGACGCAGGCAGAGTCCGGTCAGTGCTTTCTGCGCAGTCTCGTGTGTTTCTGACCGGACGCACTGTTCACGACCGGACGCTCTGTTCCCGTGAGTCCGGTCGTTTACAGAGAGCTCCCAGAGACGGCTTCTGACGACCGGACGCGTCCGGTCCCTGCTGACCGGACGCAGGCCAGAGTCCGGTCGCTGCTGTTTCACGCCGTTTCGTTCGCGGTTCGTTCGTTCGTCGATGGATTTGATTTCCGTCTTTTGCGTTGGCTTTCTAGGGTTGTCTAGTGTCCCGCTGTGCTTCTAGGAAGCATCCACCCTACATCTAGGGTCGTGGACATTAGCAAGCTCTAGGTTTCGCTTTTGGGGTTGCAGTTGGGACAGTGGCATCTAGTTTCGTAAGGAACTTTGAAGCTCCCATTCACCCCCCCTCTGGTCGCTTCGGGTAGCTTCTCGGTCCTTCAAGCGCGGTCGTCCCCAACCTCCCGACGAACTAGGGAGCTGTTGCCGCCTGCCGCCGCCCTCCAAATCCACCGCCCGCGCGTCACGATTTTCTCGCCGCCTGAGCTTATCCCGGGTGCGCTTGAGGCTCTATAACACGACCCGCACCCGCAGCTTGCCTTCCGTCTTCCCACCTTCTCGCCACGAAGCAACTCTTCACCAGAGCTACAAGCCGCCGAACACCCTAGCCGCCGCCGCCGAGCTATTCTCTGCAATTCGACGCGAGGCCTGTCGAATTGGGCCACCTCTTGAGCTTCGTCGTACCGTAAGGAAGCTCCGAGCTCTACTTCCATCTGTTTTCCCTCTCCATCTACTCACTAATTGGTCGCCGGACTTGCAGGACGCCGCTGACCACCAATCCTCGTGCGCCGTCCTCGATCGATCTCCTACTTCGTTTTGTGGTTGGGTGAGTTCGCCATCCCTTCCTCTTTCTCCCGGTCGTTCCCGATTCGCGAAATGGCGGCCGGAATCGCCGAGTCGGCCAACTCCGGCGAGCTCCGCCGCCGCGGAAGGTCCGAGCCGCCTCACCGGCACTGTGGCAAGCCGGCGGCGCCGCCCGAACCCTCCCCAGATCTAATCCGGACCGTCCAAATCCGATCGGACGGCCCTCAGTGGCCGATACCCCTTCGCTGGCAGATTTGCTAAAGAGCCCTTGACTTTTGCCAATTTACACCCGCGGTCCTGACCGGCGCGGTTAAATCCGAATTTCTGATTTATTTTATTTCGAAATGTTTGATCTATTTACAGATCTGCCACTGCACCATTTTATCCATAACTTGCTCATTTTAACTCCGTTTTGATCCATTCAAATTGCGTTAGTTTCGTAATTTCGTGCTCTACGCAGTAGTACCTCTGTAGATTAGTTTTGCAAAAGTTTTATTTCACGATTAAGTCAGTCACGTTTAGGCCTTTTATAATCTTGTTTAGGCGTAACTTCCGCGTCTTAAATCCGATTTCGGTGATCCAAACGTCTATGTGATCGTAGTGATGAATAGATCTGTTTTACAACTTTTATTATTTATTTAAATATGTTGGTGTACTGTTCTAATGTTAGATCTGTTTGCAATGCATGTGTGTGCGTGGATGTTTGTATGTTGCGTTGTATTCGAGTTCAGACGGTGAGCAGTACGTGGGTGACCAAGTCCAGATCTACTACGACCAGCAAGAGGACCAAAACCAGGAATACGCGAATCAAGGCAAGTATACATGGGATCATCCTTGTTACCTACGCACTTTAATCTACCAATCATGGGCATGTGTCAAATGATATCCATAGGATATACCTAGATGTTCAACCTGTACCTTGATACCGTGGGATATATGTGCATTTGGGTAGATCTGCTAGTGCTTTAAACCTATAACTATGAACTAATAAAATAATTATGATATGGCGCAACGTCTGTTCTTATCTTGTTCTTGGTAATGTGAACCCTGGGCGTGGGAGCCTTCGTGCTCTTGGCCCCCCCTTAAATGATCTTCTGCGGGCAAAAGCTGGGACATACAGTACAACCATGAAGGGCTACATGGCTCTGGTTTTAGTTGGTTCGAGGACCTCTCCCGCTTGATGGTGGTTACCCGAAAGGGCACAAAAGGGGCTTGCCGAGACGGGGATAGGACGGCCGCCTGGTCCTCATGTGTATAGCCGGAAGGAATGTGCCATCGGAAAAGGGGGTTCCTATATCTGCTTGCCGATTGGAAACCTAGTGGCCACTATCTTGTTAGGGGAACTTCGTAAGACTTCATAGTGTACCCTGCCGCACTTTCCTTGGTAGAGGTGATATGGGATTTGCAAACCCCTGGCTCATGGGGATCACGGCTCACGGGTAAAGTTGTACAAACTCTGGCAGGGTAATAAACTGGTATATCAGCCGTGCTCACGGTCACGAGCGGCTCGGAAAACTTGCAGGCTAACCACTTAAACGAAATTTACTTTTGTTCACGTACCATCATATTTATGTTTCCGGACGATGTTGTCATATTATTATAATTATTGTTCATGTGGTTTAATTGGGTTTGCAAGCACAACTTAATGATTAATTAATGCTAAAATCTTGACCGAACTAAAAGTGCTAATCGCAGTAAACCCGTGTCAAGCCTTTTGAGCTGCATAACCCCATGTTGCCTGCTGAGTACGAGATGTACTTACGCTTGTTATATTTTCTTCTTTTTGGATAAAAATCCCGGATGGGTAACAGATGGATATGAGTATGAGCAAGATAAGTTTCCAGAGGATTTCTAGTCTTGCGGACCACCAGTCGACGTCCCTGTGGAGTGGAGCTTCGTCGAGAGTTATTTATCTTCCGCTTGTTTATGTTTAGTTCTATTTGTTGAGTTGTAATAAATACACTATGTAATAAGCACAGTGATGATGCCTTCTTGGTAATTTGTCCCTTATGTGTGCGACTGTTTCCTGGGCGCACATAAGTTTATACATTCAATTTTGTTCTTAAAATTGGGTGTGACAATCTTTACGTACTTTCCCTTCATTTCGTAAGACAAAACCAATTTAGATAATCTATTGTCTGTGATCAATTTGCTAAACTAGTCCATCAATCCGTGCTCTCGGACTGGCTAGAATATTAAAAGATATGATGTACTATTGATATATATTGTTCATAAAAAATACTTATATTACATATTGTATGTTTTTTCTATGTAGATTTCCTACAAAATAGACATAATAGATAATTTGTAGTTTATATCTGATGATCATAAACTAAATAATTACATATTTTTGCAAGAGACAGATACTTATATTTTTTTTCTTGCACATTCATATTTTTTACTTTGCATGGCACCTGGTATATTTTGATGTCATTTTAGTTTGAAACCTTGTCATTAACTATGGTGACTCTTATGGAATCTGAAGTTTGATTTGTTAACTTATTTTGTTGACTGCTACGTATTTTTTCCTCCTCTTATGCTTATTGTATCTTTTATTACAATCATTTTGGACTGTTTAAAATAAGGGTTTAGGCCGTACATAGCACATTCCTAAATACTACAATAGGTATGCAATCATTTGAAACTTCACCATGCCTTATAATGATTAAATTACTCTAGATTATTGCTAAACACCAAAAAAGATATAGCCATTAGTAGTCTCCCACAACTTTTAAGAAAATTGAATTCCTATCAAGGAATTATACGTGCAATAGTCGTAGACTATCAATATAGACGTGACAAACACTTAGATAAAATAGATAAATATAGATAAAGTAACACCTATATAAATTATGCCATGGTTACTAAAATGGTTTTAACAATTTTGGTTAGCATCATTATGTATGATTTGTTGAGGAATATTCTGTTGACCGAAACAAAAGATTCGCACATGCATGCTGACACAATGTGTGTGCTTACATTAATTAATCTTAGGCCTGTTTATTTCCAAACCAAAAACTTTATATCCTGTCACATCAAATCTTTAGACACATGTATAAAGCACTAAATATAGACTAAAAATAAAAAAATTATACGTTTGCATGTATTTATGGAGACAAATTGTTTACCCCTAATTAGTTTATGATTTAACATTAAGGTGCTACAATACACATGTGCTAATGATAGATTATTTAGGCTTAAAAAATTCATCTCATGATTACGGACCGATTCTGTAATTTGTTTTTTTTGTTAGTATCTGAATACCTCATGCACACCCTGCGCAACATCTGATGTGACATTCAAAATTTTTACAGCTTCGAACTAAACATGCCCTTAGTATATTAATATTGATAGAAATGTGTAATGTAAAACATATACATGCTCTATGGTTATTTAAAGGTTTTTTAATAGAGAATGTGTTCATTGTGTTCTAGAGGTAGAGTTGAGATGATATTCAATTTTTTTAGTAATGAGATGAAAATTGGATTACAGAAGTTATTTATTGTAATATAGGAGTACGTTCGTTGTTAGATCATATTTCTTATGGCATATTTGGATAGTTTTAAATATATAGAGTCATGAGTTATTTATGTTGTTTTATGTACATCAAAGCAAAGGTGTACAATAACTTAGAAAATAATTTAGCTTCAATCCTACTATTATCAACGGTGACTAGCTATACCAAACTGCTTCAAATGTTTTAGATTTTTGTTAGAAATTTCTAGGATCTATCTTTATATTTCTATTATTTTATCTTTTTTTAGCACCTCATTCATTTAGTTCAAACCTAATTATTAAGACATAAACTCTTGTTTCATCCCTTTGTGTGACTTGAGGAACAATAATTTTGCTTTCTACTTTTAACCAAGTTGGTGGTTGGGCTCGACCGCGCGCTGGAGTCTGTGGTCAAGTATTTTGAGAGGTCGCCCGTTGTCGGCTTTGGCTAGGTGGTGGGGGGAGGGGGGGGGGCATCGTGCACCTCTCCAGGCTCACTCAAGTTTTAGGATGACGAAAACCTCATGTCAAACTGTCACACCCGGTTCTAAGAACAAAACCAGGTATACACCATATGTGAGCCGAGGAAGTCAAATCTCACATATAGCCACAAATAAAGGGTAATATCGAAAGACAATGCTCTTATATAACGTATATAAAACAAAAGAACATAACCTTAAAGAGCAGACAGCTGAAAGACACTCCGATCTTCAGATGGAGACACCACTTCACAGGGAACAACTGACTGGTTGATCACAAGCCTAAGCTTCTCCAAAGCTTAACACTCTGAGGTGTGGGGAAAAGCAAGAGTGAGTCCATGTTGAACTCCACAAGTATAGCAACAAGTGATATAGATCCCAAGTTTCATGATCAGTGTAACATAAATACTGAATAGCATAAAACGGTAAATAATGAACATGTTTAACCAACATAAGTCATAATCTTAATCTAAAAGTCTTCAAGGCCGCTCGTGTCCTTGAGGCAAGGCTGATATATCAGTTTAATAAACTTTGCGCAAAGGTGTACATGAGTCCCTTAAGGAGGCTATCTGAAAGTCCCTTAAGGAGGCTATCTTGAAAGAGGCACATGAGTCAGCCTACTCCATTCACCCGGGTAGCACTAAGATGTATTTGGATCTGAAAGAAAAGTATTGGTGGTATGGCCTGAAAAGAGATGTAGCAGAATATGTGGCAATATGTGAAACCTGTCGAGAGTCAAGGCTTGAAACACCAGCGACCTGCCGGTTTGCCTACACCTATGAAAGTACCAGAATGGAAATGGGAAGAAGTGGGGCATGGATTTTCATAGTTGGTTTAACCACCACCCAACGAGGTTATGGACTCAATCTGGGTGATCGTGGATCGACCTAACTAAGGTTGCTCAATTTTATACCCGTTAAGACCACTTATACAGGGGCAAGATTGGCAGAGCTATATATGGAAAGAATAGTGTGTTTGCATGGAGTTCCCAAAAGGATTGTGTCTCACAGAGGCACTCAGTTCACATCACATTTTGGGGGAAAAGTCCACGAATTGTTAGGGACACAGTTGACTTTCAGTAACTGTTTATCACCCTCAGACAGATGGACAGACGGAACGGACCAATCGATTCTTGAGGACATGCTTAGAGCCTGTGCTCTGCAGTATGGTACCAGTTGGGACAAAAGTTTGTCATAGCAGAGTTCTCCTACAACAATAGTTACCAAAAGAGTCTCAAAATGGCACCATTTGAGGCCTTGTATGGAAAGGAAATGTATGACTCTATTATTCTGGAATCAAACAGGGGGAGCCAAGTGTTCGGACCAGATGTGCTCAGGAATGCTGAGGAACATGTAAGGAAAATCACGGATAATTTGAGGATAGCCCAGTCCCGACAGAAGAGCTATGCTGACACTCGTAGAAGGGACTTAACCTTTAAGGTAGGGGACTTTGTGTACCTAAAAGTAACTCCTATGCGCAGTGTAAGGAGGTTTAACATGAAGGGCATGTTAGCACCCAGATATGTGGGACCATTCCAGATTTTAGAAAGGCGTGGGGAAGTGGCATACCAGTTGGAATTACCCGCGAGTTTGTCAGGAGTACACGATGTGTTCCATGTCTCCCAGTTGAAAAAGTGTTTACGGGTTCCAGAGGAACAAATACCGCTAGAGGAGCTGACTGTGAAGGAAGATCTGACATATAAGGAGTATCCAGTGAAAATTTTGGAGACAGCTGAAAGGATTACCAGAAGCCGTGCTATTAAGATGTGCAAAGTGCAGTGGAATCGTATACCGCAGAAGAGGCTACTTGGGAAAGAGAGGATGAACTCAGAAAGGCTTACCCGCAGTTGTTCGAGTAAGCATCAGCCGAATCTCAAGGACGAGATTCATGTTAAGGGGGGTAGGTTTGTAACACCCTAAATTTTTCTTTAGTTCAAAATAGAATAATATGATTTATTTAAATTTATTGTGGCATTATAACATAGGCAAAATAAATAAATGTTTGGGAAATAAAATTTATCCTAGTTTAGTAACAAGTTGATGCATTCATGCTGCTGCATTCTTTTGTTTGAGTGAAGTTCAAATTTGAAAACTGGAATTCAAAATTTGATTTGGAAAGGATTTGGGAAAACATTTGCAAATAAAAGAAAAGGGCAAAACATATTTCCTTCCCTCCCTTCTCCAATCTGGCCCATAGGCCTTTATCCTTTCCCCTCTGCCGGCCTGCTCTTTCCCGCTCCCGGCCCAACCGTGCGCGCCTCAGCCCAGCTCGCCAGCCGCCGCGCTCGCGCTCACTGACAGGTGGGGCCCACCTGTCAGCGCTGCGGATACATGGGTGTATGCCGAGTCTCTGTGTGATGAGTGATTGTCAACGGAGATGATGCGCATGTTCTTTGGCTTGTGTTGTGCAGGTGTCGAGCACGGAGACAGTGATCGTGGCGGGTGAAGGTCAAGTTGCGACGTGCCGTGCCGACGGACCGGGCGCGATGAAGGATGGGCGTGCCGTGCGGCGGATGTGCCATGCCGATGTATCGGACGGTGAAGGGCGGACGTGGACTTGGACTGATGGACTGGAGGCCGGAGGATCAGCTGTGGTGGCTGGCAGCCTGCGACAGCGACAAGCGGAGAAGTGCGATCATGTCGGTGGAAGTGGTGCACAGGCGGTGCATCCCCTCTACGACGCCGGTTTGTTGGTAGAGCCCGGGAAAAACCAACGGTGGACGGTTTCCAGGTTTGGGCCTCAAAACCTGGGTGCTGGGTTTCCAGGTTGAGCCACAAAACCTGGGCGCGAAGGTTTCCAGGTTGAGCCTCAAAACCTGGGCGTGGGCCGGTTTCCGAGTTTGGGCCTCAAAACTCGGGCGCGGACGGTTTCCGAGTTTGGCCACAAAACTCGGGCTGGAGGCGGGTTTCCCGGTTTGGGCCTCAAGACCGGGGGCTGATGGAAAAGGCTGGTTTCCCGGTTTGGGCCACAAAACCGGGGGTGCAGAGTGGTGGTGGCACGTGGCGGCGATCTGAAGGTTGCGTGGAGGCGACGCGGAAGACCGTGCGGGCGTGGCCGTCGGATCTACCTACCACCAGCGGGTGGACTAGAATAGCCTTAGGGTTAGGCTGGTCCGCTCTGTAAATACAGTAGTGAGGGGTAGAGTAGGAAATAGGCTTAGGCTAGGTTAGTATAAGTAGTCTAGGGGAGACACCCTCCTCCCTATCTCAGTTAGCGCAGTCATTTGCTTCCTAGCACCTAGGGTTTCCACTCTCCCATCCCCTGCTTTAGCTAGTTGAGATCCACAGAGAGACTCCACTCTGTGTACTGTTGATTTGAGGAAGTGAGGCCGTATCCTCACCTTGGAGCACAGATCGATGGCTTGATTTGCGTCCTTGTTTCGAATTCGTGGCTGTGATTTCCGTTTTGCTTGTGTTCTTCGCGGAATCCTTTTGCTCCACGATTTTCCCGTCGCTTGATCTCTTTGCTCGGTTTATCTTTTGCAATTCCGTTTGAACCAAGTTGTTCTAGATCGTGAGGCACTTCTTTCCACCGAAGGAATCATTCTCTAACCTCACGGTCTAGGAGATCGATCGATTTTTCGTTTCGGGTCACTTTTCCTTCCCTTCCCCCGAAATTCTTTGATTCACCGATTTGGAGTTAGGTTCGAGCCATGATCTCTTAGAGATAGCTCACTAACCTCCTTGTGACTTCACTCACCAAGTTTGATCCCTAGAGGATTTGTTTTGGGTGAGTTCTAGTCGAATCGGTGGACGAACAGTGAATTCGCGGGGTGACCGGATGCTCTGTCGTGGTGACCGGACGCATGCTCTGAGAGTCCGGTCGTTGAACAGTTCGTCGCGTGGTTCACTGTAGACCGACCGGACGCTCGGCACTTTGCGTGACCGGACTCGCCTCTGTTACTGTTCCTGTGCGTGTTAGATTCTGACCGGACGCAGGTGAACTGACCGGACGCTCTATCTCACAGAGTCCGGTCAGTTCCAGAGAGCTCCGAAAATCGTTTTCACGACCGGACGCGTCCGGTGCTCACAGACCGGACGCAGGCAGAGTCCGGTCAGTGCTTTTCTGCGCAGTCTCGTGTGTTTCTGACCGGACGCACTGTTCACGACCGGACGCTCTGTTCCCGTTAGTCCGGTCGAATACAGAGAGCTCCCAGAGACGCTTCTGACGACCGGACGCGTCCGGTCCCTGCTGACCGGACGCAGGCCAGAGTCCGGTCGCTGCTGTTTCGCGCGTTTTCGTTCGCGGTTCTTCGTTCGTATGGATTTGATTTCCGTCTTTTGGCGTTGGCTTTCTAGGGTTGTCTAGTGTCCCGCTGTGCTTCTAGGAAGCATCCACCCTACATCTAGGGTCGTGGACATTAGCAAGCTCTAGGTTTCGCTTTTGGGGTTGATTTGGGACAGTGGCATCTAGTTTCCGAAAGGAAATTTTGAAGCTCCCATTCACCCCCCCTCTGGTCGCTTTCGGGTAGCTTCTCGGTCCTTCAATTGGTATCGGAGCGGGTTAAGGATCTTCCACCTTAGCCGGTTCCAGATCCACCGAAGGCGACATGGATCGCGGCGTGGGCAAACCGCCGTTTTTCGATGGGACGAACTATGCGTATTGGAAGATACGTATGTCGGCCTATTTGCAGAGCTTGGGCGCTCTCTGGGATATTTGCAACTCCCCTGATTACGTGGTCTTGGCTGCTCGTGTGACTCACAGCAGATCGATGAGCACGATGCCAATAGCCGAGCCCGTAATGCTCTTTTCTCTTGTTTGAGCATGGGTGAGTTTGATCGTGTTTCTCACCTCGCTACGGCTCGGGAGATCTGGGACACCTCATGCGTTTTCATGAGGGCACCTCTCAAGTCAAAACCCGACTCTACGAGTCGTTCAAGCGAGAGTATGAGAACTTTCGACATCAACCTGGCGAGAGCATAGAAAGTTTATTCGCTCGCTTTCAGGTGATTGTCAACAGGATGAGGGCTAACAGAGAGCAGTTGCCATTTGACGATCATGAGCGTGCTTTGAAGCTTTTGCACACTCTTGACCGTTCGGTGTGGGACTCCAAGGTTCAGGCAATCATCGAATCGCCGAACTATGAGACCCTCACCTGCGACGAGCTCTTCAGTAAGCTCAAGTCCAGTGAGATTGATGCTATGGCGAGGGCTTCTTTTGAAAATCCTTCTCGCCCGTCCATGGCTTTGGTTTCCGGCTCTTCCTCTAACCCCTCAGCTGGCTTTGCGCTTTCTTCTCTCTTTTCTGTGACAGAGGACCAGCTGGAGTCTTTGGGAGAACGAGTTGGCTTTGCTTGCCAACCGGTTCTCGCGGTTCCACAACAACCGCATGAACCGCGTCGGGAGGAGGACGCACGGGATGCTACGAGTGCGGCGACCCCGACCACTTCATCGCCACTGCCCCAAGAAGAACAAGCACTGGGAAGGGCGATCATGGCGCAAGCGCGACTCCAAGTACAAGGAGAAGCACGTCCCCCAAGGCACAAGAAGGGGCGGCTTCGACAAAGAGTACATCAAGAAGAAGTACTTGGAGAAGCAGCAAGCTGAGCAGCGCGCGTTCTTCGCCACGCTCAGCGACGTCGACGGCTCGGATGACGACTCCGCCAGCTCGAGCGATGACGAGTCCGAGAAGAAGAAGAGGATCGAGGACAAGCTGAACGGCCTCTGCTTCTTCGCCGACGACGACGGCTTCTGCACCATGGCGCTGGGCGATGAGGTCGACGGCGAGCCGGAGCGTACCCCTCGGAACGACGACGACGACGACACCTCCCAGGTATCTCTCACCTACGACGAGCTTTCCTCCGAGGTTGAGAAGTTGACTGCTGCCCTCCTTAGCCAAGATAAGTTGCTTAGGCGTGCCGCTAGAGAGCGCAAGGAGTTTAGGCAGAAGTGGGAGGACACGGTGAAGGAGCTTGAGTTCGCTCGGTCCACCGTGGTAGTGTCGGAGGAGGCGGAGTGCGAGTCGTGCACCGCGCACATGACTGACCTTCTCACTCTGAGAGGTAAGTATGCTGCGTTGGTTGGAGAGGTGGATGAGCTCCGTGCTAGGCCGCAGCTGTTGGGTGCGTGCAAGACTTGTCCTGTCTTGCAATCTGAGTTGGCAGAGAAGAATGCCAAGCTTGAGTCTTTAGAGAAGGCCAGCTCAGATAGCACTTGTGTCTCGAGGTGTGCTTTGTGTGAGGGCCTGGAGATGGAGATTGCCAATGTGAAGCATGGCAAGATGCAAACCGAGGAAGAAAACACATACCTTCGGTCCATCTTGTCATGGGTCTCCAGTAGTGAGCCGCAGCTCGGGATGATGATCTCCCAATTCAAGCGAGCTGTTGGTGCCCCTGGTGTAGGTTTTGCTCAGAGTGTTGATCTCTCAGCTTTTGGGAAGATTGGAGAGTCTAGTGGTCTGAACCCATGTGAGAAGCCCAATCCACCACTACTCCCAAACTTGCCAAGCTTCCACTCAAAGAGCCAGCCAAGCCTATCACCAAGATGGTGTGGTTGAGGAACCCCCGAGAGCTCCTCCCAAGAACCCAGTTTGGGCACCCAAGCCAAACCACCTCAGAACAAGCTTGATGCTATGCCACCCATCGAGGAGTTGCCACAAAGGGCAAAGGCAAAGTGAGCCACACCCACAGCCCTGGTCACCAACAACCCCCTGTGCGTGCGGTGAGGTACCAGTGTGATTTTTGTGGGAGAGATGGTCACTTGAGCGAGTTCTGCTTTAGGCGCAAGAGAGAGGCGCGCAGGGCTCGGGAGATGGAGAACCCGGACATGTACCATCCAGCTCATGGTGGACATGTACCGAAGGCCCAGGGGAGCTGCTAGGTCCGGACGTCAGGGTCCCAGGCCTAGGCAGGAGATGAGAGCCCCGAGGAGGGAGACTAGGCCTAGAGGTCCAGCACCTCAGTTTGTTAGGCCTAGGCAGGAGAGAGCTCCGAGGAGAGACGCTAGAGCAGTTGAGCCCCAGGCTCCTAGGCGTAAACCTCGTAGAGAGCGTGCCCGACGGGGTCCTGCTTTTGCAGGTAACGGACCCCGTGGCGGAGGCTTTGTTGAGCGCTTTCCCCCACCGCAGTTTGAGTATCGCGGTGAGCGCTTCTTCCCCAGCGGACCACGTTTTCCTCAGCGTGGTGATCGCTTCCCTCGTAGACTGCTAGGAATGGTTTTTCTGCTAACCGTTCTTTTGAGCAGCCGGCCCAACACTGGTTTTCCCTTATTTCACTAACCCCAGTGTTGGACCGTATGCTCACCCTATGTCTTTCTATTGATGTAGGTAAGACGGTTGGAGGACGTTTGGTTGGTGGATTCCGGTTGTTCGAGGCACATGACCGGAAACACCAAGTGGTTCTCCAGCCTTAGCCCGGTCGCCGGAAAGGAGTACATAACCTTCGGCGACAATAGTAAAGGTAAGGTATTGTCCGTGGACGTGCGGGTTAATGAGCACTTTGTGTTGCGCGATGTTGCTCTTGTTTCTAACCTGCATTTTAACTTGCTTTCTGTTTCGCAACTTTTTGATGATGACTATGAGATTCGTTTCAAACCGAACCTTAGTCGCATCTTAGATCCTCAGGGCGATCTTGTATGTCTGATTTCGCCCTTTGGGAAAGTCTTTTGTGCGAATTTCTCGGAGTCGTTTGGTTCTTCTCGCTGTCTTTTGGCTAGTCCTTCTTCTTCCGATCTTTGGAAGTGGCATAGGAGGCTCGGTCACTTAAGCTTCGACTTGCTTGCAAGACTTAGCTCACTTGGCCTAATCCGAGGATTGCCCAAGCTTTCGATGGAGAAGGATCTAGTTTGCCATTCTTGCAGACATGGGAAGATGGTTGCCTCCCCACCATCCGTGACTAAGGTCATGACCTCGCACCCCGGAGAGCTTTTACACATGGACCTTGTTGGTCCGGCTCGGGTGAGCTCGGTTGGTGGCAAGTGGTATGTTTTGGTTGTTGTTGACGACTTTTCGAGATATTCGTGGGTCTTCTTTTTAGCTGAGAAGACCGAGACTTTCTCATTTGCTCGCAATCTGATTTTGCGTCTTCAGAACGAGTTCCCTTTGAACTCGATGCGAGCTATTCGAGTGATAATGGTTCCGAGTTTAAAAATTCGGATTTTGAGAAGTTTTGTAACCGCCTTGGTTTGGAGCATCAGTTTTCTTCCCCCATACACCACCCCAAAATGGTGTTGTAGAGAGGAAGAATCGGACCCTTGTTGAGATGGCCAGGACGATGCTTGATGAGCATAGGACTCCTAGGCGCTTTGGGCCGAAGCTATGAACACTGCATGCTACATTTCGAATCGCATTTTTCTGAGAGCGTTTTTGAAGAAGACCTCTTATGAGTTGCGTTTGGTCGCCAGCCCAAGGTGAGTTATTTTAGAGTCTTTGGTTGCCACTGTTTTATATTGAAAAAAGGCAACCTGGACAAGTTTGAGTCTCGTTCTTCTGACGGTGTGTTTTTGGGTTATGGCACTCACACTCGAGCTTATCGTGTACTTAACCTTGACACTAACCGAGTAATGGAGACATCAGATGTCACCTTCGACGAGACTCTTGTTTGTCCCTCTTCTCGTTTTGAGCGTGCAAGTGATCATGAGGTTGGAGAGCCTCTTTTTCGATGACGAGGACGAGGGTGCTGAAGGTATAGATGATCCAGCACCCCCTCCACCTGCCGTGCCGCAAGGAGCGGCCTCGACGACGACTCACGGCCCCCGACACTTCTTCTTCCTGGGGGCCGTGGGATCCTCCACCTCGTGCGGTACCTTTTGTACCCGGGGTGGAACCAGCTACTGTTGAGGGGGAGGTCACTTCTTCCCGGGAGGCGCCACGACACATCCAGCGCCAGCACCCTCCTCAGCAGATGATCGGCGACATCGACGAGCGAGTTACTCGCTCCAGGTCACAGCACATCTCGCACTTGCTCTATTCTGCTTTTGTTGCGTCTTTTGAGCCCCGAGATGTTGGACACGCATTGACGGATCCGGATTGGGTCAATGCCATGCATGAGGAGCTAGAGAACTTTGAGCGAAATCGGGGTTTGGGTTCTAGTTGCCTCCACCTCCTGACTGTAAACCTATTGGGACAAAATGGGTATTTAAAAACAAGCAAGGAGAGGAGGGCCACATTGTGAGAAACAAGGCCCGGCTTGTAGCGAAGGGTTATAGTCAGAAGGAGGGGATAGATTATGAGGAGACCTTCGCTCCTGTAGCTCGTTTGGAGGCTATTAGGATACTCTTGGCTTATGCTGCATCCATGGGTTTCAAACTTTTTCAAATGGATGTCAAGAGTGCCTTCTTAAACGGCTACATTGAGGAGGAGGTCTATGTCCAGCAAACCCCCCGGTTTTGAAAATCCCAAGTTTCCAAACCATGTCTTTAAACTCCAAAAGCTTTGTATGGTTGAAACAAGCCCCTAGAGCCTGGTATGAGAGATTAAAAACCTTTTTGCTAGCTAAGGATTTTAAAATGGGATTTGTTGATAAAACGCTCTTTCTCCTCAAGCAAGGCAAAGATACTCTCTTGGTCCAAATTTACGTGGATGATATCATTTTCGGTGGTTCTTCTCACGCTTTGGTTGTCAAGTTTGCAGATACTATGAGCAGGGAGTTCGAGATGAGCATGATGGGCGAGCTGACTTTCTTTCTCGGGTTGCAAATTAAGCAATCCCGAGAGGGGACGTTTGTGCACCAGGGCAAGTACACGAGGGACTTGCTGAAGCAGTTCGACATGGGTGAGGCCAAGCCTCTTCCGACGCCCATGTCGACGACGACTGCCCTGGGATGCCGACACGGATGGAGAAGCAGTGGACCAGAAGGAGTACCACAGCATGATTGGATCGCTGCTCTACCTGACGGCGACACGGCCGGACATTCAGTTCGCCGTGTGCTTTGTGCGCGCGCTTTCAGGCTTCGCCACGCACTTCTCACCGTCAGGCGGTGAAAGCGCATCTTCAGGTACCTTCGTTTCACGCCTGAGTTCGGGATTTGGTATTCTGCTTGCTTCCACCCTCTCGCTTTGTGGCTTTTCTGATGCTGATTTTGCTGGTTGTCGCACCGAGCGCAAGTCCACTTCTGGGACTTGCCAGTTTATTGGATCTTCCCTGGTGTCGTGGTCTTCTCGCAAGCAGTCTAGTGTCGCTCAGTCTACCACGGAGGCTGAATATGTTGCTGCGGCTAGCTGCTGTTCCCAGTTACTCTGGATGATGGCCACTTTGCGTGATTTTGGTTTGAGCTTTACTCGAGTTCCTTTGCTTTGTGACAGCACGAGTGCCATTAGCGTTGCTAAGAACCCCGTGCTTCACTCGAAAACAAAACACATTGATGTGCGCTTTCATTTCTTGCGAGACCACCAGGAGAAGGGTGATATCGACCTTCGCCATGTCGATACTCATCACCAATTGGCTGATATTTTCACCAAGCCTTTAGACGAATCAACCTTTAATAGGTTGAGGGGTGAGCTTGGTGTGTGTTTCCCCTTTTAGATGGGGGAAGCATTTTGAGATGTACAGACTGACTCTTATATTTTGAGGCTCTTTTCTTTTGAGTTACTTGAGTCTTTCCAATTGGTATCTTCTTTCTTTCAGTTTTGTGTCGGGCATACGCATTTACATTCTGAGCTTCATGTCTATATTCACTAGAATGTAATTCTGCTCTTGTTAGTATTGCTCCGATGCTTATGATGATGCTTGTAGCTTATGCTCTTTCTGATCACTGTTACATGTTATGAGCGAGCTATTTTTGGAATGGTGAATTATGCCTAATGTATATAAATCTGAAAATGTTCACCATTGAGATATGCAACTAGCATGTGTAGGGTGTGTTGAGTCCATTCCTGCTTTTCATATATGCTAGGTTGCTATGTCTCTAGTTCTGAGTCATTCACTTGCTTGGTTGTTCATAACTTGCTTAAAATCTGAACCAAGTATTGTTGAATTGAAAAGATCGAGATGGGATTGCTTGTCAACACCTCATGGTATTGAGACTGTTTCTCATTG
Organism: Coix lacryma-jobi var. lacryma-jobi; assembly: GCA_009763385.1. NCBI lineage: Eukaryota > Viridiplantae > Streptophyta > Magnoliopsida > Poales > Poaceae > Coix > Coix lacryma-jobi. The sequence continues at coordinate 33,541,153 of CM019829.1, forward strand.
CACTTTGAGTTAAACTTGAGCCATGTAGTGTATGACCGAAACCGTTGCTTTAACCTTCTGATTGCTTCGGCATAGGCTTCGTACGGTTGAAAAGTTAGGCAATGACAAGCTTTCAACCTCTCGCAATCACATGCTAAAAATGATCTTGTGAATTCTTTTACCGCTGCAACTCCGATATGATTTTGAAATCACAAGTATATGCTTCATTCCTATGCATGATGATTGAACTTTGCTAGGGGTAGTTCACCTTGTATATATGCTTAGCACTTGTTTGGATTCCTTCTATACATGTCTAGTGCTATTTTGATGGTGACTATCCTTTTGGCTTAAAACTGCTCACATGCTCCTATGCTTCATATTTCGTATAAGTGATCAGTTTGAGCCTTTGCTATTTGAGTGCTTAATTGAGATGTTGGAGCTATACTGATTAGAGCATCTTTGCACTCTTTTGACTATATACTTGAAGCTCCTAACTTGCATTTTGACTTCATATGCATTTTGGAAGGAGATCTTGTGGTCAGGGGGAGTTTATGTGATGGGAGTTGCTTCTCCGATACCTTTTGGCCTTGATAAGTGCATTTTCAACTAGGGGGAGAAATTTATGCAAATCATATGCTCCTGTGTTGGTCAACTAAGGGGAGAATCATTAGTCCTAGTTGCTTGCATTTGTCGAGGGGGAGTTTGCTAGTTGTGTTGAGCCGTTGCCTCTGTCTTGAGGGACTAGCAAACGTTCCTAGCTTTTCATGAGCTTTCATAAGCTTTTTCATTTGGCTTTCAATTGGTATCGTCTGGTGTGCTTTCCCATTTGGTTTGGGTTGATTTCCAATTGGTTCGGAGTGATTTTCTTGCTAGTTGTGTTGAGCCTCGGTGCCTCTATCTTGAGGGACTAGCATTTTGCTTCTGTTGTCCTCCGATCTTCAATTGGTATCTGCTAGCGGTGTTGAGCCTGTTCTACCTCTTCTTGAGGGCTAGCTTTGCTTTGCTTGGTTGCGTCGAGCCGTTGCCCATGTCTTTGGGGACCAAGTTTTCGCTTCATCCACTTGACCTTCTTTGGCTTTTGTTAGGCTTTTGGGTCATTTGGTTGGGTTTTCTCTTCCCACTCCTTCCTACCTCCTTCTTCTATTCATGATTTGTTGTGGAGTTGACAATGCACTCATCAAGGGGGAGATTGCGGATACATGGGTGTATGCCGAGTCTCTGTGTGATGAGTGATTGTCAACGGAGATGATGCGCATGTTCTTTGGCTTGTGTTGTGCAGGTGTCGAGCACGGAGACAGTGATCGATGGCGGGTGAAGGTCAAGTTGCGACGTGCCGTGTCGACGGACCGGGCGCGATGAAGGATGGGCGTGCCGTGCGGCGGACGTGCCATGCCGATGTATCGGACGGTGAAGGGCGGACGTGGACTTGGACTGATGGACTGGAGGCCGGAGGATCAGCTGTGGTGGCTGGCAGCCTGCTGACAGCGACAAGCGGAGAAGTGCGATCATGTCGGTGGAAGGGGTGCACAGGCGGTGCATCCCCTCTACGACGCCAGTTTGTTGGTAGAGCCCGGGAAAAACCAACGGTGGACGGTTTCCAGGTTTGGGCCTCAAAACCTGGGTGCTGGGTTTCCAGGTTGAGCCACAAAACCTGGGTGCGAAGGTTTCCAGGTTGAGCCTCAAAACCTGGGCGTGGGCCGGTTTCCGAGTTTGGGCCTCAAAACTCGGGCGCGGACGGTTTCCGAGTTTGGCCACAAAACTCGGGCTGGAGGCGGGTTTCCCGGTTTGGGCCTCAAGACCGGGGGGCTGATGGAAAAGGCTGGTTTCCCGGTTTGGGCCACAAAACCGGGGGTGCAGAGTGGTGGCGGCACGTGGCGGCGATCTGAAGGTTGCGTGGAGGCGACGCGGAAGACCGTGCGGGCGTGGCCGTCGGATCTACCTACCACCAGCGGGTGGACTAGAATAGCCTTAGGGTTAGGCTGGTCCGCTCTGTAAATACAGTAGTGAGGGGTAGAGTAGGAAATAGGCTTAGGCTAGGTTAGTATAAGTAGTCTAGGGGAGACACCCTCCTCCCTATCTCAGTTAGCGCAGTCATTTGCTTCCTAGCACCTAGGGTTTCCACTCTCCCATCCCCTGCTTTAGCTAGTTGAGATCCGCAGAGAGACTCCACTCTGTGTACTGTTGATTTGAGGAAGTGAGGCCGTATCCTCACCTTGGAGCACAGATCGATGGCTTGATTTGCGTCCTTGTTTCGAATTCGTGGCTGTGATTTCCGTTTTGCTTGTGTTCTTCGCGGAATCCTTTTGCTCCACGATTTTCCCGTCGCTTGATCTCTTTGCTCGGTTCATCTTTTGCAATTCCGTTTGAACCAAGTTGTTCTAGATCGTGAGGCACTTCTTTCCACCGAAGGAATCATTCTCTAACCTCACGGTCTAGGAGATCGATCGATTTTTCGTTTCGGGTCACTTTTCCTCCCTTCCCCCGAAATTCTTTGATTCACCGATTTGGAGTTAGGTTTGAGCCATGATCTCTTAGAGATAGCTCACTAACCTCCTTGTGACTTCACTCACCAAGTTTGATCCCTAGAGGATTTGTTTTGGGTGAATTCTAGTCGAATCGGTGGACGAACAGTGAATTCGCGGGGTGACCGGATGCTCTGTCGTGGTGACCGGACGCATGCTCTGAGAGTCCGGTCGTTGAACAGTTCGTCGCGTGGTTCACTGTAGACCGACCGGACGCTCGGCACTTTGCGTGACCGGACTCGCTTCTGTTACTGTTCCTGTGCGTGTTAGATTCTGTCCGGACGCAGGTGCACTGACCGGACGCTCTATCTCACAGAGTCCGGTCAGTTCCAGAGAGCTCCGAAAATCGTTTTCGTACGACCGGACGCGTCCGGTGCTCACAGACCGGACGCAGGCAGAGTCCGGTCAGTGCTTTTCTGCGCAGTCTCGTGTGTTTCTGACCGGACGCACTGTTCACGACCGGACGCTCTGTTCCCGTGAGTCCGGTCGTTTACAGAGAGCTCCCAGAGACGGCTTCTGACGACCGGACGCGTCCGGTCCCTGCTGACCGGACGCAGGCCAGAGTCCGGTCGCTGCTGTTTCACGCCGTTTCGTTCGCGGTTCGTTCGTTCGTCGATGGATTTGATTTCCGTCTTTTGCGTTGGCTTTCTAGGGTTGTCTAGTGTCCCGCTGTGCTTCTAGGAAGCATCCACCCTACATCTAGGGTCGTGGACATTAGCAAGCTCTAGGTTTCGCTTTTGGGGTTGAGTTTGGGACAGTGGCATCTAGTTTCCGTAAGGAAATTTTGAAGCTCCCATTCACCCCCCCTCTGGTCGCTTTCGGGTAGCTTCTCGGTCCTTCAAGCGCGGTCGTCCCCAACCTCCCGACGAACTCGGGAGCTGTTGCCGCCGCCGCGCCTCCAAATCCACCGCCCCGCGTCCGATTTTCTCGCCGCCTGAGCTTATCCCGGGTGCGCTTGAGCTCTATAAAAGACCCGCACCCGCAGCTGCCTTCCGCTTCCCACCTTCTCGCCACGAAGCACTCTCACCAGAGCTCCAAGCCGCCGAAACCCTAGCCGCCGCCGCCGAGCTATTCTCTGCAATTCGACGCGAGGCTGTCGAATTGGGCCAACTCTTGAGCTTCGTCGTACCGTAAGGAAGCTCCGGAGCTCTACTTCCATCTGTTTTCCCTCTCCATCTACTCACTAATTGGTCGCCGGACTTGCAGGACGCCGCTGACCACCAATCTCCTCCGTGCGCCGTCCTCGATCGATCTCCTACTTCGTTTTGTGGTTGGGTGAGTTCGCCATCCCTTCCTCTTTCTCCCGGTCGTTCCCGATTCGCGAATGGCGGCCGGAATCGCCGAGTCGGCCAACTCCGGCGAGCTCCGCCGCCGCGGAAGGTCCGAGCCGCCTCACCGGCACTGTGCAAGCCGGCGGCGCCGCCCGAACCCTCCCCAGATCTAATCCGGACCGTCCAAATCCGATCGGACGGCCCTCAGTGGCCGATACCCCCTTCGCTGGCAGATTTGCTAAAGAGCCCCTTGACTTTTGCCAATTTAACCCGCGGTCCTGACCGGCGCGGTTAAATCCGAATTTCTGATTTATTTTATTTCGAAAATGTTTGATCTATTTACAGATCTGCCACTGCACCATTTTATCCATAACTTGCTCATTTTAACTCCGTTTTGATCCATTCAAATTGCGTTAGTTTCGTAATTTCGTGCTCTACGCAGTAGTACCTCTGTAGATTAGTTTTGCAAAAGTTTTATTTCACGATTAAGTCAGTCACGTTTAGGCCTTTTATAATCTTGTTTAGGCCGTAACTTCCGCGTCTTAAATCCGATTTCGGTGATCCAAACGTCTATGTGATCGTAGTGATGAATAGATCTGTTTTACAACTTTTATTTATTTATTTAAATCTGTTGGTGTACTGTTCTAATGTTAGATCTGTTTGCAATGCATGTGTGTGCGTGGATGTTTGTATGTTGCGTTGTATTCGAGTTCAGACGGTGAGCAGTACGTGGGTGACCAAGTCCAGATCTACTACGACCAGCAAGAGGACCAAAACCAGGAATACGCGAATCAAGGCAAGTATACATGGGATCATCCTTGTTACCTACGCACTTTAATCTACCAATCATGTGCATGTGTCAAATGATATCCATAGGATATACCTAGATGTTCAACCTGTACCTTGATACCGTGGGATATATGTGCATTTGGGTAGATCTGCTAGTGCTTTAAACCTATAACTATGAACTAATAAAATAATTTATGATATGCGCAACGTCTGTTCTTATCTTGTTCTTGGTAATGTGAACCCTGGGCGTGGGAGCCTTCGTGCTCTTGGCCCCCCTTAAATGATCTTCTGCGGGCAAAAGCTGGGACATACAGTACAACCATGAGGGCTACATGGCTCTGGTTTTAGTTGGTTCGAGGACCTCTCCTCGCTTGATGGTGGTTACCCGAAAGGGCACAAAAGGGGCTTGCCGAGACGGGGATAGGACGGCCGCCTGGTCTCATGTGTATAGCCGGGAAGGAATGTGCCATCGGAAAGGGGTTCCTATATCTGCTTGCCGATTGGAAACCTAGTGGCCACTATCTTGTTAGGGGAACTTCGTAAGACTTCATAGTGTACCCTGCCGCACTTCCTTGGTAGAGGTGATATGGGATTTGCAACCCCTGGCTCATGGGGATCACGGCTCACGGGTAAAGTTGTACAAACTCTGCAGGGTAATAAACTGGTATATCAGCCGTGCTCACGGTCACGAGCGGCTCGGAAAACTTGCAGGCTAACCACTTAAACGAAATTTACTTTTGTTCACGTTACCATCATATTTATGTTTCCGGACGATGTTGTCATATTATTATAATTATTGTTCATGTGGTTTAATTGGGTTTGCAAGCACAACTTAATGATTAATTAATGCTAAAATCTTGACCGAACTAAAAGTGCTAATCGCAGTAAACCCGTGTCAAGCCTTTTGAGCTGCATAACCCCATGTTGCCTGCTGAGTACGAGATGTACTTACGCTTGTTATATTTTCTTCTTTTTGGATAAAAATCCCGGATGGGTAACAGATGGATATGAGTATGAGCAAGATAAGTTTCCAGAGGATTTCTAGTCTTGCGGACCACCAGTCGACGTCCCTGTGGAGTGGAGCTTCGTCGAGAGTTATTTATCTTCCGCTTGTTTATGTTTAGTTCTATTTGTTGAGTTGTAATAAATACACTATGTAATAAGCACAGTGATGATGCCTTCTTGGTAATTTGTCCCTTATGTGTGCGACTGTTTCCTGGGCGCACATAAGTTTATACATTCAATTTTGTTCTTAAAATTGGGTGTGACAATCTTTACGTACTTTCCCTTCATTTCGTAAGACAAAACCAATTTAGATAATCTATTGTCTGTGATCAATTTGCTAAACTAGTCCATCAATCCGTGCTCTCGGACTGGCTAGAATATTAAAAGATATGATGTACTATTGATATATATTTGTTCATAAAAAATACTTATATTACATATTGTATGTTTTTTCTATGTAGATTTCCTACAAAATAGACATAATAGATAATTTGTAGTTTATATCTGATGATCATAAACTAAATAATTACATATTTTTGCAAGAGACAGATACTTATATTTTTTTTCTTGCACATTCATATTTTTACTTTGCATGGCACCTGGTATATTTTGATGTCATTTTAGTTTGAAACCTTGTCATTAACTATGGTGACTCTTATGGAATCTGAAGTTTGATTTGTTAACTTTATTTTTGTTGACTGCTACGTATTTTTTCCTCCTCTTATGCTTATTGTATCTTTTATTACAATCATTTTGGACTGTTTTAAAATAAGGGTTTTAGGCCGTACATAGCACATTCCTAAATACTACAATAGGTATGCAATCATTTGAAACTTCACCATGCCTTATAATGATTAAATTACTCTAGATTATTGCTAAACACCAAAAAAGATATAGCCATTAGTAGTCTCCCACAACTTTTAAGAAAATTGAATTTCCTATCAAGGAATTATACGTGCAATAGTCGTAGACTATCAATATAGACGTGACAAACACTTAGATAAAATATATAAATATAGATAAAGTAACACCTATATAAATTATGCCATGGTTACTAAAATGGTTTTAACAATTTTGTTAGCATCATTATGTATGATTTGTTGAGGAATATTCTGTTGACCGAAACAAAAGATTCGCACATGCATGCTGACACAATGTGTGTGCTTACATTAATTAAATCTTAGGCCATGTTTATTTCCAAACCAAAAACTTTATATCCTGTCACATCAAATCTTTAGACACATGTATAAAGCACTAAATATAGACTAAAAATAAAAAAATTATACAGTTTGCATGTAATTTATGAGACAAATTGTTTAACCCTAATTAGTTTATGATTTAACATTAAGGTGCTACAATAACACATGTGCTAATGATAGATTATTTAGGCTTAAAAAATTCATCTCATGATTTACGGACCGATTCTGTAATTTGTTTTTTTTGTTAGTATCTGAATACCTCATGCAACACCCTGCGCAACATCTGATGTGACATTCAAAATTTTTACAGCTTCGAACTAAACATGCCCTTAGTATATTAATATTGATAGAAATGTGTAATGTAAAACATATACATGCTCTATGGTTATTTAAAGGTTTTTTAATAGAGAATGTGTTCATTGTGTTCTAGAGGTAGAGTTGAGATGATATTCAATTTTTTTAGTAATGAGATGAAAATTGGATTACAGAAGTTATTTATTGTAATATAGGAGTACGTTCGTTGTTAGATCATATTTCTTAATGGCATATTTGGATAGTTTAAATATATAGAGTCATGAGTTATTTTATGTTGTTTTATGTACATCAAAGCAAAGGTGTACAATAACTTAGAAAATAATTTAGCTTCAATACCTACTATTATCAACGGTGACTAGGCTATACCAAACTGCTTCAAATGTTTTAGATTTTTGTTAGAAATTTCTAGGATCTATCTTTTATATTTCTATTATTTATCTTTTTTTAGCACCTCATTCATTTAGTTCAAACCTAATTATTAAGACATAAACTCTTGTTTCATCCCTTTGTGTGACTTGAGGAACAATAATTTTGCTTTCTACTTTTAACCAAGTTGGTGGTTGGGCTCGACCGCGCGCTGGAGTCTGTGGTCAAGTATTTTGAGAGGTCGCCCGTTGTCGGCTTTGGCTAGGTGGTGGGGGGGAGGGGGGGGCGTCGTGCACCTCTCCAGGCTCACTCAAGTTTTAGGATGACGAAAACCTCATGTCAAACTGTCACACCCGGTTCTAAGAACAAAACCAGGTATACACCATATGTGAGCCGAGGAAGTCAAATCTCACATATAGCCACAAATAAAGGGTAATATCGAAAGACAATGCTCTTATATAATGTATATAAAACAAAAGAACATAACCTTAAAGAGCAGACAGCGGAAAGACACTCCGATCTTCAGATGGAGACACCACTTCACAGGGAACAACTGACTGGTTGATCACAAGCCTAAGCTTCTCCAAAGCTTAACACTCTGAGGTGTGGGGAAAAGCAAGAGTGAGTCCATGTTGAACTCCACAAGTATAGCAACAAGTGATATAGATCCCAAGTTTCATGATCAGTGTAACATAAATACTGAATAGCATAAAACGGTAAATAATGAACATGTTAACCAACATAAGTCATAATCTTAATCTAAAAGTCTTCAAGGCCGCTCGTGTCCTTGAGCAAGGCTGATATATTAGTTTAATAAACTTTGCGCAAAGGTGTACACTTTCACTGCGAGACGTGAATTGCCCTTTCGCCCGAGGTGATCAGCCTCTTAACTCACTTCCAAGGAAAGTCGGCAGGGTTCACGATGAAGCCTTTCAAAGATTCGTCTAACAAGTTAGGGCCGCTAGGTTTCATTAGTCAGTCTGTGTGATACAACCAGTCCCAGGGATCCACAGTCTATTGTCCCCCATTTGCGCCACAAGGGTAACCTCTAACAAGCTAGAAAAGGTCCTCATACTGAGCTAAAGCCAGAGCCATATAACCCCCAACAGTTGCACTATAAATCCCGAAGGTGCTCGTATAGATAATTTCTTAAGTTGCTAATAACTCATTTTTATCATTCGATGCATACATTAATTAAGTAACATGATCATGATTGCGAAAAGAACACTCGATTGCTATACTTGCCTTAAACTCAAGATCCTTCTTCTGTTGACTTGTATACTTTCAAAGATTGACTCTTGATCTCGATCTCTAGATCACGAACCTCTTCTTGATCACCAACGTATAACTCACCGACTGGATGTACGATCACAGAGCACCACACAAGCATCCAATACCAATCATGCAAAGCAAAACAAAGCCTATGATTAGAACAGTACATCATTCATAAGAAAACAAGATAAAGAGTTTTGAAAACTGATCTACGATTCCCTACGAACACACAGACGCGAAAATCACGCTAATCGAAGTTTTAACGGAAAAAATATGAGCTAAACAAGATTAAAGACACTAATTACTAGATTAGATTTAACTCAAATTTTAATTATGAAAAACAGTACTGAAAATTATATAGTTTGAAAGAACGGTTCAAATCGGAGTTAAAACAAAGAAGTTATAGGCTTTTGAATCTGGTGGCAGTTTTGTAATTAAAACAAACTTGAATTTGCATATTTAAATAAATATAACGAAATTCGAAAACTGGCTGGACTGCGCCTCATTAAGAAGAAAATGCAGGGGTTTGGTTGGAAGATTACGCAGACTTGCCGAACAGTGGATAGGGGAGCGCGGGTTGAGTACCAAAAATATGAGGGTCTCTTTAGATAAAATGCCATGCGAAGGGGTATCGGTTGGTGGAGGCCGTCGGATCCAGGATGGAGGATGGAGATTAGATCCAGGGGAGAAGGGCGGCGCTGCAACCGAAGGGGGAGAAGGAGACGGTGGCGCTTGGCGGCGCCATGGCCGGCGAAGAGTGCCGGTGCTCGGGATTGCTTGATAGAGCATTAGAGACCTCGGGAATGGGCTCAAACGAACCAGGGGCTCAAGACGAACTCACCCGGAGCAAATATGTCATCGGGCATGGCTTGGTGGTGGTGAATTGCTCGGCGGAGCGGCGGCGGCAGCTCTGCAAGTCCGGCGAGCTCGAGTTAGCGCAAAACATTTTAGAAAAAGAGGGAGAAGGGGTTGAGTGGCTTCGCGGGAACCAAACGGAGCGCGGGGAAGACCTTGCAGAAGCTGAGGGTGGCCGAAGCTTGAAGACGATGGCGGCGGAGAGTGGCGATCTTTATAGGGGTGTTGGCTTGGTCGGTAAGGCAGGGATGAGGCGCATCGGGGCGGAGACGGCTCGGACTCGAGCAGAGAAGAAAGAGTCCCAAGTGGGGACGACAGGAGGTAGGGGATGACGCTGTCATCTGGGGCCTACCTGTCATTGAGAGAAAATGTGGGTCCTGGCGATCAGACAGAGAAAGGGAAGGGAGGAGTCCGCACGGGCTTCTGCTCGTTGCTGGGCCGCGGATACTGGGCTTGGCCCAATGCGGTAAGGGGGGAAACGCAAGGGGTGCGCCGACCGTTGGGCCTCATGCCAGAGCGGTCCAAGGGGAGAAGAGAAGGGGGAGAACTGAGCTGGGCCGAGGTTCGGGCCACACAGGAAGACGAGAAAGGCCGGGAGAGGGAGGGAAACCAAGGCCGGAATGAGGAGAAATAGGCCGAGCGGGCCAAAAGGAGAGAAGGGTGAGGGAAAAAGGGTTTTGCCTTTTTATTTTATTTGAAAGCCTTTTCAAAACATTTTCAAACCAAATTTTGAATTCCTTTAAAATTTGATTTTGAATCTTTTGAGAGAAACAGAAAGATTTGAAACTTTAAACTTTCCAAACTTTCTAAAAAACAAAAAGTCTTCATTTTCAAACCCATTTCTATGAAATTCATTTTCAAGACATTTTCCAACCAATTTAAACTCAGTTGAATTTTAGCCAAAACCACACATCACAAAAACTCAAATGCACCAACATGAATGCACAAACATGTTTCTAAAACCCTAGATAAATTTTAATTTAGAGAAAATTTTTATTTCCCTATATTTTATGAGCACAAAAATTCATAAATAAATCATTTTAACTCTAATTTCAGAAATACAAATTTCAGGGTGTGACACAAACCAGTCTAAGCTTCCGAGTTTTCAAGTTTTACATATTTAAGCATAGGCTGTTCCATAGGAGTAATTCTATAATAGACTAGTCAATAGATTGAGTCATGCTGTCACACCCCAAATTTTAAGGATAAAATTGTGGCGAAAACTCATGTGTGCCCAGGAAACAATCACACACATAAGTTAGACAAATTACAAAAAGGTGGCATCATCACATTGTTATTACATAACGATAGTATTAAAATAGAGTCTTACAACACACTGAACCACAGATCAAAGAACTGATGCACAAACTAAAGCCACAGGGAAACATTGACTGGGGGAGCAGCTAGCCTAGAAGTCTTCAGGAAAGTCGCCAACTGCACCATCATCTGTTACCCATCCGGGATTGCCCAAAAGAAGATAAACAACAAGCGTAAGTACTCCACGTACTTAGCAAGCTAACACAGGGTTCATGAGGCTCAAAAGGCTGACACTGTCTGACTGCAGTTAGCTTTTAAGTTGGCAAAGTTTTATCATTAAGGTAAACGAATATTGTGCTTAACCCTTAACCCATGATCCATATGTCCAACAAAGATAAGCATAGCATCATAAAGTACCAACAACATAAAGTAACAGTTATTCAGGTATCATAGTTCTGCTAGTTTTCCGGGCCGCTCGTGACCGTGAGCACGGCTGTTATAACAGTTTTACACTATGCAGAGGTTGTGCAACTTTACCCACAAGCCGTGTTACCCTTGTGCCCAAGGCGGCCAACCTCTTGATCCACTTCCGAGGTAGATCGGCGGGGCACACTATGAAGCCTTTCGTTGGTTCGTCTAACATGTTAGGGCCGCTAGGTTTCCTTGGCAGGCAGATGTAGTAACCCCCCTTTCCTATGGCACAAGGCCATCGCAGCTATACACATAGGAACAGGAGCAGCCCTACACCCAAAGTGGCAAGCCCCTTATGCGCCCTTTCGGGTCACCGCTAACAAGTTAGAAAAGGTCCAGTGTACTGAGCTAAAACCAGAGCCATATAGCACTCATGGTAGCACTGTCAATCCCAGCTTTTGCTAATAGCAAGTTTTATTAACCGTTTAACAACATATCATCATGAGAACAAACTCATCATTTGACTGGATCAGTTATAAGTCAATTAGCACTAGCATTCTACCCATATGCATATATCCCACGGAAACAAGAACATCACAGATAACAAAGCTAAGTGGGTTTTCTAAGGTTGCTCAATTGGACACATGCATAAATGAGTGATTAAAGTAAAGTGTATAGGTAAACAAGAAGATCCCATGCTAACTTGCCTTGGTTGTCGAAGAACTGATCTTCCTGCTGGTCACTGAACGAGGGGTCCTGATCGCACCACACCGACTCACCGTCTACTCGACCACAAAACATCACCACGCGTTCCAGGTGCAAACATACATGATGCAAACAAGGCTATTATTAGAACAGTACACCAAACAGTAATAAACAGAAATAAAACTTTGATAAAACTGAAGTACGCGTTTCTACGATCACAACAAGTTTTGGTTCACCGAAAACGGAGTTACTATGCGAAAGATACGGCCGAAACGGTGTATAAAAAGCCCTAAACAAGATTAACTTGGACCCTAAAGCTAATCTGTCCAAAAGAGTCTAACAGGGGTATAAACGGGTAGAGCACTAAATTACGAAGCTAACGCAATTTGAACGGATCAAATCGGAGCTAAAACGTGAATTTTATAAGCGTTTTAGTGTAATGGCAAATCTGTAAATAGACTGAAATTCATTTGAATTTAAATCAAAATTTAAATTGAATTTTAAACAAAAGCCGCAGCCAGCTGGACTGCGCCTCAATTCCGAAGAAACGCAGGGGCCTGGATGGGAGTTTGCAAAGACTCAGGCAACAGTGGGGAGGGGAGCGCGGGTTGATTCCCGGTTTCTTCGGGGGTTCTTTAGCAAAACTCCCCCCGAAGGGGTACGGGCCACTCACGGCCATCGGATCGGTCGCGGACGGCACGGATTAGATCCAGGGGAGGTGTGCACACGGGCAGGCCGACGGCGCGCCGCGCGCGGGCTCTGGCCGCGACGTCGCGGGGTGGCGCGACGGCGTGCGCGCACCCGCCATGGATGGCGCGCGGGCGCTTGCGGACCCGGGCACTGGGGGCACCGCAAGATGAACCAAGCGGTCGGAGGGGTAGCGGAGCGAAAGGGGGTTCTCACCGCGTCGGAAGAAGGGACGGAGAGGCTCGAACGATGGCGAACGGCGAACGGCGGCGGGGCCCGAGCGACGGCGACGGAGCTGCGAGCAGACGTCGTCGGTTAGGGCCAAACTGAACGGAAGAGAGAGGGGAGGATGGTTCGGCAACTTCACCGAGGCGCGGCGGAGCTCGGGGAAGGTCGCACACGGCCGGAGCGGCGCCGAATCGACGGGTCGACGGCGGCGGCGGTGGCGATGGCGGCGGGGAGCTCTGGTCGCGATTGCTCGGGTGGTTGCTCTGCTGCGCGGCTCTGCGGGTGCGGGAGTGGGGAAAAGAGGAGCGGCAGGAGACCGCATCCACTATATGGACGAGGGAGAGGTGAGGTCGTGGGAGTGGGCGCGGGCGAAGCGGAGCGTGCGGCAGCGGCGGTTGCGCTCGGGGCGGCGTCGCGCGGAGGGGAAGAAGGGAGGCGCCGACAGGTGGGGACGGCCTGCCAGTGAGAGAGAGAGGGAGGGAGATGCGGCGGTGCGGCCGGCTGCACACAGCGCGGGCGGGCCGGCCTGCTGGGCCGCGCGGAGGAGAGAAGAGGAGGAGGGAGGGAGGCCCAGCGTGCGGGAAAGAAGGGAAGGGGGGCGCGCCGGCGGGCCTGCCAGGCCGCTTGGGCCGAAAAGGGAGAGGGAGAGGGGAGAGGAAATTTTCCCTTTTTCATTTATTTTCAAAGCATTTCAAATCCATTTCAAAAGAAGTTTGAATTCAAACTAAATTTTGGCAAAAACCAGACACTCAAATAAATATGATGCACCAGCATGAATGCATAAACATGTTGCCACTATTATTTTAATTCAACAAAAAATTATTTAACCCCTATGTTAAATGCTCACAAAAATCATAATTAAAGCATTTTCAACTATTTGGTTTTGGAGAAAATTTTTAGGGTGTTACAACTCTACCCCCCTTAAGATGAATCTCGTCCTCGAGATTCGACTGAAGCTTACTCAAACAACTGGGGATAAGATTTCCGAAGATCTTCTTCTCTTTCCCAGGTAGCCTCTTCTTCTGTGTATCTGTTCCACTGTACTTTGCACATCTTGATAACTCGCTCCTGGTAACTCTTTCTGCTGTCTCTAAGATCTTTACAGGGTACTCTTCATAAGTGAGATCTTCTCCTATCTTGATCTCTTCCAGGGGAACTTGCTCTTCAGGCACCCTCAGACATTTCTTTAGTTGAGAGACTTGGAACACATCATGAACGCCTGACAGTCTCTCAGGTAACTCAAGCTGATAGGCCACTTCTCCACATCTGGCCAAGATCCGGAAAGGACCTATGTATCTGGGTGCCAACTTTCCTTTCATGTTGAACCTCTTTACGCTTCTCATGGGTGACACCTTCAAATACACATAGTCTCCCACTTTGAAAACTAAGTCTCTCCTGCGAGTATCTGCATAACTCTTTTGTCGGGACTGAGCTATCCTCAAGTTATCCCGGATCGTCCTTACTTGTTCTTCAGCATTTCTAAGAACATCCGGTCCGAACACTTGAGTTTCTCCTGTCTGATTCCAGAACAAAGGTGTTCTACACTTCCTCCCATACAAAGCTTCAAAAGGAGCCATTTTGAGACTCTCCTGATAACTATTGTTGTATGAGAATTCAGCATATGGAAGGCTTTTTTCCCAACTCATTCCATGCTGAAGGGCACATGCTCTCAGCATGTCCTCCAAGATCTAATTAAATCCTTTCAGTCTGCCCATCAGTTTGAGGGTGATATGCGGAACTGAAATTCAGCTTGGTTCCCAAAGATTGATGTACCTGATGCCAGAAATGAGATGTGAACTGTGTCCCTCTGTCGGACACTATTTTCTTTGGAACACCATGCAGAGACACAATCCTCTCCATGTACAGTTCTGCTAACCTTGCCCCAGAATAAGTGGTCTTAACTGGTAGGAAGTGAGCGACCTTAGTGAGACGGTCAACTATTACCCATATTGAGTCATAGCCTCTCTGCGTACGGGGTAATCCAGTGATAAAGTCCATTCCCACTTCTTCCCATTTCCACTCGGGTATCTGCATAGGTTGTAACAATTCTGCTGGCCTTTGATGTTTAGCTTTGACCTTCTGACAGATGTCACATAGGGCCACATATTCTGCTACATCTCGCTTCAATCCATACCACCAGTACTTTTCCTTCAGATCCAAGTACATTTTGGTACTGCTGGGATGTATGGAGTAGGCGGATTCATGCGCATCCCGCAAGATGGCATCACGGATAGCTTTCACTTCGGGCACACATATCCTTTTTCCAAACCAAAGGGTCCCATTATCATCCATCCTGAATCCTGGTGCCTTTCCAAGCACTGTGTTCTCTGCTATCTCTTTCAATTTCTCATCTTTCAACTGACCCTCACGGATTTCTTTCTCCAAAGTAGGTTCAACTGACATTTCCACCACATTGTTGGCAAAACATAGATTAAGGTATGCCATTTCAGCTCTCAATTCAGCTGACATGTATTCCACTTGCAGTCCAGTTGCATAAGTTTTTCTGCTCAAGGCATCGGCCATGACATTGGCCTTTCCTGGGTGATAGTGTACCTCCAGGTCATAGTCGTTGATCAATTCTAGCCAACGGCGTTGCCTCAAATTCAGATCTGACTGAGTAAATATGTACTTCAGACTTTTATGATCTGTGTACACATCACACTTATGCCCAACTAGATAATGTCTCCATATTTTCAAAGCATGAACCACAACTGCTAACTCCAAATCATGAGTTGGATAGTTCACCTCGTGTTTTCTCAGCTGTCTAGATGCATAGGCAACTACTCTTCCTTCTTGCATTAGAACACATCCAAGTCCCAGACGGGATGCATCACAAAAGATGGAGAAGCTTTTGTTCAAGTCTGGCAGAACTAGGACTGGTGCTGAGGTCAATCTCCTCTTTAACTCTTCAAAGTTTGCTTGGCATTTATCAGACCACACAAACTTAGCATTCTTTTCTAACAAGGCAGTCATAGGCTTTGCGAGCTTGGAGAATCCTTCAATGAACCTCCTATAATACCCGGCCAAACCCAGAAAACTTCGGATTTCACTGGCATTGGTTGGCGGGTTCCAATCCAACACATCCTGCACCTTGCTAGGATCAACGAATATACCTCCGTTAGAGACTACATGCCCTAAGAAAGAGACTTCTTTCAGCCAAAATTCACACTTGCTCCTCTTGGCATAGAGTTGATGCTCTCTTAACTTTTGCAGAACCATCCTCAGATGTTCAGCGTGTTCCTCCTCTGTTTTAGAGAACACTAGAATATCATCTATGAATACCACCACGAACTTGTCCAGGTATTCCATGAACACTTTATTCATCAGATACATGAAGTAGGCTGGGGCATTGGTCAGACCAAAAGACATCACTGTATACTCGTACAATCCATACCGCGTTGTGAAAGCAGTCTTAGGAATGTCTGAGTTCCAAATTTTCAACTGGTGATACCCAGATCTGAGATCTATTTTAGAGAACACACATGCTCCTCTAAGTTGGTCAAAAAGATCGTCTATCCGGGGTAGAGGGTATTTGTTTTTAATGGTAACCTCATTTAAAGACCTATAGTCCACACACATCCTCTGGCTACCATCTTTCTTATCCACAAAAATCACAGGTGCTCCCCAAGGAGAAGCACTAGGGCGTATATACCCTTTCTCTAACAACTTTTTAAGCTGTTTCTTAAGTTCTTCTAATTCATTTACCCCCATTCTATAAGGTCTTTTAGCTATTGGTGCAGTTCCAGGCAGTAATTCAATAATGAACTCAACATCGCGATCAGGTGGCATACCTAGCAGATCATCCGGAAAGACATCAAGGAACTCGTCCACCACCCGATCTTGTTCTGCACCACTAGCATCCATCTGGTTGACCGTGGCAGTTGGCTGCTCTTTCATCACCACTTGCACACAGATTCTGTCTCCCTTAGGTGTAGATATAACAACTGACCTTTCTTGGCACTGAATGACAGCCCCATGTTGCTTCATCCAGTCCATACCCAAGATGAGATCTATACCTGCTGTTCTCAGCACTATAGGCTTTACTTTAAATTCTACCCCCCTTAAGTTGACACTAGAGGTGGGGCTCCAGAAATTTGCAGGCATACTACCCCCTGGTGAGTTTACTATGATTGTTTCTTTCATTACACATAAGGGCACACCATGCATTCTAACAAAGGACTGTGAAATGAAGGAATGCGAAGCACCAGAATCAAAAAGTATGGTTGCTGGGATTGAGTTGATGCTGAACGTACTCATCATAACATCCGGTGCATCCAGGGCACTATCGGCAGCCACATGGTTCACTCGCCCAGTGTGAGGTGGACGAGCATTCTGCTTCTGACCTCCTGCTTGGTTCTGTGGAGCCTGAGGGTTCTGCTTCTTGGGACACTGGTGAGCATAGTGTCCAACCTCCCCACAGCGGTAGCAAGCGTTGGGGTTCTGCTGAGATGCATTCTTCATGGGAGCGGAGTTGGGTGCCCCTGGCGTGATGCTTGGCTGCCCTGCTGCTGGTACCTCTGCCCTCCTGGCTGCTGCTGGTAGCGCTGACCACCTAACTGCTGTTGGTATGGAGGGCGCTGTTGGTTCTGGTTGCCCTGGGGGTGCTGTCCCCTGTTCCACTGGTTGGAGGAGCCTTGATTCCTCTGGGGGTAGCCTTGCTGGGGGTTGGTTCAGGGACGAGTGTTGCTCCCCAAAGACTGGCCTTGGAAGCTTCTCTTCTTTGCTTCCATCTCTTTCCGCTTGTTGTCAATAACAATCGCCCTATTGATCAGGGCCTGATAGTTGGGATAAGTATTTGACATAAGCTGGAGCTGCAACCCATCGTAAAGACCCTTCAGAAAACGGCGCTGCTTATCTTTATCCTGGGCCACATCCTGTGAGGCATAGCGCGACAGTTGGGCAAACTTATCGCGGTACTCCGCCACTGACATGGACCCTTGTTTCAAGGAACGGAACTCTTCTTGCTTCAGCTCTACGAGACCATCAGGGATATGATAGGATCTGAAGTTCTCCTTGAACTCCTGCCATGAAATAACTGGAGCATCTTGGGGACGGCCGAACATGAACGCATCCCACCAATCTTGTGCTGCTCCCTGCAGTTGCCCCGAGGCATAAAGCACCTTCTCATAGTCGGTGCACTGGGCAATGTTCAGCTGTTTCTCCACTGCACGGAGCCAGTCATCCGCCTCCAGTGGTTCAGAGGCGTGAGTGAACACAGGTGGATGGCCCTTTAGGAACTCTCCTCGACGGTCCCTGACTTGAAGAGGTTGAGGTGCTGCAGCGGGCGCCTGATCCAGGCGGTTCATCATGGCGTGCATAAGCTGATTCTGCGTGGCCATCAGCTGTTCGATGGTCACTGGCGACGGTGGCTGTGGCGGGTCCATAGGAGCACCACGCCCACGGCCACGGCCTCTTCCGCGTCCACCCCTTGCTGCCATCTCCTTACCAACAAATGCGCAAGCGTTAGACCTTTATATCCAACAAAGCATGTATATATGAACATAAATAAACATTGCTGAAATTTTCTGTGCACATTCTTGTCATCAGCAGCTCCCTAAAACGGGCATAACTCGAGCTACAGAAATCCAACAGGAATGAACCAGAAATCGTTGGAAAGCTTAAGAAACCAGCTACAACTTTCGTATAGAACACTTTTTCAGATTCGGTCATATTCTGGTTCAAAAACAGCATTGAACAGAACCTGTTCTGGATGACAGACTGCGCAGAAACATCAACTTCAAAAAGGCATATCTCCCAGATCCGAACAGATAAAGACTTGGTTCTAGATTTGTTTGAAAGGTACAACAGTCTAGATACTTCCACAAAAATTTCATAATTTTTGGGATCACGGATTAAGAGATACACTGATATAACCACATGCTGCTCCAGAAAACAGCAACACAGATAAGGGATAAACAACTTTATTCACCACAAATATATGTTTTAAACTTGGAGAAGCACAGACAAAACCCATACTTCACCACACACAAGCAAAGATCCATCAAACACAATTCACTAACACAAGCAACACATCCACTAAAGTTCACCAGACACAAACTGGAATTTAAACAACGCGTCTAACGGGATAACTGAACATGGTAGGCAAGCTACTGGGCTCCACCGGGGGCGTCGTTGGCTCTGTACTTCTTCTTGTAAACAGCTAGAAAACCCAGCTCACCGCGGAGATGATCCACTTCATGCTCCAGACGCCTCATCACTTTCTGAGCAGCACGCAGGTCATCCTGCACCTTGTCGGCCTTCCTATGCACCTCATAGGCATGCTGGGCGGTAGAGACCAGAACCGGATACTCCACAGGAGGAAGCAGAGCTTGCCACGAGCCCACCATGTCACTGTGGGGCAGATAGCGGTAGCGGTCAGTCCTCATAGACTGGAAGCGCAGACCACGGTAATGCAAGAAAGCATCCTGTGCTGCGTCCTCCATGCTGGCAAGAGCTTCACCACGCTTGGTGGTAGTCCTGTGAGCCGACTCTATGACATGGGCTTGATCCACATCATTCCAACCTGTAACCATCAGGTCGGACTTCCAGTAAGTGGCCTCCAAAGGATGAGTGTACTCGCCACAATGATACTGGAGCTTGGCCTCCAACTCTGGGTAGTACTCATCCAGCAGGCGAACCAGCATACTATGGTAGTATGCTGTCTCGTCAGGCTTCTTGAACATGAAGCGACGAGTCCATCCAAGGTCTTCATCCACCACCTGCTCTACTGGGGAGGCAGGGGGTGTTGGTGCTGAAGCAGACGAAGCGGCGGGAGAGTGCACCACCGGGTACACTGGCACGAAGGCCGGTGCTGCTGGAGCGGCAGGTGCTGCTGGGACTGCTGGAGCGGCGGGGGCCTCCACGACTGGTGGAGCGACAGGCGCCTTAGGAGCGGGTGCCTCAGGAGCAGGGACCTCAGGCGCTGGCGCCTCAGGAGCTGGCGCCTCAGGCACAGGCTCCACTGGTGCTGGCACCTCCGGAGCTGGAGACTCAGGAACTACTGCAAGGGGCGGAGGTGGCGCTGCTAGCTCCTCAGAGCCAGTCGGGGTAGAGGTCAACTCTTCATCCTCCACGATGAAGGCGGTGTTGGAGGAGCTGGAGGAACCGTCACTGTCGGGGATGTGGACCACAGGGGGAGCAGGCTGGCTGGTGCTGGCGGTGAAAAGGGCACGATACGCGCGGGTGTTCATGCGAGGCATCCTGACGTTATGGTTAAAGACAAGATAAGCGGAAACAATTAGTTTTACATAATAGAATAAGAATAAGAAGCATGTAAATTTTAATAAAGTAACAAGATAATAAAATAAGCATGAACAGGTAACAAAAAGGTGTTAGAACGGCCATTTCCTAGCTAGGCTTGCGTCCTACAGTCAACAAAGCTCCGATACCAATTTGTCACACCCCAAATTTTAAGGATAAAATTGTGGCGAAAACTCATGTGTGCCCAGGAAACAATCACACACATAAGTTAGACAAATTATAAAAAGGTGGCATCATCACATTGTTATTACATAACGATAGTATTAAAACAGAGTCTTACAACACACTGAACCACAGATCAAAGAACTGATGCACAAACTAAAGCCACAGGGAAACGTTGACTGGGGGAGCAGCTAGCCTAGAAGTCTTCAGGAAAGTCGCCAACTGCACCATCATCTGTTACCCATCCGGGATTGCCCAAAAGAAGATAAACAACAAGCGTAAGTACTCCACGTACTTAGCAAGCTAACACAGGGTTCATGAGGCTCAAAAGGCTGACACTGTCTGACTGCAGTTAGCTTTTAAGTTGGCAAAGTTTTATCATTAAGGTAAACGAATATTGTGCTTAACCCTTAACCCATGATCCATATGTCCAACAAAGATAAGCATAGCATCATAAAGTACCAACAACATAAAGTAACAGTTATTCAGGTATCATAGTTCTGCTAGTTTTCCGGGCCGCTCGTGACCGTGAGCACGACTGTTATAACAGTTTTACACTCCGCAGAGGTTGTGCAACTTTAACCACAAGCCGTGTTACCCTTGTGCCCAAGGCGGCCAACCTCTTGATCCACTTCCGAGGTAGATCGGCGGGGCACACTATGAAGCCTTTCGTTGGTTCGTCTAACATGTTAGGGCCGCTAGGTTTCCTTGGCAGGCAGATGTAGTAACCCCCCTTTCCTATGGCACAAGGTCATCGCAGCTATACACATAGGAACAGGAGCAGCCCTACACCCAATGTGGCAAGCCCCTTATGCGCCCTTTCGGGTCACCGCTAACAAGTTAGAAAAGGTCCAGTGTACTGAGCTAAAACCAGAGCCATATAGCACTCATGGTAGTACTGTCAATCCCAGCTTTTGCTAACAGCAAGTTTTATTAACCGTTTAACAACATATCATCATGAGAACAAACTCATCATTGGACTGGATCAGTTATAAGTCAATTAGCACTAGCATTCTACCCATATGCATATATCCCACGGAAACAAGAACATCACAGATAACAAAGCTAAGTGGGTTTTCTAAGGTTGCTCAATTGGACACATGCATAAATGAGTGATTAAAGTAAAGTGTATAGGTAAACAAGGAGATCCCATGCTAACTTGCCTTGGTTGTCGAAGAACTGATCTTCCTGCTGGTCACTGAACGAGGGGTCCTGATCGCACCACACCGACTCACCGTCTACTCGACCACAAAACATCACCACGCGTTCCAGGTGCAAACATACACGATGCAAACAAGGCTATTATTAGAACAGTACACCAAACAGTAATAAACAGAAATAAAACTTTGATAAAACTGAAGTACGCGTTTCTACGATCACAACAAGTTTTGGTTCACCGAAAACGGAGTTACTATGCGAAAGATACGGCCGAAACGGTGTATAAAAAGCCCTAAACAAGATTAACTTGGGCCCTAAAGCTAATCTGTCCAAAACAGTCTAACAGGGGTATAAACGGGTAGAGCACTAAATTACGAAGCAAACGTAATTTGAACGGATCAAATCGGAGCTAAAACGTGAATTTTATAAGCGTTTTAGTGTAATGGCAAATCTGTAAATAGACTGAAATCCATTTGAATTTAAATCAAAATTTAAATTGAATTTTAAACAAAAGCCGCAGCCAGCTGGACTGCGCCTCAATTCCGAAGAAACGCAGGGGCCTGGATGGGAGTTTGCAAAGACTCACGCAACAGTGGGGAGGGGAGCGCGGGTTGATTCCCGGTTTCTTCGGGGGTTCTTTAGCAAAACTCCCCCCGAAGGGGTACGGGCCACTCACGGCCATCGGATTGGTCGCAGACGGCACGGATTAGATCCAGGGGAGGTGTGCACACGGGTAGGCCGACGGCGCGCCGCGCGCGGGCTCTGGCCGCGACGTCGCGGGGTGGCGCGACGGCGTGCGTGCACCCGCCATGGATGGCGCGCGGGCGCTTGCGGACCCGGGCACTGGGGGCACCGCAAGATGAACCAAGCGGTCGGAGGGGTAGCGGAGCGAAAGGGGGTTCTCACCGCGTCGGAAGAAGGGACGGAGAGGCTCGAACGATGGCGAACGTCGAATGGCGGCGGGGCCCGAGCGACGGCGACGGAGCTGCGAGCAGACGTCGTCGGTTAGGGCCAAACTGAACGGAAGAGAGAGGGGAGGATGGTTCGGCAACTTCACCGAGGCGCGGCGGAGCTCGGGGAAGGTCGCACACGGCCGGAGCGGCGCCGAATCGACGGGTCGACGGCGGCGGCAGTGGCGATGGCGGCGGGGAGCTCTGGTCGCGATTGCTCGGGTGGTTGCTCTGCTGCGCGGCTCTGCGGGTGCGGGAGTGGGGAAAAGAGGAGCGGCAGGAGACCGCGTCCACTATATGGACGAGGGAGAGGCGAGGTCGTGGGAGTGGGCGCGGGCGAAGCGGAGCGTGCGGCAGCGGCGGTTGCGCTCGGGGCGGCGTCGCGCGGAGGGGAAGAAGGGAGGCGCCGACAGGTGGGGACGGCTTGCCAGTGAGAGAGAGGGAGGGAGATGCGGCGGTGCGGCCGGCTGCACACGGCGCGGGCGGGCCGGCCTGCTGGGCCGCGCGGAGGAGAGAAGAGGAGGAGGGAGGGAGGCCTAGCGCGCGGGAAAGAAGGGAAGGGGGGGCGCGCCGGCGGGCCTGCCAGGCCGCTTGGGCCGAAAAGGGAGAGGGAGAGGGGAGAGGAAATTTTCCCTTTTTCATTTATTTTCAAAGCATTTCAAATCCATTTCAAAAGAAGTTTGAATTCAAACTAAATTTTGGCAAAAACCAGACACTCAAATAAATATGATGCACCAGCATGAATGCATAAACATGTTGCCACTATTATTTTAATTCAACAAAAAATTATTTAACCCCTATGTTAAATGCTCACAAAAATCATAATTAAAGCATTTTCAACTATTTGGTTTTGGAGAAAATTTTTAGGGTGTTACACATGCATGTTCTTAATAAGGGGAATAGCGTTAAGTTTTTTTACTTTTGCACTGGTGAGGGGATGAGGCATGCATCAAAAAAGAATGGTCGATGGGCAGAAGCATGCTTCCGAGAGGATGGCAGCGGCATCACTATGTTTCTATCACAAGACGTCCTATGTTCCTGCTGCAAGCTGTTCAGGCTTGAGCCATGGTACACAAATAGAAGTCTACAAGTATTTCACCGGGTTTCATTTTGATATTTGGAATATTTCTTTTCCAAACGAAATCATGAAAACTTTCATGATTTTCTAGCCAGGCATCTCTTATGTCCTTCATGTTCCTCAAGAAACAAATCGGTGACTTCTGGAACGAGTGATTCAATTTGTGAAGACCTAAAGCCACTACTACAGAACAAGCCTTTGGACGATCTATCAACTGAGGTTTAGTCTCGACAAAAAATTGCGTCCGGGACTAAAGACTTTAGTTCTGGTTGGTAAAACCAACCGAGACTAAAGGTGAACATTTAGTCCCGGTTGGTAATACCAACCGGGATTAAAGGTGACCTTTTAGTCCCTGTTGGTGTTACCCACCGGGACTAAAGGTACTTCACGAGTGGATTCAAAAGGATAACGTCCAGAACTATATCATGCGGGTTGTGCAGCTGAGTTGGTAGGTGAATTGTGCGCGAGGCGAGAGGTCATAGACACACTTTTTTTTTTCTCGTGGGAGCCTTTAGTCCCGGATTGCTAGACCCAGTTGGGAAACCGGGGCTAAAACCCATTCCCAACCGTATACAACATGGAAAACCAATGCTATAACCCTAATACCAGACTATACAAGGCTGGTAGAGGTTCTTGGATCGAATCGGAACCATGCAATACCACTTAACATCCATCATATCACAAGCAATACATACCGCCAACGATAAACAATATTACATCATCCGAAATATTCTAAATTTGTATAGATATGCGCCTTTTACTACTGTGCTAGGCTCTAGATCCCAATCATAGACTATGCTATCTAAGAAGAACAAGTGCCACCACTTTGGTAAATAAACATTGAGGAAAAATAAATGATATGGCAATCTGAAGCCAATGTCAGTCACATAGAGCAGGGCATGAATGTAATTTGGGGACAGCTTAACCTGCATCCACTATTTTAATTGTGTTTGGCCAAAACATGCCTAAGACCTTCAAGGAAGACTTGCAAAAATAATAGTAAGATGTTTGGTACAGGCAAGGTTCTGGGATTTGGCACGAAATGACCGAATTTTGGTGAAATTCGTCCATTTCGGTGAGGTCCAAAATAAAACTATCCTGGTCAAAAAATTCTGTCAGATTCAATTTTTTTGTTAAGTCTATAGTTCAAACATACATACACGTTCTTATTTCAATATATAAATGCTAACCTTCCAGGTTATAGTTCAAAATTTTATATTCATGCGTGGCCAAAATTTGATCAAATATTAACTAAATCTGAACATTTTGACTGGTCAAAACAACTGAATCTCGGTCCGAAAATTCTGAGATTCGCCCATTTCAGTTAGGGCCACTTTTTTTGGTGATTTGAATCCCAAAACCTTGGGTAAAGGACATGCAAATAGCTAAAGATAATATGTACATATTACCATGGCAGCTGTTGAAATAAATAGAAATATGTTAGGATGATCATTTATGATGTTTGAAGCAGAATTTAATGTGCAGGTTATATGAGATTATGTATCTATCACCCGAGGTCCTAAGCAAGACACACAAAAACTATCAGATCTGAAAACTATTACAAAAACAAACTCAATTAAAAATTCTATAGACTACCATTACTAGGAATAAAGAATACATACACTGCCCATGTGTTGATTGCGAGAATGAATTGGATACGATTTCATCTGATACATAGTGGTTTCATGGAAAACTATAAGGTTTGGAACAAGCATGGCAAGTAGAGTGAGAACTTACCTGAGGAAACTGTGCATGCACCCTTGAGGGAGGTAGTGAATGAAACCTTGAAGGAAACCATCCAGGAAACCGAGTGTCATACCCCTGATCAGGAAACAGTGACTGAAACCATGCAGAAAACCATCAATTAAACAAGCCATGACACTTTGATGGATACTGAAGTGCTGGATGCTCTAGACAAGGATAACTGATGGGGAGCTAGAGCTCCCAGGTGAAAGAAATTTAAAGAAGTTGGAGCAAATGAGAAAGGATGCAAGAACACCGCCATACACTGGTTTTACTATGCCCAACTTGGAACCTGACCTTTTGTTACCTGAGATCCAATCAAGGGCTCCATTGCAGCGGCTTGATGAACACAGGGTGCTTATCCAAGATGTGTGCAAAAAATTTGAGTCAAAGCCATGTCTATTTTTGTTGCAAATGGGTGGAACTTTAGTTATCGCCTTGGGAACTAGTTTGTATCTGCATGAGTTGTGTTTGCAATGAGTTTGTAATAAGTTTGGTCTGATGCTTCTCTTTTGTGAGAAGCTGAAGCCGGAACCTTTGGTTCCTTTATCTAAAAATAATCAAGGAATGGTCTGTCCGACAAAGGATTTCGATGAGTTGCTAACCCATTTGGGAATATGATTCTGTGGCCAAATGAGTTGTCGGAGAACACATATCAGGCAAAGTAAATAACAAAAAATTCGCACGCACACTGATGATTGCATATTGTACTGCTGCAAATATGCAACCTCATGTTACAAGTCTGACTCTGCTGCGGCGATGATAGGCTAAACTCATTTTCTCGTAGTGTGTTAAGACTGCATCAATTTGGATTGTAATTTTCCTTTTCTCTTCATTGTCTTTGTTGTACCGGTTCTTTCCTTCCTTTGTTTATAAAATTCAGGCATAATATAGCCTATAAGCTATCTTCTTCTCTGTCCATTTAAGGATATCAATTGATAACAATCATGCATCATACATATGAATAAATAAATACTTGAAATATCTTAAAATTTGCTGGTGAAGGTGGACGATCTAATAAATAGCTTTACAGACCTTTTTGTTCCAATGATGTTAGTAAAACATATGATAATAACTAGACTGTTCAGTTACCTTCATGGAGTACCATAATGAACCAACACGGGTGCTATAAAATGGACTACCATTGTCACAAGATGTTCAATTTTTTGAGATATAAGGTAAATATGAGTAACTTATGAAATTATAGTACCTAGAGATACAAAGAGGGAGAGGGAATTAGTGTTGAATCGATCATGTAGAATATTGTTCCTTTAATAGGGCTGGGAGCTATCAAGGATCAATAGGGCAGGGCCAAGCCAAGAGACACCTCTGAGCAGAGAAATTGGGCTTTTGTGATTCCTCTAGCAACCTCATTAACAGAAAACCTTATTACAGTGTGTCACACCCTGAAATTTGCATTTTTTAAATTAGAATTAAAATGATTTATTTATGAATTTTTGTGCTCATAAAATGTAGGGAAATAAAAATTTTCTCTAAATAAAAATTTAACCTAGGGTTTAGAAACATGTTTGTGCATTCATGTTGGAGCATTTGAAGTCTTGTGATGTGTGGTTTTGGGTTAAAATTCAATTTGAGCTCAAAATGGTTTTAAAATAATTTTAAAATAAATTTCATGGAAAAGGGTTTTGAAAATAAAGACTTCTTGTTTGTTTTCAAAAAGTTTGGAAAAGTTTAAAGTTTCAAAAACTTGTTGTTTCGTCTTGTATTGTGAGTGAGTAAAGTTTTCCAAAAACTCGTTTACTAAGTCGTTTATCTTTCTCCGCCTTGTCCATATCTTCTCCTATAATCAAATTCTTTGTTTCCTAGCTTAACTCTTCTGTTGGAGTCTCCCAAAAATATTTTTCGCCTGCTCTAAATTATTCCTTGGTGCTCATCATTCATCATCATATCTCCAAAATCTTCTCGAGAAGTTTTCCAGCTTTTTCCGACAATTTTTCCTATTTTTCTAGAAACATAATCTAATTTTTAGATGTCCCAAAATATCTTTTCATGAGCTCCAAATATTTTATTTGGGTTCCTCATGTCTCCAGATGTCTCTGAGAATTTTTCCTGAATTTTCGGAACCATCAGAGTATTTTTTTTCCCTGGCTTAAATACCAATTCTAGACTTTTCTAGAATTATTTTAATCCAGAAATTAAATAATTTCAAAAATATAAAATCTGTCTTTTTTCTTCCTCCCGCAAAGCCCATGTGCAATAATGCTAATAAATTCCAAATATCTTTATTTACTAATGGACTTTTAAATTTATTTAGGCCCATTAGTAAATGTGGGGGTTGCAACATCAATTAGGACCATATTGGTAATTGATGTGGGAGTGGAGAGTTTTCCTCTCTATATATCCGCACCAACCCCAAGTGGTTCCTCTCATTATTCTCTAAATACCGTTGTCTCTTCTTTTTACGAATACGATACGATTCATCCCTAACCTCTCTTCTACTTTTCCTGCGAGCATCTCCTTGGGTGCTCCTCTGTTGTTCGTGCGTGGTTATCGGCCACCCGGGCTGCAGGCTGTGCGGGCTTCTGTCCCAGCCGTATGCCCGTATCCCGCTCGTCCCTGGGTCCAGCGCAGCAAGCAAGCACGGCCAACACCCTGGCCCTGCCACCGCAGATCCACGCGGCCTTGTACCGCTGGCTGACGGCCACTGCTTCCGGCCGGTCAGCACCCAATGCCGAGCCCCTCCCGGCCAAAAGAACCAGCTCAAGCAAAAAGCGATCAGGGCTGACTCTGTACGTGAGACAAATAAGGTAATTACGTTTTTCCGTTAATCCTTGATCGTCCATCGTTTATTTGTTTTAGATTCGTTTCAATCCATTCAAGTTGCGTTAGATTCATAATTACGTAATCTATCCATCTAAATTAATCTTAATTATGTTTCAACTTTTAAATTTTGTGGTTAGATCTAATCTATTATTTTTATTAATAAAAATTTTGTTAATCCATAACTTTCTTATTTCAACTCCGTTTTGATCCGTTTAACTTGCGTTAGGTTCGTTTCGAAAAGTTCTTTCAAACTATATAACTTTCAATACTGTTTTTCATAATTAAAATTTGAGTTAAATCTAATCTAGTAATTAGTGTCTTTAATCTTGTTTAGTTCATATCTTTCTCGTTAAAACTCCGATTAGTGTGATTTTCGCGTCTGCGTGATCGTAGCGAACCGTAGATCAGTTTTCAAAACTCTTTATCTTGTTTTCTTATGATTGATGTACTGTTCTAATCATAGGCTATGTTTGCTTTGCATGATTGCCTTTGAATGTCTGCGTGGTGTCCTATGATCGCATGTCCAGTCGGTGAGTTTTACGTTAGTGATCAAGAAGAGGTTCGTGATCTAGAGATCGTGATCAAGAGTCAACCTTTGGAAGTATACAAGTCAACAGAAGAAGGATCTTGAGTTTAAGGCAAGTATAGCAATCGAGTTTTCTTTTCGCAATTATGATCATGTTACTTAATTAATGTATGCATCGAATGATAAAAATGAATTATTAGCTACTTAAGAAATTATCTGTACGAGCACCTTCGGGATTTACGGTGCAACTGATGGGAGTTATATGGCTCTGACTTTAGCTCAGTATGAGGACCTTTTCTAGCTTGTTAGTGGACACCTATATAGGCGCGTTGGGACTTGCCGAGACGGGTATAGTGCGGCTTCTGTCCACGTGTGTATAGGCTGCGTGTTATTGTGTCACCTGGAAGGAGGGCTCTACATCCCCTTGCCTTAAGACCTAGCAGCCCTAACTTGTTAGACGGACCTTTGAAAGGCTTCATCGTGAACCCTGCTGACCTTCCTTGGAAGTGGGTTAAGAGGCTGGCTCCCTCGGGCGAAAGGGCAATTCACGTCTCGCAGTGAAAGTGTACACCTTTGCGCAAAGTTTATTAAACTGATATATCAGCCTTGCTCAAGGACACGAACGGCCTTGAAGACGTAAAGATTATGGCTTTTGTTGGTTAACATGTTCATTATTTACCGTTCTATGCTATTCATTATTTATGTTACATTGATCATGAATCTTGGGATCTATATCACTTGTTGCTATACTTGTGGAGTTCAACATAGACTCACTCTTGTTTTTTCCCCACACCTCAGAGAGTTAAGCTTTGGAGAAGCTTAGGCTTGTGGTCAACCAGTCAGTTGTTCCCTGTGAAGTTGGTGCCTCCATCTGAAGATCGGAGTGTCTTTCCGCTGTCTGCTCCTTAAGGTTATGTTCTTTGTGTTTATACGTTATATAAGAGCATTGTCTTTCGATATTACCCTTTATTTGTAACTGTATGTGAGATTTGACTTCCTGGACTCACATATAGTGTATACCCGGGTTTTTTTTAAAAACCGGGTGTGACAAAGTGGTATCAGAGCAATGCTGGCTGTAGGACGCAAGCCTAGTTAGAAACTCGTGGTTTTAAAGTTTTGAAAATTGCTATAGAACACTTGTTCTATCAACCTTGGTATTTACTTCTCTGTTGTACCTCTACCCTTGTCATTCGTCTTCTCCTTGTTGCTTAATTTTAAAAACCTTGTTCTCCCTTTCACTCCTTGTCTTGATACTCTTTTAAAATCTTCTCTTACCACCTTTTTGTTTTGTCAAAAGTGGAGCTTAGGATCTTTGCCCTTTATGAAGAGAACGTTAGTATCGCAAGATGAGTCATTGTTTGAAGTATGAACCTTTATTGCTCTGTTGAGTTGACATTATGATAATGGTTGTTTTGGATCTTTGTAATGAGTGCAATGATTTTGTGGGTTTCCTCATAATCTCATTTAGGTTTAGTTGATAGGTTTTATGCATAGATAGTTGGGTTTTTGCTCTTCTCTTGTCTTCCCTATCCGGTCTTTTCGGAGTAGTCTGTCTTTGTCAGCTTATATCTCTGTTTTTGGATGTTCAAAAATCATGGAACAATTCTGGACACAAGTAGACTTCAGGATCTTTCTCTGAGCGCAAGAACCACCCTGATAGCTGTTATGGTTTTAGAGTTATGAAATTCACAAGTTGATGCAACTGTGCTGTCTGGAATCTGGAATAGTTTCTGTTGTCTGCTGTTTTCGACGACCTTAACTACAGAATCTGGAAAAGTGTTATACATGAACGTTGTAGAGGATTTCATAAGCTTTCCAGAAAGGTAAACTGCAACTTCATTGGATAAACAGAGCTCTAGTTATCTCTGTTTTACTGCACTGCTGTTTTGCTACTCGCGAGAAATTTCAGAATTCTTGTTGATACCTTTACATATGAGTTTCTCTGGGATATCAGAAGTTGGTTATGGCTGGCAACATACTGGAAATAATATGTAAACTACCCTTGGTGCCCTAGTTCAACCCTTTTAAGGGGGGTAGCCAAGATAAAGGAGTCACAAGAAGAAGGTTTCTCACATCCTAGTGTTTCTATGCGAGGTGTTATCTTTATGGTTGAAAAGTCACTATCAAGAGCAGTTATCTTCTTTAATGGGTTTAGTAACATGTTGGATTGTTTTCAAGAAGCTCATGTATGCATCAAGTTTGATCTTTGTTGTAAGATGAGAGTCGATCTTCAACATACCCAGAGCAAGTTGGTTTTGACCATCTATAAGTCGACTCCACGAAGATTCCGAAAGCCCCACTGCTACACCGGTCGTGATAAGTAGGATGAAGTTACTCGAGAAAGTACGGATGAAAGTTCAAAGCCAGAGTATCTCTATCTCTTTGTTCTTCTTCTTTCGAATCTCGAGGACGAGATTCTTCTAAGGGGGTAGATTTGTCACTCCCTGAAATTTGCATTTCTTAAATTAGAATTAATATGATTTATTTATGAATTTTTGTGCTCATAAAATGTAGGGAAATAAAAATTTTCTTCTAAATAAAAATTTAACCTAGGGTTTAGAAACATGTTTGTGCATTCATGTTGGAGCATTTGAGGTCTTGTGATGTGTGGTTTTGGGTTAAAATTCAATTTGAGCTCAAAATAGTTTTAAAATAATTTTAAAATAAATTTCATGGAAAAGGGTTTTGAAAATAAAGACTTCTTGTTTGTTTTCAAAAAGTTTGGAAAAGTTTAAAGTTTCAAAAACTTGTTGTTTCGTCTTGTATTGCGAGTGAGTAAAGTTTTCCAAAAACTCGTTTACTAAGTCGTTTATCTTTCTCCGCCTTGTCCATATCTTCTCCTATAATAAAATTCTTTGTTTGCTAGCTTAACTCTTCTGTTGGAGTCTCCCAAAAATATTTTTCGCCTGCTCTAAATTATTCCTTGGTGCTCATCATTCATCATCATATCTCCAAAATCTTCTCGAGAAGTTTTCCAGCTTTTTCCGACACTTTTTCCTATTTTTCTGGAAACATAATCTAAATTTTAGATGTCCCAAAATATCTTTTCGTGAGCTCCAAATATTTTATTTGGGTTCCTCATGTCTCCAGATGAGCTCCAAATATTTTATTTGGGTTCCTCATGTCTCCAGATGTCTGTGAGAATTTTTCATGAATTTTCGGAACCATCAGAGTATTTTTTTTCCCTGGCTTAAATACCAATTCTAGACTTTTCTAGAATTATTTTAATCTAGAAATTAAATAATTTCGAAAATATAAAATCTGTCTTTTTTCTTCCTCCCGCAAAGCCCATGTGCAATAATGCTAATAAATTCCAAATATTTTTATTTACTAATGGACTTTTAAATTTATTTAGGCCCATTACACTACTGGAGAACAGGCCTTTAGCCCCGGTCGAAAATGGCCTTTAGCCCCGGGCATGGAGCCGGGGCTAAGGAATCGGGACTAAAGGCCCGACCTTTAGCCCCGGTTCCCGGCCCCGGGGCTAAAGGGGGACCTTTAGCCCCGGTTGGTAATACCAACCGGGACTAAAGAGGGGACCTTTAGCCCCGGTTGGTAATACCAACCGCGACTAAAGACTGGCCTCTTTAGTCCCGGTTGGTATTACCAACCGGGGCTAAAGACCTTTTTTCTTTTTCTTTTCTTTTTTCTTTTCAATTGGCTATTGTTTTCAGTTTTTCAATTACATTAGGTTTTCTAATACGTTTTCTTCGATGCTAATATATTACATTAGGATTTCTAATACGTATTCTTCGCTGCTAATGTATGCATCCACATAAATATACACATAAAATTTATAATTACACACATAAAATATGAAACTATATATATATGGGCTAGCTATACATATTATGTGTATAATATTTTTATGCACATAAAATTTACAGCATTATCCATGCATCCTTGGTATTTACAACACAAATATTGACCGTCACTTAAATGTCATACAAATGGTCGTCTTGGTTTGGTTTCATTGGTTCTTCCGGGTTATAGTAGAACTCGGTGCCGGCTTTGAGGACATGGTCATTAAGAACTCCTGCGATTGTCTCTTGAATTCCTTTCAGGCGCACCATGTGCAACACCTGGTTCTTCAACCATAGCTCCTTCTGTCTCTCTAGAGGAGTTCTTTTGGCATACACCGAGAGAAACTCGCAAACGTAGTACCCACATAAATTGTTCCCTGGTGGTTGCCGTAGAACCCACTGCACGATGTAAAAAGATATTACTCTCATCATCTCGCGCGTGTGATGAAAGCATGCTACAGTGGTAAAGACGCGGGGAGCTAGTACTACTTACTTGCAATTGGATAGGACGAGGAAGTGTCGCCTTCAAATCCGGACGGTGTTTCGGAACGAACCAAGCCCAAACCCTGCACAATATAATATTGGATCGTAATTAACTATTGCAGATTTAAAGTGTAGAAATCAATATTTAGAGATCGAAAGTTACCCCTGGATATTGTCTATGATATCTTGATAATCTCCCAGTGGTTTTCTCAACGAGTCATAGATTATCGATTGACTTTCGGAGAGATCGAAGACGATCAATATCCAGTGAAAGCTGCATTAATTTGCTTATATAGTCAACATATATCATAGAAATTGAGTAAGTAAAAATAAATATGCACATGATAACAACACCCACCTAAAGTTGTATGGGAAGAGTATATATCTTTTGTTCTTTTGGTTCACGCGAGGTCATTTCTACGTGCGATGTCTCTCATCATGTTTCTGCATATGTATATAGGCACGCTAGCTAGTGTTAGCATAATTACATTTACATATACATATGCTAGAGTGAGATAATTAAAACGAAGGATCACTTACAAACAGAAGAGGCTGACTAGAGATTTGTCTAGAGCATCCAGGTGGCATAGCTGGTGTAACTCATTGAATTGGATAAGTATAATGTCATCACCACGGAAGTAATGATGGTGTCTAATTCTGACGCATATCCAATCATCCGCTTTTTTGGTACACGCTGTCATGTACCACTGGTTTAACAAGTACATTTGAGTGCCAAGTTCTGTGAGGGCCGTAGGGTTGTATAGACTCTGGCCATATACATAATTCTTCTTCCACTGATCAACTTGCGGAGCAGTTTCAATGGGTGCTTCACCGAGCATTTGTGACAAGGTTAGGCCAGTTTCTGCGAAAAATGCATCAAGATGCTCAGGATTCACCTCAAGTTGTTCTAGCGCTTTCAAGTTAGAACCATATTCATTCACAACAAGCGGGGGCACTGATTGTTTCGATTGTTCCCCGAGCTGTGGGACACCCTTGCTTGCTCTCTTCTGTTTCTGCTTCGCCTCCTCAAGTGACTTGGTCATAGTGCGGTCATAGTCTGATGGTGGCGATTTCTTACGAGAATCACGCACTTTTTTCTGATGAGCATCTACCTTTTTCCTGAGCATATCAGGACGTACAAAAAGGTACGGCTTCTCTGGGTTTTTCTTTGCTTTTTGTTTAGCCTCGACGTCCGCCCAAAATTTGTCCAAATCTGCTTTTGCTGCAGCATTTGTTTCCTCATCAGTCATATCATAGGGAAGTTTCGTCTTCTGAGGAACAGCTTGATGTCTTTCTGCAGAGGCTTTCTTCTTTGGTGGCGGTGGGGCCGATGCCTTCATTTTTGTGGCTGGCCTCTTCTTTGATGGGGCTGGTGGCGGGGATGGAGCCCGTGGTGGAGGAGATGGGGCCGGTGGCGGGGATGGAGCCCGTGGTGGAGGAGATGGGGCCGGTGGCGGGGATGGAGCCCGTGGTGGAGATGGAGCCGGTCGTGGAGGGGATGGAGCCGATCGTGGAGGGGATGGAGCCGGTGGGGATGTAGCTGTGTCTTTCACTGCATCGCCCGCAGCACTATGATGACTATGTGGTGAATGGATAATTGGACTTAGGTGCGGAGAGGTCCTGCTGTGAAAACAACATAGTATGAGTAAACAATTATTTAATTAAGTCAATACATAACTAGTGAAAAAATGTTTCATTGACTTTCATCTGCACCTAGGGTTCGTTTGCTGAGGAGGAGGAGGAGGTGATGCCCCAGGAATAATGATATAGCGCTTACGCCAACATATGAATGCCTTCTCCGCTTCTCCTAAAGTCTTCTCACCATCACCTCCTTCAATGTCAAGAGTCACATTGCTATGCCCTTTCAATACTCTATCCACCGAGACACTAGCATAACCAGGTGGTACCAATGCCCCATGGCATCTTGGTGTCTTCGTAGGGTCAATAGGAGATACGACACCAATAGCCACCATTATTGTGTCATTCCCCTGTGGAATGTGCAGCTCACAGGTCGTGAGAGGATCAGTGATGTCATCCACGGGGAAGCGCAGCCCTGCGTCACCTTGAATCGTTGGCACCTCCGTGGAAGCGCAACTGCTTTTCAACTGATCACCAGGGGTGCTGGTGTTGACTCCTAGCTCTGATGCAGATTGCCTTTGCACGGAACTCACTGCTAAATGCACTTGCCTTTTGATTTCCTCACTCATTTTGTCTTCAAGTGCCTTTTCTCGCTCTACCGCTTCACGAGCCGCGGCCTGTGACTGAATAACCATTTCCTCCATCCTTCGCATCCGCTCTACCTCCTCCTGCCTCTTTCTAGCGCGGCTTCTATAGGTCTCTTTGTCTTGTGGGAAGGCATGCTCCCACGACACCTCCCCATAGCCTCTTGTTCTCCCACCATGTTCAGGATTCTCTAGGGCGTATGTAAGCTCATCCTTTTCTCTGTTCGGCTGCCACGTGCCACTGTTAGCCATGTCTCGAGCATAAGCTAGTCTTTCTGCTGCTCTTTGGAGTTTTGTGCCATACACTACCCCTCCTGTCTGTAGGTCCAAACTTCCTCCATGACCAAAAAACCAATACTTGGCGCGCTCAGGCCAGTTTATTGAATCTGGTTCGATGCCCTTGGCTAGAATCTCCCGTTCCATTTTTTCCCACTTGGGAATGGCACTCTTGTAGCCACCTGATCCCAAGTGATGGTGGTATTGTTTTTGTCGGGCATTCTGTTGGTTCATTCTGACACGTGTCTCACCCTCTTCTGATTTCTTGAATTCTACAAACTAATCCCAAAAAGGCCTCAACTTGACGTAGGCCTTGGTGTTAAAATCCGGAGTTAGGTCCTTCTTGATAAATGTGTTGTACAATTTCTTCTTCCAGCCCTGGAATAGTGTTGCCATTTTCTTCATAGCCCAATCCCGAACTCTTGCCTTCAAATTTCTATCTTCTGTTTCAAGCGTGAAATGTGCAAGGACATCTTGCCAAACCAGTTCCTTATCACGATCAGAGACAAAACTTATATGAGGAGCACTTCTCTTTTCCTTCCATTCACGAGCATTGATCGGGATCTTATCCCTTACGAGATACCCACAGTGGTAAACGAATTTCTGTGCATGTTCTCCAAGCACTTGGCCTGTTTCCTCGTTGAATTCTGAGATAATGTATCGGCCATCCAACGGCTTCTTCGGACCTCGTACGGTCCTACTCTTCCCGGTAGTCGTTGTCGATCCAAAGGGCTACGTATGTAGGAACAGTAGATTATAAATACATTTCCAAATTGATTAGAATTTTATGTGCTCATAGAGATTGTAGGTATACCTCGCCAGTATTTTCTTGCATAATTTCTTCATAATCGATAAAGTATTGACTGCCGTCATCTACTTCTTGATTATTGTTATCGTCACCTGCTACATCTGGGTTAGCGGCGCTGTTGATTAATTCGTACATTTCCTCCTCCATATATTCATAAAGACCAGATTCATTTTTTATTTAACACTTTGTAAAGAACACGATCGATAATAAACACTTTGGGTTTGGGGATTTAGGGTTTAGGGTTTGGGGTTTACGGTTTAGGGTTTGGGTTTAGTGTTAGGGTTTAGGGTTTGGGTTTAGGGTTGGGGTTTAGTGTTTAGGTTAGGGTTTAGGTTTAGGGTTTAGGGTTTGGTTTAGGGTTAAGGGTTAAGGTTTTTGTTTAGGGGTTACGGTTTAGGGTTGGGGTTTAGTGTTTAGTGTTTAGGGTTTCGGGTTTAGGGTTTGGTTTAGTTTTATGTTCAGGGTTTAGGGTTTAGGTTAGGGTTTAGTTTTTTTGGGGTTTGGGGTTTAGGGTTTTTTTTTAGGATTTAGGGTTTAGGGTTTAGGTTTAGGGTCTAGGTTTTGACAACATTAAAAATAAGGGTTTAGGGTTTAGGTTTAGGGTTTAGGGTTAGGGTTAATGGTAATGTTTACGGTTAGGGTTTGGGGTTTAGTGTTTAGGGTTTAGGGTTTCGGGTTTAGGGTTTGGGGTTTAATGTTTAGGGTTAAGGGTTAAGGGTTTAGGGTTAGGCTTAGGTTTCGGTTTGGGGTTTAGGGTTTCGGGTTTGGAGTTTAGGGTTTACGGTTTAGGGTTTAGGGTTAAGGGTTAATGTTTACGGTTTAGGGTTTGGGGTTTAGTGTTAAGGGGTTTAGGGTTTCGGGTTTAGGGTTTGGGTTTAATGTTAGGGTAAGGGTTAAGGGTTTAGGGTTTAGGCTTAGGGTTCGGGTTTGGGGTTTAGGGTTTCGGTTTGGAGTTTAGGGTTTACGGTTTAGGTTTTAGGTTTCGGATTTGGGGTTTAGGGTTAAGGTTTAGGTTTTACGGTTTAGGGTTTGGGTTTAGGGTTTTTTAGGTTTAGGGTCTAGGTTTTGACAACATTAAAAATAACGTATATTCATAAAGACCATAATCGTAAAATAACACTACCGACATACACGAAAAAATGTATATCTAAGTGTTTACATATATACGACCGATATAAATAAATGTTTACATATCATATCTAAGTGAACCAAAAAATGTATATCTAAGTGATTATTCCATAAACATATACACGACCATATTCGTAAAAATAACAGTACCGACATGATTGAAAAGTCGTCATATCTAAGTGATTATTATTCCATAAACAGATCTATATTATTCCATAAACATATCTAAGTGATTATTCCATAAATATCTAAGTGAACCAAAATATATCTAAGTGACGATTATTCCTCCTCCATCTATCACAAATGACACACCGTTGACGAGAGGACAACGGGATGGTGGCGAGGATGACGTCGCGGTGAGGACGACGACGGACGGCGACGAGGATGACGTCGCAGTGAGGATGACGGCGGAAGGCGGCGATGTCAACGCGACCAATCTCTTTTTATCTACAGGTGCAAACATAATATTTTGTTAGGGTAAAAAACGTTTTCTATAAACATTTTCTACAAATGTCTGTGCGTTGCAAGGAACACACGATTTATATATTTATTTTTCTATAA
The DNA here is from genome assembly GCA_009763385.1 of Coix lacryma-jobi var. lacryma-jobi. Taxonomy (NCBI): domain Eukaryota; kingdom Viridiplantae; phylum Streptophyta; class Magnoliopsida; order Poales; family Poaceae; genus Coix; species Coix lacryma-jobi. The sequence continues at coordinate 33,578,956 of CM019829.1, forward strand.
ATATATAAGTATACACTACAAAGAACATTTTCTATAAACATGATTTTCTAAAAATGATTTATATAATATATTTATAAAATAATATGTATTTAATTATTTTCTATAATCATTCATTTTCTATATATATCATTTTTCTATATATATATATCATTCATTCTTTTTCTTTTTCTATACACTGCACATACACAGCACATGCACATGCGCACACTTCACACACGCACACGGCGAGGACACACACACGCACACACACGCACACACACAGTGCACAACACGCACTGCACACACACGCACTGCACACAACACGCACACACCGCACACACAACGCACGCACTGAGCACGGCGGCGCGACCGTGCCCGGCCTCCTCACCGGCGGCGCGAGAGGACGAGTTGTGCGTGGCCGCCGAGGCAGGCGGCCGCTGAGGCCGGCGAGGGCCGGCGAGGGAGAGAAGAGAGGCGTCGGCGCGGCCACGCGAGAGGACGACGGCGAGGCGGACGTCGGCGAGGGATGCGGCGGGACAACGGCGGCGCGGCACTCGATCGGAGACGACGAGGAAGCGGCGGCGCTGCGGGCGGTCTGACGTCGATCTGAGGAAGAAGGAGGGCACTGTGCCCTATATACGCGGGGAACCTTTAGTCCCGGACCGTGGCACCACCCGGGACTAAAAGACCTTTAGTCCCGGGCGTAAGCCCGTCCGGGACTAAAGGCTTGGACCTTTAGTCCCGGGCGGGCTTACGCCCCGGGACTAAGGGACCTTTAGTCCGGGTGGTGCCACCGCCCGGGACTAAAGCTTTTTTTCCCGCCACTGTTTTGGCTTTTTCTATTCTGGTTTTGTATTAGCTACCTTTAGTCCCGGGCGGGCTTACGCCCCGGGACTAAAGGTTAGTCCCGGTGGTTCTACCGCCCGGGACTAAAGGTTTATATTTTGGGTTTTGTATTAGGTTTTGACTATATTAATATGCTGTAATATTTGTTTATTGCATAGTAAATTAAATATTAGGTATAAAATTACTTAAAAATGACAGTTGTATTTCCTTTTACCTTATTGTATAGTAGAAAAATTTGTAACATAAATTCTTTTCTTTTCTTATAAAATGAATATAAATGTAAATAACAATTCATATTTTGTTAATGCAAAAATATAATGTTAAATTTAAATATCTGAAACAACTGGTTCTCGATAGGAAGATTATTTTTGCATTATCTGAACGTTAAATATTGGGTTGTTTATCTTTCATTGTCCAAATGCACGATAGCGAAATTCACTGTTAAATTGCAGTTTAATTTAAAAAGATAAATTTGTGTAGTTCATATACGTTTCTGTGTCGTATTGGTCTCAAACTTTTTCTTAGGCTGTCACGTGGCACGGGTGAGGCAACCAACAAGTTTGTGATTTTTCGGAGATAGTTTAATTGAATTACCGCGCACCGTCACCCAATAATTATAGGGTCAACTGGGCCTACCACCAAAATAATCCAGAATGGTGCCAAACTTTTACACGGATCTTGAATGGCCTGGAAGAAGAACGTTGTGGAGGTTGATGAAAAACCGCAGAGGGCCGGAGGTGTAATTCACCGGCTTTTATCTCATTCGGCATAAAGAAAATATAATAATTAAAATAATGATCAGAAAAATCTAACACCTCTTGTGAGGCATCAATTTGGGCTCATATGCTTGCCAAAAATAAATCAAGTCATTTCGACACCGACATCAATGAACCATGACTATCCATAATCATTATTAATTACACAAAAATCTAATACATAATATTGGTTAAAACATCACTATATATCAAGCGGGTACACTGGTGATCTTCTTCTTGACGTATGTCCCTTGGTTATGATCATGTCGTAACCATGGAGCCTCCTCAGCATTTAGCAGGATGCTTGGGTCTTTGCTCACACTGAAGGGTGGTATCCGGTCATCCCTTTCATAATCTTCTGACATGTCTGACTTGTCCTCAATTCCCACGATGTTTCTTCTTCCTGAAAGAACTATGTGGCGTTTCGGCTCTTTGGTTGATTTATCGTCATTTTTCCCTCTCCTGGCTTTGTAGACATGTCTTTCACGTAGAACACCTGATTCACATCAGCAGCAAGGACGAATGGTTCATCTTTGTATCCAATATTGTTGAGATCCACTGTTGTCACTCCATACTCCTTGTCAACTGTTACTCCGCCTCCGGTCGTCTTGACCCATTGGCATCGAAACAAAGGGACTTTAAAATTAGGTGCGTACTCTAGTTCCAAATCTCCTCTATACGGCCATAATATGTTTGCCTCTTCCCATTTGGGTCTGTGGCATCTACGCGAACACCACTGTTTTGGTTCGTGCTCCTTTGATCTTGGGCAATGGTGTAAAATGTTTTCCATTTATCTCATACCCTTTGTACGTGAGGATGTGCCATGACGGTTGCCTAGCCAACAAATATAGTTGCTCATCAATATTGTTATTACCCAGACATTCCTTTCGCGCACCAAGTGCTAAAAGTATTCATGTGCTCACGTGTTATCCAAACTTCATTCTTCTCTGGAAATTGGGATCGTAGGAACTCCTTGTGTACATCGATATATGGATCCACCACGGTTGAGTTTTGAAGAACTGTGTAGTGCGCTTTATTGAAATAATCGTTCCCCGTACCGATATATGTTTTCTTCCCTAGTGTCCCCTTTCCACACAGCCTCCCCTCGTGCCGCGATTCAGGAACACCAATCGGGTCAAGGTCAGGAATGAAGTCAACACAGAACTCAATGACCTCCTCTGTCCCGTAGCCCTTGGCGATGCTTCCTTCTGGCCGAGCACGTTGGTGAACATATTTTTTCAGTACTCCCATGAACCTCTCAAAGGGGAACATGTTGTGTAGGAACACAGGACCGAGAATATGAATCTCCTTGACCAGGTGAACTAGGAGGTGTGTCATGATATTAAAGAAGGATGGAGGAAACACCAACTCAAAGCTCACAAGGCATTGAACCACATCATTCTGTAGAGTAGCCAGTTCTAGTGGATTAATTGCCTTCTGAGAAATTGCATTAAGGAATGCACATAGCTTCACAGTGGCCAGGCGTACATGTGGAGGTAGAATTCCTCTTAAAGCAACCGGTAGCAATTGCGTCATAAGCACGTGGCAGTCATGCGACTTTAAGTTTAGGAATTTCTTGTCTTGCATATTTATTATTCCCCTTATATTGGAGGAGAATCCAGATGGGACCTTGATGCTGTTGAGGCATTCAAACATGATTTCCTTCTCTTCATTGCTAAGAGTGTAGCTAGCAGGTCTTAAGTAATGGCGTCCATCATCTGTCTTCTCTGGATGTAGGTTGTCTCGTTCTTTCATGCGCTGCAACTCTTGTCGTGCTTCAAGTGTATCCTTAGACTTCCCATACACACCCATGAATCCTAGAAGGTTGACACAAAGATTCTTTGTCAGGTGCATCACGTCGATCGCGTGGCGGACCTCTAGTACATGCCAATAGGGTAGCTCCCAAAATATTGACTTCTTCTTCCACATGGGTGCGTGTCCCGTAGCGTCTTTTGGAACAGGTTCACTGCCCGTGCCCTTTTCAAAGACTACCTTCACATCCTTGACCATCTCAAGTACATCTTCCCAGTTCTGTTGCGAGGCTTGCTCCGGTGGTCTGCCTCACCTTTAAAATGCCTGCCTTTCCTTCTAACCTGGTGATTCACAGAAAGAAATCGACGATGCCCAAGGTAGACTACCTTTCTACATTTTTTCAAATATACACTATCCATGTCATCAAAACAATGTGTGCATGCATTATATCCCTTGTTTGTCTGTCCTGAAAGATTACTTAGAGCAGGCCAATCATTGATGGTTACGAACAACAATGCTCGCAGGTCAAAGTGTTCCTGTTTGTAATCATCCCACACGCGTACACCTGATTTACTCCATAAAAGTAGCAGTTCCTCAACTAATGGCCTTAGATAGACATCGATGTCGTTGCCAGGTTGCCTCGGGCCTTGGATGAGCACTGGCATCATAATGAACTTCCGCTTCATGCATAACCATGGAGGAAGGTTGTAGATACATAGAGTAACAGGCCACGTGCTATGACTACTGCTCTGTTCCCCAAAAGGATTCATTCCGTCCGTACTTAAAGCAAACCTTAAGTTTCTAGCGTCTTTTGCAAATTCCGGGAATTCTCTGTCTATTGCTCTCCATTGGGACCCATCAGCAGGGTGTCTCAACATGTTGTCTACCTTACGGTCTTCTTTGTGCCATCGCACCAACTTTGCATGGTCCTTGTTTCTGAACAGACGTTTCAGGCGTGGTATTATAGGAGCGTACCACATAACCTTGGCAGGAATTTTCTTCCGGGGACGTTCTTCACCCTCAACATCGCCAGGGTCATCTCGCCTGATCTTATATCGTGACGCGTTACATACAGGGCATTCATCCAAATTCTCGTATTCCTTGCCACGATACAGGATGCAGTCATTAGGACATGCATGTATCTTCTGGATTTCTAAACCCAAAGGACAGACGACTTGTTTTGCTTCGTACGTAGTGGCGGGCAGTTCGTTAGGTTTCGGAAGCATCTTTTGTTTTATAATTTCAATAATTGTCCAAATGCCTTGTCAGATACACCATTTTGTGCCTTCCATTGTAGCAACTCAAGTGTTGTACCCAACTTTTTTTGTCCATCTGCAGCAGACGGGTATAGTAATTTCCTGTGATCCTCTAGCATACAGTCAAACTTAGCCTTCTCCTTTCACTTTCGCAATCTCCTTGTGCATCACGAATGACATCACCAAGAGCATCATCTTCAGCGAGTGTGTCTTCTGCACTTGCCTCTTCTTCACCTTCCCCATTGCAGTATCACCAAAGTCACCGTATTGAGCAATAATGTCATCGTCAGGGTCCAATTGTTCTTCTTCACCTTCTTCCATCATACCCCAGTTTCTCCATGCTTCGTCCAACAACTATAGTTTGGCATGAAACCCGACTTGAACAAGTGTGAGTGAAGACTCCTTGAGCTAGAATATTCCTTCAAATTATTACAAAGGGCACATGGGCAGCACATAAAACCATTCCGCTTGTTTGCCTCGGCCACTCTTAAAAAATAATGCACGCCATCAATGAACTCTTTGAGCGACGATCGGCATTGTACATCCAGTGACGTGTCATCGTCTGCATTATATGACATATCACATAATTATATCTCTCATTCTTATAAACAAATGAAATTATAAAATGACTGGCATGAAATTTAGTAAGAATCACTGGTGGCATAAAATAGTAGCAGTTGAACTTGTCTAATTAATTATTACATCAAGATAACAGTGCAGCCTAATCCACTTGGCCACAACCAAAGCAACTAACAACACCTGCACATTTTTCCCACATCACAGTCCAACAAGATGGACTGCCTGCCACTCCAACCTGATAGGAAGGTAAGGTAGGGGTAGGTGCAGTAGGAATTGAGTTGATTCTTGAGTTGAAAGCCTCTAGAGCTGCAGAAGCTTCCTCAAAAGACTTGTACTTTTTATGCACAGCTCCCTTAACTTTGAGGACATACTGACTGCACTCAGCCCAGCTGGTGTAAATACCTGGCTTGGTACCCACGAAAACAACATACCAAGCAGACATCCTTCTGCATTTTGTAAACTAAAGTATTATATATTCTAATTTCTGTAAACAAATAATTTAACTGATCTCTATTTCTCCAAAATAATAAAATAAACTAATTAAACCGGTCACATTTTGTAAACTAAAGTATTATATATTTTTAATTTCTGTAAACAAAAATTAACTGATCTCTATTTCTCCAAAATAATAATATAAACTAATTAAACCGGTCACATTTTGTAAACTAAAGTATTATATATTTCTAATTTTTGTAAACAAATGATTTAACTCATCTCTATTTCTCAAAAAAAACTAATTAAACCGGTCACATTTTGTAAACTAAAGTATTATTATATTTCTATTTTTTGTCAACAAATGATTTAAATGATCTCTATTTCTCTAAAAGATTAAAATAAACTAATTAAACGGTCATATTTTGTTTTTAGAGTAATAATTTGAACTATCAAGTCAATGAACTCAAAATATCTACAAAAATAAAAAACTTAAGCTAGTAACCTTTCAAGAAGTCGATGGCGGTGTAGATGTGATGAAATAAATCAATCGCCGGAGATGTGTTAACAAACAAAAATCACCGGAGAAGACAGCAAACAAGCAAGCAAGTGACTGAATCAAAAAAAATGAAGAGCTCGGTCACGGCTGGAGGTGGAAGACCAGTTCAAATATAGGGAGGACATTTAGCCCCGGTCCTTATTCCCAGCCGGGGCTAAATGTTGGCATTTAGCCCCGGCTGGATACACCAATCGGGACAAAACCTTTTAGTCCCGGTTGGTGTTACCAACCGGGGCTAAAGATGCCTACATTTAGCCCCGGCTAGATACACCAACCGGGGCAAAACCTTTAGTCCCGGTTGGTGTTACCAACCGGGGCTAAAGGCCGGTCTTTAGCCCGGTTGTAACACCAACCGGGACTAAAGGTCCCTCTGACAAATGAGCCGTTGGGCTGGGGAACTTTAGCCCCGGTTGGTGTTAAGGCCGGTCTTTAGCCCCGGTTGGTAACACCAACCGGGGCTAAAGGTCCCTCTGACAAATGAGCCGTTGGCTGGGGAACTTTAGCCCGGTTGGTGTTACCAACCGGGGCTAAAGACCTTTCTAGTCCCGGGCGCAAAATTTTCCGTGACTAAAGCTGATTTTGCAAATCGTCCAAAGGCCTGTTCTCTAGTAGTGTTAGTAAATGTGGGGGTTGCAACATCAATTAGGACCATATTGCTAATTGATGTGGGAGTGGAGAGTTTTCCTCTCTATATATCCGCACCAACCCGAAGTGGTTTCTCTCATTATTCTCTATAAATACCGCTGTGTCTTCTTTTTACGAATACGATACGATTCATCCCTAACCTCTCTTCTACTTTTCCTGCGAGCATCTCCTTGGGTGCTCTTCTGTTGTTCGTGCGTGGTTATCGGCCACCCGGGCTGCAGGCTGTGCGGGAGGCTTCTGTCCCAGCCTGTATGCCCTTATCCCTCCCAATCCCCGCTCGTCTCCCTGGGTCCAGCGCAGCAAGCAAGCACGGCCAACCCACCTGGCCCGCACCCCCCAGATCCACGCGGCCGTACCGCTGGCTGACGGCCACTTCTTCCTGTCGGTCAGCACCCAATGCCGAGCCCCTCCCGGCCAAAAAGAACCAGCTCAAGCAAAAAGCGATCAGGGCTGACTCTGTACGTGAGACAAATAAGGTAATTACGTTTTTTTTTTTTCCGTTAATCTTGATCGTCCATCGTTTATTTGTTTTAGATTCGTTTCAATCCATTCAAGTTGCGTTAGATTCATAAGACCTAGCGGCCCTAACTTGTTAGACGAACCTTTGAAAGGCTTCATCGTGAACCCTGTCGACCTTCCTTAGAAGTGGGTTAAGAGGCTAGCTCCCTCGGGCGAAAGGGCAATTCACGTCTCGCAGTGAAAGTGTACACCTTTGCGCAAAGTTTATTAAACTAATATATCAGCCTTGCTCAAGGACACTAGCGGCCTTGAAGACGTAAAGATTATGGCTTTTGTTGGTTAACATGTTCATTATTTACCGTTCTATGCTATTCATTATTATGTTACATTGATCATGAAATCTTGGGATCTATATCACTTGTTGCTATACTTGTGAGTTCAACATGGACTCACTCTTGTTTTTTCCCCACACCTTAGAGAGTTAAGCTTTGGAGAAGCTTAGGCTTGTGGTCAACCAGTCAGTTGTTCCCTGTGAAGTTGGTGCCTCCATCTGAAGATCGGAGTGTCTTTCCGCTGTCTGCTCCTTAAGGTTATGTTCTTTGTGTTTATACGTTATATAAGAGCATTGTCTTTCGATATTACCCTTTATTTGTAGCTGTACGTGAGATTTGACTTCCTGGTCTCACATATGATGTATACCTGGTTTTGTTTTTAAAACCGGGTGTGACACAGTGACACCGGGATAATCTAGCAATGGAAGCTGACAGGGGTGACTAACACCAGTGAAGACCTCCACCTTTGTAAGAAATTCTCCTCTTGCACAACAAACCATTATCCGGCATCTGCACCCTTATGATTGTGCAGCTGGTCCGAACTATGGGCACGATAAGTATGCCTGTAGTGTGGCACGATATAGTTAGATAGAGTAGATATAAATTACAACATACTCCCTATGTATCACAAATAGAAGTCATTTTGGACAAGGTTTGGGTCAAACATTAGGAATATAAATCATGAATAACTTTAAATTATTGAGTTTAGAGTTGTAAAAATCATATAAATAATTTATCTTGAAAAGTACATTCATACAAATATACATATACCACTTTACAACAAATATTTTTAAAGAAACAAGTATTCAAAGTTATACTTTGGGACAGTGTCGTTGTCCTAAATGACTTCTATTTGCGATACGGAGGGAGTACATATATTAGTGTTGTAAAAAAAGTCACAGATTTGATTTCTGACATGGGTGTGCGCAATATATTTTCAGATGCAATTGGTACTAAGTTTGTTTAAGTCTGTCATCATGGGAATAGTGACGCATGTCGTATTTTACTCTAAATAGTGCTATAAAAACATTGAGACTTGTGTACCCGTGCTTTCTGAGAGGTCTGCATGTCCTACAATTTTTTAAGTAATAGCTGGACAACCCGGAATACCTAGCCTAGACCTATTTCTAGCAAATGAACAAGTGTCTTTTGATAAACAAGCCACCCAACGATCTATGAGGCTCACCGTACATCCATGCCTAGTTTGCTGGCCTCCGTCACCCATAATACACACAGCGGCCAACTACAACATCGATCGCCGAACACATCCATCCATCCCTCTCCACCGATCAAGAAATAAACAAGGTTCTACTAACTACTACTTGCTAGCTCACCAATGGCCTCCTCGTCCTCCTTACTGCTCGCGGTGGTGGTGTTGGGTGCACTAGTCGTCGGCTCATGCGGCACCCCGCTCACCCTCACAATTGGTGAGGACTCTAGCCCCACCAAACTCCATCATCACCAACGTCGCCATCTCCGAGGTGTCGGTCAAGCCGGAGGGTGCCACAGATTTTTCAGATGATCTCAAGGAGTCGCCAGCCAAGACCTTTACCCTCGACAGTAAGGAGCCTATCAAGGGACCTATCGCCTTTCGCTTCCTTGCGAAGGGTGGTGGCTACCGTGTTGTCGACAACGCCATTCCTGCCGAGTATAAGGTCGGCTCAGTTTACAAGACCAGCGAACAAATCTAAGTAATGGACAGAGGTGCTCTTCAGCCGCATAAAGATTATATTGACCTCTAAACTAGACTTTTCAGAGAGGCGAAGGGTAAATAATGAGCATGCGAAAATGTCATTGTTCTCCTCTTGCATATATTGTCGTGGAGCTATATATGCACACACTTTACAATATTGTTTATGTATGGTAAAATAGTATTGTCAACCTTCATGTGGATGACTTTGTACTCTGCTTTTCTAAACTTCTAATACAGATATGTTTTTAAGAATCAATGAAGCATGTTTACCTTCTGTAGCATGTCAGAAATGCTATGGAAGTTGAATTTACACGTGGTCTTTTCCAACATAAAATCTGTATGGACCAAACCATGACATGAAACTATAATCACAAACCTTTTTTTCTGAAGTAGGCTATTTAGGATGCCCACCTCCAAAATGTAGGTACTTTTGGAGGGAGGCCGCCTCCATTAATAGATTTTAGGAGGCAATTAGTTTTTGACAGCATCCGTAAACCATTTTGCGAGGTGGTTGGTTGTGACCGCCTTGGTTAATAAAAATACCCATCTCAGTTAATCCTAGGCATTTAACCGACGCGATTTTAAATATCTCGGAACCATGACATGAAACTATAAAACACTTTCCACGCAACTACCTCGTAATGTTACGCCAACAAGATGCATGGCATTTCATGCGTTCCGGGACACGACCTCAAAATACACCAACTATCATGAATATCAATTTTTGAATGACCAAATTTGAATATTTCATGCACCTATAGTTCAAATTTGAAACATTCCATAAAATTCAACAAAACAAAAGAAATTAACAAATATATCAAAAAAAGTCAAAATTGTCCCATATTTGAACATAGAGTTTTAAATAATGTAGGAAGACCTCAAAAAAATTTGGTCATACAAAACAAAAAACAAAAAAAATATTTTGCCTAGTGCCAGGCCAATAGCGCTCGGCAAAGGGAATTAAATAAAAGGGCACCGATGTCAATAGATCAGGAGCACCAGGAGAGAAGCGACCAGCGAGCACTGATGTCAGGTGCACCTCACCATCAGGGCAACACTAGCCTTAGCAAATACAAAAAGGCATATGTAAGTCTCCACCATTTTTCTGATCTAGCCACGCTCAAATCTTCGATTCCTAACCACATGTTGTCTTTCTCGCAGGAGGCGGCGCACGGTGGCCAACTCACGATTTATGCTCTGGCCCACATGGGCCTGGCAAAGTCCAACATCGAGTACAACCCAGATGCAGGCCCAGAGGCGTACACCAACTCAAGCGTCCACAGCCGCCTCAGTTCGTACATGGAGGCGTCGAGATTATTAGTCCATGGGCCGGACTACGATCCGAGGACCGAGGAGCGCCTTGATCCTGAGCTAGTGATGAGGATTGGGCAAGGCAGGAAGCATTGTCGGTTCTACATTGCCGACGACATCCTCGACACGGGCTCTACTCCTACTCTCAACAGCCTACGAGTAGTGAGCACGAGCTCTAGCGTGCCCATAAGCCAACGGCCGACAATGGTGTTGACACTCCAGGTAAGTATTTCGGTTTCATTCGTCGTTCTTCCACTTTTACATTCCTTAGGTCTGCATTATAGAAACATTGAGGTCAAATGTTGCAGTCCGAGCTGCAAGAACTTCAGGCCGAGCGAGAGGTCGAGCGTGAGAGGATACAAGCTTTGGAGGCCCAGCAAGAAGGTTTGCTCAAGTTCGTGCAACAACTTGGGCAGCAACAAGATTGGGAGATCCCAGCACAGCTGCTTGCGCCACCACCACCACCACATCGTCAAGAGTCTACTCTGGTGAGTATGAATATGGATGTTTAACTTTCTTTGCTCATGCTTAGTGTCAAACCTAGTGATGGCCTTCGTGCTAGATTAATTGATGTGTCGGCCTTCGTGCCAGATTTGTTCATGTGTTGGCCTTCGTGATGGAATTGTCGTTGTCAGCCTTCGTGCCGACGTTTTTCTTGTAGGTTTTGGAAACCTCCCGATGCAAGGGAGGTGCTGCTGAAATTTTTAACTTTTCTTTACACTCCTTATATTTTTATCTTGTCACTCATGTGCGATCTCTTCTTTTTTTCACAGCATCAATAAGGGGCGGCGTCGAACCAGGTCGGAGGGTCACCGGCATCGCACATCGGGCCAACTGCACCCGGACCGTCGCCGGGATCGCACACTGGGGCACTATCGCCGTGAGCCGCTTGTGGAGTAGTTTCTATGTATTGAACTATTGTGAACTAGAGAGCTTGTGGATTTAAACTTGTTTGAAATATATTATGGATTTTGGACAAATTTGGTCGTTTGCTATATATAATATGGTTTTTATATATTGTTGTTGAATTATGGTTTCTGTTTTATATATATATATATATATGCACTGTTGTTTACATGGAAAAGCGAAAAAAAGAATTTTAGAGGTGGCTTTGCCTAGTGCATTAACATTGCACTCGGCAAAGAATATATTTTTTTTCTAAAAAAATGGCTTTGCTTAGTGTCTCATCAAGAGGCACTAGACAAAGATATTTTTTTAAAAAAAGGGGTTCCTTTGCCTAGTGCCGGAGCCGTGGCACTCAACAGAGATTTTTTTTAAAAAAATAAAAATAAAAATTCGTTGTTGAGTGTTGCACTAGGCAAAGAAAAGGAAAAAAACGGCATCCACTGTTGCCCGACGGCGTCAAATCTTTGCCTAGTGCCATCACGGTGGGAAGTTCTTCGTCGGAGGCTCTTTGCCGAGTATTGCACTAGGCAAAGCCTTTGCCTACTGCAAAGATGCCTTTGCCGGGTGCAACAGGCACAAGGCAAAGTAGCTGGCTGCTGTAGTGCCCTTATGTATTTTTGATTTGTTAATTAATTTTCTTTACATAATGTATAACCAAATTATAGCATATGGTTCGTCATATATCCTGCTGATAAAAAATGTTCCTATGGTTGTTCTTCCATTATTTGATCAATGAATAACAAAGAAAAGCGAAATAAAAAAAGCTGATTTAATATAATTAACTGTCCCTTAGAAAAAGAAGTCCGTGTTTATTCTCTTTATTATTCCACTACCATTGTAAATAAGTTACAGTCCAACATCCTCCCATTGGTCCATCACCAAGGACCTCGTTCTCCAAGTTGTTGTTGTGGCATTCAAAAAAAATGGTAACCAGCCAAGACATGGCAAAACAACTCGATGTGTGAACCCCTTGACAAGGAAGAACATTTGACATAAGGAATGATATAGTGCAGTGTAGAAGCAGCGACGATTCCACTCGTTGACGAGTGACGCCACATCGTAATTTGTGATAAGTAGTACGCCATCTGAATCATGGTTGTCATATGGTTTCCCTATGATCCACTTGGGCCACGTTGAGTGTTGAGAGCATACGCAAGTACAAGTTGCATATGGTCAAACATGTTGCATGGAAGATCTAGTTCTAGAACTTCCACACCTGTTGTGGATGCCCTAAGTAGGCCCCATTCCTAACATCACGTTGGAGCATCTACCAATGTATGGGGAGAAGGTTCCATGCTTTGGCTATGACAAAGCAGTGGACATTGAGGACTTCCTCCTCATTGGCCTTAGGTCCGCATTGGAACCCTTATGCCATCATTCTTTTGTGCTGGCATATAGAGATCATGCACTGACAGCAAATGAACTGTACCAACTAGTAATTTTCAAATGGGCTCAAAGACGAGACGACACCTAGGGAACGATACCAGGTGAGATGTTCGTATTCCTCACAAAAAAGGTGAGATGTCCGAGAAGTAGATATCGAGGAAGCCCCTAGATCAGAGTAACAAATGACCATGCATCATTTATCCTTAGAATTTTTAGAATCTTTGACACATCCATGCACTGTAGTGGTAGGACATAATTTAGCTCGACTACTACACCAATTGAATAATGTGATATCTTCCACTATCATTGTGATATCTTCCATTTAGTCCATAAAAAGCATGCAGGAGGCATTGGGAAGTATATGGACGAAATATGATGGACAAAACAATTGTTTGGCTTTGTGGCTACAGTACTGTTAACACCAGATTTTCGCACACATAAGGAGATGACAGGTGGGCCAGTGTGCGGAGATGGGCGTATGAGGCATTCGGCAAGTATCTATGCGGTCGCTAATTTCGCATATTCGAACTGTTTTTTCGGTCGGCTATTTCAGGAAACTGTTTATGCGGTCGGCTATTCTGAAAAAGGGGTTTCATTGAAGCGACGGAAGCAAGAGCCGATCGGGCAACAAAATTGCGACAATTAAGGCAATGAAGATTCCGAAGGAAGTCGAAGGCCAAAAATGTTGTATTTTCCTTTAACGTTTCATAGTCGTGTCCTCTTAGGACTTATTTTGTGTCCAGGGTATAAATATAAACCCTTGGCTATTGTAAAAAGGGTTCACAACCACATCAATACAAACCGGCCCCATGCCATCTTCGAGTCCTTTGTCGTGTCGTCGAGTTCTTCGAGAGGAATCATCGATCCGTCGACCTCCGTAAGTTCCGACAACCTTGTTATCATGTCTAGTTTCATGCGGTGGATTTAGATCTGATGCAAGTAGTCTTGTTTGTTTCCAATGGTCGTGCGGCGGATCTCTGTTAACAATCAAGAAATCTTTGTTTATGCTTTGCTTATGAGTAAATACCATGCGACAGGCGTTTACTTGATATGTTTAGCAAAAATGAGATAGTTATCGGCTCTATTAGATTCGGCAAGATCTAGTAGATTCATTAAGTTATCATGTGTTGCATGATTTAATTAATTTTGTAACACTCTTTTGCTCAATCTAGATTGACTTTGTTCGGCCCTTTTTTACAAGTTTACTTATGTTCCAATAATTGTTGTTTTCATGACATCCCTTATAAATTACATGATCGTGATGGCCGAATTAATTTCTAATCTAGATTGTTACATGTTGTGGGTTCATACATGTCAATCACGCTTGAGCTTCGATAAAACTAGGTATCGTGTGGCGGATGCAGGTTTTAGATTGGTTTGATCGTGTTTGTTTGCATGTTCCTTCTTCATGGATCCCAATTCAGCTAGTTTGCCGAGCTTGGTTATACGTCAATTTATAATTTATTTTTACTTGTTCAAGCATGTCTTTTCTTACATATGTATTCGGCAATCAATGTTTTCATATGCTTTCTTTTATATTAGCCGAATGACTCTATAAACATGCTTGGCAGACAGCTTCTATAGCTGTATGTCATTGTAAGTGGCTTCAGGGCCGTAAATATGGAACTGTCTGGTCTCACCCGGCATGTTCCAGTTTTATTCTCACAGTTTTATCCCTTGTTGGCTTTTAGGTCAAACCGACTGGCACGTCTTCGGATTTCAAACCATCCGGGCACCCGATTGAAGCCACGCTTTCCGGCTTGCTGTGTGTGAGGCACAGTGCGCCACATTTTGTGCCAACACACTTTTTGGCACGCCCGGTGGGACTCCACATTCCAAGATGCCTGAAATCGACAACAATCAAGTTCTGGATGTGACCATGGATGAGTTGCCAGGAGACTTGAGAAATTTAGTTCAACAAGCATGCGATGAGTTTCAGCACAAATGCTTGATGTCCTTTTCTAAGAATAAGAGTAACAAGGTTTTCCAGAAGCAGTCACTCCCAAGAACTCTCCTTCCTCATCAATCCGATTGTACCGATGAAGAAGATGCTCAAAAATTGTCTGGTGTACAAGGCTATGTCAGAGGCCTTGACAAATCATCAATCAGCTTTCTTAAATACTTTTCATGCCATCATGGTTAGTACTTTCAGCCCGGCAGTTGATAAACATTTTGAGGAAACCGCTGGCCCGATACAGGGGCCAATGTTATTCCCCGTACCCCAACATCAGAAAAAGATTGCTGAAGACGGCGGAGTTGATACAAGTAGAGGTGGGATGGTCCCTCACGAAAAACAACAACCTCCCACGACTCATGGCCAACTCGCATTCGGCACGATGGGAAACGTCCCACAATCTGCTGTCAAGGTGTCTCCAGCAACAAATAGGTTGCAAAAGAATATGTATGGAGATGGATATCAGGAGTTCGTTGATTACAATGCAATTGATGCTTTCCCGAATCCAGGCTATAAAAATTCAGCAAGGGCATTTCTTGAAGGACAAGCGCATGGCGTTCCAGATTCAAATATTGACCTTGTCATGCATAGGATGGCCGACATGATGCAAAATCAATTTCGCCTGAAGCCAAAGAATCAGCCTTACGCTTATAAATCTCCTTACCCAGAGTGGTATAACCGAGTAGCACTTCCTCCGAGGGTAAAGCCTCCCACCGATCTCACCAAGTTTTCAAGCCAGGATGATACTAGCACTATAGAACATATCAGCCGTTATTAATGCAGCTTGGGGAAGCATTTGCAGATGAAGCTTGGAGGATTCTGTACTTCCCGTTATCACTGACAGGACCAGTCTTCTCATGGTTCACATCTCTACCGGCGAATTCTATTGGAACATGGGCGGATTTGGAGCAGAAATTCCATGCGTATTTCTTTACGGGTACCAATGAGAAGAAGTTGGTTGACCTCATGAGTTTGAGAATGAAAGCTACCGAAACACCACAAGAATATTTGCGGAGATTCAGAGAGACTAAAAATCTCTGCTATTCCCTGAATTTACTAGATGATCAATTGCCAGGGATAGCTATAGCTGGCATGTTGCCAAATATCAGGGAAAAGTTATTCGGCATGGAGTTTGATGATCTTGGGCAATTATCACAACGATTGGCAATGATGAGTAATCAGGCTCAGTGGTTTAGAAGAAACAACCAATTCCAGAAAGGCGATGTGGCTAGCGAAATGTATCAGGGTTTCTTAGAAGAAGAAATGGAGTATGATGACGAAGATGAGATAGCTGCAGCTGAGTTAGTCTGGGCGAAAGAGCCGACTCAAGTCAATGAACGATGGGTAAGGCAACAAAAGGGTACCTACGACTTTGATGTTTCCAAATCGGATAAGCTATTCGAATTGTTGGTGAAAGAGGGACGCATCAAGCTACCGGAAGGTCATCCCATGCTGCACCCTGAAGGGGTTAAAGACAAGAAGTATTATGGTTTCCATAACACCAGATCTCATTCTATAAATGATTGCCGAGTGTTCAGGGTGCGGATCCAGAAGGCTATCCAGGAAGGGCATTTGAAGTTCGACGGAAAAATGAAGATCGATGCTAACCCTTTTGCGCAGAATACCGTATCTTTCTCCATTAACATGGTTAATATAGATGACCCCAAGGGCAGAGGCAAGATGAAGGTATTAACCTCTGATGGAGCGAGAAAGACCGGCGCTGTTGACCCCGATCGACAAATCACAAATGAAGAATTTTGGCAACAAATTCATTTCCAGAATAGCCAAACAGAGAGGGAGAAAACTTCCAGGCCCAAGGTCATGACACGTATTTTATTGAACAAATGGCGACGGGAGCGGGATCAGCGTCAGAAGCAGAAGTATTATGAAGAACGGAAGTTCATGGAGGAACACCGGAGGTACAAAGAGGAGGTGTACCGAGAGGAACAAGAGTACGTAAAAGAACAAGAGCAATCTGATTAGGGGTGCTCGTTCTTCAAGTATTGCTGGAATGAAGGCTTGAAACTGCCTGCTAAAAATAATTGCCCTGAATGTAATGATCAATATTCAGACTATAGGCAGTCTCGAGTCAACCGCCGTCCGGTCCATGAAAGGCTTGGGACACGAGTTCTTGGGGACGATCGGCGTTTAAAAATAGGTAATTCCAAAGATCGGCAGGGGAAAAGGTTTGCCGATCAAGATTGGGCTCGCGCTAAAGAAGAAGACTGCCGTGAATATGTTTGGCAGAGAGGACAGTGGTGTCCACCAGGTTTGAGGAAAAGCCAGACAAGAAGAGTGCAACGCCTAAGAAACAGAGAATTGGCACAAACAGGCACTAAGACGAAACAAATTTGGCGTCCAAAGGAAAGACCCAATGAGCATGATCATTTGGCTAACGCATGCATGGCTTTCTTCCTTCCATCAGAATTCATGGCCCCCGGGGATCAAGATGTCTAGGAAGAGGTGTACTCGGATTTTGATGAAAACGAGTACCAGGATCTGATGGCTCAGCTTGTCTTGACCCAGCGAGCAATTTTTGACAAGCCAGCCAAGCATCGACACTTGAAGCCACTTTACGTGAAAGGCTACGTTAATGGAAAGCCTTTAACCAAGATGTTTATTGATGGGGGTGCTGCCATCAATATCATGCCATACACTACCTTCAGGAAGCTTGGGATGGCTAATGAGGAATTACTAAAGACTGACATGGTGCTCAGAGGAGTTTTTCATGTTGAGTTGATGATTGGATCAAAAACTTTGATTACTACCTTCTTCGTCATCGATGGCAAGGGGGCATATAGTTTACTCTTAGTAAGAGATTGGATCCATGCAAACTGTTGTGTTCCGTCAACTATGCATCAAATCCTTATCCAGTGGGTTGGAGATGATGTCGAAGTTGTCTATGCTGATGATTCGGTAAGTGTTGCTGCCACAGAGCCCAGTTATTGGGAGTATGATGGTGTCGAGTGCTTCTCTGGAAGAGTTTGAGAGGAAGGTCCTGTAAATGTTTTCGACAAGGACCAACAGCCGATCCAAGCAGTCGGCTCTCAAAGCAATTTTTAAATGGATAATCCAATTGATGGTAACGAAGGAAAGTTGGGACGAGGTTTTATGTCGGCTGATAAACTAGAAGAGATAAATGTTGGTAATGATGCCGAGCCAAGACCAATATATGTCAGTGCAAAATTGGATCCAGAGTATAGATCCAAATTGATAAACCTTCTGAAGGAGTTCAAGGACTGTTTTGCTTGGGATTACACAGAGATGCCCAGACTAGACCGTTCTATTGTTGAGCATCGATTACCGATCAAACCTGGGTATCACCCCTATAAACAACCTCCTCGGAAAATTTTTAAAGAGGAAGTACTGGCCGACGTGAAAAAGGAAGTTGAGAGATTATTGAAAGCAAATTTCATTCGGCTATGTAGATATGCAGAGTGGATTTCAAGCATAGTTCCAGTATATAAGAAGAATGGAAAGATGAGGGTTTGCATTGATTTTAGAGATCTCAATAAAGCTACTCCTATGGATAGTTACCCGATGCCGGTTGCCAAATTACTTGTTGATGCAGCGGCTAGTTACGAAGTCATCAGCTTTATGGATGGTAATGCTGGATATAATCAGATCTTTATGGCAATGGAAGATATTTTAAAGACAGCTTTTAGATGCCCTGGTCATATTGGTTTGTTTCAATGGGTTGTCATGACGTTTGGATTAAAGAATGCCGGCGCAACTTATCAAAGAGCTATGAATTATATCTTCCACGAGTTGATCGACAAAATTGTAGAAATTTATATTGATGATGTGGTCGTGAAGTCTAGGGATCATAAAGAACATTTGGCTGATTTGAGGAAGACTTTGGAATGCACAAGGAAGCATGGTTTGAGGATGAATCCAAACAAATGCGCTTTTGGAGTTTCGGCAGGTGAGTTTTTGGGGTTTCTGATCCATAAAAGAGGGATTGAAGTTGGAAAGAAAAGCATGGAAGCAATAGACAAAGTTGTCCCTCCAGCGAACCTCACAGAGTTGCAGTCGCTGCTTGGCAAGATTAATTTTGTAAGAAGATTTATATCTAACTTATCGGAAAGAATTTTGCCTTTTTCTCCGTTGCTGAAGCTTAAGAAAGATCAAAAATTCGTGTGGGGTGACGTACAACAGAAAGCTTTTGATGAAATTAAAGAATACATGAAGGCACCACCGGTGTTGGTACCTCCTCCACAGCTTGAAAATCTTTCAAGTTGTACGTGGCGGCCGATAGCCTAACGATACGATCGGCCCTCATACAAGAATTTGAAGGAAAAGAAAGAGTAATAGCTTACATTAGCCGAAAGTTGTTAGACCCAGAGACGAGGTATTCGGCTACAGAGAAACTTTGTTTATGTGTGTATTACTCATGTACCAAGTTTAGGCACTACTTATTAAATGCCGAATGCGTGATAGTTTCTGGATTTGATGTGATAAAACATATGTTGTCAATTCCTATTTTAAATGGAAGGATCGGCAAGTGGATTTTAGCATTGTCGGAATTTGATTTAAAGTACGAATCGGCAAAAGCAGTAAAAGGTCAGGCTATTGCCGATTTTGTTACTCATCATCGTGATCCCCTCTGCTAACATGGTAAATATTGCACCTTGGACTTTGTTTTTTGATGGCTCATCTTGTAGTAAAGGTGGTGGTGCTGGTATTTTCTTGATTTCTCCACGAGGATTGACTTTTAAATATGCTATCCCCATTGAGTTTTATGTTACTAACAATCAAGTAGAGTATGAAGCATTGCTCAGAGGGCTTCGGCTTCTTGTGGAAATAAAAGCTGTTGCTGTCGAAATTTTTGGTGATTCTGAGTTAGTCATCAACCAACTAACCGGTCAATATGAGTGTAGGAGTGATATATTAAGAGAGTATTATGAAAAATGTCAAGAGCTTTTGAAGTATTTTCAGGTGGCAACTTTACATCATATCCGTAGGGGGCATAATGAAGAAGCGAATAAATTGGCTCAAGCTACTTCTGGATATCGGAAGAAGATCAAGAGTTTTTGCTTTGGGTGAAGATCGTATCGTTGATAACTGGAGAGAAGAAATTGCCGATTACTTGAAAAATCCATCACAAAAGGTTTCCCGAAAGCTCAGGTATAAGGCTCTCAAGTTTATACTTCTTGATGATCAGTTATACTATAAATCTATAGATGGGGTGCTCCTCAAGTGTTTAAGTCAAGAAGAAGCCAAAAAGCTGATTTATGAAGTGCATGAAGGGTTGTGTGGTGCACATCAATCGGCTTACCGAATGAAATGGATAATAAGAAGGACTGGTTATTTTTGGCCAACGATGCTCGATGATTGTTTTGAATATTATAAAGGATGTCAAGACTGTCAGAGATTCGGCAATATTCAAAGAGTTCCAGCATCGGCTATGAATCCAATTATCAAGCCATGGCCGTTTAGGGGATGGGCTATAGATTTGATTGGTCAAATTCATCCTCCTTCTAGCAAAGGACATAAGTTTGTACTGTTGGCTACAGATTACTTTACCAAATGGGTTGAGGCTATACCTTTGAAGAAGGTTACGTCAGAAAACATGATCAATTTGTTAAGGAACATATAGTTCAAAGGTTCGGGATCCCTCAAACTATAACAACAGATCAAGGGACTCAGTTTACGTCATCCGAATTTTGTGATTTTGCTGAAGAAATGGGGATTAAGTTGTATAATTCTTCTCCTTATTATGCACAAGCCAATGGTCAAGCTGAAGCGTCAAATAAAATTATGATTAAGATTATCCAGAAGAAGATTGATGAAAAGCTAAAGAAGTGGCATTCGGTTCTTAATGAAGCTTTGTGGGCTTACCGAATGGCTTGTCATGGGTCTACTCAAGCATCTCCTTACGAGTTGGTTTATGGGCATTGTGCTGTGTTACTGTGGGAGTTACAATCGGGTTCAAGACGAGTTACATTACAAAATGATTTGAAGAAAGAAGATTATAAAGGTTTGATGATGGATGAATTAGAAGATTTGCATTTAGTTTGTCTCAAGGCATTGGAAAACATAGGAAAAAATAAGTTATGTGTTGCCAAATATTACAATAAGAAAGTTAAGAGAAACACTTTGTAGAAGGGGATTTGGTTTGGAAGGTTATATTGCCGATCGGGATGAAAGATAAAGCGTTCGGTAAATGGTCTCCAAATTGGGAAGTCCTTTTCGGGTAGTGAGGAGCGTGCCTGGTAATGCATATATCTTGAAGACTTTGTTCGGGGAAGAGTTCTCCAGAGCTATTAATGGGAGATTTCTTAAGAGGTTTCATCCTAGCGTGGAAGTCGGTACATGAGCAGATTCAAGAATGTTTGTACGCGAAAATAGCCGATGTAAAACATCGCCTTTAGCAGAAAAATGCTCCAAAATATGGAGAATAGCTGACATGACATGTGTCGCCTTTAGAGCAAAATTCAAATCTAACCGAATAAGGATAATATCATGCAGGAATTCTGCTTTCGGTAACTCAGGGAAGGAAAAAAAGAATCACAAACCAATATTTCACAGATGCAAGTGTTTCACAAAAGAGAGCAGTCTTATTACAGGAACTCCTAAGTACAGACTATTCATCAGACAATCTGTTCAAGACAGATTGGGCGTCAGTGGCCTGGGCGAGTACGGTTGCATGATCCTCGTAGCTTTCCAGAAGATCTTCGATGTCTTTGACATCTTCTGGAAGCTCGCCGCCGAGGAAGCCGGTTGGCATGGCAGAGAAGTCCTCACACGCCTGGGTGGACATCGCCGCCAGCCCTAAGGCAACGCCGTGGTGTACGCCGTGAATGATGGCTTGATCGACACGGCTGTCCGCATCATCAAGGCGTGCCTCCACGGTTTCCCCCTGGGCGTTCACCTTGACGGCCACCCTGGTTGCCACAATCTTCAGACGGTCGACCTCTGCAGACAATGCTGGACAGGAAAAAGGATACATCAGGCAAACAAGTTCAATTAGAAGAGGGGGAATTGGGCTAGAATTTCATTAACCTGTGATAGCATCGCAGAGTTGCTTCCGCTAATCCTCCCATTCGAGCTGGTCGATGCCGTATTGCTTGGAAACTTCGCTCAGTTCCTCTCGGGCCTTGTCCCTCTCCTCCTTGAAGCGGCAGGCGTCACGGTGACTCCACCAATCGGAGTAGTAGGAGTCTGAGGAAGAATCTGGGGAATCGGAGGGGCTAGAGGAACCGGATGATGGGTTTCCTGGTTGAGGATGAGGGTGGCTTTTGCTGGTGGAGATGAATCTTATCCTAGTAAGTAAGGAGAAAATCAAAATCCAGACAGAAGGCGGACAAGAAAGTAGAACTGCAAGGGGGCAAAGAAACCGATTCTCACCCACAGCGCCGGCGTTGCGGTGCTCTGCTTCCCTCTGCTTCCCCTTCGGCGGGACGCTTGCCCCGATCATCGCCATTCGCCATTGCTATGGAGGTTAGGGTTTTCTTCTGGATTGAATCGAGCAAAAAATATGGAGAGGCGGAGGTAAGAATGCTTGACTGTAGGTGGCAATCAAGGCTGACGAAAGGGGTTTATTTGTAAGCCAAAAAAGGAGTCATGGCGAGTTCCACGGGGTAGTGGGGCAAGAATGCCAACCGACGAAGTAGGGTTTTCCCCTCTCAGCTGGGCCGTTACTGGACTGGGCCAGGCTCGGTTAAGTCGAATGTTGTTCGGCTATATCCTTGGTTCTTTGAATCAGGGTTCGTTCGGCTATCAGAAAATGAGGACAATCGGCTACATATTAATAAGAAAAATTTAAGGGAAAAGGTCGATTGCTTTCTCAGACAAATAAAGGCATGGAAGCAGGAATATAGTTTTGTGAAGACAGAGTATATTACACTTGGTTTATTACGAGTTCAATGTCTACTCATTCAGAAGCTGATTAATTGTCTTTATAGCCTCAGTCCTGATTCGGCTAACATTGTCTAACACTTTCTAGTCTTCATCCTCAGAGCTCTGGATCTTGGATAGCTTGGTTTTGATTTGCCGATCTTCTTTGAGGGCCGAAGTCATCCTTAGTGAAGCTGCTTCTATGTCCTTCGACAAATCAACTATATGAGCCCTGTGAGATTGAATTTTGGCATTCAGTTCGGCTAGTTGAGCTTCTAACCTGCCCTTTTCCTCCTCCATGGCTTTCAACTCGGGCTCCAGGGTTGCCAGGGAATTTCTTGCAGTTTGGATGTAAAAATGCAAATCTTTAAGCTCCAGTTTTTTGAAGACCTATCATTCTGCAAGATAGCCCTAGATGATATGTTCTTGGTTTCCCTTCTCACCATACCAACAAAGTTATCAAGGCAGGCTGCCGACTCTAGGGGGGTCAAAAAAGCAGGGGGGATATCTTCATCAATAAGTTCAAGAATGTCTCTTATCTGATCTGCCTCCTGAACCAAATTGACGGTGTCTTTATTCAACAGAATGATCACCTCCCTCAGCCGAGCTTGATTTTCCATTGATAGAGTACGTTGAGAAATATTTTCTTCACCCTTCTCAATGATATAATCTTTAGCGGGGAAGAAATAACTCGTGGTCGGCTCGGTGGTATTCTTCTAAAAAAAGGGGGAAAGAAGCGTTAGCCGATTGAATGAATTTGTTAAAAATAATATAGTTTGAAACAAGACTTTACCTGCTGAGCTGATTGGTCATCAGGATGGGCTGTATCCTGGCTTGCTCGAGGACTTGATTGAATATCTAGAGGAAGAGGGCTTAGAGCATGATCAGGAGAAGGTTCTTCTGCCAGCTAATTTAAAATTTCATCTGTTTCAAGTAATGATATGAGTATGAGGAGAGATGTAACAAAGAAAAGGGGTTAGCCGAATGTGTTACCTATAGTCTCATCGGCTTCATGAATTTTTGAACCTTCAGCTTCCTGAGTTTTTGGGATTTCAGCATCCTGAATTTCTTCGATTTCAGTAGAAGCTCCAAGAGATGGTTCTACAGTTGATGAGGTGCCACCTAATTTGGGAATTTTAACCTGTGGCTGCAATAGAAGTGATGGAATATGGAAGTGGTCAGATTTATTGCCAAATGAGGTTACTAGCTTAACACATAATGAAGGATTCATACCTTAGGAGATAATTTAGCCCTTTTGGTGCTTGGTTTCCTGGGTAAAGAGACATTCTCAACTGCTTTTCTTTTGCCTCTCCTCCTGAAGGTGCAGTAGTTGAAGTTGCAGGAATTTTCATGAAAGTTTTCAAGTTTGGAGCATTAAAACCCAGGGCAGGATTGGGTCCAGCCAAATGATATTGGATTACTTTGATGGGGGGTGTAGGCTCAAAATCCTGTGTATAGCCGAATGTTAAGGTGAGGAGTGAATTCAAGAGTGGAAAGTGATGAGTATAATGAAATTACCTCACTATCAGAAGCAAAATCAGGTTGCAAATTTTGACATAGGGAGTGAACTGATACATTGAAGATATGAGCGTGCCATTCTTCCCACCAAGAAGTAAAGAAAGGATGAGCAGTGTCTACTATCCTAAATGGAGATGGTTCATATGTTGGCAGCTCCCATCCTAATTCAAAGACTTTTTTGGCCGCTATCCCTATCTTCTGTGATACTTCCCTGGGCTTTATTATTGTTGAGAAGAAAGGTCTTGGGGGCAGTTGACCACATCCTAATTGTCTGGCCACCATGTTTGGACAATAAAATTCATAGGTGGACTGCATTAATCTCCATGATGAGAAATTCGGCTGGCAGAATGCAAGTTTGATGAAAGAGTTGAAGATATCACTGGATACTTGTCTGCACAGCCGGATTCATAGTTAAACTTGTAAGGAAGAGTTAGATCTTCATTCTCTCTGTAAGGAAGCGAAAGTACATTGTCGAAACATTTGAAGAACAGCTTAAAGAGATGACCAATGTCTATGTCAATACTAATAGATGATGTTGCTTCTCCGTAAGTCTGACAGGCTTTGACCTTTGTTGTGTTGCCTTCAGCATAGTAATTGAAGGGAAACTTAGATTAAGAAGGCTCATGGAAGCTACTGATGCATATATAGTTGGAGCCACATTTGAACCAACCACCAGGGACCATTCACGCAGGAGGAAATTTCTCCACCTAAGTGCATCTGGAGAGTGATCTGATGCATCATATGATAGACAGACCCCAAGAGATATTTGCCTGCAGATAAGTCTTCAGCCATCACCATATGGTTCAGGGTGGGTTCATTAGATTTTCCACCAAAGATGAATCTGCATAACCACATATTCATGAAGGCTTTCAGCTCTTTGTCAAGAGATAGTGCCAGACGACTCCATATAAGTCTGGATATATTTAGTCCATCCACATCCAGAGCTGACGCCTCTTTGATTACTTTTGTTCTTATACTTGTAAGGATACACTGGTAGTGTCAATTCAGGCCGGTCATCATAAAAACATCAGCTAAGGTAATAGTCATCATACCATGGCCGAAGATGAAAGCATTGATGGCGTCAGACCAAAAGTGGGAAGCTGCTATCAGAAGAGAGTCGTTTCTTGGTGTTTCTGATAAAGATAATTCTAGGCAATGGCCAATGTCTTGATTCTCCCAGTGGCTACTACTTTTTCCAAATCACTACAACCGTCTCAATTTTGCCATCTGTCAATTGGGGGAAACGGCCAGTTCTTGAAGGTGCTCGGCCATTGGTTCAGCGGAGTTATTCCAGATTTGAAAGGGATTCTTTGGGTTCTCTCTCAATAATCTCTGTTGGGTCGGGATTTCCCATTGGGCCAAGAAGGTAGGAGTCAGGATTGGCAGCATAGGGAATCATAATCTGGTTCTTGTATTCCTTCGGAGAATGGCAAAATCGGAGAAGAAAGTGAGCCAAAGAAAGAGGGACAAAATTAGCAGAAAATTGCCGAATTGTGAGAATGAATGAATGAGGATTACCTC
Organism: Coix lacryma-jobi var. lacryma-jobi; assembly: GCA_009763385.1. Classification (NCBI taxonomy): domain Eukaryota; kingdom Viridiplantae; phylum Streptophyta; class Magnoliopsida; order Poales; family Poaceae; genus Coix; species Coix lacryma-jobi. The sequence continues at coordinate 33,604,678 of CM019829.1, forward strand.
TGGGATCTCGTCCTGAGTCGCCATTAGGAATTCGAGGTGAATTCGAGGTGCGCCAGAGCTTGAATTTCTTGAGCAGCGACTATGGTGTCGAAAAGTGTAAACCTAGAAGAGGGAAGAAGCTTGCGGACAATTTCGAAATAAAATGACTTTTATCCCAAAATTGAGGGGGCATGTGTTAACACCGGATTTTCGCACGCATAAGGAGATGACAGGTGGGCCAGTGTGCGGAGATGGGCATATGAGGCATTCGACAAGTATCTATGCGGTCGACTAATTTCCAATGATTCGGCAACTGTTTATGCGGTCGGCTATTCTGAGAAAAGGGGGTTTCCATTGAAGCGACGGAAGCAAGAGCCGATCGACCAACAAAATTGTGACAATTAAGGCAATGAAGATTCCGAAGGAAGTCGAAGGCCAAAAATGTTGTATTTTCCTTAATGTTTCATAGTCGTGTCCTCTTAGGACTTATTTGTGTCCAGGTATAAATATAAACCTTGGCTATTGTAAAAAGGGTTCACAACCACATCAATACAAACCGGCCTCGTGCCATCTTCGAGTCCTTTGTCGTGTCGTCGAGTTCTTTGAGAGGAATCATCGATCCGTCGACCTCCTAAGTTCCGACAACCTTGTTATCATGTCTAGTATCATGCGGTGGATTTAGATCTGATGCAAGTAGTCTTGTTTGTTTCCAATGGTCGTGCGGCAGATCTCTGTTAACAATCAAGAAATCTTTGTTTATGCTTTGCTTATGAGTAAATACCATGCAACAGGCGTTTACTTGATATGTTTAGCAAAAATGAGAGATAGTTTCGGCTCTATTAGATTCGGCAAGATCTAGTAGATTCATTAAGTTATCATGTGTTGCATGATTTAATTAATTTTGTAACACTCTTTTGCCCAATCTAGATTGACTTTGTTCGGCCCTTATTTACAAGTTTACTTATGTTCCAATAATTGTTGTTTTCATGACATCCCTTATAAATTGCATGATCGTGATGCTCGAATTAATTTCTAATCTAGATTGTTACATGTTGTGGGTTCATACATGTCAATCACGCTTGAGCTTCGATAAAAACTAGGTATCGTGTGGCGGATGCAGGATTTAGATTGGTTTGATCGTGTTTGTTTGCATGTTCCTTCTTCATGGATCCCAATTCGGCTAGTTTGCCGAGCTTGGTTATACGTCAATTTATAATTTATTTTTACTTGTTCAAGCATGTCTTTTCTTACATATGTATTCGGCAATCAATGCTTTCACATGCTTTCTTTTATATTAGCCGAATGACTCTATAAACATGCTTGGCAGACAGCTTCTATAGCTATATGTCGTTGTAAGTGGCTTCAGGGCCGTAAATATGGAACTGTCTGGTCTCACCCGGCATGTTCCAGTTTTATTCTCACAGTTTTATCCCTTGTTGGCTTTCAGGTCAAACCGACTGGCACATATTCGGATTTCAAACCGTCCGGGCACCCGATTGAAGCCACGCTTTCCGGCTTGCTGTGTGTGAGGCACAGTGCGCAACATTTTGTGCCAACAAGTACATAGGCATGTCGTCATTTGAGGCATTGGGAAGTCCTGTGATACTGTTGAGTACCTTGCATGGTGTTGGTAAAGTAGCTCGATCTTGCCCACTCATATGTTGAAGTTCCAAATGTAGAGAAAATAATGTCAACATGTACATGATGGATTTGTAGTTTAACTGTTGTTCCATGCAGCGTCATGCCTAGCATCAGAAGCTTGATGTTGGACCGATGGACAAGCTGCACTATAGGTGTAGGGTTGCTACAACATCATCACCTAGACTGAATCAGTTAACCGGTCGAGAGCCCAATGACAACATCATCACCCGTTTGGCAAGCTAATTTACGAGCGAAAAAATAAAATTAGAGTGGAGGAGTTCCAAATAGGCTAATTTTCTTGTTTTGTTGTGTTGTTCCTTTTTTGTGCTTTGGTTAAGCAAAGTATGGTGAAAGTACATTTGGCTTGGACGCCATGGATATCTAGCAGAAGTGCAGAACTCCAACATGTTGCACAACCTCAGCTCTTGTGTTCTATCTATCTCTAGCAACCGGAAGAAGCAATTCTAGTGCTGCTCTAACAAACGAGATCCCAATGCCTCCAAAGCCTACATGACATACGCAAAAAAAAAACACCTTCTATGTTTAATTATTAGCTGATTCCTCCCTCAACTTGCACAAGGCATTGCACTTCTCACTTCTTGTATTTTATTGTCAGAGAAACATATTGCAATATTTATGAGGATATGATCCAACATCTTATCTTGTCTGCCTAACATTGTTTAATGTTTTATGAATGATGATGTCCTTCAGCTGAGTTTCTGCAGAGGCTACTGGTGAAGTAAGGCGACTCAACTTTCTGCCAGGTTGTAGTCATCTGGTGGAGAAAACACTTTCCCGTAGATTGAATTACTTGGGAGGACTACTAAGTATTTACTATATTTTTCTAAGCTATGTCACTTAATACAATCTCTTATCATATTTTTCCACAAGAATATATGAATCTAACATCATACGCTTACACAAAAAAAAATTAAGAAGACAATGATCGTGATTAATAGTGGGTTCAAAGTATTTGCCGTCTTCATTAATTGCTACCTATTGGCCGATATGCACGCTAATAATTAATTGAGCATATTACTTGTATGGGGTTTATGCATCCACATGCACCTAAAAACATTAACTATTGGATTGTGGCTAGCTGCACAAGAGGTTAAAGGGAATATTACTATTCTGCATGTATTTTTTTCATTCCTGTTGTTGACACTTACTACCGTCGTCACCAAAGTCGCCCTTGGCAACGGCACTAGTAATGCTAGGGTATGTTATCAGAACACAAGAGATAAATCCGCAAGCGCACAGATTAGATACCTGCACTTCACTGGATGTGTAGACCCAGTTTTATATTGAACCCAAAGGAACGGATGTTTGTCTTAAGTCTATTGCTTAAACCCTGAGCACTAACAAAGATAGGAACACTAAAGATAAAGGGGATAACTAAGGTTACTCGCTCTAATCTCATGAAGCTATGCGATTATTATTCTACTATGGATTACATTGGGAGACCACATCCAGAGTATGGCAATTCCCAAGTAATATACTCCTGCTAGCCCTATAGACGGGAGGTCGACTATGGAAGATTCAAAGGCAGGCTAAGAGTCACACCCACGAGCTACCACCGATCCGAAATATAGGGTACACTATGCAAGTAATCGAGTCTAAGCACCATGCTTACACGACGATGACTCATCTAATTCTAGTGTGACTAGATTAGAGTAGTCTAATTAGAGTTAATACGCTAATTAGAGTTGCAAGCTAGAAGAATAATAAGAACAAGAACGCTTACTGATAATTAGAAGATGATGACCGAAGAATATCCTGATCCAAGCTCTTGACGAACTTCAATCTGCAGGTACAAGTTGAAGAAGTAGATCTGATAGGCCGGAGCTCCTTCTAATCCTCCTCTAATACCTCTCCCTATCTTCTAATTCTAATCTTTGGATAACTCTCTACAACTAGATGAACTAGAACTAGAACTAGAAGAACTGGAACTAGAAAAAGAACTAGAACTAGAACTAGATCTAAGTCAACTAGAGGGATCTCTACTTCTACTTGAAGACCTAAAGTTGGATATGTAGATGAACAATGAAGATGAAGATGGAGATGCCTCCCTAGGGGGGGGTCTGGTCTGGTTTTATAGCCCCTAAGGATGAACCGCAGCCCTCAGATCAAACCAACCTTGAACAAGGGTTGAGATGCGTCGAGGAGGTCGATTAGGGCACGCTCCACGAAGATGGTCCGAGGACTTTCCTGGCCTAGGCCGGTCGGCCCCACCTGTCAATCACTTGGTCTCTCCTTCGACGTGGTGTCTTCTCGAACCTCCCTTGTTGCCCAAACGTGACTTGCCATTTGTTTGCGCGATTCATCGTGTTGGAATAGGATTCTACCTCTTCTCATCTGCTGGAAAACTCTCTGAAGACAGACAGTAGAACACCAAATTTGTTGAATCTGTCAGTCATATCCAACAAGGACTCTCTCATCACGACTCCAAATGTAGCAAACCATATGTTCGTTTCGATCATCTCGACGAGCTCTTCGCAATAGTGTGCTTTGTTTCATCACTTAAGATACTTTATATGGTGAAATATTGATAACCCTGCAAAATAAGTGAGAACAACACAACTTGTGGAACTTGTTAGAATCAAACCCTACAACTATGCTTTATGGTTCATTTCATATCATTCTATGCATTAGTTGTTGGTATAATATTGATTGTAAGGACCGTCAATAAGTTTCCCCAAGCTTACCCTTTGATAGTCCCTTAGCAAAACCAAAAATTAATAATGGATCAGGGGTTGCTACAATCTTCACTTCCAACAAGTACACCTGCTGTTAAACAAAAATTCTCCAAAATATATCATGTTATTCTTCATGGGGTTTATTACTTTACCTAAGATCTGAGTAATTGAAAGATTGAACGATCAAATCAAGCACTGTCTCTAGTTCTTTCACTTCACCTTTATCTCGGAGTTTAATTAATTTTTAAAATCTTTAAACATATTGTCAAATTAAACAATGGATCCAAAGAGAAAGTCAAGCAATGTGACACCCTAAAATTTGCCCAATTTAAAACAGGTGAAAATGTTTCTTTATTGAATTTTGGTGTGCATTTAATCTAGGATTAAATAATTTTCACAAAATTTAAAACCTAGCTAGAAACATGTTGTTGCATTCATGCCCTTGCATTTTAATTTTTGAGATGAGTGGTTTTTGTCAAATTTGATTTGAATTCAAAATTCCTTTTGAAATTGATTTGAAATGCTGGAAAATAAAAAGGAAAACCCTTCTTCTCCCCTTCTCTTCTCCTCCTCCCATTCGGCCCAACCGTCCTGGTGGCCCGGCCCGTCCGGCCCTCTCCTTCCCGCGCTGGGCCAAACTCCTTACCCTCTTCCCTCCCGCTCGCGGCCCAGCAAGCCGGCCGAAGGCCCAGCTGCTCCCGCCGGCCACCACCTTCCTCTCTCTCTCTCCCTCTCTGACCTGTCGGGCCCACGCGTCAGCCGTCTTCCCCATCCCCTCCCTGGCTCCCTCCCGCTCTCTGCTTCCAAACGATGAGCACGCAACCGCCGAGCCCGTCCACACGTCGTGCTGGCGCCCCGCTCCCCACTCCTCTCTCGGCCTCAAAATAGTAGAGCACTTTCTCCCGCTCCTTTCTTTTCCCCTATTTCGCCCGTTCCCCTCGTCCCTCGCCTGCTTCCGACACCGCAGTTCCGCGGCTCCACCATTGCCGCCGCCCGCCGCCGTCACCCCTCCGAACCGCTGCTCCGCCGGCCGATTCATCGCCCTCAGAGCTCCACGCCGAAGTGGTTGTGACCCGAGTTCCTCCTTTTACCTCCTTAGACTCGGAATCATCCTAACCGCCGTGTTTTGTTGAAGCAGAGCACCGTCGGCCGCCACTCTCCGCCATCCGCCGTTCCCGAGCTCTCCCCGCTGTTGTTCTCGCCGTGGTGAGCTTCGCCATATACTCCTCTATCTCCCCATGCTTTCCCCGTGGGATTTGGTGGCCTATAGGGCTTTTCCAGTAAGCTCCGGCGAGAGCTTTCGCCTCGGCCATGGCCGCCGCCGTGGGCGCCTATTCCCGCCGCCGTGATTAGCGCCCCCGCCGGTCTTGCGCACCACCCGTAGCTCCTCCCCCCCTCCTGCGAACGTCAGAGGCTCTGGTGGCCAAGCCGCCGTGCACCCGTGTCCGGCCATGGTGGACGCGCACACGACGTCGCGCGTGGCGCCGCGACGTCGCGGCCTGTGCGCGCTCTGTGCCGCCGGCTCCCTCTGTTCCCTTCCTTGCCCTAATCCGCACCGCCCGTGTCCGATCCGATGGCCCAGATTGGGCGATACCCCTTCGGTGGCGTTTTTGTTAAAGAGCCCCTAGAAAATTTCCTAATCAACCCGCAGTCCTTGGCCGGGCAGATTTTGATTTAAAATTCGATTTAAAATCTGGTTCGAATTCAAATGAATTTCAGTCTATTTACAAGTTTGCCACTACACTAAAACGCTTATAAAATCCACGTTTTAGCTCCGTTTCATCCGTTCAACTTGCGTTAGATTCGTTTCGAAAAGTTCTTTCAAACTAAATAACTTTCAGTACTGTTTTCTGTAATTAAAATTTGAGTTAAATCTAATCTAGTAATTAGCGTCTTTAATCTTGTTTAGTTCGTATCTTTTCCGTTTCAACTCCGATTAGCGTGATCTTCGCGTTTGTGTGTCGCAGTGAGACGTAGATCAGTTTTCAAAACTCTTTATATTGTTTTATTATGATTGATGTATTGTTCTAATCATAGGCTATGTTTGCTTTGCATGAATCGCTTTTGGATGCATGTGTGGTGTTCTGTGATCGTATGTCCAGTCGGTGAGTTATACGTTGGTGATCAAGAAGAAGTTTGTGATCCAAGATCGTGATCAAGAGTCAACCTTTGGAAGTATACAAGTCAACAGAAAAAGGGATCTTGAGTTAAGGCAAGTATAGCAATCGGGTTTTCTTTTCGCAATCACGATCATGTTACTTAATTAATGTATGCATCGAATGATAAAAATGACTTATTAGCAACTTAAGAAATTATCTGTACGAGCACCTTCGGGATTTACAGTACAACTGATGGGGGTTATATGGCTCTGGCTTTAGCTCAGTATGAGGACCTTTTCTAGCTTGTTAGAGGTTACCCTTGTGGCGCAAATGGGGGATAGCAGACTGGGGATCCCTGCGACTGGTTGAATCACCCAGACTGACTAATGAAACCTAGCGGCCCTAACTTGCTAGACGAATCTTTGAAAAGCTTCATCGTGAACCCTGCCGACTTTCCTTGGAAGTGAGTTAAGAGGCTGATCACCTCGGGCGAAAGGGCAATTCACGTCTCACAGTGAAAGTGTACACCTTTGCGCAAAGTTTATTAAACTGATATATCAGCCTTGCTCAAGGACACGAGCGGCCTTGAAGACTTTTACATTAAGATTATGACTTTTGTTGGTTAACATGTTCATTGTTTACCATTCTATGCTATTCATTATTTATGTTACATTGATCATGAAACTTGGGATCTACATCACTTGTTGCTATACTTGTGGAGTTCAACATGGACTCACTCTTGCTTTTCCCCCACACCCCAGCCTCCATCAGAGTCGCGCAGCGGAAGCGTGGTGATGACTCAGATGAGTTTCCTAAGCTTAGGCTTGTGGTCAACCAGTCAGTTGTTCCCTGTGAAGTTGGTGTCTCCATCTGAAGATCAGAGTGTCTTTCCGCTGTCTGCTCCTTAAGGTTATGTTCTTTGTGTTTATACGTTATATATGAGCATTGTCTTTTGATATTACCTTTTTTTGTGGCTATATGTGAGATTTGACTTCCTGGGCTCACATATGGTGTATACCTGGTTTTGTTCTTAAAACCGGGTGTGACAAAGTGGTATCAAAGCAATGCTGACTGTAGGATGCAAGCCTAGTTAGAAACTGGTCGTTTTGAGCTTTTGAAAATTGCTATAGAACCCTTGTTCTATCCATCTTGGTATTTTCTTCTTTATTGTATCTTCTACCCTTGTTATTTATCTCCTCCTTGTGGCTTAAATTTTGAATTTTGCTCTCACCTTCACTCCTTACCTTGAATTGCTTTTGAAAACTTCTCCCTGTCTAAATAGATGGATCGTTGACCAAGCTATATCGTCTCTGACCGCAGTTGACAAACAGAAGTTGATCGCTATGCAAAGTCAAGACCTGGGAAGAATGACGCAACAGCAAGACGTAACACAAGGACCAACCAACATGGAAGGAAGCCATAAGGAACAGTTACAAGTTGATAAAGTGGAGCAAGATTACATCTATGGAAGATTGAAGCATGTGGATATGACCACCATTCATGGAACAAAGAAAGCTGTGTATGGCATGATCCCAGTCCATTCAGTACCTGCCATGGTTCTTTTGACCCTAGTGCCTCGCACTCGTTCATCTCTGCCAAGTTTGTAGCTCGCCTGAAGATAAGGGAATGGACAACAAAGAAGCTCATAGTAGTTCGTACACTAACTGGAGAACTTGAGACAAACCATGAATGTCGAGATGTCAGAATCCAGATAAAAGAGAGTGAATTCATAGTGAAACTGAATGTTTTAGAACTCTCAGGAATCGATGTTATCCTTGGACATGGATGGTTAAGGGGTCGTAAAAGTGAGGTCAATTATTCCCGACGTTCAGTGTTTTAAGAACACCATCAGGCGAAAGGATTGAATATCGAGGTATGCCATTATCACCCAATGAATGTGAAGCAAGTCTGTTGGAAGATAGCACTAGTAAGGTGCAAGAGGTTCAGGATCGATGTCTTTGTTGCAAGCATTATGGGAATTCTTGTCTTCAAGAGAAGTCAACCAAGGATGAGGTCAAAGCAAAACCAAGTGATGAAGTCAAGGAAGATAAGAAGAGGAAAGCAAATTCATTCGAGCCACCATTGATACGTCACCAACAGTTGAGTTCTACTCCAGTACCACATCCAGTTTCAACCCTTGTTCAGACAAGCCTAGATCAGCAGCATTTAGAAGCTCCTCCAGTTAAGAACCTTCCACATGAGGTTTACATAGATGGATGGACAATCACCTACAAAGAATTCCAACCACCGAAGCGAGTTAAGAAGCAAAATAAACTGGTAAAAGTCAATCCTCCGAGTCAGCAAGATGGCAGCACATCAAACAACACTTCTATCGCAACAGATCCAACCAAAGGAAGATGTTATCATTGTCAACAGGAAGGACATTATATCAGATCCTGCCCCAAAAAGATCAACAGTCAACTCATGGAAGTGGCCCGAGCCCAGTCACTACAGAGTAGCCATCAACATGTGATGTCAGTGCCCTGATGCAAAGGAAGTCCCTGATAACAAATGACAAATGAAGAGTGTACAAGAAAAGCTGTCCTTGCAGATGTATCGTGTTCTAGTAGTTCTTGAGCCCTTATGTAATAAAACGTTAGTAGCAAAGTAAAGTCAAGTCTTTGGCCCATGTGTGGCTTGTGAATCTGTAATGTTTGTTGTTTGTCCTTATGATAATGTTTGTTTTGCATCTTTGTAATGAGTGCAATGATTTTGTGGGTTTCCTCACAATCTCATTTAGGTTTAGTTGATAGGTTTTATGCATAGAAGGTTGGTTTCTGTTTCTTCTGTTCCCTCTATCCTATCCTTCCGGAGCAGTCTGTCTTTGTCAGCTTATATCTGTTTATGGATGTTCAAAAATCATGGAAAAATTCTGGACACAAGTAGGCTTCATTATCTTTCCTGAGCGCAAGAACCACCCTGATAGCTGTTATGGTTTTGGAGTTATGAAATTCACAAGTTGATGCATCTGTGCTGTCTGGAATCTGGAATAGTTTCTGTTGTCTGCTGTTTTCGACGACCTTGACTACAGAATCTGGAAATGTGTTCTACATGAAAGTTGTAGAGGATTTCATAAGCTTTCCAGAAAGGTAAGCTGCAACTTCATTGGATAAACAGAGCTCGAGTTATGGCTGTTTTACTGCACTGATGTTTTGCTACTCGCGAGAAATTTCAGAATTCTTGTTCTTCCCTTTACATATGAGTTTCTGTGGGATATCAGAAGTTGGTTATGGCTGTCAACATGCTGGAAATAATAAGCAAGCTACCCTTTTGTGTTCTCTAGTCGGTCCTTTCTTAAGGGGGGTAGTGCTTTGATCAACAGATGTTGAAGTTGTGAGTTGTCTCTCATGGTACTTCATGAGTAAGATCATCTATCCTTGCTCATGTTGTTTTTGTTGGTCACCTGATGACAGGAAATGTGGCACACCATGAATCAGGATCCCTATATGCCACCTCTCACTGATGATCACGAGTACAATGAAGCCGAGCACTATCAAAACAACAATGTTGAAGTTCAAGTTGGGAGTGATCCGAGTCAGAATCCACAACAACGAAAGCGAAAAAGAAAAGCCAAAAAGAAGCTTACTGAAGCAAGTAGAGCACAGCGCAATTATACCAATGGAAGGTTGAGCAAATGGATATGGATAACATTCAAGGTGCTACAAAAATGGTTGGTGGTTACATTCAAGTGAGCTCAACACAAGTTTTTGCTCTGTTTGATCCCAGTGCTTCGCACTCTTTCATCTCCGTCGAGTGTTTAGAGATGAACAAGATGACGAAGTGTCCAACAAAGAAGCCCTTGATAGTTCATACCCCAGTTGGAGAAATACAGGCAGATCAGATGTGCCCGAAAGTCAGTCTTGTCATAAACAAGGAAAACTTTACTGTAACCTTCATTGTTTTGGAGTCACTCAATATTCCTATGGTTCTTGGTAATGGATGGTTGTGTGCGCACAAAGGAGTAATTCATGGTACTCAATGCACAATGCTTCTAACTGCACCGTCAAGGAAAAGAATTGAGTATCACGGTTGTCAACTTCAATCTGAGAAAGCTGATGACTTGTACAATAGAGTGCAGACTAAGGATGTTATCGTGGATAATGATGAGCATATAGCTAAGAATACAAATGGGCAAACATCTTCAGTGGAAGTCGATACGACAGACCATCTGGCAAATGCAGGATATCCGGTCAAGATTCTAGAAACAGTCTGGAGAACTTTTAATGGAAGAATGTTTAAAGTGTGTAAGGTTCAATGGAGTAACCTAAGTGAAGAAGAAGCAATGTGGGAAACCGAGGAACAACTGCAGACCAAGTTTCCACATCTCTTTGAGTTGTAAGCCAATCAAGTTAGCGATCAAGATAAGTTTGGAATGATCAAGTGTAATAATCTTTTCATGGAATCCTTGTTCACAAGTTATGATCATGAAACATCAGTGATTTGATAAGCTTGGTATACAAGTGTGAAGTGAAAGTGTTATCAAGATCTTTCTCGTTTCTCTCCTATGCCCTGAGTCTCTCCCGAATCTCGGGACGAGATTCTCTTAAGGGGGGTAGATTTGTGACACCCTAAAATTTGCCCAATTTAAAAAAGGTGAAAATGTTTCTTTATTGAATTTTGGTGTGCATTTAATCTAGGATTAAATAATTTTCACAAAATTTAAAACCTAGCTAGAAACATGTTGTTGCATTCATGCCCTTGCATTTTAATTTTTGAGATGAGTGTTTTTGTCAAATTTGATTTGAATTCAAAATTCCTTTTGAAATTGATTTGAAATGCTTGGAAATAAAAAGGAAAACCCTTTCTTCTCCCCTTCTCTTCTCCTCCTCCCATTCGGCCCAACCGTCCTGGTGGCCCGGCCCGTCCGGCCCTCTCCTTCCCGCGCTGGGCCAAACTCCTTACCCTCTTCCCTCCCGCTCGCGGCCCAGCAAGCCGGCCGAAGGCCCAGCTGCTCCCGCCGGCCACCACCTTCCTCTCTCTCTCTCCCTCTCTGACCTGTCGGGCCCACGCGTCAGCCGTCTTCCCCATCCCCTCCCTGGCTCCCTCCCGCTCTGCTCTTCCAAACGATGAGCACGCAACCGCCGAGCCCGTCCACACGTCGTGCTGGCGCCCCGCCCCCACTCCTCTCTCGGCCTCAAATAGTAGAGCACTTTCTCCCGCTCCTTTCTTTTCCCCTATTTCGCCCGTTCCCCTCGTCCCTCGCCTGCTTCGACACCGCAGTTCCGCGGCTCCACCATTGCCGCCGCCCGCCGCCGTCACCCCTCCGAACCGCTGCTCCGCCGGCCGATTCATCGCCCTCAGAGCTCCACGCCGAAGTGGTTGTGACCCCGAGTTCCTCCTTTACCTCCTTAGACTCGGAATCATCCTAACCGCTGTGTTTTGTTGAAGCAGAGCACCGTCGGCCGCCACTCTCCGCCATCCACCGTTCCCGAGCTCTCCCCGCTGTTGTTCTCGCCGTGGTGAGCTTCGCCATATACTCCTCTATCTCCCCATGCTTTCCCCGTGGGATTTGGTGGCCTATAGGGCTTTTCCAGTAAGCTCCGGCGAGAGCTTTCGCCTCGGCCATGGCCGCCGCCGTGGGCGCCTATTCCCGCCGCCGTGATTAGCGCCCCCGCCGGTCTTGCGCACCACCCGTAGCTCCTCCCCCCCTCCTGCGAACGTCAGAGGCTCTGGTGGCCAAGCCGCCGTGCACCCGTGTCCGGCCATGGTGGACGCGCACACGACGTCGCGCGTGGCGCCGCGACGTCGCGGCCTGTGCGCGCTCTGTGCCGCCGGCTCCCTCTGTTCCCTTCCTTGCCCTAATCCGCACCGCCCGTGTCCGATCCGATGGCCCAGATTGGGCGATACCCCTTCGGTGGCGTTTTTGTTAAAGAGCCCCTAGAAAATTTCCTAATCAACCCGCAGTCCTTGGCCGGGCAGATTTTGATTTAAAATTCGATTTAAAATCTGGTTCGAATTCAAATGAATTTCAGTCTATTTACAAGTTTGCCACTACACTAAAACGCTTATAAAATCCACGTTTTAGCTCCGTTTTCATCCGTTCAACTTGCGTTAGATTCGTTTCGAAAAGTTCTTTCAAACTAAATAACTTTCAGTACTGTTTTCTGTAATTAAAATTTGAGTTAAATCTAATCTAGTAATTAGCGTCTTTAATCTTGTTTAGTTCGTATCTTTCCGTTTCAACTCCGATTAGCGTGATCTTCGCGTTTGTGTGTTCGCAGTGAGACGTAGATCAGTTTTCAAAACTCTTTATATTGTTTTATTATGATTGATGTATTGTTCTAATCATAGGCTATGTTTGCTTTGCATGAATCGCTTTTGGATGCATGTGTGGTGTTCTGTGATCGTATGTCCAGTCGGTGAGTTATACGTTGGTGATCAAGAAGAAGTTTGTGATCCAAAGATCGTGATCAAGAGTCAACCTTTGGAAGTATACAAGTCAACAGAAAAAGGGATCTTGAGTTAAGGCAAGTATAGCAATCGGGTTTCTTTTCGCAATCACGATCATGTTACTTAATTAATGTATGCATCGAATGATAAAAATGACTTATTAGCAACTTAAGAAATTATCTGTACGAGCACCTTCGGGATTTACAGTACAACTGATGGGGGTTATATGGCTCTGGCTTTAGCTCAGTATGAGGACCTTTTCTAGCTTGTTAGAGGTTACCCTTGTGGCGCAAATGGGGGATAGCAGACTGGGGATCCCTGCGACTGGTTGAATCACCCAGACTGACTAATGAAACCTAGCGGCCCTAACTTGCTAGACGAACCTTTGAAAAGCTTCATCGTGAACCCTGCCGACTTTCCTTGGAAGTGAGTTAAGAGGCTGATCACCTCGGGCGAAAGGGCAATTCACGTCTCACAGTGAAAGTGTACACCTTTGCGCAAAGTTTATTAAACTGATATATCAGCCTTGCTCAAGGACACGAGCGGCCTTGAAGACTTTTACATTAAGATTATGACTTTTGTTGGTTAACATGTTCATTGTTTACCATTCTATGCTATTCATTATTTATGTTACATTGATCATGAAACTTGGGATCTACATCACTTGTTGCTATACTTGTGGAGTTCAACATGGACTCACTCTTGCTTTTCCCCCACACCCCAGCCTCCATCAGAGTCGCGCAGCGGAAGCGTGGTGATGACTCAGATGAGTTTCCTAAGCTTAGGCTTGTGGTCAACCAGTCAGTTGTTCCCTGTGAAGTTGGTGTCTCCATCTGAAGATCAGAGTGTCTTTCCGCTGTCTGCTCCTTAAGGTTATGTTCTTTGTGTTTATACGTTATATATGAGCATTGTCTTTTGATATTACCTTTTTTTTGTGGCTATATGTGAGATTTGACTTCCTGGGCTCACATATGGTGTATACCTGGTTTTGTTCTTAAAACCGGGTGTGACAAGCAACCATTGAATCAAGAAGTGCATGTGTATGGAAAAATGGAGTCGGATGCTCTTTTGAATATATTCACTCTCTTATGTTTATCAGAGACATATGGCTATTAGGCTAATTCTACTGTCGGGCACGTGCCCATTTTTCTGATATTTTTTCGAGGTTCCGGACACTTGTCCATTTTTATTTCCTTGGATCTTTCTCTTTTTTTTCTTTTTTTAATAGCCACATGCTTCCAACAAACTTCTGAGAGGTAGCAACAGATAATTATGAGCATTTATGCGGAAGATGGATGAAATGTGTAAGTGATCTCAATTCAATGGCATGATAAACTACTCATAGGGTCCACAAAGCTTAATTTAACTCAATGCAATTATTAGTCATGTTTATATTTACAAATCTCTGAAACTTTAGTGTTGTTTAGAATAAGATAATAGCAGCTTAGATCATCACATGTCATATCCCAATTACCTAGACCTTAGATTAAGTATTTGCCAACCATGCATTTAATTTTATTTTAAGGCATCATTATTAATTAGAAGAACTCATGCTTTGAAGGCTAGGTACTTGAAGAAATTAGATAGAGCAACTATTCATCATTTTCATGCAAAAGATTAGAGAGAGGGTTCTTCTTTAGTCATCAACTTCTTAAAACAAACTAGACACACTATTTTATTTATTTAATCCAACACACTTTAAGATTAATATAAAAGCTAGTAGTAGTAGTAGTAAATAATAATAATAATAATAATAATAATAAAGACATACCTGAATCACGAAGATAACGGGGGTGCGTCTCCCCCAAGCTGTTTCCCTTAATAGCGTTGAGCCTTCATGTGCCCATATATTCTTGTCGCCTTTTTAATTAATGGTGAGCCTTCATGTGCCCACATATTTTTGTTCTTTTCTTTTTAAGGGTGAGCCTTCATGTGTTCACATTTTTTATTTTGAATTTATTTATATAATGAAAAACTAAAGAAAATAAAGATACTTACGTGGATACATAGGGTGCCTTCCCCCAAGCTGAATGTTGACGTAGTCATTCGATCTTGCAATGTAGCAGACTGGAAGTGGATATGTCCTTCCTCTATCAGAGCTTTGATTAATGTTGATGGTTGTTGAAACAAGGCTCCAATAGTGATGGAATATTCAGTTGCTCGTCAACTTTTCTTGGCATTTCAAATCCTGTGAAACTCAAATAGACAACAAAACTTGTGGAACAAATTAAGCGTTAGTGGTTGGCCACTTAAGCCTTAATTGTCCAGAATTTCAGTAAGATCTCTTTCTCAATATTTTTATATTTTTAATATTTTTATGATGCAGAGAGAAAATGCAACAGGATGAATGCATGCATATTTGATTTTATTATTTTTATGCCACCACAGTGAACATTCCTGTGGGTTTTTACACCATAGAATTATTCATATGGGTCTTCATAGTTTATGATGTAGTAAAATATTTTTTATTTTGTTTTCTAATTAAAATGTTTGTGAATTAAATATGATGATATAAGAAATGATTATGGATTAAATATGAGAAATATGCAGGAAAGTAAATATGAGGATAACTACCGATTTTTACCTTTTGGCGAAGATTCGGATATTTAGGTCCGACGAACCGGACCTTCCCTTGGTTCAGACCTCCCAAGGTATGTCAGATGTTTGGAAAGTTGTTATTGATTGTACCTCTTAGGTGCAGACATTTTCTTTCATACTTTCTTGGTCTGGGTCTTCACTTCCTGTGGTTCACTGTCTTGAGGTTTCTCTCCTTTATTTTCTAGGACAGTGTCGATAACTTCTTCTTCATGATTGGCCTCTCTATTCTTGATAGCTTGTCTTCTTTGGCTTTGAGAGCAGCGTCTTTCACTTCTATTCTTCTTGGGTGCTTCATTGGGCATGTAGTTGATGAAGTTGCATCGTGCCTTTCTCCAGGAAAGTGTAAATGGATTTCCTCTTGTAGATGATTGCACTTGTATCGTAGAGAAATGGTCTTCATAGGGTGAGGTGGACATCATCGTCTTCTCCCATGTCGAGGATCAACAAGTCTGTGAGGACTTCATGACCTCTAATTTGACTACGACGTCTTCCATCATTCCTTTTTGTCTATGTCTCTTGATATGGTGTCACTCATGTTCTTCGTTCGTCCAGCAGTTTGAAGTGAAGCATTAATTATGGAAGCTGGTAGCATCTTGCTAAATGTGTATTGTAGCACCCGGTTTTAAAGAACAAAACCAGGTATGCCATATGTGTGCCTAGGAAGTCCACACATACAACCACGGAAGGAAAAGATATCGAAAACAGTGTTCTATATAATGAACATAGTTATAACTATCACTTACATCAAAGTTAAGCGGAACGAAAACTAGTCTTCTCTTTACTCCATTCTTCATAGGGACAGTTGACTAGGGGTACATACGCCTAGCACTTCCATCAGCATTTTGGAACTTCTCTATGTGTTCACCACGCTTCCGCTGCGCGACTCTGATGAAGACTGCGGTGGGGGGGGAAATAGCAAGGGTGAGTACATGTCGTACTCAGCAAATACAACATGGGGTTATGAAGCTCAAAAGGTATGACACTGGTTTACTGCGATTAGCACTTTTAGTTGAGTCAATATTTTAGCCTTAGATAGTCATCAAGTTGTGCTTACATCTCATTCAAACCACATGAATAATATTATGACCAAACACATCAAAGATTAACAAATTAACCGTAACGTGAACATAAAGTATATATTATTATAGTTATTCTTGTCTGTGAGTTTTCCAGGCCGCTCATGACCGTGAGCATGGCTGATATATCAGTTTTAATACTCTGCAGAGTTTGTACAAGTTTACCCGTGAGCCGTGATCCCCATGTGTCAGGGGTTGCAAATCACATATCACCTCTACCAAGGAAGTGCGGCAGGGTACACTATGAAGTCTTTCGAAGTTCCCCTAACAAGATAGTGGCCACTAGGTTTCCAATCGGCAAGTAGATATAGGAACCCCTTTCCGATGGCACATTCCTTCATGGCTATACTGTCACACCCAATTTTAAGAACAAAATTGAATGTATAGCTTATGTGCACCCAGGAAACAGTCGCACACATAAGGGACAAATTACAACGAAAGGCATCATCACTGTGCTTATTACATAGCGTATTTATTACAACTCATCAAATAAAACTAAACATAAACAAGCGGAAAATAAATAACTCTCGACGAAAGCTCCACTCCACAGGGACGTCGACTGGTGAACCTGCACCTCGCACAGGTGATCCACTGCAACGTCCATGGCGGGGTTGACACCAGGGGGCATCAACACAGCCCAGGTGTCCTCCTCGGGTCTGTTGCGCGGCAGGTACCTGTACTTGTCATGCCTCATGGCCTCGAAACGACGACCATGATAATGCAAGTAAGCCACCTCCGCAGCATCTTCTATGCTGGAGTGCAGTGTCTGTCATCTGGCCCCATGGGTGTGGGTAGACTCATGCTGCTCGGTGTCCAGACCTTCATTCCAGGAGGTGATGGTCAAGAAAGTCTCCCAGCGGGTAGCCTCCACTGGGGTGGTAATGCTCAATACTCATGTAGCGAAAGTTGGCCTTCAGTCGGGGTAGTGTACTTCTCCATCACATCAGTCCGGGTCAGGAGCTCTTGCTCGCGCAGTGTGTGTCCGGCATCAGGGCTTGATGGGAAGGGTAGGTCCCATCCTCAGTCTCGTGTCTTGTCGCTGGCGCAACAGGGCGCGAGATCGGTAGATACCACGGGGTACACCGGCAATGGTGGCGCCAACGTAGGTGCAGGTGTCGGTGTAGGCAGCGGCGTCGGTGTCGGCATCGGGTGTCGGTGTCGGCAGCGGCGTCGGTGTCGGCGTCGGGGCAGGTGCTGAAGCAGGTACTGGAGCAGGTGCTGGGGCGGAGGTATACTCTAGTGATGCATCTGGTGTATGTAAGGTAGTCCTCGCCGTCACGTCCAGTGATGTCATGGACCAACACCATGTCCTCCACGGCTCCTCCTCCATGGGCTCCATCTCCTCCTCATCATCAGAGATCATGATGATGTCGTCCTCCTAAGGCACGTAGGAGACCAAAGGTGGAAGCTGTCCTCCGGTGCTGATGTGGGCAGTCTTCTTGGCACGAGGCATCTATCAAAGTTTTAAAGATAAGTTGGGTTAGATCAACCATTTTATAATAGAATCAGAGGAAGTAGAATAATAAATTTTTACAATAACAAAAATAAAATGCAAAGCAAGATACAGAAGAGTAAAAAGAGACTAACACGACCCTTTCTACCTAGGCTTGCGTCCTACCGTCAACACGGCTTTGATACCATTTGTAACACCCCGGTTTTAAAGAACAAAACCAAGTACGCCATATGTGTGCCCAGGAAGTCCACACATACAACCATAGAGAGAAAAGATATCAAAAACAGTGTTCTAGATATCAAAAACAACAATTACATCAAAGTTAAGCGGAACGGATACTAAACTTCTCTTCAGACTCTATTCTTCACAGGGACAGTTGACTGGGGGTAACATATGCCTAGCACTTCCATCAGTCTTCTGAAAACTCCTCGACGTCTTCACCACGCTTCCGCTGCGCGACTCTGATGGAGACTAAGGTGTGGGGAAAATGGCAAGGGTGAGCACATGTCGTACTCAGCAAATACAACATGGGGTTATGAAGCTCGAAAGGCTAGACACGGTTTTACTGCGGTTAACACTTTTAGTTGAGTCAAGATTTTAGATCTAAGTAGTCATCAAGTTGTGCTTGCAAACCCAATTATACTGCATGAATAATATATGGCAACATCATCAGAATCACAAATATGATAGTAACGTGAACCAAAGTAAATTTCGTTAAAGTTATTAGCCTGTAAGTTTTCCGAGCCGCTCGTGACCGTGAGCACGACTGATATACCAGTTTTCAAACTCTGCAGAGTTTGTACAACTTTACCCGTGAGCCGTGATCCCCCTGTGCCGGGGTTGCAAATCCCATTTCACCTCTTCCACGGAAGTGCGGCAGGGTACACTATGAAGTCTTTCAACGTTCCCTAACAAGATAGTGGCCACTAGGTTTCCAATCGGCAAGCAGATATAGGAACACCCCTTTTCGATGGCACATTCCTTCTCGGCTATACACATGAGACCAGGCGGCCGTCCTATACCGAGTCGGCGAGCCCCTTTTGTGTCCTTTCGGGTAACCACCATCAAGCGAGGAGAGGCCCTCGAACCAACTAAACCAGAGCCATGTAGCCGTCACAGTTGTACTGTATGTCCCAGCTTTTGCCGACAGAAGATCATTTAGGGAGGGCCAAGAGCACGAAGGCTCCCACACCCGGGGTTCACATTACCAAGAACAAGATAAGAACAGACGTTGCGCATATCATTAATCATTTTATTAGATCTTAGTTATAGGTTACAGCACTAGCAGATGTACCCAAATGCACATATCCCACGGTAGCAAGGTACAGGTGGAACATCTAGATAAACCTATGGTTATCATTTGACACATGCACATGATTGGTAGATTAAAGTGCGTAGGTAACAAGGATGATCCCATGTATACTTGCCTGTTACACTTGACCAATTCTCACATCGACAGCTCAGGGTAATCACCTTCTGATCTTCAGTGCACACAACCATTCGTCGCCTACTCATAGCAAGCACCACACATAGGCAGACAAACAACAAACAAACAAAAAGAGAACTAAGAACAACACAAGACAAAACAAAACAACGTACTAAAAGAGAGCTCGTACTATGGTCGCGGGATAGCACGAAACGACTGAAAGACACGTCTACCGGGAATTTTATATTATAAAAGTAAGAACTGTCGGCTTGCTTTATTTTAATTTAATAGGATCATGATAAAATATTAATTCAGATTAGAGAACAACATATTTTAATTTTAAAGCCGGATTAGACTAATCATATTTTATTCATAAACAATTCTATAATATTAATTAAACCATTTAACATTTGTAATTTTAGAAAACATAAATCATATAAGAGCAACTAATAGAATCATGATATATGTTTCGTGTTTAAACTAATCATATTATAAATTAAAAATTATTTACGCTAGTGATTAATCATATTAACATTTATGTATAAAATATCGAAATATAAAACCTACATGGATTTTAATTAAATTGGTTGTAGGCTTATTAACCAATTTAATATTTAACTTTATATGAAAAAAAAATATGAGACTTAAAAGCGTTAACACTACTACGTAGATTGCGGCGACACAAAACTAACGCAACTGGAAAGAACTAAAAACGGAGATTAAACTACGGAGATTAGGGCAAACTTGTATTTAATTCACCTTCTACCTTGAGATTTCTGTGCAGAACGTGCCTCCATCTTCAGGAACGAAACAATGAACGGAACACGCCGCTGCCTGCTTGCACGGAGGGGAGGGGATTCCGGCCGATTGGACCAGGCTGACCGGCGGCGCCACAGCGCGACACGCTTGGCCCGTGGGGAGCAAGGATCGGCGGCCGGCGGTGTTCTGCCGGCTTGCTCGAGTAGCACCTGCTGGCGCCTACGAGCAGGAGGCACAGGCCTGCGCGCCGGAGGGCACACTACTACAGAAAGGGTTTTGTAGCAATGGCTTTTTTTTTAGGGCGGCTCTGTTCACAGCCGCGCCTAGAGTTGGAGTCACGGACCCCGCTGATAGAGCCGCCCCTACAAATCCAACTATAGGGGCGGTTATTGTTATAAACCGCCCCTACAAATGTATTTATTTGTAGAGGCGGTTCTAATAAGAAACACCCCTATAGTTGGATTTGCAGGGGCGGCTCTATCAGCAGCCGCCCCTGGAATTCCTCACACTAAAATAGCAGCGCCCCCCTTCTTCCTCCTCGGGCTGCTGTAACCCGAGGAGGGAAAGGAAGGGGGGCCTTGGGCACCTCCCAAAACTGCTCTTTCAACGGGGAAGGTTTTTCTCTCAAATCCTTTGATAAAGAGGTTGTAGAAGGTAAGAAAAAGCTATTCAGGGTCTTTTTCAAAAGTTTTAGTGGTTGGTTAGTGTTTAATTAGAGTTTTGTTTTTCTCTCTCTTCCATGATGCTTAAGCATTTATGAAGAAAATTAGACCAAGATTTTGAGCATGCTATGGTCAATTAGTTAGTACAATATGATTATATCATATTCCAGTGGATCTTCTTTGAGTTTAGTGCGTGGATTATTAGTTAGTTTTATGGATGTTTGATCATTTAGATCTAGATCTAGATCTAGATCGATCTAGATCTAGAACTAGGGTTTACTTTTTTTAATTTTAGTTTTTAAAATTCTTGTTTGATGAAATGAGATTAAGTTCACTTGAAGGATATATATAGTTGGTAAATATTATTTATTATAATTATGGAGACTAAAAATTGTTAATTAATTTTATATATTAATTTGTTTATAATTAGTTAGTTATTATGCCTACGTACATTTAATTACTCTTTATTACCTCAAATAGTAGGTGCTAGTTAAATATTTCTTCAATTAATTATTATGTTGATTTGTGTGTATCATCAATATTAGTGTTTAATACTCTTTCCTTTGATTGATGTCCTAAAAGATGGAGTATAGGAACTCTTGGATGTATGGTTCATTAAGGTGGAAAGAAGCTTTCCGTGAGGAAGTGGATAAATTTCTTGAAGTCACCGAGAAGCATGCAATGACTTTGACACGGAATAAAGATTCAATTATTTGTCCATGTAGCGATTGCAAGAATCATCTCGCATGGAAAGATGTGAGTATTATCAGATCACACTTGACTTATGCGAGGATTTGTTAATGACTATGCAGTGTGGTTTCATCGTGGTGAAGAGACTGTTAAGGTTGATCCGATGAAGAAGTTGAAATAGACACTGAAACCCCTCTATAGAATATCTTAAGAATTATGTAGCACAGCTTGATACAGAAATAGATGATAATGACCATGATCTAGTGGTGAGAATACTGTCGGTGGTGATGGTAACGATCAAGGTGGTGGCGGCAATGATGACTGTGGAGACGTGACGATGAGGAAGATGGTGATTATTTAGAGGAAATGCTTCGAGCCTTGGTCCAGAGATTTTACTACTAAGAGCCCGAAGGTCTAGACACTTTAGAAAGAGTTAAAAAGCATCAAAGGAGACTGTGTACCGTACTGAAAAGGGTTGTCCGAACAACTGGACCAAGCTACGATTTGTGCTTGAGCTAACTACTTAAAGGCTAAGTATGGTTTGGGTCAGACTGCAGCTAATGATCTATTGCGTCTCTTGTCGTGGTTGCTTCCACAGCCTAACTCAGTTCCCACTAACACATATCAAGCAAAAAAGGTATAAGTCCATTGACAATGGGTGTTGAAAAAATCCATGCATGCCCCAACCACTGTATCTTTTCTGCGGTGATACATTCAAGTCACTAGACAAATGTCCTAGGTGTGGAGCGAGTCGTCGTACAAGAACAACAACCTTTACAACGGGGATGGAGCATCCACGGGGAATAAAAGGAAAATTTGTGGAAAAAAGTGGTACAAGGTTCAGAACTCCCAGAGGACACTCCACTAGGCAACGACGAGAAGCAAAGAAGAATTCCGCCTTCCCTTGTAATGTGGTAACCTTCCAGTTGTCGACCGCTTGAGGCGTATGTTCCTAAACCCTAACGAAGCTGCACTCATGACCTGGTGGGATGTTGACGCAAGATGGGTGATGATAAGATTGAACACCCGGCCGATGGTCCCCAATGGGAACAATTTGACGCAAAACACATTGAGTTTAGTTCTGACCCAAGAAATGTACGGTTTTTGCTTGAGCACTGATGGAATGAATCCCTTCAATGAGAGGACCAGTGAGCACAGCACATGGCCAGTGATCTTGACCATCTACAACATCCCAGTTGGTGTGTTAGAAGAGAAATATCTTCTTCTCCTATTTCTCATTTCAGGTCCGAAACAACCAGGTATTGATATAGATGTGTTCCTCGAGCCTTTGATGAAAGAAATGGAGAGGCTATGCGGCATGGGGAACCGATGTATGATGCATTCAGACAGGAGGACTTCATATGTAGAGCCATTATCTTTGTTACTACCAATGATTACCCTGCGTTGTTTGTTTTATCTGGACAGATCAAGGAAAGACAGGATGCTAGTATGCTTGGATGATACTACATGGGGTGTACCTGGACGCATCCAAGAAAACAGTTTACCTAAGATACCGACGCTTCTTAAAGACAACTCACAA
Organism: Coix lacryma-jobi var. lacryma-jobi; assembly: GCA_009763385.1. Lineage (NCBI taxonomy): Eukaryota > Viridiplantae > Streptophyta > Magnoliopsida > Poales > Poaceae > Coix > Coix lacryma-jobi. The sequence goes on from CM019829.1 coordinate 33,627,687, forward strand.
ATATCGTAGCAAGATTTTCTTTAGATTGTATGACAATGCCCCGGAGACAGACCCCCCTCCAGAGAGACGTCACAACGGGCAACACGTGTTCGCAATGGTGAAAACATACATGTTGTCTTTGGGAAGAAGAATGCTGATGGCACAAACAAAGATAGAAGTACACCTCCTGTCCCTGGTGTACCTTTTAAGAAATAGTCAATCTCTTCTTTAAGTATTTGCCTTATTGGCCGGATTTAGAGGTCCCCATGCCATTGATGCTATGCTTGTGCAGAAGAATGTTTTGAGAGTCTCATTTCTCCTTGATGGACACAGGCAAAACAAAGGATGGTCTGAAGTCACGAAAAGACATGGGGCAGCTAAATTTAAAGCCCTAGCTTCATCCTATAACTCAGGGCAATGGAAAATTTGTTTGCCTCCTCCGGCTAGCTTTAACCTCACCCCAGAAGAGAGGAGAGCAATGTGCACTTTCCTAAGGACGGTTAAAGTTCCAACTGGGTTTTCAGCGAACGTGAAGAGGCTAGTGTCTATGAAGGCAGTAATGGTGCCACCAAGAACACTAGCATTAGTTCCTAGTCCTCCGATGGTTCCTAGCAGCCAAGGTTCCACTACAGCTACAACCCCCATCGATTGCATACGAGAACCAACTAGTTGCACCTTAGTGGTTCCAAAGATGCCACACTCATCGCGGCTCGCAGCGAGCCTGTGCCTGTGAGAAGCCACACTCTTCACCGGCTCACAGCGAGCATGTGCCCGAGAAAGCACAATCTTCCACCGCCTCTTCGTCAGCACATGCCTGACATGGCACATATTCACCAGCTCGCAACGAGCACATGCCTGACATGCCACACTCTTCACCGGTTCGCACTGAGCATGTGCCTGAGATGCCTCAAAGCAAGCATGTGAAAGAGGTCTCACAACAACAACAACAACAAACAACAACAAGAGCTTGCAAAAGAACGCCATCCCACAAGAAGGTGCCCGCAAGGAGCCAGAGATTCGAAAATTGCATCCAATGTACATAAGGCCAGCTTATTTGCCGATTTTAGACGTCACGACATCGGCCAAGTGGTTTGCCCATGACCAGTTCAAGCCTGAGAACTAAGTATCTGAGTTGCCAGCATCTTGCAAGGCAACTAGCAAACGACAACCAGTCCAGGCCATGGCACCAAGCAAAGCCAAGTATGAAAATGTTGATTGCATCAAATGGTCAAAGGATTGTCCAAGAACATATGAAAGAGGCAAGCCTTTCCTACCCAACAGGGTAATCCAACAGCTACCTCTCTTGGAATGAGAAGGTTCCATGATTGGTACTTGCGTGCTCTCCAGCTGACATAACTATCATTGAAGCAAGGTACCCTAGCAAGACATTTGGAGGACCATCGGGAAAAATTGCCTTTACATTTGATGACATCCAGACAATGTTTCACCTAGGCAAAATGGAAACCAATCTCATTAGAACATGGTGGCCTGCAAGTCCTTGCCATCTTGATTTCATATTAGTGTAATCTTTGGAGTCTATTAACTAATACACATTGTGATTTGCAGAATGCAAGTGCAGATTGCCAAAAAAATGCCAAGTGTGCGATCAGGGTACGTAGACCCTCAACTAATAGCACAAACATTGTGGACTTACCCAAAGAACTGGAAATTAGATGACCAAAAGCTAGCCTGGAAAGACGCCTGAGGAGAAAGAGAAAATTCGGCAAAAAAAATAAGGGACGAGTCCTACAAGGTTGCGGGCTTATATTGCAAGAGCTTTCTTTAGAATGCAAGATAGAAATCCTATATATCTACCCTACAACTTTGAGTAAGCACCATTATATCCTATAATTTAAATAATACACATTTTGGTAGATGCTAAAAAGGTTATCTATTTGTATGATAAAATTTCCGCAGCAACCACTGGTTTGTATGACTGTCGATCTCTCCATAAGTATGGCGTGGGTCATGGATCCATTGGATAAGGACGAGAGAACGTACAAAGACTTCATAAGCATTGTCAAGAGTGCGTTTCGCTACTACGTTAATGAACTCAAAGGCGTGCATCATCCAGAAGGAAGTGCAACCTGTACGTCAAAACAAAGTGGCCGGTAAGTGAAAATCCATATTTCCATTTTGGTGTTGACAAAAGCATTTTTACTTAGCAATTTCATATGTCAACAGTGCCACAAGCAGGCGTGTGGGAGTGTACATACATGTGGATATTACATATGTCACACCATGAGTAACACTAGTTCATACAGGAGACACCCCTCTAAGGTAAGTTAGATCTACTTTACTCACAATATACAACTTGATTAGTACAAAATGCACGCATATGTTATGCAGTTCTAAACTTAACATTGTTTTCTTATAGTGGCCTGAAGAAAAAGGAATTACAACAACAACAACACTTCATTCTGATAACCTCATCGAGCTCGTCGGGAACCTTTGAGTTTCATAATGACCAAATTATACATGTTAAGGGTTTGTACCATGAACCGGAGTCTGAATTAGGACGTGAACCTCGGTGCCAGGCTCTTCGTGAGTGGGAAAGACTAAACTTAGGTCGTTAAAAAGAATGTAATGTTGTTGAACGAACTCTCTGTGCACTATACTCTGTGATGGACTATATATTTATGTAATTTCATAATATATTATGTCATTTTTGTGAAAGCATATGCAATGTGAATGTGTTATTTGTGATGAATTATGTATAAGTCGTTTCTGGACCTGTCAATATATATTGTTTGATTTATTATTTGGTCAGATTTGAAACTGAAAATTTAAACTTTTCTTTTTGGTTGCAAATCTGACTATAGGGGCGGCTGGTAACTCCAGCCGCCCCTACAAATACCATTTCTAAAGGCGGCTATGGTTACAAGCCGCCCCTAGAAGGGTATTTGTAGGGGCGGCTGCAAAGCCCAACCGCCCCTGAATAAAACTTTGTAGGGGCGGCTATTGTTACTAGCCGCCCCTACAAATGACATTTCTAGGGCCGGCTTGGGAACCGCCCCTACAAATACCTGATTTGTAGAGACGGTATGGTAGAGGCGGCTGGCCGAGCCGCCTCTACAGAGGCTCACCAGCCGCCCCTAAAGAGCTTTACTGTAGCAGTGGCAGCGCCTGAGGCCGAGTGGCGGCGCGAAGCTCCAGGCGATGATCCATTTGTGGCTCGGCATGGTAGGGACTGGAGATCGCAGGGGCTGAGGAACCTGCCCATCGGAGAGAACCTCCCGTCTCGATCTTGATGGCAGTTAGGCGACGATGGATAGATGGATACAGGCCCTATGGCACGTTTGGTGAGATGGTGTGCAGGAAACAAAAACACGAGCAGGCTTTATATTAGTCCAACGCCTCTTCCTGGTGTGCACGCAGCGATTCACCAAAGGCAACGCATCCGGATGGATTAACCCACTCCAGTTCGACAGATTAACAGCACTTGTTCTGGAGGCCTGACCAGCAAAGGGACAAAGCGAGCAGCAGGGCTAATTAGCTGACTCCAGAGACGTCAAAAACAAGAAGCCTATGGAGCGAAGTACATGTCAATAATCGATGAGGCCAGGCCACAACTGAACCTCGAGTTGGGGGATTTTTGGATCCTAATAAAAGATTTGGAGCTCGTAAAAAGATATTTTGGAACATCTAAGAATTAGATTATGCTCATATAAAAGTAGAAAGAAATTACTGAAAAAGATGAAATAATTTCCAGAAAGATTTCAGAGATAGGTTGATAGATGATGATCTTAAGAAGTGATTTCGGACACATGAAAAAGGATCTTGGAAAAGTCCAACACAAGGATAGAGTTGTGAACGAAAAATTTAATTTAATTTTTTTTTAAAAAAAGACAGAAACAGACTGAGACCGAATATAGATAGATGACCTACTAACGTGTTTTGAAACTCTACCGACTCACAACACAAGATCAAAAACAACCAACCATCACATCAAGCATAACCCGTTAAATTAGTTTACCAAAGTTTTAAAAATTCTCATTTTACTGCAACTAAAGTGGCGCTAGCTCCAGCTAAACTTGACCAATTTTATAGAATAATAAAATTATTTATTTTATTTAGTGTTTTCTACTCACAACCCAAAATCGGACGTTTGGGGTGTGACATATACACATGAGACCAGATGCTATCCTATACCCGTCTCGTCAAGCCTCTTTTGTGCCCTTTCAGGTAACCACCATCAAGCGACGAGAGGTCCTCGAACTAACTAAAATCACAGCCATGTAGCCCTCACGGTTGTACTGTATGTCCCAGCTTTTGCCGACAGAAAATCATTTAGGGGTCAGATGTTCATATTACCATGAAAACAAGTTATCAGTATGTGTTGCACATATTATTAGTCATCTGGTTTGTTCATATAGATTGGACTTAAGCACTAGCAGATCTACCCATATGCATATATCCCATGGTAGCAAGGTATAAAGTTGAATCAACTAGGTAAACCTATGGTTTGCATATTAGACACATGCATATGAATAGTGAATTTTAAATGAATAGGCAACAAGGATGGTCCCACGTTATACTTGCCATATGAATAGTGAATTTTAAATGAATAGGCAACAAGGATGGTCCCACGTTATACTTGTCTGTTACACTTTGACCAATTCTCATATGTTCAGCTCTGGGTCAACAGCTTCTGATCTTCAGCGCACACAAACGGTCGGCGTCTACTCGTAGCAAGCACCACACATAGGCGAACATACAAACAAACAACATGGACGACTAAGAACAACACAACCCGAGACAAAAACAACGTACTGAAAGAGAGCTCGTACTACGGTCGTGAGATCACAACCAAACGATTGAGAGACAAGTCAACTGAGCATTTTATATTATAAAAGGAAGAATTACCGACTTGTTTTATTTTAATTAAATAAGATCATGACAAAATATTAATTCAGATTAGTTAGAAACATATTTTAATTATAAAGTCCGTTAGACTAATCATATTTTATTCATAAATATTGTCATATAATTTAGTCGAGTTAAACTTTATAGTAAAAGAAAATAAAAAACATGTGAGAGTATCTAAACGTATTTTATATGACAACGGTTAGCCTAATCAAATTATAAATTAAAAACATATTTATGTTAGTGATTAATCATATTAAAATTTGTGTATAAATATCGAAATATAAACCTACATTTGATTTTAATTATAAATTAGTTGTAGGCATTGTTAATCAATTTAATATTCGACTTTAGATGGAAAAACATGTGAGGTGAAAAGTGTTAACACGAGGCAAGTACTCCACCAAACCCTTCCAGATAAACACCTTAATCCACAAAACATGAACAAAAGAAGGGGATTAATATTGGGCTTCTCACCTAGGAAACAAACAGCGAGGGCGACGCCAAAACTCCTGGCGACTACTCCTTCCTCCCGTTCTCTTCACCTTCCGTAGTCTCCAACTCAAAACGATCCTCGCCGCTACGAAGGTCTTGCCGTTCAGATCGATTCTTGCGGGAGATGGGACAGGCACCACGTATGACGGCGCGGCAGCAAAACCCTAGGCCCTCTCTTCCTGTTCCCCTTCCCCTTCCTTCACACGACCTAACAGAGGAGCGATAGGGGAAAAGAAATAAAACACACGCACGGGAGAGGGCGACTCTAATAGGGAAAAAAGGCCCGAGGTACTGTAGCTGCGCTACAGTATTTTCGTTTTTATTTTTTCTTGTTTTTTTTCTTTTTTTCTGGACGTCACAGTCTACACTCCTATAAAGAATTCGTCCTCAAATTCTGTCGCGTGAGAAACAATATGGTCGTAAACTATAAATAACTGCATTGATCGAACTCACCGGTGTCAAAAAGTTCAGGATACTCCTTCCGCATCTGCTCTTCAAGCTCCCAAGTCGCTTCGCGTTCAGGTTGATTCATCAATAGGACTCTCACGTATTTTATAATCCTTCTCCTCAGCACACGTTCCGACGTTTCTAAGATACGGACTGGGCGACACTTTACGGTCATGTCCTGCTGCACACGAGTCGACTCTAAGTCGATCTTATGCTCGGGTCTTCAAATACGCAAATACTGCCTCAACATAGAAACATGGAAGACATTATGAACTCCCTTCTTAGACTCAGGCAACTGCAAGCGGTAAGTACCAAGCTACCAATCATACTATTATGAATCCAATATCCCTAAGCTTTCCGTAGTAAAACCGCACAACGCCCTTAGTAGGCGATACTCGGAGACGCACCTGATCACCCACTGCAAACTCAAGGTCTCGCCTTCTAACATCTGCATAGCTCTTCTGGCGGCTCTGAGCAGCCAACATATTTGGAGTCTCCATCTGAAACGATGGACTTCTATGCAAGCTCACAATCTCCCTAATATACAAGGGAACCAAGTCTGCAGCAGAACTAGTGGTCTTCATTGGAATGAAGTGTGCTGATTTAGTGAGTCGATCAACCACAACCCATATAGCATCCCAACCCCGAGTGAACGAGGTAAACCAACCACAAAATCCATAGTGATATATTCCCTCTTCCATTCTGGAATCTCTAGGGGCTTCAGTAATCGTGCAGGCCTCTTATGCTCAGCCTTCACCTGCTGGAACACACCACAAGCTGCTACATACATGGCAATATCAGCCTTCATCCTCTTCCACCAAACGCTCGGCTTGAGATCTCTATACATCTTGGTCTCACCAGGGTGAACTGTGTATGGAGTACGATGAGCTTCTCTTAAGATATCCATTTTCACATCTGACTTCTGCGGTACACAAAGATGTCCCCTAAAACGAACCACGTCATTCTCATCAATACTAAACTTACGAGGCTTGCCATCACCAACCCTCTTGCGAACCTCCTGAATTAAACGATCATGCCGTTGTGCCTCGTGCACCCTCTCAAGAAGGGATGACTGAATAAGCAACTGGGTCTCTTCTCTAGCAGTGCCCGCGTAGCATAGGGAGACACCCATACGATCCAAATCTGCAATCAAGGGCATTGCTACCTTAGGAACCCCAGTTCTACTAGGAGCATCTGCCACAACATTCGCCTTCCCTAGATGGTACTGAATGGTGAGATCATAATCCTTTATCAGCTCAAGCCATCTTCGCTGTCTCAAATTCAACTCCCTTTGGGTGAAAATATATTTAAGACTATTATGTGATCATATATAATACACATGTACTCACATATCCATCACAGACTACATACACTATCCAAAAAAGACTTCAGGGCAAACACCACAGCAACCAATTCTAGGTCATGGGTAGGATAATTTGCTCATGCTTCTTCAACTGCCTAGAGCCATAAGCAATCACTTTACCATCTTGCATCAATACACAGCGAAGACCAACACGAGATGCATCTGTATACACCGTGAAGCGCTTGCCACTATCGGGTAAGACATGATAGGAGCATTCACCAACTTATCCTTCAAGGTCTGGAAACTGATCTCACAGTCATTGTTCCATACAAAAGAAACACCCTTCTCAGTGAGTCTTGTCATTGGCTTTGCAATACTAGAGAAATCCTGCATGAAACGCCGATAATAGCCAGCAAGACCTAGAAAACTGCGAATCTCCGTAACTGTAGTAGGTCTCTGCCAATTAACAACACTAGCAATATTCTTAGGATCAACTAAAATACCATGCTGATTAATAACATGACCGAGGAAAGCCCTTTCAGAGAGCCAAAAAGCACACTTCTTCAATTTCGCATAAATTGATTCTTCCGAAGAGCATCCAGGACAAGACTAAGGTGTTGTTCATGTTCTTCCTCAGACTTAGAGTAAATCAAGATGTCATCAAGGAAAACAACGACGAAACTATCCAAGTACTCATGCAACATACTGTTCATAGCTTCCATAAACACAGCAGGGGCATTTGTTATTCCAAAAGACATAACGATGTATTCATAATGCCCATATCTTATGCTAAAAGTCGTCTTCTCTATATCTTAATCTTCTCATATTTCAACTGATGATAGACAGATTTATAATCAATCTTATGAAGAATACCTTAGCCAATCTCAATTGCTGCTCAAAGAGCACATCAATACGAGGTAAAAGATATTTATTCTTGATGGTCACCCGATTAAGGTCCTGATAATCCACACATAACCTCTTGGTACCATCCTTCTTCTCCACAAATAGTACAGGAAAAGCCCAAGGCGACTTGCTAGGTCTGATAAATCCTTTAGCAAGAAGATCATTCAACTGCCGCTTCAACTCAACCTGCTCTTTTGGGCCATCCGATATGGAGTCTTATGAATAGGCTGTGTACCTGGAACCAATTTGATCTCAAAAACTGCATCACGCTCTAGCGGAATACTTAGAAGCTCAGTAGGAAACACATCAGGGAAACGACGCACCACTCGTATGTCCTCCACCTGCAAGGCAACCTCACTGCCCTCCACCATAGAGAGAGAGAATTCCAGATTTCCTAGTCCAACGGTCTGGGAACAATAGACATAGAAGACCAAGAGAGTACTTCATAGCACTACCTACAAAGATCACCTCTCTACCTGAAGGTGCTGCAAAGATACAGTCTTCTAGAAACAAGAGATAACAGCTCGATATTGAGAGAGCCAGTCCATGCCCAGAATGACATCAAAAGACTCAAGGGGAATTACCACGAGATTAGCAACAAACCCTTCATCGGCAAGAATGATAGAGCAACCCGGACAAATTAAATGACTAGATATAACATCCTTAGCAGAACTAACCACAATGGACTGACCAATCTTCTGCACAGAAAGGCCAGCACGAGCCACAAAACCCTCCGAGACAAATGAGAAGGTAGCGCCAGAGTCAAAAAGAGCATATGCATCAAATGAATCAACTAAGATAGTACTTGTAACAACATCTGGATTGTTGCCATCAGTAGTGGGCAACGCATAAACTCCAGGAAAACCCACAGAGGAAGAAACACCTGGCGAAAAGCCAGTAGGAGTTGAAGTCCAGGGTAGTGGATACACTGGAGGAGCAGTAAGCTGGGGTAGTCGGAATGTCCCTGCCTGAGGTGTCGAAGGAGCAGCCAGTGTAGAACTAGGAGCTGCCAACTACTGAGGGTAGGCCGGGGCAGCCAAGTACTGTTGAGTAGGCGGCACAGGAACATGTTGCTGCGTAGATGTCATCATGTTAGTAGTACCACTGGAAGCCAAAGAAGACATTGGTTCCCAATGAAGCTTTGCATTTGGATTCCTCCTACATACCACATCCTTGTGGTCCTGGCCACAAATAGAACATCTCCCACTCCACTCGCACTCTGCACATCGGTGCGCATCACCACAACAGAAACACACTAGCCCCATACCTGGTTTAGGAACAGCCCGATATTAAGGCGTACTTCCTCCAGAGGCACCGGAGTGAGAGGACTTGCCACGATATGGATGGTGACGCTGAAACTTTCCCTTTTTGTGAGCTGGACCACCAGACTGGCCCTTCTTGTCATCCTGAGAGCGAGATTGATTAGCACTAGAAGATTTCTGAATTTCATTAGTGTATTGCTGCTGCATCTCCACACCTAAAGCCTGCTCCACAGTGGTGCAGAAATCCACTAATGGAAAAGCCCCCAAGTGTGCCTAATCGAAGGCTTCAAACCCTGACGAAAATGGCTTGCCTTCTCCACCTCATTACGGGCCACATCTGGAACAAAGCGAACAATCTTGTTGAAACCCACTTCATACTATGCCACTGTTCTTATCCTGCCTATAGGTATGTAGGTCTATCTTCATCTTCTCTAGAAAAATGGTTGGGGTAAACCTCCTCTCGAACTGTCTCACCAAGACATGCCAAGTCAAAGAACCAGGTGAAGACGAATGAGATGTTGCACGCCTCTCCACCATATCTGAGCCTCACCCTTCAGCAATTGTGTCCCATACCGAATACGATCCCATAAGCCACTGTTGACACTCCTTAATGGAATCACTCTAAGAATGAACCATATAAAATAATAATCCAGTGAAGGCACTAAAGAGTGTACGGGACACTACTAACTTCACTTAACGTCAAGTTGTCATCCCCAACATGAAGCTAGCAATGTAATTATATCAGGGCACTGGATTTAAAGATAAATATTTACCCGCAAGCACACAGATAAATATACTCGTTGTAGAAGCATTTCACCCAAGCTAGTCTCAGTTATCGTTATTTATATTTAGCCTAGAGACTAATCAATTCAAAGTATGATGGTATTATACTAATGAGGACTTAACAACATTCATGATGGTACACACTTATAATAAAGACTGATAACACACTTATTACTCCAAACAGGGATCAGATCATAGAGTAAATGATAATGATAAATGATAAATGATAACAGAGATCAGATCAATCAAGGATAATCCTAGAATAGTTACTACCTAGCAAGTGATGGTTAGAACAGGCATTAATAAGAAACATTCCTTAGTTATTCTAATTATATGTCATAGCATACATTGATCAGTGCAAACATATTTGACAATCATTGGCTAGGTCACATCATATTTATAATCAAGAGGCAACTCCATAGTAAAGGTGTCAAACAGAGTAACCCCTAAACCATGAGTTAACTGAGCCATACTGAACACTACATTCGGGAGGTGGAATACAAAGGACTCAACAGGAATATCACACCCGCGATCTACCACTCTATCCAGAACATAGAACGCATTCGCAGATAAATAGTGTATAGGCACCACGCCTACACAGCATTTATCACCCACCCGTTGTACTTTAAGATGAGCGCTATACGAACATGAATATAAACATAAAGATAACTATCTATGCCAAATATATAATCAAAGCAGACTATAAGCAATATAATTAAGAATATAATAGTTGATGTCTTAGTCATATCAATTGTATTGCTATCTAGAGCATAAAGATAAACAATAAAGTGAATTAGATCATCGAGAAGAACTAAAGTACGAACTAGATCAGGAACTAGAACAAGATTATGAACTAGAAGATGAACTAGACGATGAACATGAACTAGACGATGAACTAGAACATAAACAATGATGAACAATGTTGAACTAGAAGAGCAATTATGAAATAGATCCATAATGTTAATACAAGAGAGAAGATCTTGAGTTTACCAAGCCTTCTCGCGACTAGATCAGGAATCCAAGCGAAGTTTGCCTCCTCTAATCCTATTCTATCTAACTATTCTAGGTGGATGTAGTTCTAGGGCTTTCGATTGATCTCCCTCTCTGATGAATGCCTGATGCTCTAATTGATGATGTCTGATCCTGATATCTGATGCCCTGGAGAGGGGGGTCTGGGGCTGTTTATATAGCCCTGGGCGATGAACCGTGGCCGTTGGATCAAACCAACTTAAGGTACAGCTAAGATGCATCCTAGAGGTCGGTGGGAGAACCTTCCAGAAGATAGACTCCGTAGGCCCCAAGGGGGGACCGGTCGATCCCTAGGTGGGACCGGTCGGTCCCACCTGTCATCCTCTCGCGGTGGTCGACCTCCTGGTGTCTTCTTGCGTCCTCTGGAGTCTTCTAGAAACTTCCTGACATGGCGGTGGAGTTATCTCCCGTCGGTTTCCTTCTATGGGAAACTATCGGTGTTGATTTCTGGTTTTAGTCCATGCAGAATCATAGTTCACCAAAACTCGTGGAATATTGTCAATTAAAACTCTAAACCTTTGTTGGTGATCGAATTCTTGCCCTTTTCATATTTATTTATCCTTTAATTATGATAGATAACCAGTGTCAACAGCCACCTCAAAGACATCCATCTTATCCTCCACATAAGTTAGCCAATCGGCTGCCTCAACTGCAGAGCCACAACCATCAAAGGAATCCAACTTCATACCAATCCACTGCACTAGAGAAACACCACTAACCGGAAGTGCAGTCTGAGGGACACCAGCAGGAACAACATCCGTAGCTGGAACGGTGCTAGTAGCAGCAACAGCGGTAGCAGCGCCAGCAGCAGCAGCTTGCCTCAAAGTATCTAACTCTTGCTGCATCGCCTGCATTGCGGCTGCCATCGTTGCTAAATCAGAAGGTGGATTATTATCCGTAGAACGATTAGTTACTGGTCGACCTCGTCGTCCTTTTGGCGGCATAGCTGCAGCCACCAAGGTAAACAACAAAAACCTCAATAAAAGAAGCAAAACCAAGCCAACGCAAATTTCAATGTAAACAAAATATATCTAACAGATCAACATGACAATCAAGAATAAATAAAACAATAATTACCCATCCTAAAAGTGCAAGTGTGTCAAATTAATCCTATTTTTCCGAGAATCTAAAACCTGCTTTGGTACCAACTGTAACACCCCGGATTCTACAAACACCCCGGGATGCCACTAAACATTACCGACCTTGGCCACACACAGCCCAATAAAAATTTGGCTGCACCTCCTTTGTATTTAAAAGAAACATCGACATAATATATAAATATAAATTGAAGAACTAAAGTGGCATTAACGAATGTCCTAACACATAACACAAATATGAGATATTCCAATGAGAAAGTTAACAACCACCCTTTAAACATTCATTCTCGAGCCAAAAGAACATAACCAAATTATTATTAATTAAACACGATGTCTCTAAAAGGAGTGTGTGACGTGCAGCTAATTCCCTTCCCTTCCAAGCAAGCATCATGTACCTGGATTGAGTAAAGCATGAGTGAGATGAAACATCTCAGCAAGCAAACTTGTTTTGACTAGCTATTTACCACAAGTTGAATTAAATATCAATTTAACATGGAGTTTCTCTTATCCAAGAAATAGGATATAATATCCATATACAGAGGGTGACTTCCAATCTTGAACATAGTCAAAAGATAAAGCTTCATAATAACATAGACATATCACTTCGGTATACTTTGTCAATGCATATGAATGCAATGCAAAATGTCTCCTATCTGCACACCCAACAAGATGTGGAGCTGCATCCCATGATGTTGTACCGGTACGGTCGTGACCATAGGTCAACGACATAACTTCCAATGCGAATGAGTGATGCAATGCACTTGACATGCTGCAATAAGATTAACAAACACCACCAATGATATTTTAACTTCATCCTCCAGGTTATCGCTAGCCACATATAGCAATATGAAAAAATAGCATTTCATGAATAAATAAAAAAATAAGACCACAATTGAATAAGGTTGAATAAACCAAGTTCATAAGTTCTGGTTATTAGTGGTATGACATTCTTCTAGACGTTAAACTGTAGATGATGAAAATAACAAGCCAAAACGGTAGCAAACCACCGCTACATTCACTTGCCTCTTTACCGAAGAAAATCTAGAGCTCTAGCGACGTTCCGAAGTGTTACCACCTATCACAAGCAATATTCAGTACAAAACATATTCACACAAGAAATGCACAACAACAACTACGCACTAGAGCGCCCCAAACCTGTTATTCCAAACATCTACCCTTTGAGGTACCAACATGACAGCAATGCTAACTCTACTCTTTTTTGTAGGCGTTAAACCACACATCCAAAAAATCCCAGAATTTAAGAAACTTTGTAAAACTCCATTATCTACAACTTTCATATTATAAAGTTTTGCATTCAAGGTCTCTAAAATTATGTAATTAACCATTGAACTTAACTGAATATTTTTGGCATCCTAAATAGACATGAAATTTCAAAAATCCATAACTGGAGATATACTGATTCAAAAAAAAAACCTTATCAATCTGGAAAGCTTAACAAAAGATCTACTACTCTTATTCATATCAAAAGGTCTAATTGTTTAATTAAGACTACCAAAAACTGCTTAGATCTAAAACTGTCCAGATTTTCATCACTGAAAAACATTCAATTTGTAACAGCAATATCTCCCAAACTATAAGTGCTATGATAGTGTTCTTAGCGTCTAGACAAAAAATTGAAGTCCTCTACAACTTCTTCCACAGACACAAAATTTATTAAGGCCTCTAAAAAAACCCAAACTGATGATGAACAGAAACTGCTCCATCTGACCGAATTTCATAACATGGACGAAATTGATTTTGGGCTTACTCCACCAAACCCTTCCAGATAAACACCTTAATCCACAAAACATGAACAAAAGAAGTGGATTAATATTGGGTTCTCACCTAGGAAAGAAACAGCGAGGGCGATGCCAAAACTCCCGGCGACTACTCCTTCCTCCCGTTCTCTTCACCTTCCCATAGTCTCCAACTCAAAACGATCCTCGCCGCTATGAAGGTCTTGCCGTTCCGATCGGTTCTTGCGGGAGATGGACAGGCACCACATATGACGGCGCGACGGCAAAACCGTAGGCCCTCTCTTCCTCTCCCCTTCCTTCACACGACCTAATAGAGGAGCGACAGGGGAAAAGAAATAAAACGCACGCAGGGGAGAGTCCGACTCTAATAGGGGAAAAAAGGTCGCGTTACTGTAGATGTGCTACAGTAATTTTTGTTTTTTCCTTTGTTTTTTTTCTGGACGTCACACTTAAGATTAACTCTAGACCGTTCCCCGGCAACGGTGCCAGAAATGCTTGTTGACACTTACTACCGTCGTCACCAAAGTCGCCCTTGGCAACGACACTAGTAATGCTAGGGTATGTTTTCAGAACATAAGAGATAAATCTGCAAGCACATAGATTAGATACCCGCACTTCACCAGATGTGTAGACCCAGTTTTATATCGAACCCAAAGGAACGGATGTTTGTCTTAAGTATATTTCTTAAACCCTGAGCACTAACAAAGATAGGAACACTAAAGATAAAGGGGATAACTAAGGTTACTCGCTCTAATCTCATGAAGCTATGCGATTATTATTCTACTGTGGATTACGTTGGGAGACCACATCTAGAGTACGGCGATTCCCATGTAATATACTCCTGCTAGCCCTATAGATAAGAGGTGGACTATGGAAGATTCAACAAGCCTATAAGAGTCACACCCACGAGCTACCACCGATCCGGAATATACGGTACACTATGCAAGTAATCGAGTCTAAGCACCACCTTTACACGACGACGACTCCTCTAATTCTAGCGTGACTAGATTAGAGTACTCTAATTAGAGTTAATAAGCTAATTAGAGTTGCAAGCCAGAAGAATAATAAGAACAAGAATGCTTACTAATAATTAGAAGATGATGACCGAAGAATATCCTAATCCAAGCTCTTGACGAACTTGAATCCGCAGGTACAAGTTGAAGAAATAGATCCGACAGGCCGGAGCTCCTAATCCTCCTCTAATACCTCTCTGTCTCTTCTAATTCTAATCTTTGGATAACTCTCGACAAGTAGATGAACTAGAACTAGAACTAGAAGAAGAACTAGAACTAGAACTAGATCTAAATCAACTAGAGGGATCTCTACTTCTACTTGAAGACCTAAAGTTGGATATGTAGATGAACAATGAAGATGAAGATGGAGATGCCTCCCCAAGGGGGGTCTGGGTCTGGTTTTATAGCCCCTAAGGATGAACCTTAGCCCTCGGATCAAACTGACCTTGAACAAGGGTTGAGATGCGTCGAGGAGGTCGATTAGGGCACGCTCCACGAAGATGGGCCGAGGACTTTCCTGGCCTAGGCCGGCCGACCCCACCTGTCAACCACTTGGGCTCTCCTTCTACGTGGTGTCTTCTCGAACCTCCCTTGTTGCCCTAATGCGACTTGCCATCTGTTTGCGCGATTCATCGTGTTTGGAATAGGATTCTACCTCTTCCCATCTGCTGGAAAACTCCCTAGAAGACAGTAATTCACCAAAGCTGTTGAATCTGTCAGTTTAGCCCCTGAATTATGTTTCTTGGTGATCACTCCAGGTTGTTCTAGAAGCTTCCAAGTCGTATCCAACAAGGACTCTCTCGCCAGGACTCCAAATGTAGCAAACCATATATCCGTTTCGATTGTCTCGACGAGCTCTTCGCAATGGTGTGCTCTGTTTCATCACTTGAGATACTTTTATATGGTGAAATATTGATAACCCTGCAAAACAAGTGAGAACAACACAACTCGTGGAACTTGTTAGAATCAAACCCTACAACTATGCTTTATGGTTCATTTCATATCATTTTATGCATTAGCTGATGGTATAATATTGACTGTAAGGACCGTCAACACCTGTGTGTTCAGTACTAGTTCATATTTCTTTTTATCCTGCCTAAATGTATTGTTTCTAATAACAAAGTGCCTTCTTGATATTGAAAGATTTTTTGTGCACTACTATAGAACAGGCCTTTCGACGATCTATCAATTGAGCTTTAGTCTCGGCAAAAAATTACGTCCGAGACTAAAGGTGAACCTTTAGTCCCGGTTGGTATTACTAACCCGAATAAAGGTCCCCAACCTTGGTTCACCTTTTAGCCCCGGTTGGTGTTTACCAACTGGGACTAAAGGTCCTTTTAGTCTCGATTGATGTTACCAACTGGGACTAAAGGTCCTTCACGATGAATTCAAAAGGAAAACGTCCAGAATTATTTTTTCCTTGCCAGCGTGCGCGAGGTTGTGTAGGTTGTGTAGCTCAGTTGGTAAGCGTGCGTGAGGCAAGAGGTGCTGAGTTCGAATCTCACAGACGCATATTTATTTTTTCTCGTGGAGCCTTTAGCCTCGGTTGGAAGGACCCTGGACTAAAGGGTGGGATCTTTAGTCCCGAAGTGCTAGCACCGGGGCTAAAGCCCATTCGTTTGTAGTGGTGGCTTGCGTGGTTGAGGCACAGCTTACAACTTGCTTCATGGATTCCCTTGCTGGATGAGGATGAGATGTCATGGACTACACCTAGTTGTGTTAGCTTGCTCTAGTTTAGTTCTTAGTGTCGATGGTTTTAGAGTAACCTATATATCATGGAGTTTAGTTTCTGAAGTCTGATTCTATTGTAAGTGATTTCTCAGAAATATATTTGTATGAGTTTGTTTGGTTTGCAGTGTGCTTCTTGAGTGAAGTGATGGAGCTCTAATGGGGGATAAAAGTTTTTTTTTATTTTCTGAACACTTAGGTTGAGGTCAAATCATGTACGAGTACGAGTAAAGTTCACAAGCGTGCTGATTTTCTAAATTGCAACTGTATTTTTGAAATCTTTGATTTTTTTTTTCTGAATTTTCTAATATTTTTAGTTGTCGGAATTCTAATCGCCACGTCTCCCAAATGGGCACTGGGAAATAATCTGCCCCCCCCCATGAGGATGGGGTGTCATGTGCAGAGAGAAAATTCCCTATGTGGAGGAAATCCATGAGTATTTATTCCCCCATCATCCTAATAAAGGAGCCCTGAGTGTTCTTCAATCCACGCCGCCATGTCTCTGTGATGTGATTATTGCAATCCATGTCCTAACCAGCGGCACATGTGACCATGACCATCTCTGTCCTTCCAGCGCGCCAGGCAAGGATCTTCGTCTGCGACATGAGGACATGCTCCCAGGTAATTAATATCGTAATCATTTATAAAACAAAAATTTGTTGACCTACATAATAAAGACAAGAAATTTGACCTTATCAATTGTAAGTGGTTTGGATGATCCAATACCACGGTTGCATATAGCTCATCAAAACCAATTTATTTACTACTAACTAGTAAATATGTACACGAATTGTAATGAGAGATAATAAGCTAACAAATATTCGTGCGAAAGGTGAGCATGAATGCTACATATATATTTATGTTTGAGAAATTTTACTACGGTTGAAAAAATGAGGACTGCTGGCGAGGAGCTATTGAGACATTGAGTGGCTTGAAAAATAGAGGTACCCAAGGTAAAGTACCGAGAGGTAGTAGGTGCATACTAATTTGTGTGACCCGCACCAATAAGTAGGTTCATTATCAACATTTTTTGATTTTAATTATTCAACTAAGGGTAAGGTAGTAAATTCAACAAATGATGTCTTGCGACGTTTCCCTTCTACACTTGCTCGATCAAATTGAAGCCACAATCGTCAATCCCAGTTGTGATCTCGCAATCTGCCATCTGCGAGTAAAAGGGAAACACCACAATATGACAGATGCACACACGCTTTGGATGAGCCAATGCACACACAACACAAACTAATGGACGCCTTGGCAAAAAGGAACAGAAAACTCCATGACAGTCTCTTTGGGATGACCCTTAGACCGACCAGGCTCGGACAGACCGACATACACTCAGCAGGGATGCTCAAAAGAAAAACCCTGGAAACCCTTGACGAAGCTTGGATGGACATGGACAATGGACACATCAGCTTTGAACATCGCCTCCTTACACACATCGATGCTACCCTCATCGTCTCCAATAGGCCTGTTTCTCTACGACCATCTCATCACATATGTACGTGTTAGGAATAAATAAACTTGTCGTTGTGTATTTGTGTGTTCCTAGTGTAGCTGGAGCACGGCGCTGTCCTTCTGACCATCTCATCACATGTTTAGTGGAGGACGCACACCTCAGCCAGATTTAGCGACCATTGTGGCAAACGCTAGCACTAGACCTTATAGTGATCGATGGAACTCGAGACTTATGTGATTGGCTTGAGGCGAGCATGGATGGACTTTGCAGAGGGTCGGTGGCAGGTGTGGTGGCTGATGTTTACTATATTTTTTTTTAATTCATTTTGATAACGGGGCTAGCATCCCATCTGTATTAATCCCTGATTTAACACAACTTCATCCTAGGGGCGGGGGTTGCCCGCCCACCTTTGGTCCGAAACTGTTTTAGCTTGTCTAGTAGTGACACATTTGAAACCATCGATTTTGTTTCGAAACACAATTTATCACAATTAAAACAACCCTTTATCTATGGTATAGTAACAAACAATTTCCATACTAACTACAATTCTTGGGCTCTCTATTGTGGGGATTGCTTTGCCACAATCTGTAGCACCCGGTTTTAAAAGAACAAAAGACACGCCATATGTGTGCCCAGGAAGTCCACACATACAACCACAGAAGGAAAAGATATCAAAATCAATGTTCTAGATATTGAAAACAACACTTACATCAAAGTTAAGCGGAACAGATACTAATCTTCTCTTCAGACTTCATTCTTCACAGGGACAGTTGACTGGGGTAACATACGCCTAGCACTTCTGTCAGTATTCTGGAAACTCATCTGTGTCTTCACCATGCTTCCGCTGCGCAACTCTGATGGAGACTGAGGGTGTGGGGGAAATAGCAAGGGTGAGCACATGTCGTACTCAGCAAATACAACATGGGGTTTGAAGCTCAAAAGGCTTGACACTGGTTTACTGCGGTTAGCACTTTTAGTTGAGTCAATATTTTAGCATTAGATAGTCATCAGTTATGCTTACATCCCATTCAAACCACATGAATAATATTATGAGCAACCACATCAAAGATTAACAAATTAACAATAGAATATGAACATAAAGTATATTTCGTTTAAGTTATAGCCTGCAAGTTTTCCGAGACGCTCGTGACCGTGAGCACGGCTGATATATCAGTTTATTACTCTGCAGAGTTTGTACAACTTTACCCGTGAGCCGTGATCCCCATGAGCCAGGGGTTGCAAATCCCATAACACCCTCTTCCGAGAAAGTGCGGCAGGGTACACTATGAAGTCTTTCGAGGTTCCCCTAACAAGATAGTGGCCACTAGTTTCCAATCGGCAAGCAGATATAGGAACACCCCTTTCCGATGGCACATTCCTTCCCGGCTATACACATGAGACCAGGCGGCCGTCCTATACCCGAGTCAGCGAGCCCCTTTTGTGCCCTTTCGGGTAACCACCATCAAGCGAGGAGAGGTCCTCGAACCAACTAAAACCAGAGCCATGTAGCTCTCACGGTACTTGTACTGTAGTCCCAGCTTTTGCCCACAAAAGATCATTTAGGGATCACATGTTCACATTACCATGGAAACAAGTTATCAGTATGTGTTGCACATATTATTAGTCATCTCGTTTATTCATATAAATTGGAGATAAGCACTAGCAGATCTACCCATATGCATATATCCCACGGTAACAAGGTATAGAGTTGAATCATCTATAACCTATGCTTGCAAATTTGACACATGCACATGAATAGTGAATTATAATTGAGTAGGTAACAAGGATGGTCCTATGTTATACTTGCCTGTTAAACTTGACCAATTCTCACATCTTCAGCTCTGGGTCATCAACTTCTGATCTTTAGCGCGCACAACCGATCGACGTCTACTCGTAGCAAGCATCGCACATAGGCAATATACAAGCAAACAACAGAGAACTAAGAACAACATAACACGAAACAAAACAACGTACTAAAAGAGAGCTCGCACTACGGTCGCGGGATCGCACGGAACGACTGAAAGACACGTCTACCGGGAATTTTTATATATAAAAAGAAAAACTACCGGCTTGCTTTATTTTAATTAAATAAGATCATGATAAAATATTAATTCAGATTAGAGAACAACACATTTTAATTTTAAAGCCGATTAGACTAATCATATTTTATTCATAAACAATTCTATAATATTAATTAAACCATTTAGGCATTTGTAATTTTAGAAAACATAGATCATATAAGAGCAACTAATCGAATCATGGTATATGTTTCGTGTTTAAACTAATCAAATTATAAATTAAAAACATATTTACACTAGTGATTAATCATATTAACATTTATGTATAAATAAATATACGAAATATAAAACCTATGTTGATTTTAATTATAAATCGGTTGTAGGTTTATTAATCAATTTAATATTTAACTTTATATGGAAAAACATGTGACATTAAAAACATTAAACACTGCTGCGTAGATCGCGTCGACACGAGACTAACGTAACTGGAACCACGCGAAACGGAGTTAAAACGAATAAACGGCGGATGATTAAACATAGGTGGCAGAACCATAAATAACCTGTCTTGTACCTCTGGTCGGTCTTCACGGACGTGGCCCTGGCAGCCTCCTGCTGCTGGCCTCGCATGGGAAGGGAGCGCCACGGCCCTGGCTTGGCCGGCCAGCGGCGGCGCGGGGCTGGGGCCCGCAGGAAGGACGCCGACGGGTGCACAGGTACCGGCAGCGAGTCTCGGGTGGCCAGAAACGGAAGAAACTGTGCGCAGCCATGGAGTTCATCGCCGCAAAAGAGAAAGATGTTAGGGAATAATCAAACGGTGATGGATTCGTGAAAAGAAGACACCACGGTGTAGAAACGAAGAGGGCTACCTCGTGGTGGTGACGGTTTTCGCCGGAACGCGACGGTTTGGCCGAAAAGCTCGCCGAAAGTTCGCCGGAGTAAGAGAGGTGAAACTTCGGCTTCAGATCTAGAATGGTAGAAGTGGCGGCTCGCGAAACGGGCCGTACTTTTGGACTCCTCGCGATGAATGAACACCGCATATATATAGTGTTAGGGTTTGGATAAGATGGAAAAACGAGATATTTATTATTTTCGGAATTAATTAATTTCAGGATTAAAAATTCCAGAAAAGTCCAGAATTGTTGTTTAAGCCACGAAAAATAATCCGATGGCTCCGAAAATTCTAGGAAAATCTCAGAGACACTTTGAAATATAATAAACCCAAATAAATATTTGGAGCTCATGAAATGATATTTTGGAGCATCTAAAAATTATTATGCTCGAAGAAATATCGGAAACTGTTCCGGAAAAGGCCACAAAAATAACCGAGAAGTTTGTAGCGATATGATGATGGATGATGGACTTAAAGAAGTGAATTGGGACAAAACCAACAAAAAGATAGAGTTGGGAACGATAAATTTATTTTGGAACAAGACAGAAACGTAGCGGATAAAGATAGACGACCTACTAACGTGTTTTAAAACTTTACCGACTCACAACACAAGGTCAAACAACAACCAAACCATCACATCAAACATAACCCATCAAATTAGTTAGGAAAATTTTGAAATTCTTGTTTTACTACGACTAAAGTGGCGCTAGCTCGGACTAAACTTGTCAAATTTTATTCAAATATTAAAATTATTTATTTTATTTAATGTTTTCTACTCACAACCCAAAATCAAAAATTTTGGGTGTGACAAACTACCCCACTTAACATGAATCTCGTCCCGAGATTCGGAGAGACTCGGGAGAAAGATAAAACTGATCTTCAAGTTGTCACGATGTCTTGATATGAGATTGATGAACGATAAGACATGGATCGAGGATGGCCAAATAAAGGCTAGAAAGATAAAGATTGATCTCAAGTTCTTTTTGCCTCGATACTTGAGACTCAAGGCATGTTGTTGGTGATAGTAGCCGCTACCCCCCACTTAACAAAAGCTTTGCTCATCTTCAAAACATGATCTTCGGGTCTTCTTCGGAACACAAGATGGAGACGTCACACCAGTAACACACCAAGCAAGACAAACACGCAGCACAACAACGATACTATACATGCTTTCGTTCAACTGGTGGGCATCCTAATGGGTAGATTAGATGATGAGAGGCCATCGAGATTTTAAACTAGATGATTTCAAAATTTTAATAAAGCAAATAAAATACAAATTCAAGGATACCAGAAACCAATAGCTCAAAGGTAGCTCTCAAGGAGAGGAGGTAATGGGGCAAGGATTGAGAAACAATTAATTCAAAGGACAAGGTGGTATAAAACATTTTATAGCAAAACAAACTTCAAAAGGCGTCCAGTGCTAACTAGGCATACGTCCTACAGTCAACATTGCTTTGATACCAATCTGTAGCACCCGGTTTTAAAGAACAAAACCAGACACGCCATATGTGTGCCCAGGAAGTCCACACATACAACCACAGAAGGAAAAGATATCAAAATCAATGTTCTAGATATTGAAAACAACACTTACATCAAAGTTAAGCGGAACAGATACTAATCTTCTCTTCAGACTTCATTCTTCACAGGGACAGTTGACTGGGGGTAACATACGCCTAGCACTTCTGTCAGTATTCTGGAAACTCATCTGTGTCTTCACCATGCTTCCGCTGCGCAACTCTGATGGAGACTGAGGGTGTGGGGGAAATAGCAAGGGTGAGCACATGTCGTACTCAGCAGATACAACATGGGGTTATGACTCAAAAGGCTTGACACTGGTTTACTGCGGTTAGCACTTTTAGTTGAGTCAATATTTTAGCATTAGATAGTCATCAAGTTATGCTTACATCCCATTCAAACCACATGATAATATTATGAGCAACCACATCAAAGATTAACAAATTAACAATAGTAATATGAACATAAAGTATATTTCGTTTAAGTTATTAGCCTGCAAGTTTTCCGAGCCGCTCGTGACCGTGAGCACGGCTGATATATCAGTTTATTACTCTGCAGAGTTTGTACAACTTTACCCGTGAGCCGTGATCCCCATGAGCCAGGGGTTGCAAATCCCATAACACCTCTTCCGAGGAAGTGCGGCAGGGTACACTATGAAGTCTTTCGAGGTTCCCCTAACAAGATAGTGGCCACTAGGTTTCCAATCGGCAAGCAGATATAGGAACACCCCTTTCCGATGGCACATTCCTTCCCGGCTATACACATGAGACTAGGCGGCCGTCCTATACCCGAGTCGGCGAGCCCCTTTTGTGCCCTTTCGGGTAACCACCATCAAGCGAGGAGAGGTCCTCGAACCAACTAAAACCAGAGCCATGTAGCCCTCACGGTTGTACTGTATGTCCCAGCTTTTGCCCACAGAAGATCATTTAGGGATCACATGTTCACATTACCATAGAAACAAGTTATCAGTATGTGTTGCACATATTATTAGTCATCTCGTTTATCATATAAATTGGAGATAAGCACTAGCAGATCTACCCATATGCATATATCCCACGGTAACAAGGTATAGAGTTGAATCATCTAGATAAACCTATGGCTTGCAAATTTGACACATGCACATGAATAGTGAATTATAATTGAGTAGGTAACAAGGATGGTCCCATGTTATACTTGCCTGTTAAACTTGACCAATTCTCACATCTTCAGCTCTGGGTCATCAACTTCTGATCTTTAGCGCGCACAACCGATCGACGTCTACTCGTAGCAAGCATCACACATAGGCAATATACAAGCAAACAACAGAGAACTAAGAACAACATAACACGAGACAAAACAACGTACTAAAAGAGAGCTCGCACTACGGTCGCGGGATCGCACGGAACGACTGAAAGACACGTCTACCGGGAATTTTATATTATAAAAAGAAAAACTACCGGCTTGCTTTATTTTAATTAAATAAGATCATGATAAATATTAATTCAGATTAGAGAACAACACATTTTAATTTTAAAGCCGGATTAGACTAATCATATTTTATTCATAAACAATTCTATAATATTAATTAAACCATTTAAGCATTTGTAATTTTAGAAACATAGTTCATATAAGAGCAACTAATCGAATCATGGTATATGTTTCGTGTTTAAACTAATCAAATTATAAATTAAAAATATTTACACTAGTGATTAATCATATTAACATTTATGTATAAAATATCGAAATATAAAACCTATGTTGATTTTAATTATAAATCGGTTGTAGGTTTATTATCAATTTAATATTTAACTTTATATGGAAAAACATGTGACATTAAAAGCATTAAACACTGCTGCGTAGATCACGTCGACACGAGACTAACGTAACTGGAACCACGAGAAACGGAGTTAAAACGAATAAACGGCGGATGATTAAACATAGGTGGCAGAACCATAAATAACCTGTCTTGTACCTCTGGTCGGTCTTCACGGACGTGGCCCTGGCAGCCTCCTGCTGCTGGCCTCGCATGGGGAAGGGAGCGCCACGGCCCTGGCTTGGCCGGCCAGCGGCGGCGCGGGGCTGGGGCCCGCGGGAAGGACGCCGACGGGTGCACAGGTACCGGCAGCGAGTCTCGGGTGGCCGGAAACGGAAGAAACTGTGCGCAGCCATAGAGTTCATCGCCGGCAAAAGAGAAGAGATGTTAGGGAATAATCAACCGTGATGGATTCGTGAAAAGGAAGACACCACGGTGTAGAGACGAAGAGGGCTACCCTCGTGGTGGTGACGGTGTTTCGCCGGAACGCGACGGTTTGGGCCGGAAAAGCTCGCCGGAAGTTCGCCGGAGTAAGAGAGGTGAAACTTCGGCTTCAGATCTAGAATGGTAGAAGTGGTGGCTCGCGAAACGGGCCGTACTTTGGACTCCTCGCGATGAGATGAAGAACACCGGCATATATATAGTGTTAGAGTTTGGATAAGATGGAAAAACGAGATATTTTATTATTTCGGAATTAATTAATTTCGGGATTAAAATAATTCCAGAAAAGTCCAGAATTGTTGTTTAAGCCACGAAAATAATCCGATGGCTCCGAAAATTCTAGGAAAATTCTCAGAGAAACTTTGAAATATAATGAACCCAAATAAAGTATTTGGAGCTCATGAAATGATATTTTGGAGCATCTAAAAATTAGATTGCTTGCAGAAATATCGAAACTGTTCCGGAAAAGGCCACAAAAATAACCGAGAAGTTTGTAGCGATATGATGATGGATAATGGACTTAAAGAAGTGATTTGGGACAAAACCAACAAAAAGATAGAGTTGGGAACGATAAATTTATTTTGGAACAAGACAGAAACGTAGCGGATAAAGATAGACGACCTACTAACGTGTTTTGAAAACTTTACCGACTCACAACACAAGGTCAAACAGCAACCAACCATCACATCAAACATAACCCATCAAATTAGTTTAGAAAATTTTGAAATTCTGTTTTTACTACGACTAAAGTGGCGCTAGCTCGGACTAAACTTGTCAAATTTTATTCAAATATTAAAATATTTTATTTTATTTAATGTTTTCTACTCACAACCCAAAATCAAAATTTTGGGGTGTGACACAATATAGCAGTGAGCCTTCTAAGATCCCATAGAGGAATCAGAATGGTTTAACCTTTTCCTTGTGACCACTTTCATTTGACATAGCATATCATTTTTTAGGCATATATATCCCACCTTGTTTCTTTTACAATTTTTCTTATTTTTTTCCTACAAAGGATTGGCTTTAGCTCAAAACAAATATAATCATACCCCTCCGCATGGGCGCTCTTCACAAAATGTGCATAAAATGGTTGATATGTGCATCTAACATAACTTATTCTTCGTTGTCCAGGATAATCATCACAGAAAAAGATGTATTACAACAAAGACTTAGCATTTCCTTTTGCCTAACACCTTAAGGCCTTGTTTTGTTCTACAACAAACCAAGGAGTTTTAGAGAGGATTGTGTGGGATTTTGAGTTGTACGGGATTAATTAAATTCCCTACAACCCATGGTTTAGGCCGGGTAGAAACGAACAAGGCCTAAGTCTTTTTTTCCTTAATGGCCTCCAGGGAGGATCGAGAGAATCCCCACCACGATTTTCAATTTATCTGGATTCTTGCAAGCCAAAACATTATGCGGGATCTTGGCTCTAGTTTGTGGCTCAAACACACTTACAGGCAAAGAAAATAGACTTATAGACTACACTATTTGTGTGTTGCATGGATTGGATGAATGAAGGTTTATTAACCACCAACAGGAGTTGCCACCGCAGTAGCCTAGCTAGCATCATTTTGCAGGCATCAGTAGCAGAAGAGTTAGAAGCGATGTCGTATTCCGTAGTGGTGGAGCACATAGAAACAAACAGTAGCAACGCCTAGGCTTCAGGAGGATGTATGGCTCCCGTGGATCCTTGCACCACTGCACAGAAACTGACCTTAGGATAGCTTCAAGCCAAAACTTTATGCAAGGAAGCTGGGGCGTGCAACCAGACTTGGCAGCAGCCGGCAGCTGATGACCAAAGAGACCAAAATGCGAGGGTTGTAGCTGGGTTTCGACACCAACAAGGAACTAAAACTCCTGATACCTCTCAGCCTACGAGAGCAGCAAGCCACAGCATGAGTAGTTATCTCCATTATTTTCAAAAACTTCTCAAACTTCTTATTTATAGACCCAGCGAGCTGCTCTGAACTTATAGACCAAATCGTGGTACCCGATACAACACACAGATTTGCAATTAGCTGTGTACATACCCATCAACCATGTTAGAGTACGTATTAAAGTTTCACAAATAAATTCAGTACGTACATATACCGCTAATGAAATTTGATTATCTTTACGTACTTTCCCTTCATTTCATATGACAAAACCAATTTAGATAATCTACTGTCTGTGATCAATTTGCTAAACTAGTCCATCAATTCGTGCTCTCGGACTGGCTAGAATATTAAAAGATATGATGTACTATTGTATATATTTGTTCATAAAAATACTTATATTACATATTGTATGTTTTTTCTTTGTAGATTTTCCTACAAAATAGACATAATAGATAATTTGTAATTTATATCTGATGATCATAACTAAATAATTACATATTTTTTGCAAGGGACAGATACTTATATTTTTTCTTGCACATTCATATTTTTACTTTGCATGGCACCTGGTATATTTTGATGTCATTTTAGTTTGAAACCTTGCCATTAACTATGGTGACACTTGTGGAATCTGAAGTTGATTTGTTAACTTTATTTTTGTTGACTGCTACATATTTTTTTCATCCTCTTATGCTTATTGTATCTTTTATTACTCTCGTTTGGACTGTTTTAAAATAAGGGTTTTAGGCCGTACATAGCACATTCCTAAATAGTACAATAGGATATGCAATCATTTGAAACTTCACCATGCCTTATAATGATTAAATTACTCTAGATATTGCTAAACCCAAAAAAGATATAGCCATTAGTAGTCTCCCACAACTTTTAAGAAATTGAATTTCCTATCAAGGAATTATATGTGCAATCGTCGTATACTATCAATATAGACGTGACAAAGACTAAGCTAAAATATATAAATATAGATAAAGTAACACCTATATAAATTATGCCATGGTTACTAAAATGGTTTTAACAATTTTGATAGCATCATTATGTATGATTTGTTGAGGAATATTCTGTTGACCAAACAAAACATATATATTATCGCTCATGCATGCTGACACAATGTGTATGCTTACATTAATTAAATCTTAGGCCATGTTTATTTCCAAACCAAAACTTTATATCCTGTCACATCAAATCTTTAGACACATGTATAAAGCACTAAATATAGACTAAAAATAACAAATTATACAGTTTGCATGTAATTTACGAGACAAATCGTTTAACCCTAATTAGTTTATGATTGACATTAAGGTGCTACAGTAACACATGTGCTAATGATAAATTAACTAGGTTTAAAAATTCATCTCATGATTTACCGACCAATTCTGTATTTGTTTTTTGTTAGTATCTGAATACCTCATGCAACACCCTGCGCAACATCTGATGTGACATTCAAAATTTTACAGCTTGGAACTAAACATGCCCTTAGTATATTAATATTGATAAAAATGGGTAATGTAAAACATATACATGCTCTATTTTATTTAAAGGTTTTTTATAGAGAATGTGTTCATTGTGTTCTAGAGGTAGAGTTGAGATGATATTCAATTTTCTTAGTAAAGATGAAAATTGGATTGCATAAGTTATTTATTGTAATATAGGAGTACGTTCGTTGTTAGATCATATTTCTTAATGGCATATTTGGATAGTTTAAATATATAGAGTCATGAGTTATTTTATGTTTTATGTACATAAAAGCATAGGTGTATAATAACTTAGAAAATAGTTTAGCTTCAATAGCTACTATTATGAACGGTGATTAGGCTATACCAAACTGGTTCATCAAATGTTTTAGATTTTGTTAGAAATTTCTAGGATCTATCTTTTATATTTCTATTATTTATCTTTTTTTAGCACCTCATTCATTTAGTTCAAACCTAATTATAAGACATAAACTCTTATTTCATCCCTTGTGTGACTTGAGGAACAATATTTAGCTTTCTCCTTTTAACCAAGTTGGTGGCTGGGCTCGACCGCGCGCTGGAGTCCGTGGTCAAGTATTTTGAGAGGTGGCCCCTTGTCAGCTTTGGCTAGGTGGCGAGGGGGAGGGGGTGCGTCGTGCACATCTCGAGGCTCACTCGAGTTTTAGGATGACGAAAACCTCATGTCTAACCAGTCTAAGCTCCCGAGTTTTCAAGTTTTACATATTTAAGCATAGGCTGTTCCATAGGAGTAATTCTATAATAGACCAGTCAATTAATTGAGTCTTGCATGTTCTTAATAAGCGGAATAGCGTTAAGTTTTTTTTACTTTTGCACCGGAGAGGGGATGAGGCATGCATCACAAAAGAATGGTCGATAGGCAGAAGCATGCTTCCGAGAGGATGGCAGCGACATCACTATGTTTCTATCACAAGATGTCCTATTTTCCAGCTGCAAGGTGTTCAGGCTTGAGCCATGGTACACAAATAGAAGTCTACATGTATTTCACCAGGTTTCATTTTGATATCTGGAATATTTCTTTTTCAAACGAAATCGTGAAAACTTTCATGATTTTTCTAGCCAGGCATCTCTTATGTCCTTCATTTTCTGAAGAAACAAATCAGTGACTTCTGGAACGAGTGATTCAATTTGTGATGACCTAAAGCCACTACTGCAGAAGGCCTTTGGACGATCTATCAACTGAGGTTTAGTCTCGACAAAAAATTACGTCCCGGACTAAAGTCTTTTAGTTCCGGTTGGTAAAACCAACAAAGACTAAAGGTGAACGTTTAGTCCCGGTTGGTATTACCAACCGGGACTAAAAGTCCTCCAACCTTTAGTCCCAGTTGGTAATATCAACCGGGATTAAAGGGTGACCTTTTAGTCCCAGTTGGTGTTACCAACCGGGACTAAAGGTCCTTCAGGAGTGGATTCAAAAGGATAACGTCTATATCATGCGGGTTGTGTAGCTGAGTTGGTAGGTGAATTGTGCGCGAGGCGAGAGGTGCTGAGTTCAAATCTCATAGCGCACTTTTTTTTTTCTTGTAGGAGCCTTTAGTCCCGGACCACCGGGGCTAAAGCCCGTTCCCAACTATACTACATGGAAAACCAATGCTATAACCTAATACCAGACTATACAAGGCTGGTAGAGGTTCTTGGATCGGATTGGAACCATGCAATACCACTTAGCATCCATCATTTATTCATATCACAAGCAATACATACCGCCAACGATAAACAATATTACATCATCCGAAATATTCTAAATCTGTATAGATCTTGCTTTTTACTACTACTGTGCTAGTTCTAGATCCCAATCATAGACTATCCTATCTAAGAAGAACATGTGCCACCACTTTGGTAAATAAACATTGAGGAAAAATAAATGATATGGCAATCTGAAGCTAATGTCAGTCGCATAGAGCAGGGCATGAATGTAATTTGGGGACAGCTTAACCTGCATCCACTATTTTAATTGTGTTTGGCCAAAACATGCCTAAGACCTTCAAGGAAGACTTGCAAAAATAATAGTAAGATGTCTGGTACAGGCAAGGTTCTGGGATTCGGCACGAAATGACCGAATTTTGGTGAAATTCATCCATTTCGGTGAGGTCCAAATAACACTATTCTAATAAAAAAATTCAGTCAGATTCAATTTTTTTTGATAAGTCTATAGTTCAAACATACATACACGTTCTTATTTCAATATATAAATGCCAACCTTCCAGGTTATAGTTCAAAAATTTATATTCATGCGTGGCCAAAATTTGATCAAATATTAACTAAATCTGAACATTTGACTGGTCAAACAACTGAATCTCGGTTCAAAAATTCCGAGATTCGCCCATTTCAGTTAGGGCCAAATTTTTTGGTGATTTGAATCCCAAAACCTTGGGTAAAAACATGCAAATAGCTAAAGATAATATTTACATATTACCATGGTAGCTGTTGAAATAAATAGAAATATGTTACGATGATCATTTATGATGTTTGAAGCAGAATTTAAAGTGCAAGTTATATGAGATTATGTATCTATCACCCGAGGTCCATAAGCAAGACACGCATAAAAAGTATCAGATCTGAAAAGTATCAGATCTGAAAAACAAAACAACTCAATTACAAATTCTATAGACTACCATTACTGGGAATAAAGGATACATACACTGCCCATGTGTTGATTGCAAGAATGAATTGGATATGATTTCATCTGATACATAGGGGTTTCATGGAAAACTATAAGTTTGGAACAAGCATGGCGAGTAGAGTGAGAACTTACCTGAGGAAACTGTGCATGCACCTTGAGGGAGGTACCCTAAACCCTAAAACATATAAGGTTTGGAACAAGCATGGCGAGTAGAGTGAGAACTTACCTGAGGAAACTGTGCATGCACCCCTTGAGGGAGGTAGTGAATGAAACCTTGAAGGAAACCATCCAGGAAACCGAGTGTCATACCCCTGATCAGAAACAGTGACTGAAACCGTGCAGGAAACCATCAATTAAACAAGCCATGACACATTGATGGATACTGAAGTGGTGGATGCTCTAGACAAGGATAACTGATGGGGAGCTAGAGCTCCCAGATGAAAGAAATTTGAAGAAGTTGGAGCAAATGAGAAAGGATGCAAGAACACCACCATACACTGGTTTTACTATGACCAACTTGGAACTGACCTTTTGTTACCTGAGATCAATCAAGGGCTCCATTGTAGCGGCTTGATGAACACATGTGCTATCCAAGATGTGTGCAAAAATTTGAGTCAAAGCCATGTTTATTTTTGTTGCAAATGGGTGGAACTTTAGTTATCGCCTTGGGAACTAGTTTGTATCTGCATGAGTTGTGTTTGGAATGAGTTTGTAATAAGTTTGGTCTGATGCTTCTCTTTTGTGAGAAGCTGAAGCCAGAACCTTTGGTTCCTTTATCTAAAAATAACCAAGGAATGGTCTGTCCGACAAAGGATTTCGATGAGTTGCTACCCATTGGGAATATGATTCCATGGCCAAATGAGTTGTCGGAGAACACATATTAGGCAAAGTAAATAACAAAAATTCGCACGCACACTGATGATTGCATATTGTACTGCTGCAAATATGCAACATCATGTTACAAGTCTGACTCTGCTAAGGCGATGATAGGCAAAACTCATTTTCTCGTAGTGTTTAAGACTGCATCAATTGGATTGTAATTTTCCTTTTCTCTTCATTGTCTTTGTTGTACCGGTTCTTCCTTCTTCCTTTCTTTATAAAATTCAGGTATAATATAGCCTATAAGCTATCTTCTTCTCTGTCCATTTAAGGATATCATTGATAACAATCATGCATCATACATATGAATAAATAAATACTTGAAAATCTTAAAATTTGCTGGTGAAGGTGGACGATCTAATAAATACTTTACAGACCTTTTTGTTCCAATGATGTTAGTAACATATGATAATAACTAGACTGTTCAGTTACCTTCATGGAGTACCATAATAACCGACACTTGGGTGCTATAAAATGGACTACGATTGTGACAAGAGGTTCAATTTTTTGAGATATAAGGTAAATATGAGTAACTTATGAAATTATAGTAGCTAGAGATACAAAAGGGAGAGGGAATTAGTGTTGAATCGATCATGAAGAATATTGTTCCTTTAATAGGGTTGGGAGCTATCAAGGATCAATAGGGCAGGGCCAAGCCAAGAGACACCTCTGAGGAGAGAAATTGGGATTTTGTGATTCCTCTAGCAACCTCATTAACAGAAAACCTTATTACAGTGACATCGGGATAATCTAGCAATGGAAGCTGACAGGGGTGACTACACCAGTGAAGACCTCCACCTTGGTAAAAATTCTCCTCTTGCACAACAAACCATTATCCGGCATCTGCACCCTTATGATTGTGCAGCTGGTCCGAACTCTGGGCAGGATAAATTTGCCTGTAGTGTGGCACCAAAATTAGTGCTTAAGTGCGATTTTGATAACATATAGCAAGAAAAACTCAACATTAGATTAGTTTATATAAACATACACGATTCAGTCACTACACGAAACCTAGGCTTTGCCGAGTGCCAAATTTCGGGCACTGGGCAAAGAGCCTCTTTGCCGAGTGTCGGCCACGTGGCACTCGGCAAAGCGCAAACATAAGGAGGCAAAGGATGCTTTGCCGAGTGCCAGCCCACGTGGCACTCGGCAAAGAATGTGGCCCCGAACTGTGCCACGTGGTCTGGTCTTTGCCGAGTGCCGCCAGGCTGGCACTCGGCAAAGATCTCTTTGCCTAGTGTTTTTTTTTGACACTCTGCAAAGCCAGTTTTAAAATTACATTTTGAAGCAGTAATTAATCCAAATGAAAAAGTTTTTAACTACAAAGTTGGTTAACTTATCAAGATGAACAATTTTTGTTTTGGTGATGTCTTCATTTGACAAACTTAAAATATTCGTTCACAAATCTTATATATCTCTCCGGTAGTTTATAAAACTACAAGAGTGATATATAATGTTTGTGAATAATATTAGAACCACAATGTCGGATGCACAAATGGTCAAACAACCAAAATAAACTTTGTAGATCTTGACAAGTTCTGAAAGTTTGTAGTTGATAACTTTTCAATTTGAAGTCATCTAGTTATGCAAAACTGCGTTCGAATTTGAAAAATTTAAAATTTGAATTTTTTAAATACCTCGGATGGAGAAATGACCACAATGAAAGTTGTAGATCTCGAAAAGCTATGAAACTTTGGTGTTGACAACTTTTTGATTTGAAATCATCTTATCAACGAAAACTACATTTCAAATTATCAAATTTGAAATTCAAATTTTTATAAACAACCTCAGATGGTAAAACTACCAAAATAAAAGTGGTAAATCTCAAAAAGTTAGAAAACTTTGTAGTTGACAACTTTTTTTTGAATTCATTTAGGGCCTCAAATAATCAAGTTACACTCGGGTTAATATAATATATGGGTAACCGAAACGGAGATGGAATGTATATGTGTGTAGTGCAGTGGTAGAGGAGGCTCCGCGCGAACGAGAGGTCGTGAGTTCGAATCCTACTGACTGTGTGAGAGAAAATTCCGTGAAAAATACCAGGACTTACGATATATAAACATACACGATTCAGTCACTACAGGAAACCTAGGCTTTGCCGAGTGCCTGGGGCTTTGCCGAGTGCCAAATTTTGGGCACTGGGCAAAGAGCCTCTTTGCCGAGTGTCGGCCATGTGGCACTCGGCAAAGCGCAAACACAAGGCAAAGGATGCTTTGCCGAGTGCCCGATGCCGACACTCGGCAAAGATCCCCTCTTTGCCGAGTGCCAGCCACGTGGCACTCGGCAAAGAATGTGGCCCCGAACTGTGCCACGTGGTCTGGTCTTTGCCGAGTGCCGCCAGGCTGGCACTCGACAAAGATCTCTTTGCCTAGTGTTTTTTTACACTCTGCAAAGCCAGTTTTTAAATTACATTTTGAAGCAGTAAATTAATCCAAATGAAAAAGTTTTTAACTACAAAGTTGGTTAACTTATCAAGATGAACAATTTTTGTTTTGGTGATGTCTTCATTTGACAAAATTAAAATAAATTCGTCCACAAATCTTATATATCTCTCTGGTAGTTTATAAAACTACAAGAGTGATATATAATGTTTGTGAATAATATTAGAACCACAATGTCGGATGCACAAATGGTCAAACAACCAAAATAAACTTTGTAGATCTTGACAAGTTCTGAAAGTTTGTAGTTGATAACTTTTCAATTTGAAGTCATCTAGTTATGCAAAACTGCGTTCGAATTTGAAAATTTTAAAATTCGAATTTTTTAAATACCTCGGATGGAGAAATGACCAAAATGAAAGTTGTAGATCTCGAAAAGCTATGAAACTTTGTTGTTGACAACGTTTTGATTTGAAATCATCTTGTCAACGAAAACTTCATTTCAAATTGTCAAATTTGAAATTCAAATTTTTATACACAACCTCAGATGGAAAAACTACCAAAATAAAAGTTGTAGATCTCAAAAAGTTAGAAAACTTTGTAGTTGACAACTTTTTTATTGGAATTCGTTTATGGCCTCAAATAAGCAAGTTACACTCGGTTTAGTATAATATATGGGTAACCGAAACGGACATGGAATGTATATGTGTAGTGCAGTGGTAGAAGAGGCTCCGCGCGAACGAGAGGTTGTGAGTTCGAATCCTACTGACTGCGTGAGAGAAAATTCCGTGAAAAATACTAGGACTTACGATTTCGAGGGAGATGGGTGGCGCTGCCCAGAGGGCCCCTCCCCTGATTTAATAAAAGTTTTTCTCTATTTTTTTGGATTTTTTTCGTTTTTTTCTTTGCCGAGTGCCAAATATGTCAGCAGCCTTCGCCGAGTGCCCGATATTTGGCACTCGGCAAAGAGCCCTTTGCCGATATTTTCTTTGCCTAGTGCTCTTTGCCGAGTGCGGCACTCGGCGAAGCCTTCGCCGAGTGCAAAAGGCTCTTTGCCGAGTGCTGCCAGCACTGGCAAAGTCTGATTCTGCTGTAGTGAGTGATGTCATTTCTATGGATACCCATTTCTGTTCAGCTATTTCACAGGGTTTCATATAATATAATTATCCAATCTAACTGAGTAATAACCAAACAAACAACGGTTGCACAAAAGCACATGAGCTCCAGCGGCTCTGCCTTACCCGATCTAGTGACCGTGATCGTGCTCCGCACCTTGTCCTCAGTAGTTCGGCTGGGCAACTCCTTGTATCTGCACATTCTTTTGCTTTATAAAAGCAGAGTTATTCCTTCGTTCCAGAAAAACACAATGCATGCATGATCGATCTGGTTCCTCATTGATGTGAATTGGAACAATGCTTAGTGTTCCGGCCATTTACAAACTGTTGGTTGTGTATCCATAACGCAAACAGATATAAACCAAAACTGACGACGATACCGGCCGGCGGGAGAGAAATTTGAACTAATCCAAACACTGTTATCAGTTCACGACCATGCAATCTGGTTGCATCTCTTCCATGTTTGGTTTGGCTAATCCGTAATGGACAACAGTGTAAACCATTGCGGGCTCAAGAAATGCAGATACTGCTCCCTGTCTAGCACTAACTGCGTGGTCATGAAAAAAAATCAACACTACTTATAACCAAGATTGTGCCAACCTAAAACTCTCCATAGCCGTTGCACAAGGGGCAAGGGGGACTACCGGAGCACAGGCCACGGGACACATGCATAGCTCCCGGGCATGACGAGGTGGTGTGATGAATCAATGATGTGTGTTGAGTCTCCCTTTTCTCCATGATGTATTATTAAATCTCTCTCTGATTCAATGAAATAATTGTGATGTGACAAATCGTCCTGTGACGTGATGAACCAACTTGAGATGTTTTATATCTCTCCCTCTCTATTGACGATGTGATAAATCAATCTATGATGAATTGATTGTATTGTGCTCAATCTTTCTCTCCGTGCATTGAGTTCATACCCAGTCTGCATGTATGGCCTGCACCAAGCCGGCGAGCAGTGGCTACAGGCCAGGGGCCAGAGGCAGCCGGTCATCCTCGCGGGCCTTAACCCTCAAGGGTGGAGGTAACATACACACGTTGTTCAGTCTAAGTAATATGTTAGGGCTGCATATCTGAGATCGTCATGATTTATGTTTTGGTTTAAACTAGAAATTGCCCAATTACTCAAAATCCTTTGACAAACAAACCAACCAGCGATATATGGTGCGTGCCATATGTCCATGCCCAGTTTTCTTGCCTCCACCATCCATATAAATACGTAGTGGCGACCGACAACATCGATCACCACACACATTCGTCCATCCCTCTTGATCGATCAAGAAAGTGATAAGCTTCTACCAACTAACTTGCTAGGTCACCAATGGCCTCCTCCTCATCGTCTTCTTACTCACGACGTAGACAACCAATGACTAAGTTGTACATTATAAAAGTATTGTTTCAATCCAAGCCTGTTTGTTAGGTCAGAAGAGTGGAAGTTTACATTGGGCTAATACTAAATTTTGAAAACACATCTAGTACAAGACTAGACAATGGGTACGGTGGGTGGGACCTAGTTAGGTGGGTGTTATTCTATTAATCTTTTGCTCCTTTATAGTATAGTAGTAATAATAATATTATTATTATGATATAGATAGATAGAGTAGATATAAATTACAACATACTCCCTTTGTATCGCAAATAGAAGTCATTTTAGACAAGGTTTGGGTCAAACATTAGGAATATAAATCAGGTATAACTTTTAAATTATTGAGTTTAGAGATGTAAAATCATATAAATAAATTTATCTTGAAAAGTACTGTCACACCCAATTTTAAGAGCAAAATTGAATGCAATAACTCATGTGTGCCCAGAGATCAATCACACACATAAGCCACAAATTAAGAAGTACCATCACATATGTTTATTACATAACGAAAATTATTCAAAGTCTTTACATAGCAGCGGATAAATAAAGTATCTCTCGCGGTAGCTCCATCACAGGGAAGATGACTGGTTGATAGCAAGACTAGAACTCTTCAGGGAAGTCGTCGTTACCATAGCAATCTGTTACCCATCCGGGGTTTTTATCCAAGTAGAAAGAAAATAAACAAGCATAAGTACATCTCGTACATAACAAGTGTAACATGGGGTTCACGAGGCTCAAATAAGCTGACACTGGTTAAACTGCGGTAGCTTTTAGTTGGTACAATTTTAGCATTAGATATCATCAATAATAACCATCCCAATTAAACATGTGATCAATGTGAACATGAAACCATTGAACGAGATAGTAATATCACATTAAAACATTATGAAAGCAACAACTATACCATAAGAATTCCAGGTCGCCCGTAACCATGAGCACGGCTGATATATCAGTTTTACACTCTACAGAGGTTGTACACTTTACTCGATGAGTCGTGATATCCAGATGCCCGGGTTAATTACTCCCATAACACTTCCGAGGTGAGCGGGCAGGACACACGCAAAGCCTTTCAAAGGTTCGTCTAACAAGTTAGGGCCGCTAGGTCTTAAGGCAAGGGGATGTAGAGCCCTCCTTCCAGGTGGCACAATAACACGCAGCCTATACTCACGTGGACAGAAGCCGCACTATACCCGTCTCGGCAAGATCCAACGCGCCTATACAGGTGTCCACTAACAAGCTAGAAAAGGTCCTTATACCGAGCTAAGGTCAGAGCCATATAACCCTCATGGTTGCACTGTTGTCCCGGGTGATCCCTTATAGTAATTCCTAAACCATGTTGCTATAAAAGCCAATTTTACCAAGTTGCATATATCATTAAATTCAGATTCACATGATCAAAGTTTAATTTGCGCACTAGCATAGTTCTACCCAATGCATACCGAGGATAACAAGGCACAAGATCAACACCTAGAGATAAATCTAAATAGGCATCAAGGTAGACACATGCATATGGTGATTATAGTGACTTATGGTTATTAGGGACATCAAGGAGGATCCCATGCATACTTGCCTGATTCAGTGAACTCTGGTTGCTCTTGGTTGTCGTAGAAGGGCTCCTGATCACCAGCGTATGTCTCACCGTCTATACTCGATTACCACATCGACACACAACCATCGGGACACACAATCATGCAAAGCAAACAAGATATAATTAGAACATTACACCAACAGCAAGAAAATATAAACAAGTTTGAAAATAGAAACTACGATCCAACACGATCACATAAACGCGAAGATCACGAAAAACGGAATTTATAACGCGAAATTATGAGCTAAACCAGTTTACAAAACCTTAGTTAGTAGATTAACCTAACTCAAATTTTAACTACTGAAACAGTATATAGATTTTCTACAGATAGATAATCTTTTCAAAACGAATCTAACGCCACTTGAACGACTAAATCGGACTAAAAACGTAGAAGTTATAAGCATTTGAAACTGTGGCAAAACTGTAAATAAGTCAAACTCGAATTTGAATTTAAATATATTTAAAACGAATCTGCAGAATTGAATGGACTGCGCTCAATAATGATGAAACGCAGGGGCTTATACAGAAAAAACACAGACTCATTGAACAGGGCCAAAGGACCGCGGGTTTAGACTTAAAAACCCGAGGGACTCTTTAGCAAGATTGACCCCGAAGGGGTATCGGCCGATGGAGGTCGTTGAATCTCGATGGACGGCTCAGATAAGAAACGAAGGGAAGGGGCGGCGCTTCCGCCGTAGAAGAAAGAGAGCGCGCGGCGCCATGGCCGAAGGCGGCTGCGCGGCTCGGGAATTGCTCGAAGAGCGTAGAGACCTCGGGATTAGATCCAATCGAAAGAGGACTCGAGGCGGACTCACCAGATGTGAAGATAGCGTCAGAGAGGTCTCGGTGTCGGCGGATTTCAAGATTTGGCGGCGGCGGCTTCTCTGCAAAAACGACGGCGAGCTCGAGTTAGGTAAAACCGAGAGAAATAAAAAGAAAAAAAAAGTTCGGCGCCTTCAAGAGATTGAGACAGAGCTCGGGGTGCCGTTCACGGGACGGGAACACACCAGAGCCTGAAGTTGACGGCGGCGGAAACTCGGAGACGGCGGAGCTTGTCTCGGGAGCAAAATAGGGCACAGAAACTCGGGCTTTTGGTGAGGAAGACGGCGGACGCTCGGGGGGTTTTGTGGGGGTCCAACCAGATGGAAATCGAAGAGGAGGCGTGGATTATGGAGGACCGGAGCTCTTTTCGTGCTCGGGTCGGACTCCGGGGGGGAACGAGCTGACAAGGTGGGGCGCTTTGTCAGCGAGAGCGGGCGCGGGAGCGGCGATGCGCACCGGCTGGCGAGCGCGCGGCGTCCATGGGCCGAGGCGCGGGGGCGGCCCAAGGAGAGTAGCGGGGGGGGGGGGAAGGCGGGCGGGGGTCGGCGCTGGCCAGGCGGGAGAAAGAGAGCGCGCTCGCATGGCGTCAGCCGGCCGGCGGCTGGGCCGCGCGGGCGAACTGAGAGAAGGGAGAGGAAGGCGGGCGATGGGAAAGCAAGGGAGAGGGAGTCCAGGCCGGCTGGGCTAGCTCGGCCAAAAGAGGAGAAAGGGAGAGGGAGAGAAGGAATTGATTTTCCATTTTCTGAAACTGATTTCAAAAGCAAATTTGAAATTCCTTTTGAATTCAACAAGTTTTGAGCAAAACCAATCATCACAAAAATAGAATATGCACCAGCATGTATGCATCATCATGGTCTTTGGCCTAGGATTTATTTTAGCTTTTGCAAATAATTTATTAACTAGGTTTTATGATGCAACACATAAAATGCATAATTAAATCATATTGCCTATTTCAAAACGATGCAAATTTTCGGGATGTTACAAATCTACCCCCCTTAAAGAATCTCGTCCTCGAGATTCCAGCGATGCTTACTCGAACACTGTGGGTATGACTTTCTCAAATCCTCTTCTCTTTCCCAAGTTGCCTCTGCTTCTGAGTACCGATTCCACTGAACCTTGCACATCTTTATTATTCTGCTCCTGGTAACTCTTTCAACTATTTCCAAAATCTTTGTCGGATACTCATCATAAGTCAAATCTTCCTTGACTGTGAGCTCTTCCATTGGTATCTGCTCTTCGGGTACTCGCAGGCACTTTTTCAACTGAGAAACATGAAACACATCATGCACTCCTGACAAGCTTTCAGGCAACTCTAACTGATATGCCACTTCACCACGTCTTTCAGAATCTTGAATGGTCCATATACCTTGTGCTAGCTTTCCCTTCTTATTGAACCTTTTCCACACCTCTCATTGGTGACACCTTTAGGTAGACATAATCACCTACTGCTCAAAGATAGATCTCGACGACGGTTATTTGCATAACTCTTCTGTCGGACTGAGCGGCTCTCAGGTTATCTCTGACTATCCTGACATGTTCCTCTGCATTCCTTAGCACATCAGGTCCAAATACTTGACTTTCACCTGTCTGATCCAGAACAACGGTGTTCTGCAGTCTCTCTCCCATATAAAGCTTCAACGGTGCCATCTTAAGACTCTCCTCATAGCTGTTGTTGTATGAGAACTCTGCATAACCAAATTCTTGTCCCAACTGGTGCCATTCTGCAATGCACAGCTCCAACATGTCTTCTAGAATCTGATTTGTTCTTTCTGTCTGTCCATCAGTCAGCGATGATAAGCAGTACTGAAGTTCAATCTTGTACCCAAAGCTTCATGTATACCCTTCCAGAAATGTGACGTAACTGCGATCCTCTATCGGACACGATCTTTCTTGGAACTCCATGTAGACAACTACTCTTTCCATATAATTCTGCTAACTTTGCCCCATCGTAGAGTCTTTGACGGGTATAAAGTGAGCAACTTTGGTCAATCGATCACTATTATTACCCATATGGAGTCGTATCCCTCTCTGAGTACGAGGCAACCAACTGTAAAGTCCATGCCGACTTCTTCCCACTTCCATTCAGGTATCTTCATTGGCTGCACAAACCAGCGGGTCTCTGATGTTCTGCCTTCACCCTCTGACATGTATCACACAGAGCGACATACTCGGCTACATCTCGCTTCATCACAGCCCATCCCACCAATACTTTTCTCTTCAGATCAAGGTACATCTTAGTGCTTCTAGGATGAATGGAGTAAGCTGACTCATGCACTTCTCGCAGTATAGTCTCACGTATCTCCTTGATTTCAGG
This sequence comes from Coix lacryma-jobi var. lacryma-jobi, assembly GCA_009763385.1. Classification (NCBI taxonomy): domain Eukaryota; kingdom Viridiplantae; phylum Streptophyta; class Magnoliopsida; order Poales; family Poaceae; genus Coix; species Coix lacryma-jobi. The sequence continues at coordinate 33,668,939 of CM019829.1, forward strand.
CACACATAACCTCTTCCCATGCCATAACGTACCATCATCATCTAACCGAAAACCGAAAACCTGATGCCTTGCCAAGAACAATATTATCGGCTATCTGCTTCAACTTCTCATCTGCCATCTGACCCTTACGTATCTCTTGCATCAACACCGTTCAAGTACCAATTCCATTCTGTTGGTCACAATTCCTAGATTCAGATGTGCAAATTCAGCACACAACTCATCTGGCATAGAAGCAATTCGGATCTCATTGGCATAGCTCTTTCTACTTAAGCATCTGCTACAACATTAGCTTTACCGGGATGGTAGTGTATTTCCAAATCATAGTCCTTAATCAATTCTAACCATCTGCGTTGTCTCAAATTGAAATCAGACTGAGTGAAGATGTACTTCAAGCTCTTATGATCAGTATAAATGTCTGTCTTGTGACCCACTAAATAGTGTCTCCAAATTTTTAATGCATGGACAACAGCTGCCAATTCTAGATCATGTGTGGGATAATTCAGCTCATGCTTTCTCAACTGCCTCGATGCATATGCTACAACTCTGCCTTCTTGCATAAGAACACAACCCAAACCTTGAGGAGATGCATCACAATAGATAGAGAAGTCCTTACTTAGATCTGGTAGTATTAACACCGGAGCTGTGGTCAGATGTTTCTTCAACTCCTCAAAGTTAGCCTGACATTTATCGGACCAGACAAACTTAGCATTCTTCTCTAGCAGAGCTGTCATTGGCTTAGCAAGCTTGAGAATCCTTCAATGAACCTTCTATAGTAACCAGCCAATCCAAGGAAACTGCGAATCTCGGTCACATCTGTTGGTGGCTTCCAGTTCAACACATCTTCAACTTTGCTTGGATCTACTGAGATGCCTCCATTAGAGATAACATGTGTCCAAGGAAAGAACTTCCTTCAACCAGAACTCACACTTGCTACGCTTGTCATACAACTTGTGCTCTCTGAGTTTCTGTAGTACTAACCTCAGATGTTCAGCATGATCTTCCTTGTTCTTAGAGTATACCAGAATATCATCAATAGACACAACAACGAACTTGTCGAGATATACCATGAACACCTTGTTCATCAAATACATAAAGTAGGCAGGAGCATTGGTCAATCCAAATGACATGACTGTATACTCATACAACCCATACCTGGTAGTGAAAGCTGTCTTTGGAATATCAGATGCTCGAATCTTCAACTGATGGTAACCAGAACGCAAATCAATCTTAGAAAACACACATGCACCTTTAAGCTGGTCGAACAGATCATCAATCCTCGGCAACGGGTACTTATTCTTGATAGTAACCTCATTAAGCGATCTATAGTCAACACACATCCGTTGACCACCGTCCTTCTTGTCAACAAAGATAACAGGAGCTCCCCAAGGTGATGAACTAGGACGAATAAACCCTTTTTCTTGTAACTCTTTAATTTGTTTCTTAAGTTCTTCTAATTCAGGTACTCCCATCCTATATGGTCTTTTAGCTATGGGTGCAGTTCCAGGTAAAAGTTCAATAATAAATTCAATGTCGCGATCAGGTGGCATACCTGGCAAGTCCTCGGGAACACACATCCGGAACTCATCCACCACTAGATCTTCCTGGAAAACCTCTTCATTCATCTGGTTCACGGTTGCAGTCGGTGTTGGTTGTAGCACTACCTTCACACTGATCCTGTCTCCCTTGGCTGTAGTAACTGTCACAAACTTTATCTTGACACTGTATATCTGTCTTGCACCTCTTCATCCAGTCCATACCCAGTATCAAATCAATGCCACTGTTCTCAGCACAATTGGGGATACTGAGAAATCTACCCCCCTAGGGACACATCTATAGGCATACACTGAAGCGTAGCTTGCAATCCTCCACCCGGTGAGGTAACCATTATAGGGGTTTTCATGAGGCTAACAGGTAGGTTATGCATTCTAACAAATGTATGTGATATGAAGTATCGATGCACCAGAATCGAAAAGAACTGTAGCGGGGATGGAGCTGATATTGAACGTACCAAGCATAACTTTCTCGAGCCTCCTGCACGGTCTCTGCGGACACGTGGTTCACCTTGCCTGAGTTAGGTGATGGATTCGGTCGTCCCCTTTGATTATTGTTCTGGTTCTGCGGGGTCTGCTGGTTCTGCTTTTTAGGGCAGTTGTAGGAGAGGTGACCAGCATCACCACAGACAAAACACTTGTTGGGAGTGTTAGGTGCACTATTCTTCATGGGGGTGCTGACAAGGGTACCTTGGCGTTGAGCTTGATTGTTAGGCTGTTGCTGGGGGCGTTGATTATTACCCTGCTGCGGGTATGAAGGACGTTGCTGGGCTTGGTTGCGGTTCCACTGGGTAGTCGGTCCCTGGTACCTCTGCTGATTGCCTGGTGCGAAGTTGGAACGAGGGCGGTTGTTACTACCAAAGGACTGACCTTGGAGCTTCCTTTTTCTAGCCTCCATCTCCTTGCGCTTGTTGTCAACCACTATAGCACGGTTGACTAGAGTCTGGTAACTGGCATACTCATTGGACATTAACTGCAGTGCCAGTCCGTCATTCAGACCCTTGAGGAAGCGACGCTGCTTGTCGGCATCCTGAGCAATATCAGCGGGAGCATAGCGTGACAATTGAGCAAACTTGTCACGGTACTCAGCAACGGTCATGGCTCCTTGGCGCAGAGATCTGAACTCTTCCTGCTTCAACTCAATCAGACCAGCAGGGATATGGTACGCTTTGAAGTTGGTCTTGAATTCCTCAAAGGTGACAGGTGGGGCGTTGTTGGCTTGACCGAACTGAAACGATTCCCACCAATCCAGAGCAGCTCCTTGCAACTGACTAGAAGCATAGAGCACCTTCTCCTGGTCATTGCATTGCGCGATGGTAAGCTGGCGTTCATAGCACGAAGCCAGTCATCAGCCTCTAGGGGATCAGCGGCATGAGAGAACACTGGCGGGTGACCCTTCAGAAACTCACCCCTCTTGTCCCTCACTTGCATCGGTGGTGCTCCTCCAGCTGGCTGATTCTGCATATGTTGCATCATGGTTTGCATAAATTAGGCTTGGATGCTCATCAACTGCTGAATGTCAACTGGGTGTGGTGGTGGTGGGTTAACAGGTGCTCCACGACCACGGCCACGTCCACGTCCACCTCCAATACCACCTCCTCTCGCAGCCATCTGTGTTTTCAAACAGGATCAAGGTTAGCGAACTTTTCAAGAAAAGATCACTTATACGAGAGGAAACATGAGATCTGAGAATTTCTGAGCGAGATCCAAAAACAGCAGTACAGAAAAAACAGTCATATCTGGAGTTCCACAATTCCAAACAGGGCGTACCGTACACGGTTGGAAAGATGACGAAATTATCTACAACTTTTATTTAAGTGACTTTCCCAGATTCTGCGTTTTAAATTAGTCAAAAACAGAGAACAAACAGATCTGTCCAGAGTTCAAAACTGCGCAGAAGCTCTAACTTGAAACAGCCATATCTCACAAACCATAACAGCTATTGAGGTGATTCTAGAGACATTGATTAGATGTAGGAGCCTATTTTCCACCATAAAATTTTCAGCTATGTCGCACAAACAGAATTTAAGATACAACCAAAAGATCACAGGTTGCTCCAGAAAACAGCATAGGACAAGATATAACTAACCCTCTTATTACTCATAAACGTTATGTCTAACTATGAGATTTGTAGACAAGCCCACAATATCTCAACACTCATTACAAAGATTCAATCACACATAAGCATAATAATAATTCACTCACACATAAAGAAGCACACTAGCACCAAAATTTAACTAGACTCGACAAAACGCTTACTAATATCGTCTTATTACATAGAAGGGTGACCTATGCCTATTTGTAGAGCAGTTCACGGAGCCTCTGTACAAAGGGGGTTGGTTGAGAAGTTCCAAGAGCCCATCTATGGTGCTATAACATCTTTTGAGATCCTTTCCCAGGGATATCACCTCCTTTTCCAAGTCCGCGTTAGACCTTTCCCTGTCAAGGAGAAAGTCTCGTGTGGCCTTCACGGTTGGAGTTGCATGGGGTCTTCTACCATAGCCTCCCTATTCTCATTGTTCCAATAGGGCAGGTAGCGGTATGCATCATCCCTCATGTCTTCAATGCGACGACCCCGGAACGCTTTGTAGGCTTCAACCGCCACGGCTTCCAAGGCTGACGCTAGAGTGGACCGACGAGCCCTGTGGCCAATCACCATCTCATGCAGGTATAGGCCACTCTCTGGTTCCCGGACGGCGACAGTTATCCTTGCTTTCCAGAAAGTCCTTTCCAGGGGATGACTGTACCTCCAGTGGGTGTACTGTACGATGATGTTCTTGTCGGGGTAGTAAGCATCAAAAAGTCCCATCAGCCTGTGATGTGTGGGACTCTGGGCAGCTGTGGGCGCTCCGACGAGATACCCGGAGTCCACGTCCCAACCCATCGGAAGCTCTTCCTCGTCTTTGATCTCCAGCACTTCTGGGGGCACTGGCGCGGGAGGTACTGGAGCTTGTGGGACTGGAGCTTGTGGATGTACAGGTGCTGGTGGTGCTGGTGAGCTGCTCTGAGGGCGCGGGCACTGCTGGGGGTGCTTGTACTGTGGCGCCGCTTCTTCAGGTGCTGCACTGGCGGTGCTGGCTCTCTGGTGGTGCTACCTCTTGCTGTTCTGGCTCCTGGGGTGCTTGTGGTGCTTGCGGAACGGGGTTGCCCGCCCTCAGGCCTGACCTCATGCGACCACCGACAGTCTTGCGGGCGGTTACGACGAGCCATCTATGGAGTAGACCAAGAGACAGATACAATAGATTCAATATATTTATATAATAGAGCAAGTAAAGAGAAAGCATATAATTTGATAATTAACAAGGATAAGATATATAGCAAGAAAGAGAAGCAAAGACCACTAAAACGACCATAAACTAATAGGCTTGCGTCCTACAGTCAACATAGCTCTGATACCAATTTGTCACACCCAAATTTAAGACAAAATTGAATGCAATAACTCATGGTGCCCAAAGATCAATCACACACATAAGCCACAAATTAAGAGTACCATCACATGTTTATTACATAACGGAAAATTATTCAAAGTCTGTACATAGCAGAGGATAAATAAAGTATCTCTCGCGGTGGTTAGCTCCATCACAGGGAGATGACTGGTGATAGCAAGACTAGAACTCTTCAGGGAAGTCGTCGTTACCATAGCAATCTGTTACCCATCCGGGATTTTTATCCAAGTAGAAAGAAAATAAACAAGCATAAGTACATCTCGTACTTAACAAGTGTAACATGGGGTTCATGAGGCTCAAATAAAGCTGACACTGGTTAAAATGCGGTAGCTTTTAGTGGTTGTACAATTTTAGCATTAGATAGCATCAATAAAACCATCCCAATTAAACATGTGATCAATGTGAACATGAAACCATTGAACGAGATAGTAATATCACATAAAACATTATGAAAGCACAAACTATACCATAAGAATTCCAGGTCGCCCGTAACCGTGAGCACGGGATATATCAGTTTTACTCTCTGCAGAGGTTGTACACTTTACCCGATGAGTCGTGATATCCAGATGCCCGGGTTAATTACTCTCATAACACTTCCGAGAGGAGGCGGGCAGGACACACGCAAAGCCTTTCAAAGGTTCGTCAACAAGTTAGGGCCGCTAGGTCTTAAGGCAAGGGGATGTAGAGCCCTCCTTCCAGGTGGCACAATAACACGCAGCCTATATCACGTGGACAGAAGCCGCACATACCGTCTCGGCAAGATCCAAAGCGCCTATACAGGTGTCCACTAACAAGCTAGAAAAGGTCTTAACGACCGAGCTAAGGTCAGAGCATATAACCTCATGGTTGCCACTATTGTTCCCGGGTGATCCCCTATAGTAATTCCTAAACCATGTTGCTATAAAAGCCAATTTTACCAAGTTGCATATATCATTAAATTCAGATTCACATGATCAAAGTTTAATTGAGCACTAGCATAGTTCTACCCAATGCATACCGAGGATAACAAGGCACAAGATCAACACCGGAAAATCTAAATAGGCATCAAGGTAGACACATGCATATGGGGATTATAGTGACTTATGGTTATTAGGACATCAAGGAGGATCCCATGCTAACTTGCCTGATTCAGTGAACTCTGGTTGCTCTTGGTGTCGTAGAAGGGCTCCTGATCACCAGCATATGTCTCACCGTCTATACTCGATTACCACATCGACACACAACCATCGGGACACAATCATGCAAAGCAAACAGCTATAATTAGAACATTACACCAACAGCAAGAAAATAATATAACAAGATTGAAAACAGAAACTACGATCCAACACGATCACATAAACGCGAAGATCACGAAAACGGAATTATAATGCGAAAGTTATGAGCTAAACCAGTTACCAAAACCTTAGTTAGTAGATTAAACCTAACTCAAATTTTAACTACTGAAAACAGTATAGATTTCATACAGATAGATAGATCTTTTCAAAACGAATCTAACGCCACTTGAACGGACTAATCGGACTAAAAACGTAGAAGTTATAAGCATTTGAAACTGGTGGCAAAAACTGTAAATAAGTCAAACTCGAATTTGAATTTAAATCTATTTAAAACGAATCTGCAGAATTGACTGGACTGCGCCTCAATAATGATGAAACGCAGGGGCTTATACAGAAGAAAACACAGACTCATTGAACAGGGCAAAGGGACCGCGGGTTTAGACTAAAAACCCGAGGGACTCTTTAGCAAGATTGACCCCGAAGGGTATCGGCCGATGGAGGTCGTTGAATCTCCGATGGACGGCTCAGATAAGAAACGAAGGGAAGGGGCGGCGCTTCCGCCGGAGAAGAAAGAGAGCGCGGCGGCGCCATGGCCGAAGGCGGCGGCGCGGTCGGGATTGCTCGATAGAGCGGTAGAGAGACCTCGGGAGTAGATCCAATCGAAAGAGGAACTCGAGGCGGACTCACCAGATGTGAAGATAGCGTCAGAGAGGTCTCGGTGTCGGCGATTTCAAGATTTGGCGGCGGCGGCTTCTCTGCAACGACGGCGAGCTCGAGTTAGGTAAAACCGAGGAGAAATAAAAAGAAAAAAAGTTCGGCTGCCTTCAAGAGATTGAGACGGAGCTCGGGGTGCCGTTCACGGGGACGGGAAACACACCAGAGCCTGAAGTTGACGGCGGCGGAAACTCGGAGACGGCGGAGCTTGTCTCGGGAGCAAAATAGGGCACGAGAAACTCGGGCTTGTGGTGGAGGAAGACGGCGGACGCTCGGGGGGTTTTGTGGGGGTTCCAAACCAGATGGAAATCGAAGAGGAGGCGTGGATTTGATGGAGACCGGAGCTGTTTCGTGCTCGGGTCGGACTCCGGTGGGGGAACGAGCTGACAAGGTGGGGCGCTTGTCAGCGAGAGCGGGCGCGAGAGCGGCGATGCGCAGCGAGGCTGGCGAGCACGCGGCCATGGGCCGGGGCGCGGGGCGGCCCAAGGAGAGGAGGGGGGGGGGGGGAAGGCGGTCGGCGCTGGGCCAGGCGGGAGAAAAGGAGAGCGCGCGCGCAGGCGTCAAGCCGGGCCGGCGGCTGGGCCGCGCGGGCGAAGGAGATAAAGGGGAGGAGGGAAGGCGGGCCGACGGGAAAGCCAATAGGGAGGGGGAGTCCAGGCCGGCTGGGCTAGCTCGGCCCAAAGAGGAGAAAGGGAGAGGGAGAGAAGGAATTGATTTTCCATTTTTCTGAAACTGATTTCAAAAGCAAATTTGAAATTCCTTTGAATTCAAACAAATTTTGAGCAAAACCAATCATCACAAAAATAGAATATGCACCAGCATGTATGCATCATCATGGTCTTTGGCCTAGGATTTATTTTAGCTTTTGCAAAAAATTTATTAACTAGGTTTTATGCAACACATAAAATGCATAATTAAATCATATTGCCTATTTCAAAACGATGCAAATTTTCGGGATGTTACAAGTACTTTCATAAAAAATATAATATACCACTTTACAACAAATATTTTTAAAGAAACAAGTGGTCAAAGTTATACTTTGGGGACAGTGTCGTTGTCCTAAATGACTTCTATTTGCGATACGGAGGGAGGAACATAATTAGTGTTGTAAACAAAAGTCAACAGATTTGATTCTGACATGGGGTGTGCGCAATATATTTTCAGATGCAATTGGTACTAAGTTTGTTTAAGTCTATCATCATGGGGAATAGTGACACATGCCGCATTTTACTCTAAATAGTGCTATAACAACATTGAGAGTTGTGTGCGCGTGCTTTCTGAGAGGTCTGCATGTCTTGCAATTTTTTAAGTAATAGCTGGACAACCCGGAAACCTAGCCTAGATCTATTTCTAGCAAATGAACAAGTGTCTTTTGATAAACAAGCCACCCAACGATCTATGAGGCTCACCGTACATCCATGCCTAGTTTGCTGGCCTCTGTCACCCATAAATACACAGCGGCCAGCTACAACATCGATCGCCGAACACATCCATCCATCCCTCTCCACCAATCAAGAAATAAACAAGGTTCTACTAACTTACTTGCTTGCTCACCAATGGCCTCCTCGTCCTCGTTACTGCTCGCGGTGGTGGTGTTGGCTGCACTAGTCGCGGCTCATGTGGCACCCCGCTCACCCTCACAATTGGTGAGGACTCTAGCCCCACCAAACTATCCATCATCACCAACGTCGCCATCTCGAGGTGTCGGTCAAGCCGGAGGGTGCCACAGATTTTACGGTGATCTCAAGGAGTCGGCAGCCAAGACCTTTACCCTCGACAGTAAGGAGCCTATCAAGGGACCTATCGTCTTTCGCTTCCTTGCGAAGGGTGGTGGCTACCGTGTTGTCGACAACGCCATTCCTGCCGACTATAAGGCCGGCTCAGTTTACAAGACTAGCGAACAAATCTAAGTAATGGACAGAGGTGCTCTTCAGCCGCATAAAGATTATATTGACCTCTAAACTAGACTTTTCAGAGAGGCGAAGGTAAATAATGAGCATGCAAAAATGTCATTGTTCTCCTCTTGCATATATTGTCGTGGAGCTATATATGCACACACTTTACAATATTGTTTATGTATGGTAAAATAGTATTGTCAACCTTCATGTGGATGACTTTTACTTTGCTTTTCAAACTTCTAATACAAATATGTTTTTAAGAATCAATGAAGCATGGTTACCTTGTGTAGCTGTGACACCCTAAAATTTGCCTAATTTTAAAATAGGGTGAAAATGTGTCTTTATTGAATTTTGGTGTGCATTTAATCTAGGGTTTAAATACTTTTCACAAAATTAAAACCAAGTTAGACACATGATGTTGCATTCATGCCTCTGCATTTTAATTTTTGAGATGAGTGGCTTTGGCAGAAAAGAATTTGAATTAAAAATTCTTTTGAAAAGAGGTTGAAAAGTGTTGAAAATAAAAAAAAAGAAGGCTTTATTTTTTTCTTTCTCCCCCTCTCCCTTGCTTCCGGCCCAAGCGGCCTGGTGGCCCATCAGCCCAGCCGACCAACCCCTCCTCTCTCCTTCTGCGATGGCCGGCGCCCCTCCCTTCCCTTCCCTTTTTTTCCACTCTGGGCCGGCTCCTTCTTTTCTCCCCGGCGGCCCAGCATCCGAGCTGGCCCAACCCGCACGCTGGCCCGTGCAACTGGCCGCGCCTCCTCCCTCGGCTCTCGCTGACCACCGGGTCCCGCACGTCAGTGCCTTCCCCTTTCCCCATCCGCGCACGCGCTCTGCTTCCCCGAGCACCTGAGCGCAACCGCCGAGTCCCGCTCTCCCCTTCGCATCATGGGCGTGCCCATTCTCCCCCCCTTCGACTTCAAAACGGCAAGCGCCCATACCCACTTCCTCCCTCCATCATTTGCCTCCGCTCCCGTTCGCGCCCCGAGCGCTTGGAACCGCCGCAGTGCCGCCGCTCGCCATTGCCGTCGCCCGCCACCTTCGCTCCGCCGAATCTCTGCTCCGTCGGTTGATTCGTCGCTCGCAGAGCTCTGTGCCGCAGTGGTGAAGGCCCCGAAACCTCCCCCTCTCTTTCCTTGGCCCCTGTTGACCCTAAAGCCGTGTCCGTTCAAACCCAGGGCACAGCCGGTCGCCCCTTGCCGAAATCCGTCGTCTCCGTGCCCTCTCTGCCGTTGTTGGCACCGTGGTGAGCCTCGCCGTCCCCTTCTCTCTCTCCCCGTGTATTTCCTTGGCTAGAGATGGACCTCAGTGCCCGAGCCGCGAGCTTCCGTGCCCCAGCCATGGCGGGTGCGCGCACGCTGTCGCGCCACCCCACGACGTCGCGGCCAGAAGCCCGCGCACGGCGCGCCATCGGCCCGCCAGCGCTCACAGCCCTCGGGATCTAATCCCTGCCGTCCGCGTCAGATCCAAAGGCCGAGAGCGGCCCGTACCCCTTCGGGGGAACTTTTGCAAAAAGACCCTTATAAATAGCCGGGCCTCGACCCGCGCTCCCTTCCCTACTGTTCACCGAGTCCTTGCAAAATTCCAACCAAGCCCTTATCCTTTCTCTTAAGTGAGGCGCAATCCAGCCGTTTATTTCAATTTTGTTTTATTTAATTTAAATCAGCAAATTCAAATTTGATATATTTACAGTTTGCCACTACACTAAAACGCTTATAAAATCTACGTTTTAGCTCCGTTTTGATCCGTTCAACTTGCGTTAGATTCGTTTTGAAAAGTTCTTTCAAACTAAATAACTTTCAGTACTGTTTTCTATAATTAAAATTTGAGTTAAATCTAATCTAGTAATTAGCGTCTTTAATCTTGTTTAGTTCGTATCTTCTCCGTTATAGCTCTGATTAGCGTGATCTTCGCGTCTGTGTTCACAGTGAGACGTAGATCAGTTTTCAAAACTCTTTATATTGTTTTATTATGATTGATGTACTGTTCTAATCATAGGCTATGTTTGCTTTGCATGAATTGCTTTGGATGCATGTGTGGTGTTCTGTGATCGTATGTCCAGTCGGTGAGTTATGCGTTGGTGATCAAGAAGAAGTTTGTGATCCAGAGATCGTGATCAAGAGTCAACCTTTGGAAGTATACAAGTCAACAGAAAAAGGGATCTTGAGTTAAGGCAAGTATAGCAATCGAGTTTTCTCTTTGCAATCATGGTCATGTTACTCATTAATGTATGCATCGAATGATAAAAATGACTTATTAGCAACTTAAGAAATTATCTGTACAAGCATCTTCGGGTTTTACAGTGCAACTGATGGGGGTTATATGGCTCTGGCTTTAGCTCAGTATGAGGACCTTTTCTAGATTGTTAGAGGTTACCCTTGTGGCGCCAATGGGGGATAGCAGACTAGGGATTCCCTGTGACTGGTTGAATCACCTAGACTGACTAATGAAACCTAGCGGCCCTAACTTGCTAGACGAACCTTTGAAAAGCTTCATCGTGAACCCTGCCGACTTTCCTTGGAAGTGAGTTAAGAGGCTGATCACCTCGGGCGAAAGGGCAATTCACGTCTCATAGTGAAAGTGTACACCTTTGCGCAAAGTTTATAAAACTGATATATCAGCCTTGCTCAAGGACACGAGCGGCCTTGAAGACCTTTTACATTAAGATTATGACTTTTGTTGGTTAACATGTTCATTATTTACCATTTTATGCTATTCATTATTTATGTTACATTGATCATGAAACTTGGGATCTATATCACTTGTTGCTATACTTGTGGAGTTCGACATGGACTCACTCTTGCTTTTTCCCCCACACCCCAGTCTCCATCAGAGTCGCGCAGCGGAAGCGTGGTGATGACCCAGATGAGTTTCCTAGAAGGGCGATGGAAGTGCTAGGCATGTCTGAGGCTTGTGGTCAACCAGTCAGTTGTTCCCTGTGAAGTTGGTGTCTCCATCTGAAGATCGGAGTGTTTCCCGCTGTCTGCTCCTTAAGGTTATGTTCTTTGTGTTTATACGTTATGTATGAGCATTGTCTTTCGATATTACCCCTTATTTGTGGCTATATGTGAGATTTGACTTCCTGGGCTCACATATGGTGTATACCTGGTTTTGTTCTTAAAACCGTGGTGTGACAGTAGCAGGTCACAAATGCTATGGAAGTTGAATTTACACGTGGTCTTTTCCAACATAAACCTCTGTATGGACCAAACCACGACATGAAACTATAATCACAAACCTTTTTTCCAAAGTAGGCTATTTAGGATGCCCACCTCCAAAAATGGAGGTACTTTTGGAGGGAGGCCGCCTCCATTAATAGATTTTAGGAGGCAATTAGTTTTCGACAGCCTCCGTAAACCAATTTGCGAGGTTGTTCGACAACCTCCGTTAATAAAAATGCCCATCTCGGTTAATCCTAGGCATTTAACCGAGGCGATTTAATATATCTGGGTCAAACCATGACATGAAACTATAAAACACTTTCCACGCAACTACCTCGTAACGTTACGTCAACAAGATGCATGACATTTCATGCGTTCCTGGACACGACCTTAAAATACACCAATATATGAATATCAATTTTTGAATGACCAAATTCAAATATTTCATGCACCTATAGTTCAAATTTCAAACATTCCATAAAATTCAACAAAACAAAAGAAATTAACAAAATATATCAAAAAAAGTACAACCGAGTTGCAGGCCCAGAGGCGTACACCAACTCCAGCGTCCACACCCACCTCAGTTCGTACACGGAGGTGTCGAGGTTAGTCCATGGGCCGGACTACGATCTGAGGACCGAGGAGCGCCTTGATCCTGAGCTAGTGATGAGGATTGGGCAAGGCAGGAAGCATTGTCGGTTCTAAATTGGCGACGACATCCTCGACACGGGCTCTACTCCTACTCTCAACAGCCTACGAGCAGCGAGCACGAGCTCTAGCGTGCCCATAAGCCAACGGCCGACAATGGTGGTGACATTCCAGGTAAGTATTTCAGTTTCATTCGTCGTTCTTCCACTTTTACATTCCTTAGGTCTGCATTATTGAAACATTGAGGTCAAATGTTGCAGTCCGAACTGCAAGAACTTCGAGCCGAGCGAGAGGTCGAGCGTGAGAGGATACGAGCTTTGGAGCCCAGCAAGAAGGTTTGGTCAAGTTCGTGCAACAACTTGGGCAGCAACAAGGTTGGGAGATCCCAGCACAGCTGCTTGCACCACCACCACCACCACATCGTCAAGAGTCTACTCCGGTGAGTATGAGTATGGATGTTTTACTTTCTTTGCTCATGCTTAGTGTCAAACCTAGTGATGGCCTCCGTGCCAGATTAATTGATGTGTCGGCCTTCGTGCCGAATTTGTTCATGTGTTGGCCTTCGTGACGGAATTGTGGTTGTCGGCCTTCGTGTCGACGTTTTTCTTGCAGGTTTTGGAAACCTCCCGATGCAAGGGAGGTGCTGATGAAATTTTCAACTTTTCTTTACACTCCTTATATTTTTATCTTGTCACTCACGTGCGATCTCTTCTTTTTTCGCAGCATCAATCGGGGGCGGCGTCGAACCAGGTCGGAGGGTTGCCAGCATCTCACATCGGGCCAACTGCACCCGGACCGTCGCCGGGATCGCACACTGGGGCACTGTCTCCATGAGCCGCTTGCGGGAGTAGTTTCTATGTATTGAACTGTTGTGAACTATAGAGAGCTTGTGGATTTAAACTTGTTTGAAATATATTATGGATTTCAGACAAATTTGGTCGTTTGCTATATATAAATATGGGTTTTATATATTGTTGTTGAATTGTGGTTTCTATTATATATATATATGCATTGTTGTTTACATGGAAAAGCAAAAAAAAGAATTTTAGAGGTGGCTTTGCCTAGTGCATTAACATTGCACTCGGCAAAGAATATATTTTTTCTAAAAAAATGGCTTTGCTTAGTGTCTCGTCAAGAGGCACTAGAAAGATATTTTTTAAAAAATAAAAATAAAAATTCTTTGTCGAGTGTTGCACTAGGCAAAGAAAAGGAAAAAAACAGCATCTATTGTTGCCCGACCGGGTCAAATCTTTGCCTAGTGCCATCACGACACTAAGCAAAGACATGTTGCCCGACGGCGTCAAATCTTTGCCTAGTGCCATCACGGCACTAGGCAAAGTCTTTGCTGAGTGCCTGAAAGTCGACACTAGGCAAAGCTTGCTTTACCGGGAAGTTCTTCGTCGGAGGCTCTTTGCCGAGTGTTGCACTAGGCAAAGCCTTTGCCTAGTGCAAAGATGCCTTTGCCAGGTGCAACAGGCACTAGGCAAAGCAGCTGGCTGCTGTAGTGCCCTTATGTATTTTTGATTGTTAATTAATTTTCTTTACAGAATGTATAACCAAATTATAGCATATCGTTCCTCATATATCCTGCTGATAAAAAATGTTCCTATGGTTGTTCTTTCATTATTTGATCAATGAATAACAAAGAAAAGCGAAATAAAAAAAGCTGATTTAATATAATTAACTGTCCCTTGGAAAAAGAAGTCAGCGTTTTTTCTCTTTATTATTCCACTACCATTGTAAATCAGTTACAGTCCAGCATCCTCCCATTGGTCCATCACCAAGGACCTCCTTCTCCAAGTTGTTGTTGTAGCATTCAAAAAAAATGGTAACCAGCCAAGACATGGCAAAACAACTCGATCTGACCCCCTTGACAAGGAAGAACATTTGACATAAGGAATGATATAGTGCAGTGCAGAAGCAGCGACGATTCCACTTGTCGATGAGTGACGCCACATCGTAATATGTGTTCATATCATACTCCATAGGTGCAGCACCCATCTCATGACCAATGAACTGCTTCTTCACTGTAAGTGATCGATTATGCTGTTGCTGTCCCACACTGAGTATATTTAAACATTGGTTTGACGTCAATATTCCAATGGCACTCAGACATGACCCCCTGTATGGCACAAGGGGTTACACTAGCACATCCACCATGTTTAAGTTGACATTGTTTTTCTCTGTTCGGAACATGAATGTGTGAATAGGGCAGGATTAATGCTACTTTAACCAATGCCAATGCATTCAAGTGCTCAATTAGTACAGTATGATTTCCCAATTCCTCCCATGCCTATGTACTGTACTACAAAGCTATAAAAATTGTTGTGTCCATCATATTCCGTAAAGCTATACGTTCAGAACTACCTCCTCTGTTTTGCAACCTCCATGTTTTTTAATGGACCAGATGGAATATGTCACATGATGGATGAGGTTAAAACTACTGCATTATTTATGAGACCAGAATTGTTTCATGTACTAGTGGCATAGCTACACCTTCTATTGACTCATCTGTAGAAGTAGCGTTGCAGTGGATCTGCTTCCACATTTTCGAGTTCTGGAGGACCAATATGACAGCATGGTGACTTATATGACACAAACTGGGCATGGAAGTGGTTGCAATGCAGTGCAAACAGACAGAGGGCCAATTTCACACTGCTCTACTTCAACAGAACAATCATAACAACAACTTCAGATGTGCAAACTCAAGCTTAATTATCATCAACCCACCAGTGTGTGTTGATCGTTTGAGACTATAGTGTAAATTTAGATCTTCCTAATTGTGTGTTGCTGGTATTTAACTAATTTAGACATGAACATGTACACAAGATCTTCTTTCTTTGCCCAACACATGATCACTATTTCCATAAATAAGTAGCAATAACTAATGAGATATCAAAATAGATTTTGATAAGACATTAATTAGCGTGCCTCTGGTTTTGATGTAGAGTGGTCTAATTAATTAATGTACATAGTGGTCTCCCTTGACCAATTTGGCCTTTAATTTGATGCCCTCTATTCATGAAGAATAGATGTAAAGAGTAGTGCCAATTATTTGGGCACCACCAGCATTAGCCTGCTTGGATATGACCTCCCTAAGTCCTCCAGTGCCGTAATCGATCGGTTAGTGGTTTGCGTCACCTTTCCTACACTATTGTCAGGAGGCCAACCCTAAATTGATTAGGGTTGTCATAATATATCATGAGAATCTAATTTGTTGGCTTGATGCCTATAGTTTACCTTAACTCATGCATCAAGTTGATCTCTGCAATTAGGTGAGATCACAGTGCAACATTACCCCACTTGATCAGACTACTATGATACTGCATGCTGCCTTTCCTTTATACTTTATGTTTCACACCCACATTCATAACTATAATAAGATCAATGCATGAAATATGTTGGCAGATATTCTTAGAGCCTAGGTAGATCAATAATGTTGTTGCTTCTTATTTTTGATGTCAGAGTCAAAGCTGGTTTTAGTTCAAACGATGCGTGCCGACCTAAGCGTAGGAATGTAATGGGCATGCCGATATTTGTAGTAGGGCTAGCTGAGCAACCGTAGCCACCCCTCACATAAGCACAAGGGAGCCAAGGTTGCCTGAACATGCATTGGCTACCTGAAGTTGCTCTTGCCCTTCATTTGCATTTTGATAAGTAGTACGCCAACTGAAACATGTTGCATATGGTTTCCCTATGACCCACTTGGGCCACGTTGAGTGTTGAGAGCATACGTAAGTACAAGTTTCATATGGGCAAACATGCTGCATCGAAGATCTAGTTCTAGAACTTCCACACCTATTGTGGATGCCCTAAGTAGGCCCCATTCCTAACATCACGTTGGGGGCATCCACCAATGTACGGGAGAGAAGGTTTCCACGCTTTGGCTATGACAAAGCATTGGACATATAGGACTTCCGCCTCGGCCTTAGGTTCGCATTAAAGCCCTTATGACATCATTCTTTTGTACTGGCATATAGAGATCATGCACTGACAGCAAATGAACTGTACCAACTAGTAATTTTTCAAATGGGCTCAAAGTTGAGACGGCACCTAGGGAACGATACCAGGTGAGATGTTCCTATTCCTCACAAAAAGGTGAGATGTCCGAAGTAGATATCGAGGAAGCCCCTAGATCGGAGTAACAAATGACCATGCATTCATTTATCCTTAGAATTTCTACAATCTTTGACACATCCATGCACTGTAGTGGTAGGATATAATTTAGCTCGACTACTACACCAATTGAATAATGTGATATCTTCCACTATCATTGTGATATCTTCCTTTTAGTCCATAAAAAGCATGCAGGAGGCATTGGAAGTATAGGGACCCAATATGATGGACAACACAATTGTTTGGCTTTGTTGCTACAGTGCATAGGCTGTCGACATTTGAGGCATTGGAAGTCCTGTTATACTATTGAGTACCTTGCATGGTGTTGGTAAAGTAGCTCGATCTTGCCCACTCATGTTGAAGTTCCGAATGTAGAGAAAATCATGACAACATGTACATGATGGATTGCTAGTGTAACCGTTGTTCCATGCAGCGTCATGCCTAGCATCAGAAGCATGATGTTGGACCGATGGACAGCTGCACTAGGTGTGGGTAGCTACAACATCATCACCCGTTTGGCAAGCTAATTTACAGCGGAAAAAATAAAGTTAGAGTGGATGAGTTCCAAATAGTTAATTTTCTGTTTGGTTGTGTCGTTCCTTTTTTGTGCTTTGGTTAAGAAAAGTATGGTGAAAGTACATTTGGCTTGGACGCCATGGATATCTAGCAGAAGTGCAGAACTTCAACATGTTGCACAACCTCAGCTCTTGTGTTCTATCTATCTCTAGCAACCGGAAGAAGCAATTCTAGTGCTGCTCTAACATACGAGATCCCAATGCCTCCAAAGCCTACATGACATAGCAACGCAAAAAAACACCTTCTATGTTTAATTATTAGCTGATTCCCTCCCTCAACTTGCACAAGGCATTGCACTTCTCTCCTTCGTGTATTTTATTGTCAGAGAAACATATTGCAAAATTATGAGGATATGATCCAGCATCTTATCTTGTATGCCTAACATTGTTTTAATGTTTTATCTATGATGATGCCCGTCAGCTGAGATTCTGCAGAGCCTACTGGAAGTAAGGCGACTCAACTTTCTGCCAGGTTGTAGTCATCTAGTGGACAAACAACTTTCCCGTAGATTGAATTACTTGGGAGGACTACTAGTATTACTATATTTTTCTAAGCTATGTCACTTAAAATCTGTTATCATATTTTTCCACAAGAATATACGAATCTAACTCATACGCTAACACAAAAAAATGATTCAAGAAGACAATGATCGTGATTAATAGTGGGTTCAAAGTATTTACCCTCTTCATTAATTGCTACCTATTGGCCGATATGCACACTAATAATTAATTGAGCATATTACATGTATGGAGTTTATGCATCCACATGCCTCCTAAAAACATTAACTTCTGGATTATGGCTAGCTGCACAAGAGGTTAAGGGATATTAATATTCTGCATGTATTTTTTTCATTCCTGTGTTTTCAGTACTAGTTCAGATTTCTTTTTATCCTGCTGAATGTACTGTTTCTAATAACAAAGTGCCTTCTTGATACTGAAGATTTTTGTGGACTACTATAGAACAGGCCTTTTAGTCTCGGCAAAAATTGCATCTGGCACTAAAGTCTTTTAGTCCCGTTGGTAAAACCAACCGAGACTAAAGGTGATCTTTAGTCCTAGTTGGTATTACCAACCGGACTAAAGGTCCCCAACCTTGGTTCACCTTTTAGCCCCCGGTTGGTGTTACCAACCGGGACTAAAGGTCTTTTTAGTCTCGATTGTGTTAACAATCGGACTAAAGGTCCTTCACGAGTGAATTCAAAGGAAAACGTCTAGAATTATATCATGTAGGTTGTGTAGCTCAGTTTGTAAGCGTGCGTGAGGCGAGAGGTGCTGAGTTTGAATCTCACAGATGCATATTATTTTTCTTGTGGGAGCCTTTAGCCTCGGTTGGAAGCACCCGGGACTAAAGCGTGGGACCTTTAGTCCCGAAGTGCTAGCCCCGGTTGGAAACCAGGGCTAAAGCCCATTCTTGTAGTTATGGTGGCTTGCGAGGTTGAGGCAGGATTACAGCTGCATCATTTGCTGGATGAGGATGGAGATGTCATGGACTACACCTAGTTTGTTAGCTTGCTCTAGCTTGCTCTAGTTTAGTTCTTAGTGTGGATGGTTTTAGGAGTAACATATATCATGAGTTTAGTTTCTCTGAGTCTGATTCTATTGTTAGCTAGTGATTTTCTCAGAGATATATTTTGTATGAGTTTGTTGGTTTGCAGTATGCTGCTTGAGTGAAGTGAATGGAGCTCTAATGGAGATGATAAAGTTTGTTTTTTTGTTATTTTCTGAACACTTAGGTTGAGGCCAAATCATGTACGAGTACCAGTAAAGTTCACAAGGGTGCTGATTTTCTAAATTGCAACTGTATTTTTGAAATCTTTGATTTTTTTCTGAATTTTCTGAATATTTTTAGTTGTTTCGGGATTCTAATTGCCACGTCTCCCAAACGGGCACGGGAATAATCTGTCCCCCAATGAGGAGGAGTGTCATGTGCAGAGAGAAAATTCCCTATATGGAGGAAATACATGTGCATTTATTCCCCCATCATCCAAATAAAGGAGCCCTGAGTGTTCTTCAATCCCGCCGCCACGACTCTGTGATGTGATCATTGCAATCCCTTCCCTGTCCTAGCCAGCAGCACATGTGACCATGACCATCTCCATCCTTGCCAGCGCGCCAGGCAAGGATCTTCGTCTGCGACATGAGGACATGGTGCCAGGTAATTAATATCTTAATCATTTATAAAACAAAATTTGTTGACCTGCATAATAAAGACAAGAAAATTTGACCTTATCAATTGTAAGTGGTTTGGATGATCCAAGACCACGGTTGCATATAGCTCATCAAAACGAATTTATTTTCTACTAACTAGTAAATATCACATCCCAAATTTCTGATTTTGGACTGTGAGTAGAAAACATTAAATAAAATTATGATTTCAATATTTGGATAAAATTTACTAATTTAGTTGATCTAGTGCATGCATAGTTGTAAGAAAATATGAATTTCAAAATTTTTGCTAAAGTAATTTGACGGGTTATGCTTGATGTGATGGTTGCTTGTTGTTTCGTCTTGTGTTGCGAGTAGTAAATTTTTCCAAAACACGTTTAGTAAGTCGTTTATCTTTCTCCCTCTTGTCCATGTCTTTTCCTATAACCAAATTCTTTGTTTCCTAGCTCAACCTTTCTGTTGGAATCTCCCAAAAATATTTTTCTTCTTCTACTTCAAATCATTCCTTGGTGCTCATTATTCATCATCGTATCTCCAAAATCTCCCCGAGAAGTTTTCTAGCTTTATCGGGCACTTTTTCTTATTTTTCTGGGAGTATAATCTAATTTTTAGATGTCCCAAAATATCTTTTCATGAGCTCCAAATATTTTATTTGAGTTCCTCATGTCTCCAAATGTCTCTGAATTTTCCCTGGATTTTCAAAGCCATTGGAGTATTTTTTTTCCTGGCTTAAATATCAATTCTAGACTTTTCTAGAATTATTTGAATCCAGAAATTATTTAAGTACGAAAATAATAAAATCTGCATTTTTTGTCTCTCCCACAAAGCCCATGCGCAATAGTCCTAATAAATTCCAAATAACCATGTCTTTATTTACTAACGGGCTTTTATATTTATTTAGGCTCATTAGTAAAGCTGAGAATTCCAACATCAATTAGTACCATATTACTAGTTGATATGGTGAAAGAGTCTCCCTCTATATATATCCGCACAACCTTAAGAGGTTTCTCTCATTATTCTTCACAACATCATATCTTCTTTTCAGTATTGCTATATAGTACATGTGTGTTTTATTGGTTGTTGACACACAGATTTGTGACCGCTCGATCTGGATGAGCTTCAAGATCTGTCCGCCTTGACAGTATTGGTACGATGTTTCTTATTGGTTCTGGACACTGAAGAATGAACCCGCTAACACCAACCTGACAATCGCCCTACTGGGGTGCTGGACCACCCGCTCTCCACTCCTCTCTGGATCTCCCTCTCTCTTCCAGTGACCTAGCGATTCCTCAGTCGGCGACCTCGGTGCTTTGGCTCTCCCATCTCGGCGTTGTCGCCTCCCCCTCATCGACTCGGCCGCTGGCCCGCCGACACCATTGTCTGCCTGTGGAATGTCTCCATGGCGCTCAATGTAGATCGACCTCAACGCCACGCACGTCGCGCTCGCCACTGGATTTGTGGACCTCGAGGAACTCGATGCCAGTGTCCGCACCACCAGGCGCTCCTCTGTGCCATGCAGGACAGGACGACTGGGACCTCTGGTGCGTGATACATTCTGGTTCTTCCTCTTTCTATATGCGTTCCCCTTTGGTTGCATGATTTATCCGATCCCATTTCCTGATGTGGTGTGGATTTGCTCGATCCCCTTTTCCTGATATGGTGCTTGATTCTTCCTTTAGTCGAGGAGGTTATTCTGTTGTACTATTGGGATGAGATCTACGAGCAAGGACTGGGGTTTGCCCTCTGCTTGAGAATCAATTTCTAAGTCAATTTCAGGTTGAGCAAGTCTAGAGCCTAGGTTGTAGCGGTGCACACATTGATTTGGGCAAATGAAACAAGAGTGTCTCAGAGGGAGCGAGCATGGATTGGGCAAATTGGTAGTTGCTGCTACATCTGTCTATCTGAATTTTTTAGAGATGAAATCGATTTATGATTTACTTAATTCAAGGATTGGGTTGTCAGGTTCATCTTGTCAACTTGTACAATATAATGAAAATGCTAATACAACTTGATTAATGTAGAATATTTTATTTATAGATGAAATGGTTAGATTTGATCTTTCTGTTGTAGCCCTGACTATCACATATGACTGAAGCTTTTTTGGAAGGCACGTATGCATTTCCCTGTTGTGTGTTGGTTGATTAATGCCAGAACAGGTTGCCTTCAGTTATGTACAAAAAAAATATTCTATGCAAGATTAGTTCTTATAGTGCTGCTAGCAGCATCTTGTTTTAGTGCATATAGTAAATCAGAACTGACTAATTATCTTCAGAAAATTGCTCAATGCTGAAATTTTTTTATTCATTTCTTCAGTGCACATGACACTTCTGTTTGCAGAAAGGCAGAGCATGTGCTGCGTTCTTCTCGCCTAATACTATTACTCTTCATGTACACTGACATAGCTACCTTGCCTTGAGATATCAGGTACTGGTGCTTTGAGACGCTAAATACTGTAACAACCGTCAGGAGTGGTTAACTTTCGCTAAGGATTCTCTCGAGAATGGCTTTTACACCATTTCTTCTAAGGTAGTTTTATTCAGCTAAAACCTTTGTTGTAGAAAATGCCCCTTTACTGTCCTTGTTGATTGGCATCTTCACACTTAAGTTTCTAGTTTCAGTGGTGTGAGTAACACAATCCAATAATAATCTGGAAGTTTGAAGTAGAGGCTTACTATAGTTTTGTTCAACCTGAAGATACAAAAGTATCAAAGCCTTTCTCTCTTACGTGTTTTGTCTGCTTTAAATTGTTATTTCCCTTTAGTTTTAGTTTTAGATCATTCTATGTGCTAGAAGTTTAATGCTCTTTTATAAATATTTTTATGCGATAATCAAACTGTTGTTGGGATATATAATTAAGTACTAAAAAATCTCAACCATTTTAGAGATAATTGTTGAAATAACTCTATCTACTTATATGGTACGTTGTGCTCCCGTGTTCTCAGGGACAAACCCACCCTATAGGCAAGGTGGGCCGTGTTGCACTAGCTTCTGGCCTGTGAAACGACATCTTTTCACGATGACCATTGATGAGTTCTGTCGCAGTAGGAAGGAGTGGCGATAGCAGCTTCATGTCTGGCTGAAGGAAGAAGAAAAGCTGCTCTGTGCTTCATGTGGTGTCAGTGGTTGGTTTATGGGTCAAGGGTTTATGGGAATTAGTGGTTGCCTGGTTGGTCAGCATATTTGGACAGTAGTCCAAATAGCAGCAGTCAGGAGCTGCCACACGTTGCACGGTCACATGGAATGGAGTTGTGTGGTTTGTGTCCATTTGTTGTATTTTCTGTCACAGACTTAGTGTTTGAAAGTCTAATGGAGTTCACAGTAGTTTCTCTGCCACTTGCCTGATGAGATGATGCTGCTGCTACATTGCAAAGGTCAGCTTTCTTGCAAAAATAAAACACTCTGTCCTAACCAATGAAGCACTATATCATTTGTTCATGGATAGTGCATGTTATTGTGTCTGTTTTAGATTGGCCAAGTTGTTTTTGTTGCTTTGCATCTCAGGTTTCTTTGCTTGTACAGTAGCATGCTAATGATAAGGACAAGATTAATTTTGGAGGTCAACAACAAAATTTGTACAGTAGCATGCTAATGATAAGGACTTCTTTGTTCAATTAGTCATTTAGCCGTGAGGTCATGGACATGGTGCTAGTAATTTTAGTGTAGACTTGTATAAATCGGCTACTAAAATCTACTTAGGCATTGTATCACTACTAGAGAACAGGTCTTTGGACGATTTGCAAAATCAGCTTTAGTCACGGAAAAATTTGCGCCCGGGACTAGAAAGATTTTAGCACCGGTTGGTAAAGTTCCCCAGCCCACGACTCAATTGTCAGAGGGGCCTTTAGTCCCGGTTGCTGTTACCAACCCGGGCTAAAGACCGGACTTTAGCCCCGGTTGGTAACACCAACCGGGACTAAAGGTTTTGCCCCGGTTGGTGTATCCAGCCGGGGCTAAATGTAGGCATCTTTAGCCCCGGTTGGTAACACCAACCGGGACTAAAAGGTTTTATCCCGGTTGGTGTACCCAGCGGGGCTAAATGCCAACATTTAGCCCCGGCTGGGAAGGACCGGGGCTAAATCCCTCCCTATATTTGAACTGTTCTTCCACCTCCAGCCGTGCCCGAGCTCCTATCTTCATTTTTTCTTCATTCAGTCACTTGCTTGCTTGTTTGCTCTCTTCTCCGGTGATTTTTGTTTGTTAACACATCTCCGGCGATTGATTTATTTCATCACATCTACACCGCCATCGACTCCTTGAAAGGTTACTAGCTTAAGTTTTTTATTTTTGTTTGCTATTTTGAGTTCATTGACTTGATAGTTCAAATTATTACTCTAAAAACAAAATATGACCGTTTAATTAGTTTATTTTAATCTTTTAGAGAAATAGAGATCATTTAAATCATTTGTTGCCAAAAAATAGAAATATAATACTTTAGTTTACAAAATGTGACCGGTTTAATTAGTTTTTTTTTTTGCGAAATAGAGATGAGTTAAATCATTTGTTTACAGAAATTAGAAATATATAATACTTTAGTTTTACAAAATGTGACCGGTTTAATTAGTTTATTTTATTATTTTGGAGAAATAGAGATCAGTTAAATTATTTGTTTACAGAAATTAGAAATATATAATACTTTAGTTTACAAATGCAGAAGGATGCCTGCTTGGTATGTTGTTTTCGAAGGCACCAAGCCAGGCCACCAGTTGGGTCGAGTGCAGTCAGTATGTCCTCAAAGTTAAGGGAGTTGTGCATAAAAAGTACGAGTCTTTTGAGGAAGCTCTGCAGCTCTAGAGGCTTTCAACTCAAAAATCAACTCAATTCCTACTGCACCTACCCCTACCTTACCTTCCTATCAGGTTAGAGTGGCAGGCAGTCCATCTTGTTGGACTGTGATGTGGGAAAAATGTGCAGGTGTTGTTAGTTGTTGTGGTTGTGGCCAAGTGGATTAGGCTGCCCTGTTATCTTGATGTAATAATTAATTAGACAAGTTCAACTGCTACTACTTTTATGCCACCAGTGATTCTTACTAAATTTCATGCCAGTCATTTTATAATTTCATTTATTTATAAGAATGAGAGATATAATTATGTGATATGTCATATAATGCAGACGATGACACGTCACTGGATTACAATGCCGATCGTCGCTCAAAAGAGTTCATTGATGGCGTCATTATTTTTTAAGAGTGGCCGAGGCAACAAGCGAATGGTTTTATGTGCTGCCCATGGTGCCCTTTGTAATAATTCGATGGAATATTCTAGCTCAAGGAGTCTTCACTCACACTTGTTCAAGTCGGGTTTCATGCCAAACTATAGTTGTTGGACGAAGCATGGAGAACTGAGGTTATGATGGAAGAAGGTGAAGAAACAATTGGACCCTGACGATGACATTATTGCTCAATACGGTGACTTTGGTGATACTGCAATGGGGGAAGGTGAAGAAGAGGGCAAGTGCAGAAGACACACTCGCTGAAGATGATGCTCTTGGTGATGTCATTCGTGGTGCACAAAGAGATTGCGAAAGTGAGAAGGAGAAGGCTAAGTTTGACTGTATGCTAGAGGATCACAGAAATTACTATATCCGTCTGTTGTAGATGGCCAAAAAAAGTTGGGTACAACCTTGAGTTGCTACAATGGAAGGCACAAAATGGTGTATCTGACAAGGCATTTGGACAATTATTGAAGATTATAAAACAAAAGATGCTTCTGAAGCCTAACGAATTACCCGCACTACGTACGAAGCAAACAATCGTCTGTCCTTTGGGTTTAGAAATCCAGAAGATACATGCATGCCCTAATGACTGCATCCTGTACTGTGGCAAGGAATACGAGATTTAGATGAATGCCCTGTATGTAAGCGTCACGATATAAGATCAGGCGAGATGACCCTGGCGATGTTGAGGGTGAAGAACCCCCGAAGAAGAATCCCTGCCAAGGTGTGGTACGCTCCTATAATACCACGCCTGAAACGCTTGTTCAGAAACAAGGACCATGCAAGTTGGTGCGATGGCACAAAGAAGACCGTAAGGTAGACAACATGTTGAGACACCCTGTAGATGGGTCCCAGTGGAGAGCAATAGACAGAGAATTCCCGGAATTTGGAAAAGACGCTAGAAACATAAGGTTTGTTTTAAGTACAACGAGATGAATCCTTTTGGGGAACAAAGCAGTAGTCATAGCACGTGGCCTGTTACTCTATATGTACAACCTTCCTCCGTGGTATGCTTGAAGCGGAAGTTCATTATGATGCCAGTGCTCATCCAAGACCTGAGGCAGCCTGGCAACGATATCGATGTATACCTGAGGCCATTAGTTGAGGAACTTCTATTTTATGGAGTAAATCAGGTGTACGTGTGTGGGATGATTACAAACAGGAACACTTTGACCTGCGAGCATTGTTGTTCGTAACAATCAATGATTGACCTGCTCTAAGTAATCTTTTGTCATACCCCAACTTTAAGGATAAAATTGAGGCGGAATACTACTCATGTGTGCCAGGAATCCATCACACACATAAGTTAGACAAATTACAAAAAATGGCATCACCACAGTGTTTATTACATAACGATAGTATCATCACAAGTCTTACATCAAGCGAAACAAAAGGTAACTGAACTGCTAACAAGACCAACTCCACAGGGAAAGCTGACTGGGAAACAGCTAGCCTAGAAGTCCTCTGGGAAGTCACCAACTCCACCTTCATCTGTTACCCATCCGGGATTTTGCCCAAAAAGAAGATAAACAACAAGCGTAAGTACTCCACGTACTTAGCAAGCTAACATAGGGTTCATGGGCTCAAAAGGCTGACACTGTCTGACTGCAGTTAGCTTTTAAGTTGGCAAAGTTTTAGCATTAAGGTAAATGAATATTGTGCTAACCCTTAACCCATGATCCATTTGTCCAACAAAGATAATTAAACATCATAAGGTGTCATCAACATAGAGTAACAGTTATTCAAGTATCATAGTTCTGTTAGTTTTTCCGGCCGCTCGTGACCGTGAGCACGGCTGTTATAACAGTTTTACACTCTGCAGAGGTGTGCATCTTTACCCACAAGCCGTGTTGCCCTTGTGCCCGAGGCGGCCAACCTCTTGATCCACTTCCAAGGTAGATCGGCAGGGTACACTATGAAGCCTTTCGCTGGTTCGTCTAACAGTTTAGGGCCCGAGGTTTCCTTGGCAACCAGACGTAGCAAACCCCCCTTTCCTATGGCACAAGGCCATCGCAGCTATACTCATAGGAACAGGAGCAGCCCTACATCCGTAAGGCAAGCCCCTCTTGCGCCCTTCCGGGTTACCGCTAACAAGTTAGAAAAGGTCCAGTTTACTGAGCTAAAACCAGAGCCATATAGCACTCATGGTAGCACTGTCAGTCCCAGCTTTTGCTAACAGCAAGTTTTATTAACCGTTTATCATCATATCAATATGAGAACATTCATCATTGGACTGGATCAGTTACAAGTTGGTAAGCACTAGCATTCTACCCATATGCAAACATCCACGGAGTCAAGAACATCACAGATAACAAGGCTAAGTGGGTCTCTAAGGTTGCTCAATTGGACACATGCATAAATGAGTAAATTAATAGTAAGTGAATAGGTAACAAGGAATCCCATGCTAACTTGCCTTGGTTGTTGAAAGACTGGTCCTCCTGCTGATCATCGAAAGAAGGGTCCTGGTCGTACCACACCGACTCACCGTCTACTCGATCACATAACATCAACACGCATACCAGGCGCATACATACAAAGCAAACAGGGCTATCATTAGAACAGTACACCAAACAGTAATAAGCAGAAATAAAACTTTGATAAAACAGAAGGACGCGTTTCTACGATCACAACAAGTTTTGGTTCACCGAAACAGAGTTACTATGCGAAAGATACGGCCGAACGGCGTTTCTAAAGCCCTAAACAAGATTAACATAAACCCTGAAACTAAACTGACCTAACTGACTAACAGTGGCATAAACAGGTAGGAAACTAAATTACGAATCTAACGCAACTTGAACGTGTCAAAACGGAGCTAAAACGTGAATTTTATAAGCTTTTAGTGTAGTGGCAAACCTGTAAATAAGCTGAAATGCATTTGAATTGAAATCGGAATTTAAATTGAATTTTAAATCGAATCTACAGCCGCTGGACTGCGCCTCAAATCAACCGAAACACAGGGGCCTGGTTGAAAACTTTTCAAGACACAGAGAACAGTGTCTGATGGATTGCGGGTTGATTCACATTTCTTTAGGGACTCTTACGCAAACGGTCGGTGAAGGGGTACCGACGAGCCACGACCGTCGGATCAGAGATGGACGGAGCTGATTAGATCCCGAGGGAATAGCCCGCCGGTTGGGCCGACGGCGCGCCCGTGCCGCGACGTCGCGGCTTCCCGCGCGACGCCGTGCGCACAGCCGCCATGGCCGGCGCGGCGGAGCTCACGGACTCGGTCGAAGAGCCTTCCTTAGGCCAAGACCAGCGGACAGGGAGATAGAGGAAGACAAGGGGTTTCTCACCGCGGCTAAGGAGGCGGCGGGGAGGCACTAACGGCGGCGAACGACGAAGTCCGCGGTCGGCGGCCGGCGAGGTCCTCCTGCAAGAATTCTGCCGGCAGTTAGGGCGAAATCGAGCGCAAGGAAGGACGGGAAGGGGTTCGGTAACTTCACCGCGATGCGGCGGAGCTCGGAGGGTGTCGCAAACGGTCGGAGCGGCACCGAATCGACGGGACAAGGCGCGAGCGGCGGACGAGCTCCGGCGCGCGGCTCTGGTGCTCTGCTGCGCGTCGCGAGTGAGGCAACTGAGGGAAAAGGGCAGCGGGGCGCGGACGCACGCGCTAAAAGGACGAAGGAGGGAGCGGGGACGTGGGAGCGACGAGCGGGAGAATCGGAGTACGGGCGGCTGCGGCGGTTGCGCTCGGGAGAAACAGAGAGGAGCTGGGGGAAGGAGGGAGGCACTGGCGCACGGGCCCGGGATGTCAGCCACAGCGGGGAGGGGGCGCAGTTGTTGCTGGTTCAGCCGGCGCGCGCGGGCCGGCCAGATGGGCCGCGGCGAAGGAGGAGAGGGAGGGAGTCGCCCAGCGCGGAAGAGAAGGAGGGGAAAAGGGAGAAGGCAGGCTGGGCCGCCAGGTTGCACGGGCCGAAAGGGAGAAAGGAGGGGAAGAAAAAAATAATTCCTTTCCTTTTTATTTCAAAGCATTTCAAACCATTTTCTAAATGAATTTGAATTCATTTCAAATTTTTGGCAAAAACCAATCACTTCAATAAATATGATGCACCAGCATGAATGCAAAAACATGTTGCCACCTTTATTTTAATTTACTAAAAATTTTTAACCCCTAGGTTAAATGCTAACAAATTCATAATTAAATCACTTTCACCTATTTTATTTTGGAGAAATTTTTAGGGTGTTACATCTTTTAGGACAGTCAAACAAGGGATATAATGCATGCACACATTGTTTTGATGACATTGATAGTGTATATTTGAAAAAATGTAGAAAGGTAGTGTACCTTGGGCATCGTCGATTTCTTTCTATGAATCACCAGGTTAGAAGAAACGCAAGCATTTTAAAGGTGAGACAGACCACCGGAGCAAGCCTCGCAACAGAACTGGGAAGATGTACTTGAGATGATCAAGGATGTGAAAGTAGTCTTGGAAAGGGGACGGGCAGTCAACCTGTCCGAAAGACGCTACGGGACACGCACCCATGTGGAAGAAGAAGTCAATATTTTGGGAGCTACCCTATTGGCATGTACTAGAGGTCCGCCACGCGATCGACGTGATGCACCTGACAAAGACATCGCGCTGATGCCACTGATCAACGAATCTTTGTGTACCTTCTAGGATTCATGGGTGGTGTATGAGAAGTCTAAAGGATACACTTGAGACACGATCAAGAGTTGCAGCGCTATGAAAGAACGGGACAACCTACATCCAGAGAAGAAAGATGATGGACGCCATTACTTAAGAACCTGCTAGCTACACTCTTTTAGCAAATGAAGAGAAGGAAATCCCTGAGTTTGAATGCTATAAGTACAGCATACAAGGTCCCATCTGGATTCTCCTCCAATATAAAGGGAATAATAAATATGCAAGAGAGAAATCTACTAAACTTAAAGTCGCATGACTGCCACGTGCTTATGACGCAATTGCTTCCGGTTGCTTAAGAGGAATTCTACCTCCACATGTACGTCTGGCCACTGTGAAGCTATGTGCATTCCTCAATGCAATTCTCAGAAGGCAATTAATCCATTAGAACTAGCTACTCTACAGAATGATGTGGTTCAATGTCTTGTGAGCTTTGAGTTGGTGTTCCCTCCATCCTTCTTTTATATCATGACACACCTCCTAGTTCACCTGGTCAAGGAGATTCATATTCTCGGTCTTGTGTTCCTACACAACATGTTCCCCTTCGAGAGATTCATAGGAGTACTGAAAATATGTTCACCAACGTGCTCGGCCAGAAGGAAGCATCGCCAGGGCTATGGGGACAGAGGAGGTCATAGAGTTCTATGTTGACTTTATTCCTGACCTTGACCCGATTGGTGTTCCTGAATCACGACACGAGGGGAGGCTTTGTGGAAAGGGGACACTAGGGAAGAAAACATATATCGGTACGGGGAACGATTATTTCAATAAAGCGCACTACCCAGTTCTAAAAACTCATCAGTGGTGGATCCATATATCGAGCTACACAAGGAGTTCCTACGATCCCAATTTCCTGGGAAGAATGAAGTTTGGATTACACGTGAGCACATGAATACTTTTAGCACTTGGTTGCGAAAAGAATGTCTGGGTGATAATAATATTGATGAGCAACTATATTGTTGGCTAGGCAACCATCATGGCATATCCTCACGTACAAAGGATATGAGATAAATGGAAACACATTTTACACCATGCCCAAGATAAAAGGAGCACAAACCAAAACAGTGGTGTTCGCGTAGATGCCACAGACCCAAATGGGAAGAGGCAAATATATTACGGCCGCATAGAGGAGATTTAGGAATTAGACTACGGACCTAATTTTACAGTCCCTTTGTTTCGATGCCAATGGGTCAAGACGACCGGAGGCGGTTTAACAGTTGACAAGGAGTATGGAATGACAACAGTGGATCTCAACATATTGGATACACAAGGTGAACCATTCGTCCTTGCTGCTGATGTGAATCAGGTGTTCTACGTGAAAGACATGTCTACAAACCCAAGAGAGGGAAAAATGATGAAAAATCAACCAAAGAGCCAAAACGCCACATAGTTCTTTCAGGAAACAGAAAAACATCGTGGGAATTGAGGACAAGTCAGACAGTCATGTCAGAAGATTATGAAAGGGATGACCGAATACCGCCCTTCAGTGTGACCAAAGACCCAAGCATCCTGCTAAATGCTGAGGAGACTCCATGGTTACGACATGATCATAACCAAGGGACATACGTCAAGAAGAAGATCACCAGTGTACCCGCTTGATATATAGTGATGTTTTAACTAATATTATGTATTACAGTTTTGTGTAATTAATAATGATTATGGATAGTCATGGTTCGTTGATGTTTTATCTTTTTAAATTATATTGCAATTTAACAGTGAATTTCTCTACCGTGTATTTGGACAATGAAAGATGAACAACCCAAAATTTAACGTTCAGATAATGCAAAAACAATTTTCCTATCGAGAACCAGTTGTTTTAGATATTTAAATTTAACATTATATTTTTGCATTAACAAAATATGAAATTGTTATTTACATTTATATTCGTTATTTAGAAAAGAAAAGAATTTATGTTACAAAATTTCTACTACACAATAAGGTAAAGGAATACAACTGTTATTTTTAAGTAATTTTATGCCTAATATTGAATTTACTATGCAATTAAAAAGTATTACAACATATTAATATAGCCAAAACTTAATTCAAACAAAAATACAGAAAACCCAAAACAAAGGCGGGAGAAACCCCTTAGTCCCGGGCCGTGGCACCACCCGGGACTAAAGGATCCTTTAGTCCCGGGGCGTAAGACCGCCCGGGCTAAAGGTCCACCCCTTTAGCCCCGAGCGGCTTACGCCCCGGGACTAAAGGCCTTTTAGTCCCGGTGGGCACCACCCCCGGGACTAAAGGGGCCCCGCGTATATAGGGCACAGGGCCCTCCTCCTTCCTCAGATCGACGTCGAGTTTGCGCCGCCGCCTCCGTCTTCGCCGCCGTACGTCTGTTGTGCCTCACCGCCGTCTCGTCCTCCCGCTCGTCGTCCTCGCCATCCTCAGCGGTGCCCTCGGCCTCCCTGCCGTCCTCCGCGGTGCCCTCGGCCTCCCTTCTGCACGCGCGGCGCGCCCTCGGCCTCCCTCGTGTCGCCGCCGCCATCGGCCTTAGAGAGCTCCGGCCCTCGCCGTCGTCCGCGCGGTCCCTCGGCCTCCCTCGCCGTCGTTCGCGGCGCCTCTGTCGTCGAGCTCGCTTTTGCCGCGCGCCGCCGTCGCGACATCCTCGCCGTTCGCCGCCGGCCGTTGCTCCCTTGTGCCGTCGTGTCTCGTCCTCGCCGTCGTCTCGCGGCCGCTCCGGCCGTGTGCCTCGTCCTCGCGCTGCCGGTGAGGAGTGCCACCGCGCGTGCGTGTGGTGTGAAGTGTTTGTGCGTGTGGCGTGTGTGTGTGCACTAGTGCAGTGTATGTGTGTGTGCAGTGTGTAAAGTGTGTGTGCACTGTGTGTAAGGAAAAAGAAAATAGAAATCGATATGAATTGAAAATAGAAATAGTTTTTACCCTAACAAAATATTATGTTTACACATGTAGATCAAAAGAGATTGGTCGCGTTGACCGCGACGTCCGCCGTCATCCTCACCGTGTGATCCTCACCGCAACGTGATCCTCGTCGTCGTCCGTTGTCGTCCTCACCGCGACACTCATCCTCGCCGTCGTCCGTCGTCGTCCGTCGTCGTATCATAACGGTGTGTCCTTTGTGTTAGATGGAGGAGGAATAATCACTTAGATAATTTGGTCTTTAGATATGTAAACATTTATTTATATCGGTCGTGTATATGGTTATGAAATAATCACTTGTATATGTTTATGGAATTGAATAATCACTTGGATATGTTTATGGAATAATCACTGGATATGTTATGGAATAATCACTTGGATATGTTTATGGAATAATCACTTGGATATGTTATGGAATAATCACTTGGATATGTTTATGGAATAATCACTTAGATATGTTTATGGAATAATCACTTGGATAAGACTTTTCGATCATGTCAGTAGTGTATTTTTACGAATATAGTCTTTATGGATATATGTTAATTTGATGTTGTAAAACCTAGAACGAAACCCCTAAACCCAAACCCGAAACCCCGAAACCCAAACCCGAAACCCTAAACCGAAACCGAAACCCGAAACCCTAACCCGAAACCTAAATCCAAACCCGAAACCCACCTATACCGAAACCCAAAACGAAACCCGAAACCGAAACCCAAAACCCTAAACCCGAAACCAAAACCCTAAACACTAAACCCTAAACCCAAACCCGAAACCCGAAACCCAAACCCAAAACCTAAACACTAAACCGAACCTGAAACCCTAAACCCCGAACCTAACACTAAAACCTAAACCCTAAACCGAAACCCGAAACCAAACCCTAAACCCTAAAACCGAAACCCGAAACCCTAAATCCTAAACCCCAAACCAGAAACCCAAACCCGAAACCTAAACCCTAAACCCTAAACCCTAAACCCGAAACCCTAAACCCTAAACCCTAAACCCCAAACCCAAACCCGAAACTAAACCTAAACACTTTACCCGAAACCCGAAAACCCGAAACCCGAAACCCCAAACCCGAAACCCTAAACCCAAAAACCTAAACACTAAACCCGAAACCCAAACCCTAAACCCGAACCTAAACACTAAACCCTAAACCCTAAACTCGAAACCAAGAAAACCGAAACCTAAACCGAAACCCTAAACCCAAAACCCGAAACCCTAAATCCTAAACCCCAAACCCGAACCCTAACCCGAAACCTAAACCCTAAACCCTAACCTAAACACTAAACCCTAAACCCTAAACCCAAACCTGAAACCCTAAACCCTAACCCGAAACCCGAAACCCTAAACCCGAAACCTAAACCCGAAACCAAACCCTAAACCCTAAACCAAACCCGAAAGCCTAAACCCGAAACCTAAACCCTAAACACTAAACCCTAAACCCTAAACCCGAAACCCTAAACCCTAAACCCTAAACCCAAACCCGAAACCCTAAACCCGAAACCTAAACCCTAAACACTAAACCCTAAACCCGAAACCCGAAACCTAAAACCTAAACCCTAAACCCCAAACCCTAAACCCGAAACCTAAACCCTAAACCCTAAACCCGAAACCCTAAACCCTAAACCCTAAACCCCAAACCCCAAACCCTAAAACCCGAAACCTAAACCCTAAACACTAAACCCTAAACCCTAAACCAAATCGAAACTCAAACCCGATCAGAAATATGGTGTTTATTATCCTCCATGTTATTCGCAGAAATGGCCGACCCAGTTGACAACATGGAGGAGGAAATGTACGAATTAATCAACAGCGGCGCTAATCAAGATTTAGCAGGTGACGATAACAATAATCAAGAAGTAGATGACGGCAGTCAATACTTTGCCGATTATGAAGAATAATGCAAGAAAATACTGGCGAGGTATATACCTACAATAATCTCTATGTGCACATGAAATTCTAAACAATTTATAAATGTATTTATAATCTACTGTTCCTACATACGTAGCCCTCGGATCGACAACGACTACAGAGAGGAAGAGTAGGACCGTACGAGGTCAGAAGAAGATGAAGCGGTGGATGGCCGGTACATTATCTCGGAATTCAACGACGAGGAAACAGGCCAAGTACTTGGAGAACATGCACAGAAATTTGTTGGCCACTGTGGGTACCTTGTAAGGGATAAGATCCCGATCAGTGCTCGTGAATGGAAGAAAAAGACAAGTGCTCCTCATATAAGTTTTGTCTCTGATCTTGATAAGGAACTGGTTTGGCAAGATGTCCTTGCACATTTCACACTTGAAACAAAGAATATAAAATTGAAGGCAAGAGTTCGGGACTGGGCTATGAAGAAAATGGCAACACTATTCCAGGGCTGGAAGAAGACCTTATACAACAAATTTATCAAGAACGACCTAACTCCGGATTTCAACACTAAGGCCTACGTCAAGTTGAGGCCATTTTGGGATGAGTTTGTAGAATTCAAGAAATCAGAAGAGGGTGAGGCACGGGTCAGAAGGAACCAACAGAATGCCCGACAAAAACAATACCACCATCACTTGGGATCAGGTGGCTACAAGAGTGCCATTCCTAAATGGGAAAGAATGGAACGAGAGTTGCTAGCCAAGGGCATTGAACCAGAATCGATAAACTGGCCTGAGCGCGCCAAGTATTGGTTTTTTGGTCATGGAGGAAGCCTGGACCTGGACAGACAGGAAGGATACAGTATGGCGAAAAACTCCATAGAGCAGCAGAAAGATTTGCTTATGCTAGAGAAATGGCTGCCAGTGGCAGGTGGCAGCCGAACAGAGACAAGGACGAGCTGACATACGCCCTGGAGAATCTTGAAATGGTGGGAGAACCAGAGGCTATGGGGAGGTGTCGTGGGAGCATGCCTTCCCTCGGGACATAGAGACCTATAGAGAAGCCGAGCGAGAAGAAGGAGGAGGAGGCACAGCGGTTGCAAAGGTTAGAGGAAATGGTTCTTCAGTCACAGGCCGCGGCTCTTGAAGCAGTTGAGCGAGAGAAAAAGCACTTGAAGGCAAAATGAACGAGGAAATAAAAAGGCAAGTGCAGTTAGCAGTAAGTCGATGCAAAGGCAATCTGCATCAGAGCCGGGAGTCAACATCAGCCCCCCTGATCAAATGAAAAGCAGTTGCGCTTCCACAGAGGTCCCAGACGCAGCACTGCGCTTTCCCGTGGACGACATCACCGAGCCTCTCACGACATGTGAACTGCATATTCCACAGGGGAATGCCACAGTCATGGTGGCTATAGGTGTTGTATCTCCTATCGATCCTACAAACACACCAAGATGTCATGGGGCAATAATACCTCCTGGATATGCTAGCGTCTCGGTGGATAGGGTGGTGAAAGGTTACGACAATGTCGTACTTGACATTGAAGGAGGTGATGGCGAGAAGACATTAGGAGAAGCGGAGAAGACATTCATATGTTGGCGCAAGCGCTATATCATAATTCCTGGCGCATCACCTCCTCCTCCTCAACAACCTAACCCTAGGTGTGTATGAAATTAGTGAATGAAAGTTAATAGTATTGGTGAGCTAATAGTATAAATGGATACTCATACCATGTTGTTTTCGCAGCAGGACATCCCCAACCTAAGTCCAATTATGCATTCACCACATGATCACAGTGTTGCGGGCGATGATGATCAAGATCAAACACGACGGGATCCATCACCGCCACTGGCCCCATCTCCTCCACGACGGGATCCAACACCGCCACCGGCCCCATCTCCCCCACGGCGTGATCCAACACCGCCGCCACCTGCCCCATCTCCTCCACGACGGGATCCAACACCGCCACCGGCCCCATCTCCCCCACGGCGTGATCCAACACCGCCACCGGCCCCACCATCTCCTCTAAAGCGGGCTCCGACAACGCCACCTGCCCATCTCCACGGCGGGTTCCAACACCTCCACCGCCAACAAAGAAGAGGCCTGTCACACAAACAAAGGCGTCAGCCCCACCACCTCCGAAGAAGACAGCCTCTTGTGAGAAAACAGCTCCCAAGAGATGACAAAACTTGCATATGACATGACCGAGGAGGAGACTGAAGTTGCAGTGCAAAAAGACTTGAACAAGTTCTTCGACGCTGCCATTGCTAGTGGTCGAGCAAAGCGAAACCCGGAGAAGCCGTACCTTTTTGTTCGTCCTGAAAAACTAAGGCAAACTGTGGACGCTCACCAAAAAAAGGTACGTGCTGCCCGTAAGGCTTCGCCAAAATCAGACTATGATCGCACGCTCAGCAAATCACTTGAGGAGGCCAAGAAGACAAAGAGAGAGAGCAGGAAAGGGTGTCCCACAGCTCGGGGAACAAAAGCAGCAATCAGTGCCGGATCTAGTTGTTGGAATGAATACGGTTCAAACATGGACGTCATACAACAAGCATATGGAGACGTTGATCCTGAGCATCTGCTCAAATTTTTGGAGGAAACTGGTTTAAATGTGAAAACATACTCGGAGAAGCAGGCATCAAAAGTGCTGCAGTTGTTGATAAATGGCAGAGGGCATATGTATATGGTCAAAGTCTATACAACCCAGCGGCCCTGAGGGATCTTGGTACACAAATGCACTTGCTAAATCAGTGGTACCTTACGGCGTGTGGCAGAAAAGCTGATGACTATATTTGCGTCAGAATTAGAGACCATGATTACTTTCGTGGTGATGACGTCATATATGTTCAGTTTAATGAGTTACATCAGCTCTGCCACATGGACGCTCTTGACAAATCTCTCGTCAGCTGCTTTTGCCTGTAAGTGATTGTTCTTTTAATAATCTCACTTTAGCTTATGTATATGTATAAGTAATTATCCTCACACTAGCAAGCGTTTGTAAACATATGCAGAAACATGATGAGACAACTAAGGCGTAAAAATGACAAGGACATTGGTTCATCGATCCATATATCGTATTCAAGCACCCAGGTACTCTCTTGGATGCATGGAAAACTCAAACAGAGAGGAATTTGCGGAGGTTCTTCGTAAACCAAAGGGACAAAAGATATATACTATTCCCCTACAACTTTAGGTGAGTTTTGTTATCATATGCACATTTTATTATAGGTTGACATAAAGATATATGTGTTGACTATATAAATATAAATGCAGTTTTCACTGGATACTAATGTGATCGATCTCCACGAGAGTCGTTTGCTAATCTATGACTCTCTGAGAAAACCACAAGAAGATTACCAAGATATGATAGATATTATCCGAGGGTAAATGTGATCTTTAAATATTGATTCCTGCTCTTTAACTCTGCAATAGTTAAGTACTGATCCAATTATATATATTGTGCAGGGTTTGGGCTTGGTTTGTTCAGAAACACCGTCCGGATCTGAAAGCGCAACTTCCTGATCCTCTACTACTAAATGTAAGTTGTACTACCTCCCTGCCTCTTTACCTTAATTAGCATCACTCAGCAGACGCACGCTCAACCGAGAGTAATCTTTTTATATCTTGTACAGTGGGTTCTACGGCAGTCACCGGGGAAAACATTTATGTGCGTACTATGTTTGTGAGTTCGTGACGGTGTATGAAAAAAGAACTCCTCTACAGAGTCAGCAAGTACGTAACATGTAAATAAATTTATTTCATTTTTTGTTGCTTTTACATAAATATTATGTATGTTAATACTTTCTTTTTCTTTTAATCCAAATTGAAGGAGACATGGTTGAAGAACCAGGTGATGGATAAGGTCCGCCTCAAAGCAATTCAAGAGACCATCGCGGGCTTCCTTAATGACCATGTCCTTAAGTCTGGCACCGAGTATTGGTTTAACAAAGACGAACCAATGAAGCCAAACCAAGATGAACACTTGTATGACCTCTAAGTCAGGACAATATTTGTGTTGTAAATATCAAGTTAAGGATGCATGATGGATAATGTTGTATATTTATGTACATATGTATAGATAGCTCTATAATATATATGTATATAGTTCATATTTCATTTGCGTGTAATTGTAAATTTTTGTGTTTATATATATATTTATTAGCAGCGAAGAATACGTATTTGAAACCGGCCTAATGGAATATATTAGCAGCGAAGAATACGTATTAGAAAACCTAATGTAATTGTAAAACCAAAAACAATAACCAATTGAAAAGAAAAGAAAAAGAAAAAAGAAAAAAGCAGCGGCCTCTTTAGCCCCGGTTGGTAATACCAACCGGGACTAAAGAAGCCAGCCACCGTGGCTCGGCTGGAGACCTCTTTAGTCCCGGTTGGTATTACCAACCGGGGCTAAAGGTCCCCTTTTAACCCCGGGGCGGGGAACCGGGGCTAAAGGTCGGGCCTTTAGTCCCGATTCCTTAGCCCCGGCTCCATGCCCGGGGCTAAAGGCCAAAATAGCCCGGGGCTAAAGGCCTGTTCTCCAGTAGTGTATGTGATCTTCAGCACACAATACAAATAAAGCCATCATTGTTCTGAAAATATTAAAAAATGTGTTTCTTGGGTATAAATACATTGAGACAGTGAGCTAGAGGAATAGTTGAGATGGACAAAGTTGCATATATCGAAGTGTTCAGCTGTATTAAGCTTTGCTGCTTCCAGTTTCACTTTGCCATCGGTGCTCATGGCTGGTGCTATGCATTGCTGCCTAACTGTAATGTAGTAGCGACCTCAACCGACAGATCAATATAATTTGGTTTTTATTACCTATCATTTTTTGTTAATTGTTTACCTATTGTTTGAGCACATACTGAACAAAGTGGTGTAAGATGTTTAACTTGACCCTTATGGTTCTTAAATTATAGAGTTTGTTGAATTAATAAAAATTGTATAAGCCAAGTACATATACAATATTATTTATCATCAGCCTTTCAGTTTAAGCAAACAAGGACATATATAATATTATTGCATTTTTTATTAATAATAGTGCATTAATTCAAATGTGCAATTTTCTCATCTATGAATTGAAATATACCATACAATGTATTATTCAAATAATTATGCCTTGTTCGTTTAATTGTATTTGTTTGAACACACATATCAAATTTTTGTCCTTGTTTGACTATAAAAATAATTATTTATTGTTAATTGTCTTTGTGGCAGTACGTATTTTGTTG
Source organism: Coix lacryma-jobi var. lacryma-jobi (assembly GCA_009763385.1). Classification (NCBI taxonomy): domain Eukaryota; kingdom Viridiplantae; phylum Streptophyta; class Magnoliopsida; order Poales; family Poaceae; genus Coix; species Coix lacryma-jobi. The sequence continues at coordinate 33,708,311 of CM019829.1, forward strand.
CTAAATGCACTAGTATATTGAGCTTCTAGGTCCTCTTGAGTTTTTAGTGAAATTGTTAGTTTGTTTGTTAGATGCCCTTTGGCTCCTTGGAAATATAGTAAACTGGAATTTACATTTGTGTTTGTAGTCTTCTTAATAAGATCATCTTACAACATGTATGCATTTTATCTGTTTAGATAAAATTTAAAATGCTTTTATGTCTTTCCATTTGAAGTGATAAGCGATATTTTGTTGATTTGGCCCATGTTGTGTTTTAGGTTGTTGGGTCAAGTTGAAGATGATGGTGTTGAAGATCTTAAATTATTTCTATTGATTATATATTAAACATGGGAGTGCAAGGTTAGTCTATTTATTTTTCATTTTTCTTCCTATGGAATGAATGTCGGATACTCAACGCTCTTTGTGTGTGGGCCCCTAACATTTCTGAGTAATGTGACTGCTTTTGGTTTTGTTCTTGTTCGTGGAATGTAAACCACAGCTTTCGGTCAAGAAAATAGTAGGTGATGAAGCGATCACTATCTTTGCCTTATCTGATCTCAAGGTCTGGCCTGGTCCTATCTGCCCAAAACCAAAGACCAACTCCTTTGTCGTCTTTGTTCTACTTTAGTTGACAGTAGTTGTAGTGCTTCATTCCTACTAATCTTTCTTGTTCATGAAAACCAAACAAAAAGAATTAAGTAATCAATTGCAATAACAAAAATATAAATTGCAAGTATCGAGCACTGCAATTCTACTTTTGAGCATATGCAATATCTGGACATTCAATTTAAGGTACTAATTCTGAGAACAGTACACAAAGTTGTTTTGTTTACATTGTGGTTTAGTATGACTCAAAATGTTCTATACTTTGTCTCTATCAGTGTATTATTTCTTGCTTTATTTTCACACTTCTAATGTATTTCAGGAGTATGAATTTTAAGGAGATTTCAGGCAACACGCCTGTACAACTACTTAGTACAAGTAAGTTGTTACTTTTATAATTTTTTATTTGTTTTTGTGTCAAAACATAGTAATATTTTGTCCTTGTCTTTGCACAGAAAAAATTATAAATTGTTAATTGTCTTTGTGCCAACATAAATCAGATTTGGCTCTCTCTATCTCCCTGGCCTAGGAGCAGCTAGCTAGATGACAACTAGAGTTGTATCCTGTCATTTACATAATTTGCAATGATCAATGATGTAAATTGCAGGTATTGGACACTGTAATTGTAGTTCTCACCATATACAATTGTAGTTTTGGGCATAATTAAGCTGTACTATCCTGTTCATACACAAAAATTAAATAAACTAATTGGTCACTCAAATTTACTGCAAGGTCCCTTCTGATGGTAAATTTTGCTTCTATCTGTTCTAATTGGTCACTCAAATAAATTAATTGCCACATGTCTTTGATGACCATGTCGTCATTGTGCTGTTCATGCTTCCTTCTTTCTTTTTGGCTTTATTGGGTGATATTTTGAAATTATCGCCTTTTATTTAATTAGAATATACATTATGTGTGCTACTTGGTTATTATTTGTCTGAATCTTAATTGTATGTCATTGTAAATTTGAACAACTACTTTATTTATGAATATTTGTAATATATTACTAGTGCTCTATGTCATTTACTTAAAACACACTTTTTTCCTTTACTTTATTGTGTTTGTGTCGTTCTGATGGAAAAATATTGTTAATTATCCTTCTCCAGAAAGAAATTGTATTCTATTATCTGTATCTGTGTTAGCTGGACCTCTTGTTTGTGATTGTGTCATTCTAGTTGAAAAATATTGTTAATTGTGCTTCTCTAGAGAAGATTTGTATTCTATTTTTTTGTTAGCCAGACCTCATATTTGTGATTATGTCGTTCTGGTAGAAAAATATTGTTAATTGTCCTCTTTTGATATAAATTGTATTCTACTGTGTGTGGTTGTGTAGTTGAAGGATGACGTTTTGTACAAGAGTTGGGAGTTGTCTCTTGTAATCGGTCTGACTACAACTCAGACTTTAATTCAAATAGAGGTCAATTATGACATGTATAGAGAAAAAAATCTGTGTGCTACTTCCTTGTAAAACACACATTTTTCTTCTTAGGTTAATTCATGTGCTAGTTAACAAAAAAACACACTGGATATATTAGGTTCTTTGTGTTCTAAGTCAACCTAAAATTGGGTGTTAAGTGTCAGAAAAACACATTTTTTAGGCTCGTGAAATTCATGTGTTTTTTTAGCAAAAAACACTCATGTATTAGCTACCTTAAAAATACACAGGTGTCAACTAGACAAGCCCTCTTTCTTTTTATCTATTTTGCTCTTCTCTGACGAGAAACTCATGGCGGCGTTTTCTTAACCTTCCGGCTGGTAGCCACCAAAGGTCCTTTCCTGTGCGATCTAGGCCGCCCAGGCGCCTCTCCTCTTCTGTTTGTGCCGTGCAGGCCCGTGCGGTCTCCTGCCCCCTGCTCGGTCGGCGACCAAGACAGCAGGCCGCCGGCGCCCTGTGGCCTCGGGCCTTGCCTGGTGGCTGCGTCCCCCGGCGGCACCAGCAGCAGCCCGCCGAAGCTTCTCCTTTCCAGCTCAGCGCAAGCAGCACCATCAGCTACCGCGGCTGTTCACGTGCAGATAAAAGATCAAGGTAGATAAAGTTATTGCAGGCTTGCTACCGAACGAAATTAGTCACCGTTTATTCGTTCTAAACCTGTTTTAATCCGTTCAAATTACGTTAGATTTGTTTTGTTAAGATCTATCTAATTGTGTTTACTGTTCATATTGTTCTCTACAGTTAAAATTTGAGTTAACTCTAATCTAGTAATTAGTATATTTTAATCTTGTTTAATCTTGGTTAGAGTATAACTTTCACGAATAGCTTCGATTAGCGTGGTCTTCGTGTCTGTGTGTTCACAGTGAGACGTAGATTGGTTTTTAAAACTCTTATCTTATTTATTATGATTAGTGTACTGTTCTAATTATAGGCTTTGCATAATACTTAAATTTTAATATAAATAATTAGTTTGGTTAATGTTACTTATTAGCTTTTAATTAAAAGTAATTTAAGTTTAATTTCATTTTATCTTGTTCAAGTTGCATTAGATTAACGTCGATGTGATCTATATGTTAGTGATAATGTCATCATGTCTTTTAATTATGATTATTAATCCAAATGTTAATTTGATTAATAACTATTTAATTACTTTTCTAATTAAAAGCAATCTAGTGTTTAATATCCGATGTTTTATAATTGGCTATTAACTTGACTAGTGGCAACATAAATGTGTATTTACTAAATTATAATCTGCTTAGTTAAATATCATGTCACATACAGTCTGATTAGATGCTCACACATATTTCTTTTCTGTCACAAAGATAAAGTTAATTTGCTTAGTTAAATACATACCATATATAAACTGTTTATATGCGCTCTTTGCATTTATTTCTATTACATAATAAAGTATAACTTGGTTAAATAAATATGACATATGTTATCAAATAAAATATTAGTATCAACACTAATGCTATGCTTAGTTTAATTTTGAAACATAAGTGTTTTTACTAGATTAAGTCGCAAGACCTTGATCTTTCAAGTTAAATATTTAATTGGCTTGACTCATATGTGATCACTTGTAAAATATGACTAGTCTAATCTGATCTTGAAATTAAAATATTTTTTGTCGGATTTGAGTTACTACCTTTTTATTTAACTAAAATAAAATAAGTTGTGGTTCTCACTTTTATAATAAAAACTCTCGTAGTTGTGTCTTTTTAACGATAGTTCCGTTACCGGCATTTCTTGCGTCTAGCTACCGTAGTAGCTAGCTTTTCTTCAGTACAATGTTCTCTCTTGTATGGTGTATTGTTCTTAGTTGTCTCTTTTCGTGTGCTTGTATGTTTGTCTATGTGTGGTGTTTGCTACGAGTAGACGAGGACCGTTTGTTGGTGCTGAAGATGAGAAGAAGATGAGAAGAAGAAGACTGAAAGCTAATGATGAGGTTGATCAAGTAATCAAGGCAAGTATAGCATGGGACCATCCTTGTTACTGTCACACCCGGTTTTAAGAACAAAACCAGGTATACACCATATGTGAGCCCAAGAAGTCAAATCTCACATATAGCAACAAATAAAGGGTAATATCGAAAGACAATGCTCATATATAACGTATAAACACAAAGAACATAACCTTAAAGAGCAGACAGCGGAAAGACACTCCGATCTTCAGATGGAGACACCAACTTCACACGGACAACTGACTGGTAGATCACAAGCCTAACTTCTCAAACTCTTGCAGTCTGGTACCCATCCGGGATTTTCCAAAGTGTTGAAAAGTAAAGCAAGCATAAGTACATCTCGTACTTAACAAATAAAACATGGGGTTCATGAGGCTCAAAAGGCTGACACTTGTTTAACTGCATTAGCTTTTAGTTGGCATAATTTTAGCATTAAGTAGCATCAAGGTATAACCAACCCAATGTAAACATATGATCAAGTAAACATGTATCCATTGAACAAATATCATCATCATTATTACCATCATTTAGAGCAACAAACTATACCATAAGAATTCCAGGTCGCTCGTAACCGTGAGCACGACTGATATATCAGTTTTACACTCCGCAGAGGTTGTACACTTTACCCGATGAGTAGTGATACCCATATGCCGGTGTTTTCAAGGCCCACATCACATTTCCAAGGTGCACGACAGGGTTCACTGTGCAGCCTTTCAAAGGTTCGTCTAACTAACAAGTTAGGGCTGCTAGGTTTCATCAGTCAGTCTGTGTGATACAACCGGTCCCAGGGATCCACAGTCTGCTGTCCCCACTTGCGCCACAAGGGTAACCTCTAACAAGCTAGAAAAGGTCCTCATACTGAGCTAAGGTCAGAGCCATATAACTCCCATGGTTGCACTGTTGTCCGGGTGATCCCTTATAGTAGTTCCTAAACCATGTTGCTATAAAAGCCAAATTTTAACATGTCACATATAACATTAAAACAAATTTACATGATCATAGTTTAAGTTGAGCACTAGCATCAAGCTATCCAATGCATACCCATGGTCATCAAGGCATAAGATCAAACATCTAGGATAAATCTATGTAGGCATCAAGGTAACACATGCAATATGAATTAAGTGATTACGGTGAATAGGTAACAAGGATGGTCCCATGCTATACTTGCCTTAAACTCAAAATCCTTCTTCTGTTGACTCGTAGACTTCCAAAGGTTGACTCTTGATCACGATCTTTCTCTTGATCACCAACGTAAATCTCACCGACTGGAACATACCATCACAGAACACCACGCAAACATCCAATAGCAGTCATGCAATAGCAACATAGCCAATGATTAGAACAGTACATCAAACATAAGAAAACAAGACAAAGAATTTTAAAAAAATAGATCTACGATTCGCTACGAACACACGGACACGAAGATCACGCTAATCGGAGTTGAAACAAAAAGATATGAACTAAACAAGATTAAAGACACTAATTACTAGATTAGATTTAACACAAATTTTAATTACATAAAACAGTACTGAAAGTTATATAGTTTGAAAGAACTTTTCGAAACGAATCTAACGCAAGTTGAACGGACTAAATCGGAGTTAAAACGAAGAAGAAGTTATAGGCTTTTGAAATAAGTGGCAGATCTGTAATTAAAATAAACAGGATTTTGTGATTTAAATAAATAAAACAGAATTGAAAATCGGCTGGACCGCGGCTCATTTGGGAGAAAGAGAAGGGGTCTGAGAGGAAGATTCTGCAGACTCAATGAATAGAGCCGAGAGGAGTGCGGGTTGAGACTTAAAACGTTATAAGGGCCTTTTTGCAACACGGCAAGCCGAAAGGGTATCAGGCGCTGTGGTTCGTTGGATCTGAGATCAAGGGTTAGGATTTGAGCCAGCGGGGGAAGGGAGCGGCGCTGGCCACCGGAGGGGAAGACGGATGGCGTCGCGCGGTGGGCGCCATCGCCGGCGGCTGCGGCGGGGCTCGGACCTGGGGGTAGGGGACGGTAGAGACCACGGGGAGGGTACCTGTAACACCCCAGGTGCCACAAAAGCCCAAGTTGGCAACATACAACCATCATCAAAGTAAAGCGCAGTAACAACAAAAAACATAACTATGATTGAGAACGGTATCATCTCAAATATTTTTATTAAACTAAGAAGGATGAACAAACTAGGTGATTCTAAGTTTATTACAACAAGATAAAAGTATCATTATTATCACTAAGTGAATGGAACGGTGAATATGTGCATCTACTCCCATCCCTTCAAGCAAAAAATCCAACCAAGCACCTGGAAAGATAAGATGGGTGAGAATAAATCTCAGCAAGCAAACTGCCTGAACATGTCATTTAAACTACAAGTTAATTAGACATCAGTTTAATATAGAAGATAACAACATAAGAAAACAATAGTTAATACTCAAGTTGTTTATCCAATGAGATTTTCATAAAAAAAAACTAAACGACATTATATAAGTTATCCAATAAATATTCCATAAAGAAGTAGAGAGATATATATACAATACATAAACCACCTCCACATGTGAATAAAACATTAGTCCTCGTAAAAAGCAATACTGATCATATCCACCTTCAATCCACCCAAACTCCAATACAATTAAACCTCAAAGAGTGCAAATGCAATGCATATGCATGTCCAGCCCCCCATCCCAACAAGGTATGAAGCTGCATCGTACCCCTCCTCGGGCAACGTACGATGCCTGTACCGGTACGGTCGCGGCCAGCAAGCGGCGACATAATCCACAAGAGCACTCCGGAATAGTCATATAACTTTCTCACTGACCTGGCTTAAGAGCACTCCGGAATAGTTATATGACTTTTTCACCGACCTGGCTCGATGCATATGCTCATAACAATAATGCACATGATGCAATGATGATGGAACTTCAAATATACTTACCACATAGGTCATATACCTCCACAAAATGAGAACACATCACTTACCTTCGGATGATAGACAAACACTTACTGGATTATACCATACATCTCCACAAGAATAAGCTTATTACTTACCTTCCGATGATAGACAAAAGATTCAACAATGAAGATCATTTATAAATTACTTTAATGGAAAGTAAGTTCACATCTAGTTAAATCATCTTGATTTCATTCGTGTTATGACAATGCATAGGTAGAATAAATAACAAGTCAAGCTGTAGCAAACCACCGCTACGTTTACTTGCCTTAAAACGATGATGCAAACAACACTGGACATGATCCAAAGCATTGCAACCTGTTTAGCAACAAGAACCAATTCATATTCACTCAAGCATACATGAATAACATGTAAAGGCTACAACTACGCTCCAACCCATCAAGCAAACAAAACAAACAAGCAGAATGTGTTGGTTAACAACAAACATAGCTTCTTAATATTTATGCATCTTTAAATATACAAAAGTAATGATAGCAAAAAATATATATTCAGAAACTACAAAACAAGAGCTACAACTTTGATGAAGACACACTATATGTATTCTGAACTCAAGCATGCTTAAACTTCAGTTTAATTCAGACAATGAAATCTGCCCTGAAATATGATAGCCATTGGTAAAGAAAATGAAATCTATAAAAATACTTGTCCAAAAATTATGAAACTTTGTCAGATGTTAAGAACACCATTATCTACAAATTTTGTATTATAACTTTTAGATTTTGAGGACATCAGATACTCAAAATAGGCCAACAATCTAACTGAACTTTTCTGACAGCACAACAACAACAGCAAACTAAATCATGCATAACTGGAGATATACTGATCCAAATCTTATGATCCTTATCAATCTGGCAAGCTTATGCAATTCCCTACAACATTCATGTAGACATTTCTCAAGATTCTAGACTTAAGATATTGTAAAACTGAATGCATATAAATCTGTCCAGAATTCTGACAGCACAAACGCATCAGCAAGCAACGACCATAACTCCAAAACTATAAGAGCTATGATGGTGATCTTGAACCAAAAGAAAGGTATGGAAGTCTACTACTTAGATATAATTTTTATATGATTTTTGGGTACATAAAAATAGCCATAAACAGCACATAAACAGCTGCTGCCACAATCTGAAAACACAGGAAAACTTAATTACGAGATTAGAACCCTAACCGTGTTCACTAATCAACAAAATTCGGTAAACCCTAACATGGATTCACATCAAAAACAGCGAGGAAAAGATAAATCTTACCCCCAACATCAAGTATAAAGAAGATCCACAACAAAGTCCCTCTCGTTCCACCTTCTCCCTCGTTGTGATCGCGGACACCACACCACTTGTTGACTTGATCAATTTACGAGGGAGGCATAAGAACCACGAACAAAGATCAAGCCCTAACTCCCCCTCTCTCTCCATCCTCCGATCTTCTATTGGGTTTCTCCTATGCTTGAGAGAGGCGGCGGCTCCATAGATGAAGGGGACTAGGTTTGAGAGAGAGGAGTCCTCAAAGGGGAGGCGTTAGTGTAGCGGCGCTACAGTAACACGAGTTACTGTTCATGCATTTTTTTTTGTCCTTTAAGCTTCCAATGATGACAGGTTCTTGATCCGAACTCTGAACGGTGCGTATGAGTAGTCAAATAGAATGCACTCGACGAGCTCTACACATCTATGGTCTCCGATCATCCATCCAGGTTATGTATAAAAATTCATTTTTGCCACTCATTAAAACACCCTTGAACCATTTGCCATTTTACGCTTTCTAACATACAAAAAGTATTTTGGGGTATTATAGTACCAATCGGTCCAGGAGCTCAATGCGGACTCACCGGATAAGAAGATGTTGACAGAGAGACTCGGTGACGGCGGATTGCAAGATTCGGCGGCGGTGGCTCCTCTGCAAACGACGGCGAGTTCGCGTTAGATGAAACTGAGGGCAACAGAAAGGGGTGAGGCGTTTTACGACCTCGTGAGATCGAAACGAAGCTCAGGATGGACCTCGTGGCGACGGTTGAGCGGGGGGAGCAGAAGGACGGTGGCGGCGGGATCTCGACGAGTTGAGAGTATGGCGCTGGGAGAACTAGGGCACGAGGAGCTCGGATTTTCGAAAGGGAGAGGCGGCGAGGACCAGGGATCTTTATAGGGAGCGCCGGCTTGGGTAAGAAGGCAAGGGAGGGGAGATGCCGGGGCGGATTCGTGCTCGGTTTGGCGTCCGAAGGGGAGTCGGGAGGAGGAAGGAGACGTCTGCCTGGTGGGGGGCGCGATGTCATCGAGACACGGGAGAGCACGTGCGGAGGCCGCTGCGGCTGACAGGTGGGATCGTCGAGTCAGTGAGAGAAGGGAGCGGTGCGAGCTTGCAAATGCGCTCAGGCGCGGGCGCCGACTGGGCCGGGGCGCCAAGACGGCCCAAGAGAGGAAGGCGGGGGCGAGCACCGGTTGGGCTGGTAATTGGGTCGCGCGGGAGGAGAAAGGAGGTCGGGGAGAGGGCCGGGAGAAGGGAGCCGGACCGGGCCAGCAGCATGCCGAAAGACAGGATAGAGGCGTGGGCCCTCGTGGGCCACAACCTAAGGAGAGAGGGAGAAGAGTTTTGCCTTTTTCTTTTATTTCAAGACCTTTCCAAAACATTTTCAAAACAAATCTGATTCTTTTGAACTTTTGAAATGGGTCTTTGAGATAAAAGAAAGTATTTGAGACTTTATAGTTTCGAAACTTTTTGAAAAACAAAGCCTTTATTTTCAAACCTTTCTAAGAGAATTCATTTTTCAAATTTTTTGCAATCATTTTGAATTCAATTTGAATTTTAACCAAAACCACACATCACAAAAACTCAATTGCACACCGACATGAATCCACAAACATGTTTCTACAACCCCTAGGATAAATTTTAAATTTAGAGAAAATATTTTATTTTCCCTATATTTTATGGGCACTGAAATTCATAAATAAATCATTTTAAATTCTAATTGAAGAAATGCAAATTTCAGTGGTGTGACAATTACCTATTCACCTTATAATCACTTAAATTCATATTGCATGAGTCTACCTTGACGCCTATATAGACTTATCCTAGATGTTTGATCTTGTACCTTGATAACCATGGTATGCATTGATTAGATCTATGCTAGTGCTCAACTTAACTATGATCATGTAAATTTGATAATGATATAATGAGACATGTTTAAAATAGACTTTTATAGCACATGGTTTAGGAACTACTATAAGCGATCACCCGGGACTTACATGCAACCATGAGGGTTATATGGCTCTGACCTTAGCTCAGTATGAGGACCTTTTCTAGCTTGTTAGTGGTTACCCGAAGGGCGCATAAGGCGCTTGACGAGACGGTATAGTGCGGCTTCTGTCCACGTGTGTATAGGTTGCGTGTTAATGTGCCACCTGGAAGGAGGGCTCTACATCCCCTTGCCTTAAGACCTAGCGGCCCTAACTTGTTTAGGCGAACCTTTGAAAGGCTTCGCGGTGAACCCAGCCATGCACCTTGGCAGTGTGATATGGGACTAGCTATCCCTAGCAAACGAGATCACTACTCATCGGGTAAAGTGTACAACCTCTGCAGAGTGTAAATGATATATCAGTCGTGCTCACGGTTACGAGTGGCCTGGAATTCTTATGGTATAGTTGTTGCTTAATAATAATGATGATGATATTTTATTTTTTCAATGGATACATGTTTACTTGATCATATGTTTAAATTGGGATGAATATACTTTGATGCTATTTAATGCTAAAGTTATGCCAACTAAAGCTGGTCGCAGTAAAACCAGTGTCAGCCTTTGAGCTTCATGAACCCCATGTTATATTTGTTGAGTACGATATGTGCTCACTCTTGCTATTTTCCCACACCTCCAGTCATTAGTAAAGCTACACAAAGGATGGAGCATGGTTTAAGTTACTATGGAGTGCTAGACGTATGTACCCCCAGTCAGCCGTCCCTGTGAAGAAAGAAGCCTGAAGAGAAGATTAGTAATCGTTCTGCTATACTCCGATAGATTAAAGTGTAATATAGTTATGTTTTACGTTATATAATAACATTGTTTCTGATATTCTTTATTCTGTTGCTGTATGTGTGGACTTCCTGGGCACCCATATGGTGAGTCTTGTTTTGTTTTTAAAACCGGGTGTGACATATGTCCATGAATTGCAATGAGAGATAATAAGCTAACAAATATTCGTGCGAAAGGTGAGCATGAATGCTACATATATTTTATGTATGAAATTTTACTACGGTTGAAAAAATGAGGACTGCTGGCGAGGAGCGATTGAGACATTGATTGCTTGAAAATAGAGGTACCCAAGGTAAAAGTACCGGGAGGTAGTAGGTGCATACTAAATTTGTGTGACTGGCGCCAATAAGTAGGTTCATTATCAACATTTTTTTATGATTTTAATTATTCAACTAAGGGTAAGGTAGTAAATTCACAAATGATGTCTTGCGACGTTTCCCTTTCTACTCATTGCTCGATCATATTGAAGCCACATCTTCAATCCTAGTTGCGATCTTGCATCTGCCATCTGCGAGTAAAAGGGAAACACCACAGTATGACAGATGCACACACACGCTTTGGATGAGCCAATGCATGCACAAACTAATGGACGCTGTGGCAAAAAAGACAGAAAACTCCATGACAGTCTCTTTGGGATGACCCTTAGACCGACCAGGCTCGGACAGACCGACGTACACTCAGCAGGATGCTCAAAAGACAGACCCTGGAAACCCTTGACGAAGCTTGGATGGACATGGACAATGGACACATCAGCTTTGAACAGTCGCCTCCCTAGAGACATCGATGTTTACCCGTCTCCAATAGGCCTGTTCTCTCTGACCATCTCATCACATATACGTGTTAGGAATAAATAAACTTGTCCATTGTGTATTTGTGTGTTCCTAGTGTAGCTGGAGGGCGGCGCTGTCCTTCTGACCATCTCATCACATGTTTAGTGGACGCACACCTCATCCAGATTTAGCGACCATTGTGGCAAGCGCTAGCACTAGACCTTGTAGTGATCGATGGGACTCGAGACTGATGTGATTGGCTTGGAGGCGAGCATGGATGGACTCTGCAGGAGGGTCGGTGGCAGGGTGTGGTGGTTGATGTTCACTTATATTTTTTTAATTCATTTTGATAACGGGGTTAGCATCCCATCTGTATTAATCCCTGAGTCTTTTTTTTTTCTTAATGCCTCCAGGAGTCGAGAGAATCCCCACCACGATTTTCAATTTATCTGGCAATTCTGGATTCTGCAAGCCAAAACATTATGTGGATCTTGGCTCTAGTTTGTGGCTCAAACACACTTACAGGCGCGAGAATATAGACTTATAGACTACAATATTTGTGTGTTGCATGGATTGGATGAATGAAGGTTTATTAAACCACCAATAGGAGTTGCCACCGCAGTAGGTTAGCTAGCATCATTTTGCCGCATCAGTAGCAGAAGAGTCAGAAGCGATGTCGTTTGCCGTAGTGGTGGAGCACATAGAAACGGACAGTAGCAACGCCTAGGCTTCAGGAGGATGTATGGCTCATTCGTGGATCCTGCACCACTGCACGGAAACTGACCTTAGGATAGCTTCGAGTACTAGTAGAATACTGCTCATAGCTGGCGCCCCTATTCAGAGCATAGGCGGTTTTTTAGTTTTCACATGCCTGTGATATAAAACGGGGCCATGAAAAGTTAACAACTGCTAGTGGAAATGCTTTACAACGGCGGTTGCCTAACCCAATCGCCTGTGTAAATGGACCATTTACACTGGCGGTTGGCTTAGCCAAACTGCCTGTGTAATACCACCATTTCCACTGGCGGTTGAGTGAAGCCAACCGCCTGTGTTATCTCTGGTAAAATACCCCCTCTTCCTCCCTGAGCAGCACTTTCTTCTCTCGCCGCCACCTTTCATTGGAGGCGATTTTGGAGGTCCAGATTTTACAAAATACAAGGGGAGAGGTTTTGATCTTCATTTCTCTTGGAAGAAGATTAACAGAAAGGTAGTTTTGTGTCCCTCTTGCCTCAATTTGCTCATTCTTTCTCATTTGATGATTCACTTATTAGATCTAGGGTTTCACCCATGAGTGAGAGAGAAGAATACCTAGGTTAATGAGTGAGCTTGCTTAAGATGGTTAAATAATGTCTCTCATCTATACTGCTTCGTGTTTTTTTTTACTTTTATTTAGTTTATGCATGATATCTTTCATTGTTTCCATGTATAATGGTGTGTTCTTGAGTATTATGTAGAGAGGAATTGTAGGTTTTTTAATAATATTTAGGTTTTTTATTATGTTGTTTATCTCTCAATTTTTTTTTTCACTATGTATTTATGTTTTAATGATATTGTGTTTTTTATTTTATAATGATACTTAGGTATTTAAATTATGGTACTTAGGTTTTTTACTTTAACCCCACATAAACTCTAAACACTAGCTAATAATAATTCATAGCTAACCGCCTGTGTTATCTCTGGTATAAATACCTTCTCTTCCTCCCCGAGGAGCACTGTTTCTCGCCACCACCTTCCATTGGAGGCGATTTTGGAGGTCTAGATTTTACAAAATACAAGGGAGAGGTTTTGATCTTCATTTCTTGAAGGAGATTAACGGAAAGGTTAGTTTTGTGTCCCGCTTGCCTCAATTTGCTCATTCTTGCTCAATTTGATGATTCACTTTTTAGATCTAGGGTTTCACCTAGCAAATATAATCTCTAGATATGATTACTTTTTTACATTGATTTTAATCAATTTATTGTATTTTTTTACATGTAATGATGGAGAGGTCATTCTGGATGTATAAGTTATCAAGACTAGATCCATTATACATACCTGAGGTCTATAGGTTTATTCATGCCGCTAAGAACCATGCTTGGAGAACAAAGAGACGCACATACATTGTCCGTGCATGGACTGCAGAAATATTGTTGTATTTGATAACACTCAACAAATCCTTTCTCATCTGGTCTGCCGAGGATTTATGAATGATTACTTGATTTGGACAAAGCATGGAGAGGGTAGCTCTGCGCCTTATACAACTGGAAACCCTACGAACATCGACGTTGATGGTGAAGATATGGTTGATGGTGGGTTTCAGTTTGTACATGAGACACAACAACCTGATGTCGAACATGTTGTGCCAAAAGTTGGAGATCATGGTTTCGCAGGAGGAAATAAAGATGTCAGAACTAATGTGCTGCCAAATAATATGGCTGCGGAAGATGCAGAATTTCTAGAGGCAATGTTGTGTTGTCATGTGGAAGATCCATCAATGTTCTTCACGAAAGGTATGGAGACCTTGATGAAGGCAGCAACCGCCTTTGTATCATGAGTCTAAGGGTTGCACCAAAGAGTTCATGACGTTGCGGTCTATGCTTAAGTTGTTGGTGTGCAAAGCTAGGTATGGTCTTTCTCATGCTGGCTTCGATGCATTCTTGAGTATTATTGCAGACATGCTTCCTATGGAGAACAAAGTGTCTGCTAACACGTACTATGCCAAGAAGCTAATCAATCCACTAACGATGGGTGTTGAGAAGATCCACGCATACAGAAATCATTGTATCTTGTATCGAGGTGTTGATTATAAGGACTTGGATAGCTGTCCAAATTGTGGTGCAAGTAGATACAAGATGAATAAGACTACAGAGAGGAAGAGTGTGCAAAGAAAAACAAGAAGTAGACTATTATGTGCAGAAAAAGATTCCTGCTTTGGTGATGTGGTACCTACCTATGGTCGATCGATTGAGGTGTTTGTTCTCTAACCTAGAGGATGCCAAACTTATGAGTTGGCATGCTTCTGATGACCACAGATGATGGAAAGCTTCGGCACCCCGCCGATGGCCAGTAGTGGAAAGATTACAATGAAAACCACATGGACTTTGCAAAGAAACAAGAAATGTTAGGTTCGCATTGAGTACTGACGGAATGAATCCATTTGCTGAGAGGAGCAGCAAGCACAACACATGGCGGTGATCCTCACCATGTACAACCTTCCTCCATGGTTGATGCAGAAGCGAAAGTACCTTTTGCTAACCATCCTTATCTCTGGACCTACACAGCCTGGAGTTGACATGGATGTTTTCTTGGAGCCCTTAATGGAGGACATGAAGATATTATGGGAAATAGGTGTTAAAATGTTCGACGAGTACCGCAAAGAATCATTCACGCTGAGAGCAATTATCTTTGTTATATCAACGATTACCCTGCTCTCTTCACATTATCAGGGCAGTTCAAGGGAAGGGTTGGTTGTGTGTTATGCATAGATGAAACCGCTTACGTGTCCCTTAATGCATCTAAGAAGATAGTGTACATGAGACACAGTCGCTTCTTATCGAAAGGACACATGTACCACCAGAAAAAGATGGATAAGTATTTCGACAGTAATGTTGAACTACAGTCTACTGCTCCATCAACTAACAGTAAAGGCAAAGAGTTTTCAACCTAGTCAGCATCTCAATTTTGTTTTTGGTAAGAAGCAAAATACAGAAAACCAAGAAAGGATGTCAAACAACTCCAGGGGCTACATTGAAGAAAAAGTCTATTTTCTCCTAGTATTTGTCACTAGCCGATTTAGACGTTCGCCACACAATCAATGGTATGCATGTCCAGAAGAACATGTTTGAAAGCCTAATTGGAACCTTACTAGACATGAAGGGGAAGACAAAGGAAGGACTAAATCACGCATGGACATGTGTACAGTTAGACATAAAAATGAACTTCAACCCTGTGCTTCAAGAAAATGGGAAGTACCAACTCCCGGCAGCAAGCTACAACCTCACAATGAAAAAACATGTGATGTGTGTGTGGTTCAAGCATTTGAAAGTCCCATCTCGATTCTGCTCTAGCATACAGAGTATTGTGTCAATGAAAGACCTTACATTCACCAACTACACTCACATGATTTTCATGTCATGCTGACTACTTTCCTCCCTATTGCCATCAGGGCTATAAATCAGTGTGGATCAAGGTTGCAGTCACCGGTTGTGCTATTTCTTCAATAGATCTCACAAAAAGTTTTGACCGTGATGAGTGTGCGTCCCTTAAGGAATTCGCAGTGGAGACAGTGTCACAGTTTGAGATGTGTTTCCCCCCAGCATTCTTTGATATTATGGTTCACCTTGTGGTCCACTTGGTTCCACAAATAGAGCTTTAGGTACCATGTACATGCATGAGATGTGGACATGTGAGCATTTCATGTCAATACTAAATGGCTATGTATCACTCGTGCTCATCCTGAGGCGTCCATGGTAGAGGGGTACTTAACCGAAGAGGCAATTGAGTTCGGAGGTCCTTTCTGCAACAAGGTCCTAAAAGACCAGGTTGCAATAGGTTTACCTCCGTCAAGACATGAGGGTAGGCTGAATGGAAGAGGGAGGATGGGAAAGAAATCAATCGTCCCTCTTGATTACACTACAATCCTCGAGGCACATCACAGCATCCTACATCAGCTCTCGATAATGGAGCATTGGATCGACAAACACATTGATGAGCTTCACGAACATAATCATGGGTGCACGGATGATTGGTTAATGAAGGAACACAGAAAAGAGTTCACCTCATGGCTTCGGGAGCATGACATACCAGATGGGGAAATAACTGAGGAACGCACCATCAAGGTGTTGCATCTGGACCATCACGCCATGTCATGACATGGCAAACTTATGACATTAGTGGTTTCACGTTCTGTACCAAGTCCAAGGACATCAAGAGCATGGCACAGAATAGTGGTGTTCGATGTGAGGCCTTAGACTCTGAAACTGGTAATGAAACTACATACTTTGGCTTCGTTGAGGACATATGGGAACTTGACTATGGTTCATTTCAGATCCCTGTGTTTCGATACCAATGGGATGAAGACAAACATGTTACAGTGGACAACTATGAGGTCAGAGTTCTTGATCTAAGTAAGGTTGGCTACAAAGATGATCCGTGCATAATGGCTAACCATGTTGCACAGGTCTTCTATGTCGAACAGATTCTTACACGTAATGTGAAGAAAGTACTGACAAGCTGAGGCATGTAGTTTTTTCCTGGAAAGCAACAAGTTATAGAGTTGATGGTATCTCCGACCTGGATGAATTTAACGGGTTTCAGCGATATGTCTCTCTTTGTAGACGACCATCCAGTAAGGATAAGAAATGTTGAGCGAAGTATCCCACAGAAATCATTGCCCTGGTTGCGCCATGATGGAGAAGGAAGAATAGTAGCTGCCTAGATTATTTTTGTTATTTGCCATGTAATCCATTTAAGTAATCTTTATGCCACATTAGAGCCACTTTTATGTATTCAAAACTCTCATTAGAGCTAGTTTTACGGAAGATTGGAGTAGATGTAGACAACGTGTGGTACAACAATACTCACTTTGGTATTATGAAGGGATGTCCTATACAACAGATGTGCATTATGTTATTACCTACAAAACTTTGGTATTTAACACTTCCTCACTAGAGGTCATTAGGTGTGCCATATTTTCATCTGCGAGTTGTCGGGCATTTAAATTTCTATAACTTAAAAAAATTCAGTAATTCACTATTTTTTCAAAAATCCTCAAATTTGGTGGTGACATGTATTGGCCAAACCCCAGGAAAAAGAATGAAATGATTTGAACAAAGTGACAACATAGATGCTTCACAAGTGGGCACAACTCTCAGAGAGTTTAAGTGAGTTTTACGGAAGATTGGAGTAGATGTGCACAACGTGTAGTATAATAGTATCAAATGAAGTAATAATCAAAATAAAAGTTGCAGATCATGGTGTCCCCTTCAACTTTGGTATTCAAAACTTTCTCATTAGAGCCAGTTTAAATCCCTTAGCCGCAAAAAACTCTCTCAAAATTTGAATTTCATAACTTTGAATAGAAAAAAAGTAACAAATGAAGGGATGTTCTATACAAAAGATGTGCATTATGTTGTTACCTACAACTTTGGTATTCACACTTCTTCACTAGAGGTCATTAAGTGTGCCATATTTCATCTGCAATTTTTGAATTTCAAATCTTTGATCATAAAAGATTCTGAAGCACAAAATTTGTGGACCAATATTTTTAACATGTGATCTTTTATAGAGAAACAACACAAAATTTATTTCATAATTTGGGACCAATATTTTTTAAGATATTGATTTTTGCAGTATTTAAACAATATCTGCAAATGCATTTTAAAAAAATTAGAAATTAGTTAATACAGGCGGTTGGTATTGACCACCGCCAGAAATAGGCTCCCTATATAGGTTAACTCATCACTACAAAATTTTTTCTAAGTCCTGGCGCCAGTTCATTTCAAAGAGACATCGACAGGCTGCCAAAATTTTCCGCCGCCGCCTCATCGCGCCACCATCCCCACTCTGTTGCGCTCGCCGTCACCGTCGCCGTTGTGAGTCATATCCTCCTCCTCCTCCTCCTCCTCTCTCTCTCTCTCTCTCTCTCTCTGCTGCATTCGGCGGCGGCAGCGCCGCGGCGGGAATTGCATGGCTCGTCGGCCACCGCCGCAGTGGAGAGGCGATTTCGGCTTGGGACGACGCTATGGAGTGGCCAGGCGGAAGCGACTCAGTCTTGTGATGCCGACGGAGGGATCGGGGAGGCGTTTGGGGGCTATGGAGGGGGAGATCGACGAGCTCCGATTGAATCAGCCATGGCGGCGGCGACGTTTTGTCGCGGTGAATAGAGAGAGGAAGGGCCTAGGGTTGCGCGATGTGGCGGCGGCATGCTCTTGCTCTTGCGGTGCTCTTGCGGCGCGCAGTTTTATGAAGGGAAAACCCTAGGGCCGAGTTTGCCGAGCAGAGGCAGGCCGGCCATGGCAGCGGGCGATGCGGATCAGGCAGCTGGAGGTGGGAGGGTGTCCTAACCGTGTGGAACCGCTTGCCAGCGAGAAGGGGAGAGTGATAAGAGGGGCCCACTAGGCATTCTGGTGCTGCGGCACATGCAGGAAGGGGTGTGGGCCAAGGGGAGTTGGTGGTGGGTCGGCGGCGGAGCGAAAGTGGAGCGAGCCAGGAGGGAAGATAGGCAGGCCGGCTGGGCCGGTTTGGGAGGAGAGGAGAGGTTTTCTTTTTTTTCTTTTGTAAACTCTTTTGCAAATTCTCATTTTAAAATCATTTTCAAATCCATTTGAACCAAACCTGTTTGCAACTTGTTCAAAATATTTTCCATAGTTTTACAAATAAATATTTGAGTTTGACTTTTATAAAATTTTCATAAATCATTTAATTATTTTCTAAATAGATTAAATTAGATTAAACAGATTAAAATTTTCATAAGTCTTTTAATTATTTTCATAAAATTTTGTGTTGTTTCCTCGAGAAGATGTATACATAAATAAATCGAAATAAATTTTGTGTTGTTTCTCTCGAGAAATATATATTTAAAATGATTTAAATTGAATATGTGCCTCATAGTTTGTTTAATACATAGATAATTCTAGGAATACCAAAAATATGAATCCAATTTTGTTAGCTTTTTTGAACTGTGTAGAAGCTGTGAAAAATATGAAATGCTATGTTTTTTTTCTTTTTTATATAATCATTGAAAAATTCATATCTTGGGAAATATTTGTCCAAAAATAATAAATATATTTTTTCTTTTATAACATCATTTAGTTTGTCGCAACTTCTTCATAACATAGCTAATCTTCTTGTGATATTATTATTTATTTATGTCAGTTTGTCGCGCACAAGGACCAAGCCCCAGGATCTGAACATACGGAACAAGCCCCAGAGTCCGACCCCATAACGAAAGAAGTGACCCACCAAACAGAAAAGTCCTGGGTCGTCCGACCCCATGGAGGAAGTAGAAGGGACCCACCAAACGGGTGAAGCCACAGGGGACGAAACTCCAGAATATGAAAGTGTTAGCGATGACATGGAGCCTCGCGAAGTGAGGAAGGCTCGTCGTGAATTGGAACGTGACCCTGATTATAATCCACAAGCCGATGAGGTAATCCTTGTCTATTATTACATGATTTTGATCTATAATGTTTGTATGTAATTACATGATTTCGATCCATAATGTCTATATATAAACCCATCTATACGATTCACAATGTCTATACTAAGGAGGCAATGTCTCAGATGCAAGAACTGATTTGGCAACACGAAGTGGCACAAGACGAAGATGCACCGGAACCGACCACGACGACGAGCACCGAGAGATCAAGGAAAGAAAGCAGAGCATTTGAAATGAGGGGAGAGGATTAAACAAGTTTCCAGACGACGTATATGCCATCTCAGATGTTATCCCAATCGGACAACCCCTAGCTCCTGAGGAGGCCCTACCCAAGTACCGGAACACCATTGGTTTCTGTGTTAGGGACATTCTTGACATCACTATTCGATAGTGGTCCAGTATGTCAGATGATGACAAGACAAAAATTTAGAATAAAATCAAGACGAGGTTCTTGTTTCCTCGAAACACACCAGAGGCACTGATAAAGGAATACACAATGAAGCAATGTGCAATCAGTTTCCGAAACTGGAGGTCGGAGATGAATACTGAATACCAATTTGCAAAGAGAGGGTTGGACCCTACAAGCAGATACGACATTACTAAAGGACAGTGGGCGGTCTTTTGAGAGCATAGAGAGAGCCAGATTTCTTAACTCTGAGCGAAGCCAACTCCGCTCTTGCTAAGAAGAACAAGTACCACCACCGTCTAGGCACAGGTGGTTACCAGCGTCTGGTTCCCAAATGGAGGCAAGAAGAGGCTGCGAAGAAGACGGCAGGGTTGCCGGCGCTGTCCAAGCAAGTTGGTGAAAGGTTGGCAAATTGGATTCTTGCTCGAAAACCAAAGGAAACCGAGAGTGGTGTGTCCTTTGACGATCCAATGTTTGAAGAAGCAACAAAGAGCATCTTTGCGGTGGCGGCCAAGACATAGGAAGGGAAATTCAAGCCACAAAGGGAGAGGGACATCCTTACTGCGGGCCTCGGTAACCCTGAGCATCTTGCCATGTTCGAGGCATCTCATCCAAAGAGGATGGAAGGATGGATTCGGCCCTCAGTGGCAAGGTGAGTACAAGAAACTTGATCGATACCAGGAAAAATGGCAAGTTATTTAAAGCAAGAGGCTAAGAAAGAGTTCACGGAGATGATGGCCAAATTGCTAGAAGATCCTCCTCTGAGTTGATGCAAAAACTAGCGAGTGCGGTTTCAATCAACAGATTAGCGTTTAGGCACCCCAGACGCAGCTAGTCCCAGTGGTGTCACAATGTGCAACCAACATTCAAGCAGTCTCGCGTCTACGGCGAACAAGGTTCACTATCCGGTTGACGACATTGTTGGTCCCATGTCGTGCTCCCTGGTCATAAGATATGGCATTGTTGACGCAAAATCTCGGTCAGTCACGTCAACACACTCGGGGCGCACAGTCCTCGGAGGGGTACGGAGCAAGTCCTGACCTCCTGGACCTTCAGCAAGCGGTGGAGCCGATTCTCACAGCAAATCGACTTAGGGCGTGCGAGTCATTTGACCTGTAATTGATAAGGAGAAGAAAAAAGATCATTAAATCGTGGAACCTGCCGGTTTGGTGCCAGACAGTTTCAAATTATACGGCTTTGATATAGCCATTTGTCTTTAGGACATTGACTACAAAGTCAACTCCCATGACATTGCATGAAAACCATTGAAAAAGTATAAGGCATAACGGCTATGACATATGTATAAAAGAATGTTCATGTTAAATAAACAACCGATAAACTTAGAAAAACATTAACAAGATAAGATCTATATGTACGTTTAGGCGACATGAAACCAACGTATCGACTAAATGTACGAGCAATTCTATTCATTAATAGTGGGGTGTCTCCATACAGCCATAATAACAAATAGATCGATGAAATAGCTTAAACATCAACAGTGGGTGTCTCCATGCAGCCATGATGATGGTCAAGCTAGATCACGTCTCGTGCAAAGAGTAGATCCGTTAATTCCAAGCCACTTAAAAGAACACATTATGAAGAAAGCATAACTGGATCGGCTATTTTAGCCGATTCAGGGTCCATGAAGCACGAACAAGATCTATCCGTCGAAGCCATGATTTAAACTAAGATAAATAAACTTAATCTGTCATATATATCAGTGGGGTTCGGGAATACAACCGTAATAGACATGTTAGATCAAATCTATCTACTCTTAGATCAGATCGTGACTTTATCGAATATCTCGAACGCACAACATGTAACAACCAAGATTGACGAAATAGTCGATGAAAAGCTTGAATCAGCTATTTCCTTGGTTGTGAGCGTGTAAGCCTTAGGATAGCAGAAACTAAGTGTCTTTTAGGTTTAGATTACTTCGTCGATCTTGATTGGGCAAGATGTTTTTTAAAACATAAATAAACAAATTAAATCATAAGACAACATCGATAACTTAATGAATCTACTAACTTGCCAAGCCAGTAGAGCCGATAACTAGTCAAGATCGACTAACGCAAGAGATTGATCAGAGTCAAGACAGTCTCACAAAAGACGAATTAGACCGATAACTAGCCATGCCACAGCTTAACAAGAGTTTGGTCGATGCCAATGCAGCCTTATTACACGATGAAGGACCAAAAGTGCTACCAGAAAGCGACCAGAGGGGGGTGAATGGGAGCTTCAAATTTCTTTTCAGAAACTTGTGGCTACTATTTCGAGAATCAACCCCAAGAGCAAACCTAGAGCTCGTGAGTGTCCACGACCCTAGGTGTAGGGTGGATGCTTCCAAGAAGCACAGCGAGACACTACACAACTCTAGAAACCCAACGCAAAAGCCGGAAATCAAACCGACAACAGACAAACAAACTGCGAACAAAACATGCAGAAGAACCTGCATCAGATGCTGGCAGCGTCCGATGGTCAGGCGTCGGAAGCGTACGATGCAGAAAGGCCAAGTCTGGAACCTTACTGCATAGGCATCGGAGGCTGGCTACAGTGAAGCACTAGCTTGCGATGTTCGACCTTCGGACGCTCCGATGGCAACGGAGGCGCCGATGGTCAGCGTCCGATGCTCCTTAGAAAACACTGTCAGATGACACGTGGCATCGGATGCATCCGATGGGATGAACACACCATCCGATGCTCCTGACGTCAACGTCTGATGCCTAACTCCAATCGGTGAATCGGAAGAATTGAGGACAAAGGAGACAAAACTCGATTCGAAACGAAAATCAACCGATCTACTAGCTCGTGAGGTTAGAGACTAATTCCTACAGTGGAAAGATGCACCTTACGACCTAGAACAAATTAGTTCAAACGGAATCGCAAAAGACGCAGCGAGTAGAGAGATCGATCACCGGGAAAATCGTGGAGAAAAGCAACCCGCGAAGAACAACACCAAAACGCGAATCACAGCCACGAATTTCCAACCATGTGGCTACCACACGCTACAACAGTGAGATTACGGTCTCACTTCCTCAAAATCTCACGAACACAGAGGTATGATTGTCTTCTCTGTGGATCTCAGTTCGCTACAGCAGGGGATAGGGAGAGCAGTAAAACCTAGAAGGCAAAATAGCAAATGACTGAGATAGAATGGGAGGTGGGTGTCTCCCTCTACTTATCCAAATTCTAATTCCCACTCCACCCCTAGTTATTTACAGAGTGAACCAGCCAAACTCTAAGGCTATCCTAGACCAACTCGAAGATGATGGTGATCCGACGGCCACGCCCGCAGTTGTAGTGTTGCCTCGACGCAACCTCACCGATTGCCACCACGTGCCGCCACCACCTCTGCTTGTCCTTTTCCCGGACTTCGCCCCCAGTTTTTGTGCCCAAACCGGGAAACCAACCTTCAACGACTGTTGACACCTCGGGTGGCACGCAGAAGAAACCGCAAGCGCACGGCTGTCAGTTGTAGCTTTTCACCTCAGAGTATTCCGGGGTATCGAATCCACGAGGAACGCGAAGTGATTTTGAGAAAACTAGGGGGATAAGGATATCTAGGATAAATGAAGGGAACGGGCACTATCTACTGGGGTAGATCCTAGTTCTATTAGACTTCTAGTGATTTAAGTTCTTTACTAGTGTACTGTGGACGTACTAGCCTTTACCACTGACTTAGGTTGAACGCTAGCACATCGAGCCTACTGTTAAACTAGACCAACTACATGGTGGAATTCAAGGCGCACAGGGCTGTCACCACCTGCTTGCTACCACAGCTATCCGGGGGCCTAGCCGTATTCACTGGCAATATATAGCCTAAGTACCACCCTTAATCTATATATTACTACTACTACTAGCCCTGTACTAGAACTAGAGAACTTGAAAGTAATATCAAGCAATGAAACAAACCACAAGTACTGAAAGTAAATACTTGAAGATAGAATAAGATACTAAGTTACCAAAGTTGAAGCGCAGAGCAGAGAGAAGGAGAGGTCTCCGACAACTCCGGAACTCTCTAGACTTCTATTCTTCTCCTCTCCTCTCCAGCTCCTCTTCTAGTGAGGCACTCACACTCTCTCTAATCTCTCTAGCATAGCAAGTGTGCTAATCTAACCAAATGGTAAGGAATGATGTGAGGCTCCTCGAATGAGAGCTCTAGGGGCCTATTTATAGTGCTAGGAAGCTAGGGGGTACTTATAGAGTGAAGGGGAGGTCGGTTAGGGTTTAGGGGGTGCGCCCACCACGAAACCCTGGCGCCCGCCACCTCTCTGCCGTCCATTGCAACCGCCATTCATCCAACGGTCTTCACTTGCTCTTCCAAGTCGGTTTGAGGGTCGGTTAGGGTTTAGACACGTGTCCAAAGCCCACTATCCAGGTGATACTCTTCTTGGCCCTTGGATCAAACCGTCTTAGTGTGCAATGGCCAGGATTTGAGCTTGAGGTGACTCCCACGGATCGATGACGTGGCTTGGGCCACTTTTGGCAAGATGGACCTGGCGGCCGCCAGTAATAGGTGGCGGCTGCCACCCTACTCAGGGGCCTTGCTCCTAGTATACTTGTTTGGCCCAAATCCCATCTTTCCTGCATTAAGATAAGAAACTATGCACATGTGGAAATAGGTTAGTTATAAACCAAATCTTCTACTTTTTATGTTGTTTTACCTTGGTTTTGGTGAAATGTTGATGGTGAAATGATGCTTTAAGGACCATCAACAACGACCAACCCCCGTTTTGAGGCCCAAACGAGGAAACCAACCTTCACGACCAACCCCCGGTTTTGAGGCCCAAACCGGGAAACCAGCCGTCTACCCGCCTGAGTTTTGTGGTCCAAACTCAGAAACCCGCAGCGCCCAGGTTTTGAGGCCCAAACCTAGAAACCGTCCTCAGCCCGTGCACCCCGTCCACACACAACTCTTCGCGCTCGTCGCTGTCCAGGCTGTCAGCCACCACAGCTGATCCTCAGGCCACCCGGTCCCTCAGTCCAAGCCTCACATCCGCCCTTCTCCACTCTTGGTCCATCGGCACGGCACGTCTCTACTTGACCTTCACCTTGCCTTCGATCACTGTATCCGTGCTCGACACCTGCACAACACAAGCCAAAGAACATGCGCATTATCCCAGTTGACAATCACTCATCACTCGAGACTCGGCATACACCCATGTATCCGCAATCTCCCCCTTGATGAGTGCATTCTCAACTACCAACACAAATCATAATGGAATAGAAGAAGGAAGGAGAAGAGAGAAGAACATCGACCAAATGACCCAAAAGCATACAAAAGCCGAAGAAGGTCAAATAAAAGAGCAAGAAAACTTGGTACCCAAAGACATGGGCAACGGCTCGACGCAACCAAGCAAAGCAAAGCTAGCCCTCAAGAAGAAGTAGAACATGCTCATACCACTAGCGAGAAAGCTCAACACCACATTGAAATACCAATTGAAATTCAAGCAGAGCCGAGCTAGCCCTCAGAAGAGGCAGAACAGGCTCAACACTGCGCTAGCGAGAAAGTTCGATACCAACTGAAGACATACCAATTGAAGGGCACAAAGGCAAAGGCGCTAGTTCCTCAAGAAAGAGGCAAAAAGGCTCAACACACCTAGCTACCAAAAATGCTCCGAACCAATTAGAGACTTTAGAAAGCTTCGAATCAATTGGAAAATCCAAAATCCAAAAATCTGAGCCATCAAAACTCCGCCTCCATAGTGCACACAACCAAGATAAGGTTTTTCCCCTTATGATTTGGCAAATTTCTCCCCCTTAGTTGAAAATGCACTATCAAGTATCTCCCCTCCAAATGCATATGAGTTGAAATGCAAGTTAGCAGCTTCAGGAATATAGTAGATAGAATGAGAAGATGCTCGACAAAATGCTGATCCGATGACTCAACATATGCACAGAATGCTCTCAAAAACTCAAACTGATCACCAAATACGAAATCTGAACATTTGAGCAGAATGAGCAGTTTTCAGCCAAAAAGGTATTCACCATCAAAATAGCACTAAACATGTATAGACAGGAAGTCAACCGAGTGCTAAACATGTATACAAGGTGAACTACCCCTAGCAAGGTTCAATCATCATGCTATAGAATGAAACATAGACTTGTGTATTCAAATTTTATTGGAGTTGCAGCGGTTAAAACACAAGTTCAAATTTCAGCATGTGATTGCGAGAGGTTGAAAGCTTGTCATTGCCTAACTTTTCAATTGTGCGAAGCCTATGCAGAAGCAATCAGAAGCTTAAAGCAACCGTTTTAGTCATACACTACACAACTCAAGTTTAACTCAACGAGAGAAGTCTCGATACTGTGATGTGCTGACAAGCAATCCCATCTCGATATTTCCAATTCACTTAACTTAGTTCAAATTTAACAACAGAATATGAACATACCAAGCAAGTGAATGACTCAGAACTAGACACATAGCAACCTAGCATATATGAAAGCACAAGTGATTTCAACATATTCTGCACATGCTAGTTGCATATCTCAATGGTGAACATTTTCAAGTTTTATGTTCATAAGCAAATTCACCATTCATAAAATAGCTCAGCTCACAATATGTATCAGTGATCAGAAAGAGCATAAGCTACAAACCTCATCATAAAGCATCGGAGCATACACTATACAGAGCATAGTCACATTCTAAGGACTATATGCATGAAGCTCTGAATGTAAATATGCAAGATGAAACTAATTGAAAGAAAAAGAGTCAGTCTTTAATACACGAACCAAACAATGTTTCCCCCATCTAAAAAGGGAAACACACATCAAGCTCACCTCTCAACCTAGCAAAAGTTGATTGTCTAATGGCTTGTGAAAATATCAGCCAATGATGATGATATCAACATGGCGAAGGTCGATATCACCCTTCTCATTGTGGTCTCGCAAGAAATGAAAGCGCACATCAATGTGTTTGGTCTTAGAGTGCAACACGGGGTTCTTAGCAACGCTAATAGCACTCGTGCTGTCACAAAGCAAAGGAACTCGAGAAAAGCTCAGACCAAAATCACGCAAAATAAATCGGCTTCAGAATAACCGTAAAGGGAGAGGGTGGAGGAAGCAGAATACCAAATCCCAAAGTCTGGAGTGAAGCATAAGTACCTCATAATGCACTTGACCGCCTGATGGTGCGAGGTGCGCGACGACGACTGAAATCGTGCGCAATACACACCGCGAACTGGATGTCCGGGCGTGTCGCTGTCATGTACAACAGCGACCCGATCATACTCTGGTACTCCTTCTGGTCCACTTCTCCATCCACATCCGCATCCAGGGCCGTCGTGGTCGACATGGGTGTTGGAAAGGCTTGGCCTCACCCATATTGATCTTCTTCAGGATGTCCTTGGTGTACTTGCCCTGGTGCACAAACGTTCCCTCTCGGGATTGCTTAATTTGCAACCCGAGAAAGAATGTCAACTCGCCCATCATGCTCATCTCAAATTCCCTGCTCATAGTATCTGCAAACTTGGCAACCAAGCGTGAGAAGAACAACCGAAAATGATATCATCCACGTAAATCTGGACCAAGAGAGTGTCATTGCCTTGCTTGAGGAGAAAAAATGTTTTATCCACACATCCCATTTTAAAGCCCTTAGCAAGCAAAAAGTTTTCAACCTATCATACCAGGCTCTAGGGGCTTGTTTCAAACCATATAAAGCTTTGTGAAGTTTAAAAACATGGTTTGGAATCTTGGGATTTTTTAAACCGGGGGATTGTTTCACATACACCTCTTCTATGTAGCCGTTTAGGAAGGCACTCTTGACATCCATTTGAAAAAGTTTAAACCCTTTAGATGCAGCAAAAGCCAAGATAATCCTAATTGCCTCCAAACGAGCTACAGGAGCAAGAGTCTCCTCATAGTCTATCCCCTCCTTCTGACTATACCCCTGGACTACAAGTCTGGCCTTGTTTTTTCACAACATGGCCATCCTCTCCTTGTTTGTTTTTGAAAACCCATTTTGTTCCAATAGGGTGACACTCAGGAGGAAGAGGAACAAGAACCCAAACCCTATTTCTCTCAAAGTTTTCAAGCTCCTCATGCATGGCATTGACCCAATCTGGATCAGATAAAGCGTGTCCAACATCTCGGGGTTCAAAATCAGCAACAAATGCAGAATGAGCAAAGTGAGAGATTTGTTGTGACCTAGACCGAGTGACACGTTCGTCGATGCTGCCTATCATCTGTTGAGGTCGGTGTTGGCGCTGAATGTGTCGTGGCGCCTCCCGAGCTGAAGAGACCTCCCCCTCAACAGCAGCTGGTGCCTCCTCGGGTACAAAAGGTACCGCTCGAGGTGGCGGATCCCACGGCCCCAAGTAGTCGAAGAAGAAGGATCGGGGCCATGAGTGGTAGTAGAGGCCGCTCTTTGCTGCATAACAGGTGGAGGTGGAGCTGGTCATCCATCCCTTCAGCACCCTCGTCCTCATCATAAAAAAGATGCTCGCCAACCGCATCATGATCACCTGCACGCTCAAACGAGAAGAAGGACAAACCATGGTCTCGTCGAAGGTGACATCTGATGTCTCCATGACCCGGTTAGTATCAAGGTTAAGTACACGATATGCACGAGTATGACTGCCATAACCCAAAAATACACCGTCAGAAGAACGAAACTCAAATTTGTCTAGATTGCCTTTCTTGAGTATAAAACAGTGGCAACCAAAGCCTCTACAATAACTCACCTTGAGCTATTTTCCAAAACGCAACTCATAAGAAGTCTTTTTCAAGAAAGCTCGGAGAAAAATGCGATTGGAAATATAGCATGCAGTGCTCATAGCTTCGGCCCAATATCGCCTAGGAGTCCTATGCTCATCGAGCATCGTCCTGGCCATCTCTACAAGGGTCCGATTCTTCCTCTGTACAACACCATTTTGTGGCAGTGTGTAAGGAGAAGAAAACTGATGCTCTAAACCAAAGAGTTACAAAACATCTCAAAGTCCGAATTCTTGAATTCGGAACCATTATCACTACGGATAGCTCGCATTGAGTTCAAAGGGAACTCATTCTGAAGACGCAAAATCAGATTGCCAGCAAAAGAAAAAGTCTCAGTCTTCTCAGTCAAAAAGAAGACCCACGAATATCTCAAAAAATCGTCAACAACAACAAGCACATACCACTTCCCCCAACCGAGCTCACCCGAGCCGGACAAAAAAGGTCCATGTGTAAAAGCTCTCTAGGGCGCTTGTGTCATGACCTGAGTCACTGGATGGTGGGGAGCGGCGACCATCTTCCCATGTCTACAAGAATGGAAAACTATCCTTCTCCATGCACAACTTGGGCAATCCTCGGATTAGGCCAAGTGAACTAAGCCTTGCAAGCAAGTCGAAGCTCAAATGTCCTAGTCTCCTATGCCACTTCCAAAGATCAGAGGAGGAAGGTCCAGCCAAAAGACAACGAGAAACTCCAAATAACTCCAAGAAATTCGCACGAAAGACTTTCCCAAAGGGCGAAATCAAACACACAAGATTGCCCTGAGGATCCAAATACGACTGAGATTCGGCTTAAAACGAATCTCATAGTCATCATCGAAAAGTTGCGAAACAGAAAGAAGGTTAAAATGCAAGTTAGAAACAAGAGCAACATCGCGCAACACAAAGTGCTCATTAACTCGCACCGACCCACGAGACAACACCTTACCTTTACTATTATCGCCGAAGGTGATAAATCCTTTCCGGCGACCGGACTAAGACTGGAGAACCACTTGGCGTTTCCGGTAATGTGTCTCGAACAACCGGAATCCCCCAACCAGACGTTCTCCAATCGTTTTACCTATATCAATAAAAAGACATAGGGTGAGCATAAGGTCCAACACTGGGGTTAGTGAAGTAGGAAGAATACCAGTGTTGGGCCGGCTGCTCAAAAGAACGGTTACCAAGAAAAACCATTCCTAGCACGCCTACGGGAAGAGCGATCACCACGTACAGGAAAACGTGGTCCGCTAAGGGAGGAGCGTCCATCACGATACTCAAAACATGATCGGGGAAAACGCTCAACTACAAAGCCACCGCCACGGGGTCCATAGCCCACAACTGCAGGCTCCCGCCGGGCATGTTCTCTTCGCGGCCTAGGCCTAGGAACTTGAGGCTTTGGACCTCTAGGCCTAGCAGCACGCCTCTAAACATTCGACACATGTACATCATGGAAGGATGGTACATGTCCGTGTTGTTCATCTCCTTTGCACGGCGCGCCTCTCTCTTGCGTCGAAAGCAAAACTCACTCAAGTGTCCATCTCTCCCACAGTGCTCACAATGGTACCTCACCACTCTCATAGGGGTTTGTTGGTACTCACGGTAGTGGGTGTGGATCACTTTGCCCTTCTGTGGCGTAAGCTCCTCTTGGATAGGTGGCATTGTGTCTAGCTTGTTCTTGAGGTGGTTTGGTTTTGGAGCCCATGATTGTTTTTTGGGTGGAGCTCTCGGAGGTTCAACAAACATTCCATCCTTGGTGTTTGGCTTGAGAGGCTCTTTGGGTGGAATCTTGGTAAGCTTGGGAGTAGTGGTGGAGTTGGGCTTCTCACATGGGTTAAGACCACTCGACTCTCCAATCTTGCCAAAAGATGAAACATCAACATCCTGAGCAAAACCTACACCGGGACCTCCAGCAGCACGTTTGAATTGAGATATCATCATCCCAAGCTGCGGCTCACCACTAGACACCCATGACAAGATGGTCCGAAGGTATGTGTTTTCCTCCTCGGTTTGCATCTTGTCATGCTTCATGTTGGCTATCTCCATCTCCCATCCCTCACACAGAACACACCTAGCCACACAAGTGCTACCCGAGCTGGCCTCTTCAAGAGTCACAATCTTGGCATTCTTCTCTGCCAACTCGGATTGCAAGCCTGCACAAGACTTGCACGCACCTAGCAATCAGGATCTTGCCCTCAGCTCATCCACCTCTCCAACCAACACAGCATACTTCTCAAGTGAGAAGGTCAGTCATGTGTGTGGAGCTGAGGGCAACAACAGTGGACTCCTCCAAAGCCTTCTCAAGTTCCTTCACACCTGAGTTCCAAACCGGGAAACCAGCCTTCACGACCAACCCCCCGTTTTGAGGCCCAAACCGGGAAATCAGCCGTCTATCGCCTGAGTTTTGTGGCCCAAACTCAGAAACCCGCAGCGCCCTGGATTGGAGGCCCAAACCTGGAAACCGTTCTCAGCCTGAGTTTTGTGGCCCAAACTCGGAAACCATCCGCGCCCAGGTTTTGAGGCCCAAACCTGGAAACCGTCCACTCGGTGGTTTTTCTGTGGCTCAACCACCAAACCGAGCCGTAGAGGGGATGCACCGCCCGTGCACCCCGTCCACACACAAGTCTTCGCTCGTCGCTGTCCCAGGCTGTCAGCCACCACAGATGATCCTCAGGCCACCGGTCCCTCAGTCCAAGCCTCACGTCCGCCCTTCGCCACTCTCGGTCCAGTCACAGCACACGTCTCTACTTGACCTTCACCTTGCCTTCGATCACTGTATCCGTGCTCGACACCTGCACAACACAAGCCAAAGAACATGTGCATTATCCCATTTGACAATCACTCGTCACTCGAGACTCGGCATACACCCATGTATCCGCACACGATGACACAAGCAAACCGGAGGTCGGTCGATGCCGATACAGCCCTGCCTGATTGAAGGTCTCGCCGAGATCTACGTTACTCCTACTCCTAGGATTTTGGCCGAGGGCCGAGGTATTGATTGATTGGATGTCCTTACAAAATCCGGGTTTCTAACTATTTATAACCCGATCGACTCCTGACCTAACATGACTAAGTTACATAATAGGTAAAAATAAAGATGACTCGGACTTGAACTCCTTGGTTGATCCTGACACGTCTTCGAAGCCCGTCGCGTTGATCCACATGAATCTTACTGGTTACACTTGACCCGTATAAGCTTCTTTATTTTAGGCCGATCCTTTTTCTTAATAACTCAGCCATTTATGTTTACAAAAAATAATCTTCTCGGTCCAAAATCTGGTGTAAACACATGCCCCCCATTTTGGAATGAAATTTATTTTATTCCAAAAATGTTATTCTCTTTCCTTCAGGGTCCGATCGACTAACCTTGTTTCTTAGCCGATCAGCCGAGTATTTTCCTTCTCTCCCCTTGATACCGCAAATAGTCCAAACAGTATCTTGATGATCAATGCGAGACGACTGCTCTTCTCTCAAAAACCGTGTTGCGATTTAACATTCCACTTGAGTACTCTGCACACACGGTACGAAGCGACATCTTCTCCTTTTCCGAGATTTAATTTTCTAATATAAATTTCCCCTTCGTCTCTATCTCTCGTCACATTCGGAGCATCTTCCTACTTGCTTTTGCTTTCCGTCCAAAAACCCTCTTTCTTGCCAAAAGCTTCGCCTTCCAAAAGCCCATCTCCTCTTCTTCCAATGGCAGACAACAACTATGGGAAGCGCCCTGCGGAGGAGGAGGTGAACTCTCGCTACCGCCCTCAGCGCCGTATTAGGTATGTTTCCTTCATGCTTAATCGATTCCAACTCTTATCATTCCTCAAAGCCTGATTTGATTCCCTTCCTCTGCTTTTAACTAGGATCGACGAGGGTCCTTCCAACGCTGTGGCCGCCGTGGTACCTCCCCTGGAATGGAGTCGATCTCCGAAAACCCCTCTTCCAGCAGCTCCGAGTCGATGGCCACTTGCCATTACCGTCAGATGACGGAAATACGGAACCTCCATTCGGAAGCCACCATCAGGAACTGCCTCCTTGAAGACCACATCGCCCAACTCCAGAAGGCTTTGGAGGAGGCAGAGGCGAGGGCTTCTCGGGCGGTTCAACAGTGCGCAGAATTCGATGCGCGCATCGCTGGTATTTCTCTTCTTCTGAAGAATTTT
The DNA here is from genome assembly GCA_009763385.1 of Coix lacryma-jobi var. lacryma-jobi. Taxonomy (NCBI): domain Eukaryota; kingdom Viridiplantae; phylum Streptophyta; class Magnoliopsida; order Poales; family Poaceae; genus Coix; species Coix lacryma-jobi. Next base: position 33,741,420 of record CM019829.1, read on the forward strand.
CATTTGGTCAAATTCCTCTGCTTAACCCCGACCTATCTCGTTTACTCTGCAGACCTGACCGTGCGCTTGGAAGCCCTTCAGGAGGCGGGGAACGAGGCGGCCGACTCTGTGAACGCCGTCGGTGACAGCGTCGCGGAGAGGATGACCAACATCCCCGCAAGGGTACATGAGGTTGCCCTCCATGGCGTCCGTCATGGCGCCGCCATGGCCCTCGGGGCCGTTGAGACCTATACTGGCCAAGACCTGGGTGGCCTCGAGGTCACTCCAGAAATAAGTCACGTCATGGAAGTATACTTCGATGGTGTTGAAGGTGCAGGCGGGGAAATAACAGAGTCCACCCCCTCTGTAATCATAGTGGACAAGGTCTTCGAGTAGTTCATCAGGGCTGAGTTTTTTTGTAAATAAACTTCCCTTGAATATAATGAAGTTTCTACTCCTTTATAATCTCCTGTGATAAGACTCATCGAGGTCTCTTAATTTCAATGATTCTTGATCTCATATTTTTTGGACTGAAGGATGCTCCGATTGCATCGGCTATTTTGTTCTAAAGGCGATACATCAGTATCGGCTATCAATCGGATATAAACTCTTTTACATTAGTTACTGACCAGATCAACTAGCTACAACTGATCCACCCAGATACTGGGGTAATACTTCTTAAAATATTTTCCGTTGACTGCCCTGAAGTATTCGACACCCTCTAGAGTCTCGTAGAAGTAAGCATTGTCAGGAGCACATCTAGTAATCCGATAGGGCCATTCCCAATTTGGTGACCATTTTGCCGTATTTGATATTATATCCTAATTCCAAATAATAACTTTCCAACCAAGTCCTCTTCATCAAACCTTTTCTCTCTGACCTTTTGATTATAGTATTTAGCCACCCTTAGCTTCTGAGCTCTGATGTTTTCCAAAGCTTTCAGCCGATGAAAGTGTAAATCATCAAGATTGTCCAACATGAGATGTTTATATTCATCGACCTTCAGACTATTCTGTTGTGATACTCATCTAGACCCTATATTGATTTCCCAAGGCAATACGGCTTCATGGCCGTAGACCCTCATCATACGGTGAACATTTAGTCACACCATGACATGCCATCCTGTAGGACCATAAAGTCTCACTGAGTATTGAATGCCACTTTTTCGGATGCTCCTTAACCTTCTTCTTGATGATTTTGATCAAAATCTGATTAGAAGCCTCAGCTTGTCCATTAGCTTGGGCATAATATGGAGATGAGTTGATCAACTTAAAACCTGTGCTAGTAAATCAAATTTAATACCTCAATATTTTTTATATTCAATTGATAATTTATTCCTTGATCTAAATGGTTTGAGGAACAACACCGAATCGATAAATGATATGCTCTTTGATGAACTCAATTACGGTAGCCGATGAAGCTTCTTTCAAAGGAATAGCTTCACCCATTTGGTAAAATAGTCTGTTGCCACCAATACAAATTTGTGTCCCTTGCTAGATGCTGGAAATATTTGGCCAATCAAATCTATTCCCCATCCTCTAAATGGCCATGGCTTTGTAATCGGATTCATGGCTGATGCCGGAGACTTCTGAACATTACTGAATCTTTGGCATTCCTGACATCCTTTATAATACTTAAAACAATCTTCCAAATGTTCGGCCAAAAATATCCCGCTCTTCTGATCATCCATTTCATTTTATGAGCAGATTGATGTGCACCACAAACTCCTTCGTGGATTTCTCCCATCAGAACTTTGGCCACTTCTTGACTAATACATTTAAGAAGCACACCATCGATTGTTTTATGATAAAGTTGATCCTCAAGAAGGACAAACTTCGTAGCCTCATACCTTAATTTTCTAGATACTTGCTGTGATGGATTCCTTAAGTATTCAACAATCTCGATCCTCCAGTCATCACCGTCGGCACATTTCATTATTTAGTACCTCAACAACTTGCCGATATCCAGATGCACTTTGAGCTAAACGATTAGCTTCTTGATTCTGACATCTAGGAATATGTTTTATGACAACAGAAGAGAAAGAATCAAGCAATTCAAGGCACTTTTCATAATGCTTTCTCAGAATATCATCTTTGCATTTATATAGGCCAAGCAATTGATTAATCACTAATTGAGAATATCCAAAAATCTCAATAGTCTCGGCCCCTACCTCATACAAAAGCTGAAGTCCCTTGAGAAGTGCTTCATACTCAGGTTGATTATTAGTGGAGGTTGGATCAATTGAGAAAGAAAACTCAAAACTTCCTCCCTGAGGAGAAACAAGAACAATACTAATGCCCCCACCTTGTTTGCAATTGGAACCATCAAAGAACAAAGTCCATGGGGTAAAGTCTAAAGTTTTAATTTCTAGTTTATGATGATGAGTAACAAAATCGGCTATTACCTGACCTTTAACCGCTTTAGCCGATTCATATTTCAAGTCAAATTCTGATAATGCAAGAATCCATTTTCCAATTCTCACGTTTAGTATAGGCATGGATAACATATGTTTGATCACATCAAACTTCGATACCACCGTGCATTCAGAAGACAACAGGTAATGTCGAAGCTTGGTACATGAGAAGTACAAACACAGGCATAACTTTTCAACAGGAGAATACCTCGTTTCTGGGTCAAGCAATCTTCTACTAAGATAGAAAACCACTCTCTCTTTTCCATCAAACTCTTGCATTAAGGCCGACCCAATTGTATGATCATCGGCTGACATGTATAATTTGAAAGGTTTGTTCTTTTGAGGAGGAATCAAAACTGGTGGAGACTTCATATATTCTTTGATTTCATCGAATGCCTTCTGTTGCTCATCCCCCCATTTAAACTCTTGATCATCCTTCAACTTCAACAAAACTGAGAACAGTAAAATCCTGGCTGATAGATTTGAAACAAATCTCCTGATGAAATTAATTTTACCGATCAAAGATTGTAGTTGAGTTTTCATTGTTGGTGGCACCGCTTTGTCAATGGCATCATAGCTCTTTTGGCCAACTTCAATTCCTTTTCATGTACCATAAACCCCAAAAACTGACCAGCCGACACTCCAAATGCACATTTATGGGGATTCATCCTTAAGCTATGCTTCCTCGCGCATTCAAGAGTGTCTCTGAGATCCTTAAGATGCTCTTGATAATCTTTGGACTTTACCACCACATCATCAATATAAATCTCAATAATCCTGCCAATCAACTCATGAAAGATATAATTCATAGCCCTTTGATAAGTTGCACCGGCATTCTTAAGCCCAAAGGTCATGACTACCCACTCATATAAGCCTATAGCGCCCGGACATCTGAATGCAGTCTTATGTATATCTTCTTCAGCCATAAAAATTTGGTTATAACCAGCATTGCCATCCATAAAACTGATAACCTTATGTCCTGCTGCTGCATCGACTAACATATCTGCCACTAGCATTGGGTAGCCATCCATAGGAGTAGCTTTATTCAAATCCTTGAAGTCAATACAAACCCTCTTTTTTCCATTTTTATTATATACAGGGACTACGCTAGATATCCATTCAGCATATCTACATTGCCGAATGAAATTAGCCTCATAAAGCCGAGTGATTTCTGTTTTCACATCAGCCATAACTTCTGCTCTAATCCTTCTTGGAGCTTATTTCACAGGCCGACTCCCATGTTTGATAGGTAGTCGATGTTCTACCAATGATCGATCAAGACCAGGCATTTCAGAATAATCCCAAGCAAACAATTCTTTGTATTCTTTCAATAATGCAATAAGTTCTTGCCTAAACTTGGGATTCAACTTGGCACTAATGTATGTCAACCTCGGCTTATCACCATTTCCAATATCAACTGCTTCCAGTTCGTCCGCCGACGTGAAACCCTTGCCCATCTTACTCTCATCTTCCTTAACTGTATAATCCATTAAATATATTTTTCAAAGCCGACTGCTTGGATCGGCTGTTGACTTTCGTCAGTTGTCTTGAGAAAATATTCTTCAAGAATCCTTCCAGAGAAACACCCCATGTTATCAAAGTTCCAAACATCAGGGTTTGAATAAGCAACACTAACAGTTGAATCGGCTGGTACCACTTCCACGGTGTCACCGATCCACTGAATCATATTCTGATGCATGGTAGACAGAATGCAACAATTGACGTGGATCTAGTCCCTTCCAAGAAGCACACTGTAGGATCCTTTTGCATCCACTACAAAGAAAGTAGTCGGCATACTCTTGCTGCAAATTGTCAACTCGACACATATAGCACCTTTAGTAGCCGATACGTTGCCAGCAAAGTCGGTCAACCTCATATCGGTCTTAGTCAAGTCTTCTGTAGTCTTACCAAGCTTTCTAAAAGTGGCATACGACATCAAATTAACCGCTGCCCCTCCATCAACTAGCATCCTGTTCAAAGGCCTTCCATCAACAAACCCTTAAAAATACAAAGCCTTTAAATGAGAATGCTTCTCGGGTTTTTGAAATGTGGCCTCTTCTGCTTGATAGATCCACTGAGCAACGACTTCCTCTTATCAGATTCTTCTTTATGATCAGAGGATCTAAATTCAGCAGGTAGCATGAACAAAGCAGCGATATTAGCCGATGACTCACCTTTATCGGCTATCTGCTTGACTTGCTAGACTTTGGGTTTCTTCTTCTGGACTTCATCGTTTCTTAACCTCTGAACCCATCGCTTCTAGCTTCAGGTCAAGCCACCAGGGCACCATTGTCGCTCCTGCCATGGATGATCACGATCGGCTAATCTCGCTCGAAGCCGATTATGAACATTCTCATTTTTTATGCACCGACCTGTATTTCCAAACCATAATCTTTCATCTACATATCGGCGGTTGTCTCTCGACTGCCTATATTCTTGGTATTGATCACTACATTCTGGACAATGGCGAAGAGTAGGAAGTTTTAAGCCTTCATTCCAACAATGCCTGAAGAAAGGACAGTCCCAATGATTCTTTTCTTCATCCCTGATGTGTCTTCTTTCTTCACGAGACCTCCTATACTCTTCTTTTTTGAGCCACTCTTGATATTCTCGTTCATCCTTTTCTCTTTGCATATGGCTCCTCTCCTTCTATGACGACTTGTTTTGTAATAAGATTTGACGGTTGGACTCCTTCTTGCTTCACCAGCCCTTGAAGTCTCAGATTGATCACGTTGATCATTGTTTCTTTTCACCTCCTGATACTCTCTTGTGCTGTGTTTGTTTGCCCATTTGCCTCTCCTGCTGCCTCTAGCAATCATCAGAAGTCAACTCCTGATTACTCTGAGGTGCTGGAGCTACCATGTTTTGTGGAAAGGATGGCCGTTGATGCCCATGCCTTTGGCCTTTTCCAGACCTATCCTCCCTTTAATGATTGCCCTCTATATCATATCTCTGAAAACTCGACAATCATTAGTAGTATGGTATACCAGAATTATGAAATTTGCAGTACCTTTTATTTTTAAGCTCTTCGGCCGACGAGATATCATGATTCCCAGTCAATTTAATTTGACCCTTCTCCAGTAAGTAGTCAATCATATTTTGTCGGCCTTAGTGACGTCAAGCTATATTTTACATCTTTCTCGGTACTTTTAACTTTTGCCCAAGGCATGTACTCGTTGTTTCTCCAAACCCAATCTACAGCAACCACTTCTTCATCACTTTCATCTTCTGAATCATTGTCTTCATCTTGCAAGAAACAGACTCTCTGCATTGTAGGCTTTTCTTAGGTTTAAAGACTTGATTGTACCGATTTTGGGCATCGATACCACTACCTTTTTAGCCAAATCGGCCATGTTGTTACAACCAAAGCGATTTTCTCCCTGATAGCAGGTATCAATCCTCGAATTGCAATGCTGACCACCTCTGAATCCGGCAATGTCAAGGAATAACATTGATTCTTCACCTCTCTGAACCTTTGGAGGTACTGGCATCCAGACTATTATTGTTTCCCTTGTATTGATTAAATCCACTAAGCCTTTCTCCAACTCCAAAGCCGAAAAAATACTTATGGAATTTATCTTCCAGTCATCACAGCTCTGAATGAAATTAGGTGGCAGAGATGAAAAAACCATGAAAATGCCGAACCAGATAGAGAGAGAGGAAACATTCTGACTTTGAGTGCTTGTTCGTCACCAATCTCACCGAGCTGGATTAGGAACTGGGTTATATGCTCCATGGTGGTCACTGAACGGTTCCTGTGAACTTGGTAAAATTAGAATTCTATATCTTGAGGAAAGAACAACCTGATCAAACATCTGGATATGACTTTTTGTAACCAGTCACTGTAGATTTTGGCATCAAGCCAAATTGTTCTGAACCAGGTCAGTTACACGACTCATAGTTGATCAATTTGATTCACCGGCTTTTGATAGCCGATGTTCTGGCCCCCCCCGAGGGTATTACCATTATATCCTGGGTTTCTTGAGCGTCCAAAGTATAGAAATCAGAGACATAATGATACCCCTGAGGTATATCACCAGGTGCTACGCCCCCTTGATACTATGGTGCATTGAAGTCTCTCGTGATGCGCCTTGCATGAGGAGCTATTTTTGTAGCCGATGAGTACGTGTTATTACTCATAATCGGTTGTTGCACTGCTGCGCGGTGTCATGCCTCCAGGGTTAATCACCTTCTGACCTCCATTGCCATGGGGCCATTGATTTGAGGTCCAGTAGAAGTTCCAGCTCCTTGACTGTTTCCAACAGTATATGGTTGGACCCCTTCTGTCACCGCCCATGTTGAAAGCTTCTTTAACGGCGTTTGTGAGGTGTTGAGAAAAACCTCATTATGATTCATCAAGGTGGCAGACATTGCATGCTGATTTACCTCTTGCATGGCATTGTGTTGGACCTGGACCATTGGATCAACATGACATCAAAGACCACCCTTGGAAGGTGAGTTTTCTGAACAATATTCTATCTCTGGTCCTGCTGTAGCTCAATAAGCACAAAGTCGATATTGATCAACATTCGTCTATAAGCGTTGAGTTTCCTCTGGGAGGTCCTCCATTTTCACGTGCAGTACTTCTTCATTTCAAACGTCATGATTCAGACGATTGTGTCCCACCGGGCGTGCCAAAAGAATGTGTTGACACAAAATCTCGGTCGGCAGCGCCAACACACTCGGGGCGCACGATCCTCAGAGGGGTACGGAGCAAGTCCTGACCTCCTGGACCTTCAGCAGCAGTGGAGCCAATTCTCAGCAAAATCACTTAGGGCGTGCTAGTCAATTTGACCTGTAATTGACAAGGGAGAAAAAAAAAGATCATTAATCGTGGAACCTGCCGGTTGGTGTCAGATAGTTCCAATTATACGGCTCTGATAGCCATTTGTCTTTAGGACATTGACTATAAAGTCAACTCCCATGAATTGCATGAAAAATATTGAAAAAGTATAAGGCATAACGGCTATGACATATGTAAAAAGAATGTTCATGTTAATAAACAGCCGATAACTTAGAAAACATTAACAAGATAAAGATCTATATGTACGTTTAGGCGACATGAAACAAACGTATCAACTAAATGTACGAGCAATTCTATTCATTAACAGTGGGGTGTCTCCATACAACCATAATAACAAATAGATTGATGAAATAGCTTAAACATCAACAGTGGGGTGTCTCCATGCAGCCATGATGATGGTCAAGCTAGATCACGTCTCATGCAAAGAGTAGATCCGTTAATTCCAAGCACTTAAAAGAACACCTATGATGAAGAAAGCTAACTGGATCGGCTATTTTAGCCGATTCAGGGTCCATGAAGCACGAACAAGATCTATCCGTCGAAGCCATGATTTAAACTAAGATAAATAGACTTAATCTATCATATATATCAGTGGGGTTCGGGAATACAGCGTAATAGACATGTTAGGACCAATCTATGCTCTTAGATCAGATCGTGAGTTTATCGAATATCTCGAATGCACAACATGTAACAAACCAAGATTGACGAAATAGTCGATGAAAAGCTTGAATCGGCTATTTCCTTTGTTGTGAGCGTGTAAGCCTCAGGATAGCCGAAACTAAGTTTCTTTTAGGTTTGTTGGCACAAAATGTGTTCACTATGCCTCACACATAGCTAGCGGAAAGCGTGGCTTCAATCGGGTGCCCGGACGGTTAGAAATCTGGAGACGTGCCAGTCGGTTTGACCTCAAAACCAACAAGGGATAACTGTGAGAATAAAACTGGACATGCTGGGTGAGACCAGACAGTTCCAATTTACGGCCCTGAAGCCACTTTCGACGACATACAACTATAGAAGCTGTCTGCCAAACATGTTTTATAGAATTATCGGCTAATATAGAAGAAAGCATTGATTGCCGAATATACGTATAGAAAAAGACATACTTTAACAGATAAGAATAAATTATGAATCGATGTATAACCAAAATCGGCAAACCAGCCGAATTGGGGTCCATGAAGAAAGAACATGCACATAAACATGATCAAACTAATCTGAAACCTCCATCTGCCGCACGATACCTAGTTTTATCAAAGCTCAAGCATGATTGACAAGTATGAACCCACAACACGTAACAATCTAGATTGGAAATCAATTCGACCGTCGTGATCATGCAAATATTAGGATACAAATAAACTTGTAAAGCAAGGCCGAACAAAATCAATCTAGATTGGGCAAAAGAGTGTTACAAAATTAATTAAATCATGCAACACCAAATAACTTAATAAATCTATTAGATCTTGCCAAATCTAATAGAGCCGATACTATCTCGCTTTTGCTAAACATATCAAATAAACGTCTGCCGCACGGTATTTACTATAAGCATAGCATAAGCAAAGACTTCTTGAATGTCGACACAGATCCGCCGCATGATCTTTGAAAACAAACAAGACTACTTGCATCACATCTAAATCCAACGCATGAAACTAGACAAGATAACAAGGTGTCGGGACTTACGGAGGTCGACGGATCGATGATTCCTCTCGAAGAGAACTCGACGACACGACAAAGGACTCGAAGGTGCCACGGGGCCGATTTGTATTGATATGGTTGTGAACAGTTTTACAATGGCTGGGGGTTTATATTATACCTAGGCGAAATACGAGTCCTGGAAGATTATGACTTACATAATGAAATTTGGAAAATACGAGTCCTATTCCTATTTTCCGCTCGGTGTTTCGATTTATCACGTGTCTTCTCGTGCAAGCCGGCTCCACTTGCCGTATTTGCTTCCCGAATAGAGTCATCGCCTTACCAGATAGCCGACCGCAGAAACACTTGCCGAAACTCCGAGAACTAAAACGACCGCTTGGTCGTTTACCGAATGCCCATCTCACTGCCGGTTGGGTCCACTTGTCACTTTCTTGGTCCACTTGATCAACCGATCTTCCTTGATTCTGTCGATTCCTCAAATTGCAGCCATCTCTAGTAAAATTTGGTTCATCTCCTTCTTAATCCAAATTTTGGTGTAAAACACATGCCCCCTAATTTGGGATAAATATTTATTCCAAAATTCCTTTCTCCCGATCTACTGAACGTGGAACCTCTGGAAGCATCTACTCTCGTGGAAATTTCGTGTGCCATAATTGCCTTACCTGCCGATTCATCTCCCGATGCACCCTTTGGGGTCTTTTAAGTCACCCTTCACTTCGTTTCGGCTTACTCCCTCAAGCTCCCCTGTTTCAATCTCAAACCAAAAAAACCTTTCTTCCACCTATCATCACCCAATCCAATCCAGAAGATGTCCTCCATGGCGAGCAAACACAGCTCCGAGCTTGGCGTTTCCAGAACTTCCAGGAAGAGGTTGCTTTTCTATTTCTTTTTCTCTAAAAATAAAGCAGCCATCCTTACTTCGTTACTTTTGCTTAGGAGGATCGTTGATGACTTCCTTCAGCTTGATTTGGAGGAGAGGGATCAGGAGTTTTATTCGAATCTCCCGGGAGCGTGACATCGCTCAAGATCGGGCCGCTGGTGAATATCTTCACCATTTCTGTTTTTGCTTCCCCTTTTGCTTTTACTTACTCTTCCCCATCCCAGCTCTAGGGGCCAAACTTCATGCTCTTGAAGCTGCCATCGCCAAGCTTGCCATCACGGCCAACGCAGCAGGCACGACAGCCTTGGATCGGGCGAACGAGGTTAACCGAATCCTCCCCGACATCTCCAGGGCTGGCATGGGATACGGCACAGCACTTGCCTTCAACGCTGTACGGATTCACTCCGGCGCCGATTATCACAGATTCGACACCTGTGAGCGGGGGCTGGAATATAGAGTAGCACATTCTATGGATGATATGAAGGAAGCTGGAACAGATCTGGCTGATTCCATCGACCACGATCTCCCGATTAGCCATAGGATAGAGTGGACGAACTGATTTTTCACTGTAATCTTGTACCCCTTCTTGTAATAAAAGTCCTTCAATCTGTGACTGATCCTTCGAGATCAATGCGTGTTTTGCTTCGTGCATTAATCACTGATTTCTATTTTTTCTCTAAAGGCGATGTATATTGTATTGTCTTACTGCTGACAATCATGTCAATCATCTCTGTTTCACAGGCGATTGTTGTAATCGGCTATTTTCAGATCTAGTGTTTCCGATCCCTTTTTCAATTTTTCAATCCATGACGATGTTAGGATAGTACTTCTTAAGGAATTTTTCCTTTTCTTGAAGACTTCCTGATTAAAACTCCATTGCCTGGAACAAAATATGATCCTTCCCAATTCGAATATCATTTGCCAAACTTACTGTTTTCGGTATCAATCGGTAATATGAGTTTCCAAACGATCAACCGAACTGAACCCTTCGTGCGATAACAATCTTTTAGCCGAATCCTATCGGCTTCTGATTTGAGAGCCATGATCTCCTCAATTCAGCAAAATTCTGGTCTGGCCAACAACGGCCCATAAATCGTGAAAACCTACTCCGACGCTTGGCTCTTCAGGGTGCAAGCCACGGCTCCATAAATAGACCCTACGCAGGCTATCATCTTCAACTCCAATTGAACAGTTTGACTTGCAAACTTTCCATTCCGGCTCCTAACTTAAACCAGAGAGAAAACCCTCGCCTGTGATTTCATATGGCAGGCAATTGTGACCACAGCAAACGCCCTGCTGAAGCAGATGAAACCGAGCACGACTCAATCACACCTAACTCATCAGCTCTTATCGGGTAATCAAAATTCCTACACTACCACTGCCCTGCTCAGTCCGTTATTGCTTTTCCCCTTGCGGTAGTCTTTCTTGTTATTATTCCTGATTCACTGCTCATCTTCCTTCCGGAGATGAAGGCTTTCTCCAGTCAAACTCGGATTCCTTTCCCCAAAACGGCAACTCTACCAAGCTTTCCACTCCTTCTTCTTGGTCGCCAAATTCCTAGAGTCAAATGACTAACTTCGGTACACCCGTTAGAACACTCTCTGGTACCGCAAAGAGAGGGATAAGGCCCAGAAAGATCTGGAGGATGCATCCAGGAAGTACAGCATTGAGGAAGCCAAATGGGATGACCAGCGGAAGCAGCTCTGCAACGCTATTACTGGTTTGACGTCTATCGTTCATTTCATCTCCTTCCGGCCTTTCCCTGCATCACAAACTCATTCCTTTCTCTTTCAGCTCTTTCTGCGAAGAATGATTGTCTGAGGACGGCAGCGAACAGAGTTGCCAACAAGGTGAATGCCCATGGGGACTCAGCTGAGGCGCGCCTTGACACTTATGGAGGGCCGTATAGATCAGGCCGTCATCCAAGGTGTGACCTTGGCGTCTCCCTTAGGCCAGCAGCGATGAGTTCTTGGACCAACGAGGACTACTCCTTCCAACCAGTCGACTTTGCAGGCGGACGCCCAGATGAAACCGAAGGTATTGAAGATCATCTTGAAGTTTACGATGATCATGCCGCTGCTCTTGCCAGAGTCACCAACCCGTAGTCCGTTCTGAACAGATTATCCAGGAGTAGCTTGTACTAGTACACATCTGTAAACGAATAATCAAAGTGGTTTTTTCTGAATAATACCTATCTTGCATCTCCTAATTATCTCAGTGATTCTCCCGATTACAACATTTCTTCAGAAAAACGCTTCCTGAACGCATGACATCATCTTAGCCGACTAGATCTCATTTGATATGTCATATCACTCGGCATCTTATTTACTGCGCTTCACCTTTCTCTCCTCCCGATAAACCTGCTAACTTGAAAAACGCTAAGGCCACCAAGGTTATGAACAGTTTTTTGCACTAAAGGCAACAATGTCATGTCGGCTATTCTCCAAACTCTTGGAGTATTTTTCTACTAAAGGCGATGCTTCACATCGGCTATTTTTTGCACAAAAATATCCTTGAATCCGCTCATGTATCGACTTCCATATTGGGATGAAACTTCTTAAGAAAATCTCCCATAATAGCTCCAGAAAAATCCTTCCCCAAATAAATCTTCAAATACATGCATTGCCAGGCACATGTCTTACTATCCGAAAAAGGACATTCCCAATTTGGAGACCATTGCCGAACGCTTTATCTTTCATCTCGATCGGCAATATAACATATGTTTTATCACATCAAACTCAGAAACCGTTATGCATTCGGCATTTAACAAGTAGTGCCGAAGCTTGGTATATGAGTAATACACACATATAAACAAAGTTTTCTCATAGCCGAATACTTATCTCTAGGTCTTAACAGCTTTCGGCCAAGGCAAGCTATTACTCTTTCTTTTCCCTCAAACTCTTGTATAAGGGCCGATCCTATTGTTAGGCTATCGGCCGCCACGTACAACTTAAAAGATCTACCAAGCTCGTCGAGGTACCAACGCTGGTGGTGCCTTCGTGTATTCTTCAATTTCATCAAAAGCTTTCTGTTGTACGTCACACGAATTTTTGATCTTCCTTAAGCTCAGCAATGGAGAAAAAGGCAGAACTCTTTCAAAAGGTTTATTAATTTCAATCTATACTCTGGATTCAACTTGCACTGACATATACTAGTCTTGTTTCGGCTTTATTACAACATTTACTTCTTTTAATTTATCATCCGATATGAAACTCCGCCCCAACTTTCCTCCGTTGCTACCAATTGGAATATTCGTTCAAAATTGCTCTGAGAGCCGATTGCTTGAATCGGTTGTTGGTCCTTGTCGAAAACATTTACATGACCTTTCCAAACCTTCTAGAGAAGTACTCGACACCATCATACTCCCAGTAAACGGGTTCTGCAGTAGCAACACTCACTGAATCATCAGCATAGACAACTTCAATGTCATCTCCAATCCATTGGATGAGGATTTGATGCATAGCTGACGGAACACAGCAATTTGTATGTATCCAATCCCTTCCTAAGAGCAAGTTATATGCCCCCTTGCCATCGATGACGAAGAAGGTAGTAATCAAAGGTTTTGACCCGATCGTCAACTCAACGTGAACCGCTCCTCGAGTATTAGAAGGATTGCCAACAAAGTCCCTCAACACCATATCAGCTTTCAATAATTCCTCACTTGTAATTCCAAGTTTCCTGAAGGTAGTATATGGCATGATATTTATGGCAGCTCCCCCGTCAATAAACATCTTGGTTAACGGTTTGCCATTAACATACCCCTTCATATAAAGTTGCTTCAAGTGCCGATGCTTAGCTGGTTTATCAAAAACCGCTCGTTGAGCCAGAACGAGCTGAGCCATCAAATCTGGTATTCGTCTTCGTCAAAATCCGAATACACTTCTTTTTGGACATCTTGATCTCTGGGAGCTATGAATTCTGATGGGAGAAAGAATGCCATGCATGCATTAGCCGAACGATCCCCCTCATCAGGCTTTTCTCTAGGACGCCAAATTTGCCTTGTTTTGGTGCCTGCTTGCGCCAATTCTCTATCCCTCAGGCGCTGCACTCTTCTTTTCTGGCTCTTTCTCAATCCTGGTGGACACCATTGTCCTTTCTGCCAAACATATTCACGGTACTCCTCTTCCTCAGTGCGAGCCCAATCTCGATCGGCAAATCTTTTCCCTTGCCGATATCGGAATTACCCATTTTTAAGCGTCGATCGTCCTTAGGGAACTGCCTCCAAAGCCTTTCGTGGACCGAACGACGATTGACCCGAGACTGCCTGTATTCAGAATATTGATCACTGCATTCAGGAAATTGTTTTGTTTTTAGCAGCAGCTTCAAGCCTTCGTTCCAACAATATTTGAAAAATGAGCACCCCCAATGAGATTGCTCTGCTCTCTCGTCGTATTCTCGTTCATCTTGGTACTTTTTCTCTTCGTATCTCTGTCGCTCCTCTATGAACTCTCGTTCTTCATAGAACTTTTGCTTCTGGCGCCGTTCCTGTTCCCGACGCCATTTGTTCAACAAAATACGTGTTGTGACCTTGGGCCTGGAAGCTTCTCCCCTTTCAGTTCGGCTATTTGGAAATGAACCTGTTGCTGAAACTCTTCATTTGTGATCTGCCGATCAGGGTCAACAACACCGATCTTTCTTGCTCTATTGGAGGTTAATATCTTCATCTTCTTTTTGCCCCAGGTGTCATCTTCATTGACCATGTTAACAGAGAAAGATACGGTATTCTGTCCGAAAGGGCTACCATCAATTTTCATTTTTCCATCGAACTTCAAATGCCCTTCCTGGATAGCTTTCTGGATCCGCACTCTAAACACTCGACAATCATTTATAGAGTGGGATCTAGTATTATGGAAACCACAATACTTCTTGTCTTTAACCCCCTCAGGGTGCAGCATGGGATGCCCTTCCGGCAGCTTGATGCGCCCTTCTTTCAATAATAATTCAAATAATTTATCCGATTTGGAAACATCAAAGTCATACGCACCCATTTGCTGCCTCAGCCATCGTTGATTAACTTGAGTCGGCTCTTTCGCCTAGACAAACTCAGCTGCAGCTATCTCGTCTTCGTCATCATACTACATTGCTTCCTCTAAGAAAGCCTGATACATCTCACTAGCCACATCGCCTTTCTGGAACTGGGTGTTTCTCCTAAAACCCTTGAGCCTGACTATTCATCATCGCCAATCGTTGTGATAATTGCCCAAGATCATCAAACTCCATACTGAACAGCTTTTCCTTGATATTCGGCAACATGCCACCTATTGCTATCCCTGGCAATTGATCATCTGGCAAATTCAGGGAATAGCAGAGACTTTTAGTCTCCCTGAATTTGCGCAGATATTCTTGGGGCGTCTCATTAGCTCTCATTTTCAGACTCATGAGGTCGACCAACTTCTTCTCATTGGTGCACGTAAAGAAATACGCATGGAATTTATGTTCTAACTCTGCCCATGTATTAATAGAATTTGCTGGCAGAGACGTGAACCATGAGAAAGCTGGTCCTGTTAATGACAGTGGAAAATACTGGATTCTCCAGGCCTCATCTGCAGACGCTTCTCCATGTTGCATCAAGTAACGGCTGATGTGTTCTATAGTACTAGTGTCATCTTGACCGAAAACTTAGTAAGATCAGTGGGAGGTTTCACCCTTGGAGGAAGTGCCACTCGGTTATACCATTCCGGGTAAGGAGACTTATAAGCGTAGGACTGATACTTTGGCTTCAGGCTGAATTGATTCTGCATCATGTCGGCCATCCTATGCATGATGAGGTCGACACTTGAATCTGGAGCTGCATGCGTTTGACCCCCAAGAAACGCCTCCGCTGAATTTTTATAGCCCGGGTTTGGGAAAGCATCAATCGCACTGTAGTCAACAAACTCTTGATATCCATCTCCATACATGTTCTTCTGCAACCTATTTGTTGCTGGAGATACTCTGAAGGCAGATTGCAGGACGTTTCCCGTCGTGCCAAATGCAAGTTGGCCATGAGTTGTGGGAAGTTGTTGCCCCGGTGAAGGACCATTCCACCTTTGCTTGAACCAACCCCGCCATCTTCAGCAGTTTTTCTTTGATTTGGGTACGGGGAATAACAATGGTCCTTGCATTGGGCCAGCAGCTTCCTCAAAACGTTTGTCAACCGTCGGGCCGAAAATACCAACCATGATGGCACGAAAGGTGTTTAAGAAAGCTGATTGATGATTTGTCATGACCTCTGTTATAGCTTGTAACATCAGTTCGGATAGTTTCTGAGCATCTTCCTCATCGGTGCTATCAGATTGATGAGGAAGGAGAGTTCTTGTGAGTGGCTGTTTCTGGAAAACCTTGTTACTCTTATTCTTAGAGAAGGACATCAAGAATTTGCGCTGAAACTCATCGCATGCTTGTTGTACTACATGTTTCAAGTCCACTGGCTGCACTTCCATAGTCACTTCCAGAACTTGAGTGCTGTCGATCTCAGGCATCTTGGAATGTTGAGAGCCGACTGCTTGGATCGACTATTTGTGGTCCCAGTGGGCGTGCCAAAAAGTGTGTTGGCACAAAATGTGTCGCACTATGCCTCACACATAGCAAGCCGGAAAGCGGTCTTCAATCGGGTGCCCGGATGGTTAGAAATCCGGAGATGTGCCAATGGTTTGACCTGAAAACCAACAAGGGATAAACTATGAGAATAAAACTGGAACATGCTGGGTGAGACCAGACAGTTCCATATTTCGGCCCTGAAGCCACTTTCGACGACATACAACTCTATAGAAGCTGTCTGCCAAACATGTTTATAGAATTATTCAGCTAATATAGAAGAAAACATATGAAAGCATTGATTGCCAAATATACTTATAGAAAAAGACATACTTTAAACAGATAAGAATAAATTACGAATCGATGTATAACCAAAATCGGCAAACCAGCCAAATTGGGGTCCATGAAGAAGGAACATGCACATAAACAAGATCAAACTAATCTAAAAACCTGCATCTGCCGCACGATACCTAGTTTTATCAAAGCTCAAGCATGATTGACATGTTTGAACCCACAACACGTAACAATCTAGATTGGAAATCAATTCGGCCGTCGTGATCATGCAAATATTAGGATACAAAAAACTTGTAAAGCAAGGCCGAACAAAATCAATCTAGATTGGGCAAAAGAGTGTTATAAAATTAAATTAAATCCATGCAACACCAAATAACTTAATGAATCTAATAGATCTTGCCAAATCTAATAGAGCCGATAACTATCTCGCTTTTGCTAAACATATCAAATAACGTCTGCCGCACGGTATTACTCATAAGCATAGCATAAGCAAAGACTTCTTGATTGTCGACACAGATCCGCCGCACGTTCTTTGAAAACAAACAAGACTACTTGCATCACATCTAAATCCACCGCATGATACTAGACATGATAACAAGGTTGTCGGGACTTACGGAGGTCGACGGATCGATGATTCCTCTCGAAGAACTCGACGACACGACAAAGGACTCGAAGGTGGCACGGGGCCGATTTGTATTGATATGGTTGTGAACAGTTTTAAATGGCTGGGGGTTTTTATTTATACCCTAGGCGAAATACGAGTCCTGGAAGATTATGACTTACATAATGAAATTTGGAAAATACGAGTCCTATTCCTATTTTCCTCTCGGTGTTTTCGATTTATCACGTGTCTTCTCGTGCAAGCCGGCTCCACTTGCTGTATTTGCTTCCCGAATAGAGTCATCGCCTTACAAGATAGCCGACCGCAGAAAACACTTGCCGAAACTCCGAGAACTAACCGACCGCTTGGTCGTTTACCGAATGCCCATCTCACTGCCGGCTGGGTCCACTTGTCACTTTCTTGGTCCACTTGATCAACCGATCTTCCTTGATTCTGTCGATTCCTCAAATTGTAGCCATCTCCAGTAAAATTCGGTTCATCTCCTTAATCCAAATTTTGGTGTAAACAAGGTTAGATTAATTCGTCAATCTTTATTGGGCAAGATGTTGTTTAAAACGTAAATAAACAAATTAAATCATAAGACAACATCGATAACTTAATGAATCTACTAACTTGCCAAGCCAGTTGAGCTCATAACTAGTCAAGATCGACTAAAGCAAGAGATTGATCAGAGTCAAGACAGTCTCACAAAAGACGAAATTGGACCGATAACTATCCATGCCACAGCTTAACAAGAGTTTGGTCGATACCAATGCAGCCTTATTACACGATGACACAAGCCATTGGTGAAACTTACAAGCAAACCGGAGGTCGGTCGATGCCGATGCAGCCCTGCCTGATTGAAGGTCTCGCCGAGATCTACGTTACTCCTACTCCTACGGTTTTGGCCGAGGGCCAAGGTATTGATTGATTGGATGTCCTTACAAAATCCGGGTTTCTAACTATTTATAACCCGATCGACTCCTGATAACACGACTATGTTACATAATAGGTAAAAATAAAGACGGACTTGAACCTTGGTGAGCCTAACACGTCTTCGAAGCCCGTCGCGTTGATCCACATGAATCTTACTAGTTACGCTTGACCCATATAAGCTTCTTTATTTTTAGGCCGATCCTTTTCCTTAATAAATCATCCGTTTATGTTTACAAAATAATAATCTTCTCGGTCCAAAATCTGGTGTAAACAGGCATTAACAATCATCGTACAAGGGAAGTAGCCAAGGGCAAAGCGATCCCAGGATGCAAATACCCTGGTGTTGACATTCCTGAAGACTACTGCAGTGTAGAAGTATCGACTGTGGTTTAAGGTTATGAGGATGAGATTCTAGACATCCTCGGTCCAGAGGACATTGAGAAACTCGGACAGGCTATAAACAATTTCATCCTTTTGGCCTAGGCGAGACGTCCAGCTGATGAAGCAACCCACTCAGGAGTCATCAGGACCTACAGATCCTCTTCATGACCACCCACCATCACCTCCCCAGTCTATTCCTAACCCTCAATCATCACCTCCGCCAAAGTCAGCACCATCTCCGCCACAATCATCACCTCCACCACAGTCAGCACCATCTCCGCCACAGTCGTCTCCTCCACCACAGTCAGCACCACCTCCGCCACAATCGTCTCCTCCGCCACAGTCAGCACCATCTCCGCCACAGTCATCGCCTTTGCCACAGACACCACCATTGAATTCCCCACCTTCCCCACAACTCGAACATCCTCTGCCACAAAGCAAGGAGCCACCACTGCCACCAAAAAGAAAATTTTTAGTACCCAAGTTGGTTTCCGCCTACAAGCCAAAGAAGAAGAAAATAGTTGGGACAGCCAAATTTTTAAAAGTAATTGGACAGAAACGCACTTCAGAAGTCGTTGAGTTGTCAGAGCTTCAGAAGTCAGCGAAGCCGGTGCCTAAGGTAATTCCTTGCACAATCAAGATCCTAACTGCAGAAGATTACAAGTCTATCCCTAACAATTTTGTGTTGGGAAGGCCTCTACTCAAGTGGCCGACACTCTTAAAGATTCCAAGCAATATAAAAAGGTTGCATTACTGGTATATGAGAGCCGCTTCTGTTGGAATCGACACCATCAACGTGTGTATCCCCAAAAGGCATTTCTAAGTGAAAATAATATGAGCATCATTAACTTTGAAGACATTTGGGTGATGATGAACCTCGAGAGACTGGACGTACAGATCGTAATGACGTTTGCACTGTAAGTGTTACATATTTAAAATGCATTATAGTTGCGTTAATGTTCAATATCTGACTTGCACATGTGCCTTGTAGAATGCTACATGATCAGCAGGAGTTGTATTATGGGCAAGTGTTGATACTGGTTATCCATCAAAATTAAAGGATAAATAAATATGCAAAAGGGCATGAATTCAATCACCAATAAAGGTTTAGGGTTTTAATTGAAAATATTCCACGAGTTTTGGTGGATTGTGATTCTGCAGGGACTAAACAGGAAAACCAGCACTGATTACTTCTCCTAGAAGGAAACCGACAGAAGATTACAGAACTGGCATGTCAGGAATACTCTAGAAGGACCTAGAGGACACCACGAGGCGGGACACCCCGAGAGGCCGCCAGGTGGGA
Source organism: Coix lacryma-jobi var. lacryma-jobi (assembly GCA_009763385.1). Lineage (NCBI taxonomy): Eukaryota > Viridiplantae > Streptophyta > Magnoliopsida > Poales > Poaceae > Coix > Coix lacryma-jobi. Next base: position 33,761,177 of record CM019829.1, read on the forward strand.
CCGATCAGTCCCACCCTATGATCGGTCGGTCACCCCTGGGCCCGATGGCCTCCGTCTTTTGGAACCTTCCTCCACCGCCTATGAGGATCCATCTCAGCCCTACATGAAGTCGGTTTGATCTAACGACCGTGGTTGATCCCTCAGGGCTATATATACATGCCCCCAAGCCCCAGGATAGAACAAGTCTCTCTTTAGAAAAGTCTATGCCTCATTCAAAAATCCTAGAAGAAGACTTCAAGAGCCAACTTTCAAGTAGATGACTAGTTACCCCTCTAGTTTAGGATTAGAACCTAGTCTTATACTAGAACTAGAAGAGAGAGAGAGGAAGAGATCAAGAAAGAGCTCCGGCCTGTCGGATCAACTTCCTCATCTTGTACCTGCAGATTCAAGTTCATCTTCAACTTGCTTCAGCGATTCTTTCGGTAATCAACGTCTATATTTAAGTTTGAGCCATTGTTCTTTTTATTCTTAAGGTTTATGACTCTCTTTTGAGTACTTTAGTTCTAGATGCGCTAGAGTTAGAGTAGTTGGATAGTGTAAGCATGGTGCTTAGACTTGATAGCTCATAAATGCCTCCTATAACGCTGGTAGTAGTGGTTGTTCGCAAGGGTGACTCTTATAGCCTTGTTGATTCTTCTATAGTCCATTTACCCGTGTGTAGGCTCGGTAGGATTATACATTTGCATAAAAGATTCATACTCTGTTTGTGACCTTTTAAGGCAACTATCCCACTCAGAATAATATAAACATATCACTCTTAAATTGGAATTAGACAACCTTAATGATCCCCTCTATACTTATAGATTCTCCATCCTTGTTAGCTACTTACGGGTTAGACTTTAAGGCTTAACACTATTTGTTCCTTTGGGTTCGATATTTAAAACTGGGTTACTCCGGTGAAGTGCTACATCGGTAGATTTATATGTGCGCTTGCGGATAAAGTAGAGTGTGCGTTAAGTTATACCAACAAGCATTTCTGGCACCGTTGCCGGGGAACGGTAGATCATCTTAAGTCTTAGTTTAACCTTGTATTATAGTTTTATCTTTTTCTTTTTTGTCGCAGTCTTTTCATTATTTTTGTGTTCATTCTTATGAATGTTGTTTTTGAATTCCACTCTTATATATCACTACTCCATGAGTGCAAGCTATAACTAGTAGAATCCTTACACCCTATCATAACATCAGGTTATTAGCTACGCCTAGCTTTCCACTGCACTTCCTTCTGTAATGAGCATAGAAATATAATTATGAAATTATTCCTTCGAGTATTCTTGTCACTAACCTTTCTAGGTTTAGAGCAGAAAAGAACGAAGGAACAACAAACACAAGGTATGCCCAACCAATCACCATGTAACATTCAAGTTATCTTTTGCCTTGAATCATGTTAAAGTGCAGCCAACACATAAAATACTAGTCTATGCTAAAATAATCCTAAAAATATCTTTTTATTAACATAGATGCAAAATACATAATTTGTGGATAATAACCCATGCTTCAAATTCTTGCAATCCTTCGGTATATGTCCACTAACATTATGCAGGAGAGAGATTTTGTTCATCCATGGTTTGGTCTGAACATTGAAGATCCAAAACTCAAACCATAGACACACAAACCTACTCTCAGATCACAAATGGTGCTAGCTTAGCTTTGAGTCTTGCTTGGGCACTGATGACAAACAGGATGCAACTTACCTCGTATGAGACAACCTATGCCTGCAACCATCATTGTCCAAGACATCAAGACAAGAAGTGGGGAATTATCTTCTCTTCTAATCAAGAGCTAGCTTGGGAGATAAGATGATACCACTACAACAATAACAAGATCTACAAATCCAACACATGAACATGTTGTTTGGGAATCTATCTACATCACAAGCCACCTAGGAGAGAATTCCGTTGTCTAGATGTGTTTCACAATCAAAGGGAGGAAGGAGAAACTTAGCTTCAAGACATATTGATCTCTTACTCACCACTTTGATCACTACAAACCACTAGATGCTGCCCCAGTCAAGAAGAGGAGTATGATCCACCACTCATTCTTGGAAGATCGTTCTTCAACACCATCAATGTTATCATCTTTGCCGGAACTGGAGAAGTCAACTTTTGGATCTTTCGCTACACCTTCAACATCTACATCACTTATGAGCAGCCAAAGAGAACCAAGAGAAGACGCCGAAGGGAGAACCAAATGCCAAGAATTGAGGAGGGCATCATGAAGGATGAAGCCGTTGCACCACAAGAGTTAGAAGATGGAACGATAGTACCTGAGCCAGCAAATCAAGAAGAACAACCGATAAGATCTCCATCATCTAGACACTGTTGAGAGGACAAGTCTCAGTTGTGACATTACAAGACAAAAGACTCTCATGGAGGCACTCGAGTGACAGTTCTAACTTCAAGTCTCTTATCAACCCAATAATTAAAGAAAAAACAAAAAAGGTTGACAAGAGAAGAATGCGGAACTGTCCCTACATCCTCATAGTACAAAATTGATGCAAGAAAGAGAGAGGATCCTAGTCAGCATACTCGAGGAACAATGTGCCCTCACTGATAAGTCGACATAAGAGAAGGAAGGTTAATACCTCTAAAGATGATTCTACTATGATCTTCCTCCTCTCAAGCACACTGTGAGACAAGCAAGAGAAGACAAGCCAGCAAGACAAGAGAAGCTTCGACAAGGTGGTTCGACACATCACTCTTCAATGACAAAGTAACATTTCATGGTAAGTGACCATCACATTAAAAGCTTCTTCTTGATTCTAGTATGAACATAAATAAAGAACAAAACATGTTGCACCTCACTTAATCCAACCTAATCAACTTAACATGTTTAGTCCTTTGATCTTAGCTTTACTCTCTTGAATCTCACTGTCTTAACTAAATGAGCTAAAATATTGTGCATCTAACCTTTGGAAGATGATATATCTCAATCATGAAAAGATCGACACTTTATGCATAGATTATCCTTCCTTGGGTTAAGTAATTTGATCTGTTAAATATTTTAAGATGCTACTTTCATGCTCATCATCTAATCCTATCACTCATGTTAAGATTGAATAGGACACATAAACAACAAGTTTGTCTTGTGCAATGTGCCTAAGGTTAGAGGGGAACAACAAAACTCTTGGTTTTGTTGGTGTTTTTCCACCAACAGAGCCTATGCATGTGATCTCTACCTTGTCTTTATGAGCAGGACACACTCTTGAGCAAATCATGGAGAAGTTTGTCACTCCCAAATTCTATAGAGTGAAGGTCCTAGATCTACAAGAACATGCACAATGAGCAAGATGCTGCCAGCATCCACAATTAACGCTTCACTTCAAACTACTGGACGAACAAATGACATGAGTGACACCATATCAAGAGGCATAAACAAGAAGGAATGATGGAAGACGTCGTAGTCAGAATTAGAGGTCATAAAGTCCCCACAGACTTCTTGATCTTCGACATGAGAAGAAGATGATGTCCACCTCATCCTAGGAAGACCATTCCTCTACGCTACAAGTACAATCATCTACCAGAGGAAATCGATCCATTTTCACTTTCCTGAAGAAAAGGCACGATGCAACTTCATCAACTACATGCCCAATGAAGACCCAAGAAGAATAGAAGTGTAACACCCTAAAAATTTTCTCCAAAACAAAATAGGTGAAAATGATTTAATTATGATTTTGTGAGCATTTAACCTAGGAGTTAAATAATTTTTGTTGAATTAAAATTATAGTGGCAACATGTTTATGCATTCATGCTGGTGCACTATACTTTTTTTGGGTGTCTGGTTTTTGCCGAAGTTTGATTTGAATTCAAACTCTTTTTAAAGTGATTTGAAAAGCTTGGAATAAAATGAAAAGGGATTTATTCCTCTCCCTCCCTCTCTCCCTCGCTTTCGGCCCAAGAGGCCTGGCAGCCCAGCCCGCCGGCGCCCTTCCCCTCCTTCTCTCCCCGCCGTTGGGCCTCTTCCCTCCCCCTTCTCTCTCTTTGTTTGCGCGGCCTGCAGGTCTCGCCGCGGCGCCGCTGCAACCACCCCGCCGGTTCCCTTCTCCCTCTCTCTCTTTCCTGGCCCGCGGGCCCGCGTCAGTCCCCTCCCCTTCCTCTCTCCGCGCGGCTCGCCCGAGCGCAACCCGCTGCGGCAACGCCTTCCGATTCCTCTGCGCGTCGTGCAGCGTGCTCCCTCGACTCCGTTTTCCCCTCGGCAATAAAGCAGCCGCCAGCCGCCCCGCTCCTCCTTTTTCCCAGCCACTCCTCTCTCATCGCGCCGAGCTCCGCCGTTCCCCTCCGCGCCCGAGCTCCGCCGCCGCCGTCGATTCTCCGGTCCGGCGTCCCCTCCGTCTCTCCGCCTTCATCGAGCCTCGCTGCATTTCGGTGAAGCCGCCGAACCTCCTTCTTTCCTCTCTTTTGCGCTCACCTTGCTCTAACCGCCGCACTCCGTGAGCAGGTACCCCGCCGCCGGTCGCCGCGCTCCGCCGTTCGCCGTGGGTCGCCACCTCCGAGCCCTCCCCTACGTTTATTTTTATTTTTTCCGCCGTGGTGAGCCCCCTCGATCTTCCCTATCTCTCTGTTCGCTTGGTTTGGTCGGAGGCGAGCTTCGCGGCCAAGTCCGCGAGCTTCCGCGTCCCGGCCATGGCGTGTGCGTGCCCGGCGTCGCGACGCGGCCACGACGTCGCGGCCCGTGCCTGCCCGCGGCGCGCCGTCGGCCCGCCCCGCGCGCTCACACTCCCGATCTAATCTGAGCGCGCGCGTTCTCGATCCGTCGGCCGTGAGTAGCCCGTACCCCTTCGGGGGAGTTTTTGTTAAAGAAACCCCAAAGAAACCTCGAATCAACCCGCACTCCACCAGGCACTATTCCCTGTGCCTGGAAAATCTTACAACCAGGCCCCTGTGTTTCTTCGGATTTGAGGCGCAGTCCAGCCGGTGCGGGTTTAATTTAAATTAATTTAAAATCTGATTTAAATTCAAATGCTTTTCAGTTTATTTACAGAAATGCCATTACACTAAAATGCTTGTAAAATCCACGTTTTAGCTCGTTTTGACCCGTTCAAATTGCGTTAGCTTCGTAATTTAGTGCTCTACCCGTGTATACCCCTTTTAGTCTGTTTTGGACAGATTAGTTTTAGAGTCCAAGTTAATCTTGATTAGGGCTTTGTTTACACCGTTTCGATCGTAACTTTCACGCCGTAACTCCGTTTTCGATGAACCAAAACTTGTTGTGATCGTAGAGATGCGTACTTCAGTTTTATCAAAGTTTTATTTCTGTTTATTACTGTTTGGTGTACTGTTCTAATAATAGCTTGTTTGCATCGTGTATGTTGCACCTGGAACGCGTGGTGATGTTTTGTGGTCGAGTAGACGGTGAGTCGGTGTGGTGCGATCAGGATCCCTCGTTCAGTGACCAGCAGGAAGATCAGTTCTTCGACAACCAAGGCAAGTTAGCATGGGACTCCTTGTTTACCTATACACTTTACTTTAATCACTCATTTATGCATGTGTCCAATTGAGCAACCTTAGAAAACCCACTTAGCTTTGTGATCTGTGATGTTCTTGTTCCGTGGGATATATGCATATGGGTAGCTTTGCTAGTGCTAACTGACTTATAATCGATCCAGTCCAATGATGAATATGTTCTCATGATGATATGTGGTTAAACGGTTAATAAAACTTGCTGTTAGCAAAAGCTGGGATTGACAGTGCTACCATGAGTGCTATATGGCTCTGGTTTTAGCTCAGTACTCTGGACCTTTTCTAACCTGTTAGTGGTAACCCGGAGGGGCGCAAGAGGGGCTTGCCTCTACGGATGTAGGGCTGCTCCTGTTCCTATGAGTATAGCTGCGATGGCCTTGTGCCATAGGAAAGGGGGTTTGCTATGTCTGATTGCCAAGGAAACCTCGCGGCCCTAACCTGTTAGACGAACCAGCGAAAGGCTTCATAGTGTGCCCTGCCGATCTACCTCGGAAGTGGATCAAGAGGTTGGCCGCCTCGGGCACAAGGGTAACACGGCTTATGGGTAAAGATGCGCAACTCTGCAGAGTGTAAAACTGTTATAACAGCCGTGCTCACGGTCACGAGCGGCCCGGAAAACTAGCAGAACTTTGAACTAGAATAACTGTTTACTTTATATTGTTGGTACCTTATGATGTTTATTTATCTTTGATGGACAAATGGATCATGGGTTAAGGGTTAAGCACAATACTCGTTTACCTTAAAGCTAAAACTTTGCCAACTTAAAAGCTAACTGCAGTCAGACAGTGTCAGCCTTTTTGAGCCTCATGAACCCTATGTTAGCTTGCTAAGTACGTGGAGTACTTACGCTTGTTGTTTGTCTTCTTTTTGGGCAAAATCCCGGATGGGTAACAGATGAAGGTGCAGTTGGCGACTTTCCTGAAGACTTCTAGGCTAGCTGCTTCCCCAGCCAACGTTTCCCTGTGGTTTAGTTTGTGTACCAGTTCAGTGATCTGTGGTTCAGTACTGTAAGACTCTGTTTTAAATACTGTCGTGATGTAATAAACAATGTGATGATGCCACTCTTGTGATTTGTCTACTTATGTGTGTGATTGTTTCCTGGGCACACATGAGTACGTTGTCCCAATTTTATCCTTAAAGTTGGGGTGTGACAAATTGGTATCAGAGCTTTGTTGACTGTAGGACGCAAGCCTAGCTAGGAAATGGCCGTCTAACACCTTTTTGCTACCTGTTCATGCTTATTTTATTAACTTGTTACTTTATTAAAATTATATGCTCCTTATTCTTATTCTATTGCATAAAACTAATTGTTTCCGCTTATCTTATCTTGTTTTATAACGTCAGGATGCCTCGCATGAACACCCGTGCCTACCGTGCTCTTTTCACCAGCCAGCCTGCTCCCCCTGTGGTCCACATCAGTGATGGTTCCCTCAGCTCCTCCAACGCCGTCTTCATGGAGGATGAAGAGTTGACCGTTACTCCAGCAGTCTCTGAGGAGCTAGCAGCGCACCACCGCCCCTGCAGCAGTTCCCGAGTCTCCAGCTCCGGAAGTGCCTGCTCCGGAGGTGCTAGTCCCAGTGGAGCCCGTGCCTGAGGCGCCAGCGCCTGAGGTTCCCGCTTCAGAGGCACCCGCTCCTGCAGCGCCTGACGCTCCACCAGCTCCTGCGGCACCAGCCTTCGTGCCAGTGTACCCGGTGGTACACTCTCCCGCCGCTTCGTCAGCTTCGGCACCAGCACCCCTGCCTCTCCAGCAGCGCAGGTGGTGGAAGACCTTGGTTGGGATCGTCGCTTCATGTTCAAGAAGCCCGACGAGGCAGCATACTACCATAGTATGCTGGTTCGTCTGCTGGAGGAGTACTACCCTGAGATGGAAGCCAAGCTCCAGTACCATTGTGGCGAGTACACTCCTCCTTTGGAGGCCACTTACTGGAAGTCCGACCTGATGGTTACAGGTTGGAAAGCTGCGGATCAAGCCCATGTCATAGAGTCGGCTCACAGGACTACCACCAAGCGTGGTGATGCCCTCGCAAGTATGGAGGACGCAGCGCAGGATGCCTACCTGCATTACCATGGTCTACGCTTCCAGGAGATGAGGAATGACCGCTTCCGCTACCTGCCCCAAAGTGACATGGAGGGCTCGTGGCGCACCCTGCTACCACCAGTGGAGTACCCGGTTCTGGTCTCTACTGCCCAGCATGCCTATGAGGTGCATAGGAAGGCCGACAAGGTGCAGGATGACCTGCGTGCCCAGAAGGTGATAAGGCGTTTGGAGCGCGAAGTGGACTACCTTCGCGGTGAGCTAGACTATGCAGCTGTTTACAAGAAGAAGTACAGAGCCAACGATGCCCCCGGTGGAGCCCAGTAGCTTGCCTACCACGTTCAGTTATCTCGTTAGACGTGTCGCTAAGTTTCAGTTTGTTTGATGAACCTTGTGTGGATGTTTTGTTATGTGGTGAACTATGTTTGATGGATCTTTGTTGTGTGTGGTGAAGTATGGGTTATGTTGTGCTTCTCCAAGTTAAACACCTTCATGTGGCATATAAAGTTGTTTATCCCTTATCTGTGTTGCTGTTTTTCTGGAGCAGCCTGTGGTTATATCAGTGTATCTCTTAATCCGTGATCCCAAAAGTTATGAAATTTTTGTGGAAGTATCTAGACTGATGTACCTTTCAAACAAATCTGGAACCAAGTCTTTATCTGTTCGGATCTAGGAGATATGCCTGTTTAAAGTTGATGTTTCTGCGCAGTCTGTCGTCCAGAACAGGTTCTGTTCAACGCTGTTTTCGACCCAGAATCTGGACGAATCTGAAAAAGTGTTCTATACGAAAGTTGTAGCTGGTTTCTTAAGCTTTCCAACGATGTCTGGTTCATCCCTGTTGGATTTCTGTAGCTCGAGTTATGGCCGTTTTAGTGTGCTGCTGTTGACAAGGATGCGCACAGAAATTCTCAGCAATGTTATTTATGTTCATATATACATTCTTTGTTGGATATAAAGGTCTAACTCTTGCGCATTTGTTGGAGGCAGATGGCAGCAAGGGGTGGACGCGGAGAGGCCGTGGCCGTGGGCGTGGTGCTCCTATGGACCCGCCACCGCCACCGCCGCCAGTGACCATCGAACAGTTGATGGCCACGCAGAATCAACTTATGCACGCCATGATGAACCGCCTGGATCAGGCGCCCGCGGCAGCACCTCAACCTCTTCAAGTCAGGGACCGTCGAGGAGAGTTCCTGAAGGGCCACCCACCAGTGTTCTCTCACGCCTCTGAACCACTGGAGGCGGATGACTGGCTCCGTGCAGTGGAGAAACAGCTGAACATCGCCCAGTGCACCGATTATGAGAAGGTGCTCTACGCTTCTGGGCAACTGCAGGGAGCTGCACAGGACTGGTGGGATGCGTTCATGTTCGGCCGTCCCCAAGATGCCCCAGTTGTTACATGGCAGGAGTTCAAGGAGAACTTCCGATCCTATCACATCCCAGATGGTCTCGTGGAGCTGAAGCAAGAGGAGTTCCGCTCTTTGAAGCAAGGGTCCATGTCAGTGGCGGAGTACCGCGACAAGTTCGCTCAGCTGTCGCGCTACGCTCCCCAGGATGTGGCCCAAGATAAAGACAAGCAGCGCAAATTTCTGAAGGGTCTTTACGATGGGTTGCAGCTCCAGCTTATGTCAATTACCTACCCAAACTATCAGGCCCTGGTCAATAGGGCGATCGTTATTGACAACAAGAGGAAGGAAATGGAAGCAAAGAAAAGAAGCTTCCAAGGCCAGTCATCGGGGAGCAACACTCGTCCCCGAATCAACCCACAACAAGGTTACCCCAGAGGAGTCAAGGCAACCAGTGGAACAGGGGACAACACCCCCAGAACAACCAGAACCAACAGCGCCCTCCATACCAACAGCAGTCAGGTGGTCAGCGTTTTCAGCAGCAGCCAGGAGGACAGAGGTTCCAACAGCAGAGCAGTCAAGCCTCACGCCAGGGAGCACCCAACTCCGCTCCCATGAAGAATGCAGCTCAGCAGAACCCCAACGCTTGCTACCGTTGCGGGGAGACAGGACACTATGCTCATCAGTGTCCTAAGAAGCAGAACCCTCAAGTCCCACGAAATCAAGTAGGGAACCCGAAGCAGAGAACCCAACCCACTAACACTGGGCGGGTGAACCATGTAGCTGCCGATTCTGCCCTGGATGCACCGGATGTCATGATGGGTACGTTCAGCATCAACTCAATCCCAGCAACCGTACTATTTGATTCTGGTGCTTCGCATTCCTTCATTTCACAGTCATTTGTTAGAATGCATGGTGTGCCTTTATGTGCAATGAAAGAAACAATCATAGTAAACTCACCAGGGGGTAGTATGCCTGCAAATTTTTGGAGCCCCACCTCTAGTGTCAACCTAAGGGGGGTAGACTTTAAAGTAAAGCCTATAGTGCTAAGAACAGCAGGTATAGATCTCATCTTGGGTATGGATTGGATGAAGCAACATGGGGCTGTCATTCAGTGCCAAGAAAGGTCAGTTGTTATATCTACACCTAAGGGAGACAGAATCTGTGTGCAAGTGGTGATGAAAGAGCAGCCAACTGCCACGGTCAACCAGATGGATGCTAGTGGTGCAGAGCAAGATCGGGTGGTGGACGAGTTCCCTGATGTCTTTCCGGATGATCTGCCAGGTATGCCACCTGATCGCGATGTTGAGTTCATTATTGAATTCACTGCCTGGAACTGCACCAATATCTAAAAGACCTTATAGAATGGGGGTAATGAATTAGAAGAACTTAAGAAACATTTAAGAGAGTTGTTAGAGAAGGGTATATACGCCCTAGTGCTTCCCCTTGGGGAGCACCTGTGATTTTTGTGGATAAGAAAGATGGTAGCCAAAGGATGTGTGGACTATAGGTCTTTAAATGAGGTTACCATTAAAAACAAATACCCTCTACCCCGGATAGACGATCTATTTGACCAGCTTAGAGGAGCATGTGTGTTCTCTAAAATAGATCTCTTCTGGGTATCACCAGTTGAAAATCCGGAACTCAGACATTCCTAAGACCGCCGCTTTCACAACGGGGTATGGATTGTATGAGTATACAGTAATGTCTTTTGGACTGACCAATGCCCCAGCCTACTTCATGTATCTGATGAATAAAGTGTTCATGGAGTACCTGGATAAGTTTGTGGTGGTGTTCATAGACGACATTCTAGTGTTCTCTAAACAGAGAGGAACATGCTGAACATCTAAGGATGGTTCTGCAGAAGTTGAGAGAACATCAACTCTATGCCAAGAGGAGCAAGTGTGAATTTTGGCTGAAAGAAGTCTCTTTCCTAGGGCATGTTGTCTCTAACGGAGGCATATCCGTTGATCCTAGCAAGGTGCAGATGTGTTGGATTGGAACCCGCCAACCAATGCTAGTGAAATCCGAAGTTTCCTGGGTTTGGCCGGGTATTATAGGAGGTTATTGAAGGATCTCAAGCTCGCAAGCCTATGACTGCCTTGTTGGAAAAGAATGCTAAGTTTGTGTGGTCTGATAAATGTCAAGCAAACTTTGAAGAGTTAAAGAAGATTAACCTCAGCACCAGTCCTAGTTCTGCCAGACTTGAACAAAAGCTTCTCCATCTATTGTGATGCATCTCGTCTTGGACTTGGATGTGTGTTCTAATGCAAGACGGAAGAGTAGTAGCCTATGCTTCTAGACAGCTGAGAAAGCACGAGGTGAACTATCCAACTCATGATTTGGAGTTAGCAGCTGTTGTCCATGCTCTGAAAATATGGAGACATTATCTAGTTGGGCATAAGTGTGATGTGTTCACGGATCATAAAGTCTGAAGTACATATTTACTCAGTCAGATTTGAACTTGAGGCAACGCCGTTGGCTAGAATTGATCAAAACTATGACCTAGAGGTACATTATCACCCAGGAAAGGCCAATGTCGTGGCCGATGCCTTGAGCAGAAAAACCTATGCAAACGGTCTGCAAGTGGAATACATGTCAGCAGAGTTGAGAGCTGAAATGGCATACCTAATCTATGTTTGCCAACAATGTGGTGGAATGTCAGTTGAACCTACTTTGGAGAAAGAATTCATGAGGGTCAGTTGAAAGATGAGAAATGAAAGAGATAGCAGGGAACATAATGCTCGGAAAGGCACCAGGATTCAGGATGGATGAAATGGGACTCTTTGGTTTGGAAAGAGGATATGTGTGCCCAAAGTGAAAGCTATCCGTGATGCCATCTTGCGGGATGCACATGAATCTGCTTACTCCATACACCCCGGCAGCACCAAAATGTACTTGGATCTGAAAGAAAAATACTGGTGGTATGGTTTGAAACGAGATGTAGCAGAAATATGTGGCTCTATGTGCACCTGTCAGAAGGTCAAAGCTGAACATCAAAGACCAGCAGGATTGTTACACGCCTATGCAGATACCCGAGTGGAAATGGGAGAAGTGGGAATGGACTTTATTACTGGTTTACCCCGCCACACAAAGAGGCTTGATTCTATATGGGTAATAGTCGACCGTCTCACTAAGGTCGCTCACTTCTTACCAGTAAAGACCACCTATTCTGGAGCAAGGTTAGCAGATCTGTACATGGAGAGGATTGTGTCTCTGCATGGTGTTTCCAAAGAAAATAGTGTCCGACAGAGGGACACAGTTCACTTCTCACTTTTGGCATCAGGTACATCAATCTCTGGGAACTAAGCTGACGTTCAGTTCTGCATATCACCCACACAAAGATGGGCAGACTGAAAGGATAAACCAGATCTTGGAGGACATTTGAGAGCATGTGCCCTTCAGCATGGGACTAGTTGGGATAAAAGCCTACCATATGCTGAATTCGCATACACAACAGTCACCAGAAGAGTCTGAAAATGGCTCCTTCGAAGCTTTGTATGGGACGAAGTGTAGAACTCCTTGTTCTGGAATCAGACAGGAGAAACTCAAGTGTTCGGACCGGATGTTCTTAGAAATGCTGAAGAACAAGTAAGGATGATCCGAGATAACCTAAGGATAGCTCAGTCCCGACAGAAGAGTTATGCAGATACTCGCAGGAGGGACTTAGTTTTCAAAGTGGGAGACTATGTGTATTTGAAAGTGTCACCCATGAGAAGCGTAAGGAGGTATAACATGAAAGGAAAGTTGGCACCCAGATACATAGGTCCTTTCCGGATCTTGGCCAGACGTGGAGAAGTGGCCTATCAGCTCGAGTTACCTGAGAGGCTGTCAGGTGTTCATGATGTGTTCCATGTTTCTCAGCTAAAAAAGCCTGAGTGCCTGAAGAACAAGTTCCTCTGAAAGAGATCAAGATAGGTGAAGATCTTTCTTATGAAGAGTACCCTGTCAAGATCTTGGAAACACAGAAAGTTACCAGGAGCCGAGTTATCAAGATGTGCAAAGTTCAGTGGAACCGGTATACAGAAGAAGAGGCTACCTGGGAAAGAGAAGAAGATCTTCGGAAATCTTATCCGCAGTTGTTGAGTAAGCTCCAGTCGAATCTCGAGGACGAGATTCATCTTAAGGGGGGTAGAGTTGTAACACCCTAAAATTTTCTCCAAAACAAAATAGGTGAAAATGATTTAATTATGATTTTTGTGAGCAACCTAGGAGTTAAATAATTTTTGTTGAATTAAAATTATAGTGGCAACATGTTTATGCATTCATGCTGGTGCACTATACTTTTTTTTGGGTGTCTGGTTTTTGCCGAAGTTTGATTTGAATTCAAACTCTTTTTTAAAAGTGATTTGAAAAGCTTGGAAATAAAATGAAAAGGGATTTATTCCTCTCCCTCCCTCTCTCCCTCGCTTTCGGCCCAAGAGGCCTGGCAGCCCAGCCCGCCGGCGCCCTTCCCCTCCTTCTCTCCCGCCCGTTGGGCCTCTTCCCTCCCCTTCTTCTTTCTTTTGCGCGCGGCCCGCAGGTCGGCCCGCTCGGCGCCGCTGCAACCACCCGCGCCGGTTCCCCTCTCCCTCTCTCTCTTTTCCGGGCCCGCGCGTCAGTCCCCTCCCCTTCCTCTCCCGCGCTCTCGCGCCGAGCGCAACCGCCGCGGCCACGCCTTCCGATTCCTCTCTCGCGCGTCGCAGCCTGCTGCTCCCTCGACCCGTTTTCCCCTCGGCTATAAAGCAGCCGCAGCCGCCCCGCTCCTCCTTTTTTCCAGCCACTCCTCTCTCATCGCGGCCGAGCTCCGCCGTTCCCTTCCGCGCCCGAGCTCCGCCGCCGCCGTCGATTCTCCGGTCCGGCGTCCCCTCCGTCTCTCCGCCTTCATCGAGCCTCGCTGCATTTCGGTGAAGCCGCCAAACCCTTCTTTTCCTCTCTTTTGCGCTCACCTTGCTCTAACCGCCGCACTCCGTGAGCAGGTACCCCCCCGCCGTCGCCGGCTCCGCCGTTCGCCGTGGTCGCCCCCACCTCCGAGCCCTCCCCTACGTTTATTTTTTTTTTTGCCGTGGTGAGCCCCCTCGATCTTCCTATCTCTCTGTTCGCTTGGTTTGGTCGGAGGCGAGCTTCGCGGCCAAGTCCGCGAGCTTCCGCGTCCCGGCCATGGCGTGTGCGGCCCGCGTCGCGACGCGGCCACGACGTCGCGGCCCGTGCCTGCCCGCGGCGCGCCGTCGGCCCGCCCCGCGCGCTCACACTCCCGATCTAATCTGAGCCGCGCGTTCTCGATCCGTCGGCCGTGAGTAGCCCGTACCCCTTCGGGGGAGTTTTTGTTAAAGAACCCCCAAAGAAACCTCGAATCAACCCGCACTCTCCACCAGGCACTATTCCCTGTGCCTAGAAAATCTTACAACCAGGCCCCTGTGTTTCTTCGGATTTGAGGCGCAGTCCAGCCGGCTGCGGGTTTAATTTAAAATTTAATTAAAATCCGATTTCAATTCAAATGCTTTTCAGTTTATTTAACAGAAATGCCATTACACACTAAAATGCTTGTAAAATCCACGTTTTAGCTCCGTTTTGACCCGTTCAAATTGCGTTAGCTTCGTAATTTAGTGCTCTACCCGTGTAACCCCTTTTAGTCTGTTTTGGACAGATTAGTTTTAGAGTCCAAGTTAATCTTGATTAGGGCTTTGTTTACACCGTTTCGATCGTAACTTTCACGCCGTAACTCCGTTTTCGATGAACCAAAACTTGTTGTGATCATAGAGATGCGTACTTCAGTTTTATCAAAGTTTTATTTTTGTTTATTACTGTTTGGTGTACTGTTCTAATAATAGCCTTGTTTGCATCGTGTATGCTTGCACCTGGAACGCGTGGTGATGTTTTGTGGTCGAGTAGACGGTGAGTCGGTGTGGTGCGATCAGGATCCCTCGTTCAGTGACCAGCAGGATCAGTTCTTCCGACAACCAAGGCAAGTTAGCATGGGACTTCCTTGTTTACCTATACACTTTACTTTAATCACTCATTTATGCATGTGTCCAATTGAGCAACCTTAGAAAACCCACTTAGCTTTGTGATCTGTGATGTTCTTGTTCCCGTGGGATATATGCATATGGGTAGCTTTGCTAGTGCTAACTGACTTATAATCGATCCAGTCCAATGATGAATATGTTCTCATGATGATATGTGGTTAAACGGTTAATAAAACTTGCTGTTAGCAAAAGCTGGGATTGACAGTGCTACCATGAGTGCTATATGGCTCTGGTTTTAGCTCAGTACTCTGGACCTTTTCTAACCTGTTAGTGGTAACCCGGAGGGGCGCAAGAGGGGCTTGCCTCTACGGATGTAGGGCTGCTCCTGTTCCTATGAGTATAGCTGCGATGGCCTTGTGCCATAGGAAAGGGGGGTTTTGCTATGTCTGATTGCCGGAAACCTCGCGGCCCTAACCTGTTAGACGAACCAGCGAAAGGCTTCATAGTGTGCCCTGCCGATCTACCTCGGAAGTGGATCAAGAGGTTGGCCGCCTCGGCACAAGGGTAACACGGCTTATGGGTAAAGATGCGCAACCTCTGCAGAGTGTAAAACTGTTATAACAGCCGTGCTCACGGTC
Source organism: Coix lacryma-jobi var. lacryma-jobi (assembly GCA_009763385.1). Classification (NCBI taxonomy): domain Eukaryota; kingdom Viridiplantae; phylum Streptophyta; class Magnoliopsida; order Poales; family Poaceae; genus Coix; species Coix lacryma-jobi. Next base: position 33,776,597 of record CM019829.1, read on the forward strand.
ACGAGCGGCCCGGAAAACTAGCAGAACTTTGATACTAGAATAACTGTTTACTTATATTGTTTTGGTTTTTACCTTATGATTTTTATTTATCTTTGATGGACAAATGGATCATGGGTTAAGGGTTAAGCACAATACTCGTTTACCTTAAAGCTAAAACTTTGCCAACTTAAAAGCTAACTGCAGTCAGACAGTGTCAGCCTTTTTGAGCCTCATGAACCCTATGTTAGCTTGCTAAGTACGTGGAGTACTTACGCTTGTTGTTTGTCTTCTTTTTGGCAAAATCCCGGATGGGTAACAGATGAAGGTGCAGTTGGCGACTTTCCTGAAGACTTCTAGGCTAGCTGCTTCCCCAGCCAACGTTTCCCTGTGGTTTAGTTTGTGTACCAGTTCAGTGATCTGTGGTTCAGTACTTTGTAAGACTCTGTTTTAAATACTGTCGTGATGTAATAAACAATGTGATGATGCTACTCCTTGTGATTTGTCTACTTATGTGTGTGATTGTTTCCTGGGCACACATGAGTACTTTGTCCCAATTTTATCCTTAAAGTTGGGGTGTGACAAGAAGTGAGAGACGCCGCTCTCAAAGCCAAAGTAGACAAACTATCAAGAATAGAGAGGCCAATCATGAAGAAGAAGCTATCGACACTGTCCCAGAAAAGAAAGGAGAGAAACCTCAGGACAGTGAACCACAGGAAGTGAATTCTCAGACCAATAAAGTATGGGAGAAAATATGCACCTAAGAGGTACAATCAATAACAACTTTCCAAACGTCTGACATATCTTGGGAGGTCTCACACCAAGGGAAGGTCCGGTTCGTCGGACCTAAATATCCGAACCTTCACCAAAAGGTAAAAATTGGTAGTTATCTTTATATTTACTTTGCTGCATATTTCACTACAAGAAATAGTTGGCTTTTTGACATAAAATCTTTTTGTGACAGTGGCTTTGTGACGTTAATTATGACATAGTTATGTGAATTATGACATTAGTTATGTGAATTATGACATCAGTTATGTGTATATGACAAAAGTGCAATGTCAAAAATGATTGCCCTTCAATTCATGTCATAACTAACGTATTATGACATAAACTCATGTCATAACTAACGTATTATGACATAAACTATATCATAATTAACGTCACAAAGCCCACGTCACAAATGGATTTTATGTCACAAAGCCAGCCATTTCTTGTAGTGTTTCTCATATTTAATCCATAACCATTTCTTGCATCATCATATTTAATTCACAACACATTTTAATTTTTGCATTACATTAGAAAACAAAATAAATATTTCAGTGCATCATAAAGCCCCATGTGAATAATTCTATGGCGTGTAAAAACTCGCAGGAATGTTCACCGTGCTGGCATAAAAATAAATAATAATAATAATAAAATATGCATACATTCATCCTGTTGCATTTTTCTCTTGCATCGTAAAAATATTAAAATACAAAAATATTGGGAAAGAGATCTTACTGAAATTCTAGACAACTAAGGCTTGAGTGGCCAACTGCTAATGCTTAATCTGTTCTACATGTTTTGTTGTCTATTTGAGTTTCACAGGATTTAAAAGGCCAAGAAAAGCTGACGAACAAGCGAATGCTCCATCCACTATTGGAGCACTGTCTCAACAAACATCAACATCAATCAAAGCTCTAATAGAGGAAGGACATATCCACTGCCAGTCCGCTACATTGCAAAATTGAACGACTACGTCAACATTCAGCTTGGGGAAGCACCCCCATGTATCCACGTAAGTATCTTTATCCTTTTAAGTTTTTCATTCTATAAACGAATTCAAAAAAAAAAATTGCACATGAAGGCTTACCCCTAGAAAAGAAAAGAACAAAAATATGTGGGTACATGAAGGCTCACCATTAATTAAAAAAGAACTAAAAAATGTGATCACATGAAGGCTCACCATTAATTAAAAAAGAGACAAAAATATGTGGGCACATAAAGGCTCAACGCTATAAGGGAACCAGCTTGGGGGAGACGCACCCCCGTTATCTTCGCGATTCAGGTATGTCTTTATTATTACTACTACTATTATTATTAGCTTTATATTATATTTTAATGTATGTTAGATTAAATAAATAAATAGTGTGTTTTAAGAAGTTGATGACTAAAAGAGAACCCTCTCTCTCTAATCTTTTGCATGGAAATGATGAATAGTTGCTCTATCTAATTCAAAGCATGAGTTCTCCTAATTAAATGATGCCTTCAAATAAAATTAAATACATGGTTGGCAAATACTTAATATAAGGTCTAGGTATTTGGGATATGACATGTGATGATCTAAGCTGCTATTATCTTGTTCTAAAACAACACTAAAGTTCTAGAGATTTCTAAATAAACATGACTAATAATTGCATTGAGTTAAATTAAGCTTTGTTGACCCTATGAGTAGTTTATCATGCCATTGAATTGAGACCACTTACACATTTCATCCATCTTCCGCATAAATGCTCATAATTATCTGTTGCTACCCTCTCAGAAGTTTGTTGGAAGCATGTGGCTATAAAAAAGAGAGAGAAAGATTTGAGGAAATAAAAAGGGACAACTGTCTCAAACCTCAAAAAGATAGATCCCGAGGAAATAAAAAAGGGACAAGTTTCCGGAACCTCGAAAAAAATGTCAGAAAAAATAGGGCACGTGCCCGATAGTAGAATTAGCCTAATAGCCATATGTCTCTGATAAACAGAAGAGAATGAATATATTCAAAAGAGCATCTGTCTCCATTTTTCCATACACATGCACTTCTTTATTCAATGGTTGGTTGACTTTCTCTTTGGATCCATTGTTTAATTTGACAACATATGTATTAAAGCTTTTAAAAAATTAATTAAAACTCCGGGATAAAGGTGAAGTGAAGGAACTAGAGACATAGTGCTGCTTGATTTGATCATTCAATCTTTCCATTACTCAAGATCTAAGGTAAAAGTAATAAGCTCCATGAAGAATAACATAATATATTTTGGAGAATTTTTTGTTTAACAGCAGGTATACTTGTTGGAAGTGAAGATATTGTAGCAACTCCTGATCCATTGTTAATTTTTGGTTTTGCTAAGGGACTAGCAAAAGGTAAGCTTGGGGGAGTTGTTGACACTTGTTATCTATCAAAATTAAAGGATAAATAAATATGAAAAGGGCATGAATTCAATCACCAATAAAGGTTTAGGGTTTTAATTGACAATATTCCACGAGTTTTGGTGGATTGAGATTCTGCAGGGACTAAACAGGAAAACCAGCACTGATTACTTCTCCTAGAAGGAAACCGATGGAAGATTACGGAACTGGCACGTCAGGAATACTCCAGAAGGACATAGAGGACACCACGAGGCGGGACACCCCCCGAGGCCGCCAGGTGGGACCGACCGATCCCACCCTATGACCGCTCGGTCACCCCCTGGGCCCGATGGCCTCCGTCTTCTAGAACCTTCCTCCACCGCCTATGATGATCCATCTCAGCCCTACATGAAGTCGATTTGATCTAACGGTCGCGGTTGATCCCTCAGGGCTATATATACAGGCCCCCAGGCCCCAAGATAGAACAAGTCTCTCTCTAGAAAAGTCAACGCCTCATTCAAGAAACCCTAGAAGAAGACTTCAAGAGCCAGCTTTCGAGTAGAAGATTAGTTACCCCTCTAGTTTAGGTTTAAAACCTAGTCTTATACTAGAACTAGAAGAGAGAGAGAGAGAGAGGAAGAGATCAAGAAGGAGCTCCGGCCTGTCGGATCAACTTCTTCATCTTGTACCTGCGGATTCAAGTTCATCTTCAACTTGCTTCAGCGATTGTTTCAGTAATCAACGTCTATATTTAAGTTTGAGCCATTGTTCTTTTTATTCTTAAGGTTTATGACTCTCTTTTGAGTACTTTAATTCTAGATGCGCTAGGGTTAGAGTAGTTGGATAGTGTAAGCGTTGTGCTTAAACTTGATAGCTCATAAATGCCTCCTATAACGCCGGTAGTAGCGGTTGTTCGCAAGGGTGACTCTTATAGCCTTGTTGATTCTTCTATAGTCCACTTACCCGTGTGTAGGCTCGGTAGGATTGTACATTTGCATAAAAGATTCATACTCTGTTTGTGACCTTTATGACAACTTCCCCACTAAGAATAATATAAACATATCACTCTTAAATTGGAATTAGACAGCCTTAATGATCCCCTCTATACTTCTAGATTCTCCGTCCTTGTTAGTTACTCAGGGTTAGACTAGACTAAGGCTTAACACTATCCGTTCCTTTGGGTTCGATATTTAAAACTGGGTTACTCCGGTGAAGTGCTATATCGGTATATTTTATCTGTGCGCTTGCGGATAAAGTAGAGTATGCGTTAATTTATACCAACAACCAGATTTCAATTATTATGCCAATGAAAGGATTGGCTATCTCAACCCAATTGATTTATGCGAAGAACGACACACTTTCAGAATCAGAGATGACAACATAGAGTTATTTGGCTAGAAGGTGAGGAACGGGACAAGAAAATCACAAAGTTGAAGCTGGTGTATGAATCCCAGTACGTCTTCTACATTGGAATGTCATTGCTCAAGTATCAACATAGGGAATCGGTAGTGGCCCCGTACCACTTTGGGTAAGTGTGAGTTTCCATATTTGCATCATGAATTTGATACGAATACACAAATGCATCATGACTTTGATTCGTGCAGGGACCACTGGATCTACCTTTTTATTTATCCTAGGGACTGAAGGGTGCTGGTACTAGACTCCGCAAATTACCCGCCATCAAGCTATGCAAAATTCATTGAAATGTTAGAGTTGTAAGTCGAGTTATGCATTCTTACTTTTGTATTATAAGAGTTTGTATATAATTAACATAGTGTTTCTATTTAAGATCATAAGGCATATAGGTTTTATAAGATAAAAGTTAGAAAGTGCGAGTCTAACATTGAAGGTGCACCATTGCAATTTTTTTATGACTGGTCGGTAAGTTGGTGAAAAATTACTCTTATGAATACAAAGCATAAATGTACAATACATAGGACCATGGTTGCATGTATAAATATCCACTTTCCCATTATATAGTGCCACAAGCAACCACCTGGATCTGTCCTTTGTGGATACTACGTGTGCGAGCACATGAGAGAGATCGGTCGATACGTCAGCAACCCTTCCAAGGTAATACAAGTAATAGTCGTGTATGTAGTTCTGATATTAATAATGGTGCAAATTATAAATATATGGTATTGACAAACTTTCTTTGCAGGAATATAAGGAAGACAAGGCAAAGCGCATCACCGAACTTACTTTGTACAACATAGTTGATGACCTGAGCCTTTTTCTATTGAAGCACGTCATTTCAACGAAAGGGAGGTATCATGATCATGAGATTCAATTATCAAAGCCAGAGTACCGAGTGCTAACAGAGATTTCTAGGCTAAAACTAACTCGGAATGGTTATTAGAGCACCTGTGCAAACTTGGATGTATATGTAATGTGTGATACGCTTGCAACTCTATGTTTGTGAGCATGAAACTTTGATGTATATAAATGTATGTATGAAATATTTAATTTGCATGTTGCTATATTAATGTATATATTTAATTTAATAATATAATTGCATGTTCCTATATTAATGTATATATTTAATTTAAAATATAATAATTATAATTAACAATATATATAAAACTGATCAACATAGCACAAGCGGTTAATTGTGAACTGCTTATGGAAATCGATTTCCCACACACTACTACAGAAAGCTTAACCGAGGCGGGCAAAATAGGTTAACCGAGGCGGGCAAACCGTCCGCCTCGGTCCATAGGCCTCGGTTAATCAAACCTTAACCGAGGCGGGCCAATGGACCACCTCGGTTAATACTTTTACCGAGGTGGGCAACTTAAAGCAACTCCCTCGGTTAATACCTATTAACCGAGGCGGTCACCCTTAAGCAATCACCTCGGTTAATATTTTAACAGAGGCGGTTAATGTAATGCACCCGCCTCTGTTAAAATATTAACCGATGCGGTTTCTTAAGGGTGACCGCCTCGGTTAATTGTTTTACAATTTTAAAAAAAATAATTTGTTTTAAAATCGCATTTGAATTTCCTTTTCACGTTGGAAGCAAAGAGACAATTAATAAAGTCACAAACACATTCGTTCAACTAGCAGTACTCCTTCGAGTACATATATTATATGCACAACAATGTATCATTGTTCAATTACACGGATTCAACTTTATAATTCAACAATTTTACAAATTATATGTCTGGCAACATGTAATCCTGATGTTCAGATGGGTGCTCCACTTTCGGAGGATCTCATACTTGTCGTCGTCCGCTAATGGGCTTTCCATGTTGAAGAACCTTCCACCCTCTTGCACGCAATGGTGCATGAGGAATGAACAAATGTCCGCAACAATACGAGTTATGGTCTCTTTGTTGAATGGCTTGCTTTGCCAACCCTGTAGTTCTTTCATGAGTACCTTGTAGCTGTTGCTAAACTTACCGGTCTCTCTTAGTTACTCACAAACATAGTATCCACATAATAATGCGCCAGGTGGTTGTTTGAAGCACTATATGTAATAGACAATCGTTTAGAACATATAGAGTTTTCACGATATACTAATAAGTACACATATGGGTTTTCAAACATACCGGGAAGTTGTGCCTGACTTACAGGTGGTTTTTTATACTTCTTCTTTTGCTTTTCAGTTCTGAGATCAATACAATCTGGTTCCTCCAAGTACTTTCGGTAAGCGTTGTACGAAACCACATTTGTCACGACCAATTTAGCACATATGTTAAATAAAAAAGAAGTATCGTCACTTACAATCTCAATACGCTTTCAAATTCCTTATAACCTTCTTGGAGTATCCAAAGAGTCAAACACTATTGCCCTCCATCCTGAGGATATATGAGAAATGCAATCAAGTGGCCCATGATGCCTCTGCTGGACCATTGAAACAACGTACAATTACAACCTTCAAATACGTGAGAAGTTATGATCGTAATAGTAACTATGTGATAGTTTTCTTTTGACTTAGCCGAACTGGTAGGCGGCAATCATGTACCCACGTCCCTTGACCTCTCTCATGCATCTAAACACATATGTTCCTGCGTTAAACTTCATTTGGTTACTCAGAAGTTTGCGGGTCGCCTCTCTCTCTGCTCTGTCCAAGCCCGCAAGCTTTTCATGAGTATTCGGTATATCATAACCCGCGATGCATCTCTCGGAAATGTGCAGGCGGACAGTCCGTCGTTGACCGGCGCGGACAGTCCGCGAGTCGCGCAGGGGAGGATCAGCAGCGTTGCTGTTTTGCGGTGTTGGCCGGCGGACAGTCCGGGGTCCCAGGCGGACAGTCCGCCCTTGACCGGACAGTCCGGGACCCTGACAGCAGACTGTCCGGGATCCTGCTGAGAGCTGACTTTCAGTGCGTTTGCTCTCCCAGCTTTTCCGCTTTGTTTCCGGACTTCTCGTTTGCTCCTAGAGTTCACCTAGGAACCTCTCTCGTACGTCTCTTTGCTACGCGTTAGCATCGGTATTTGGAGGAATCCCGACGTAGCCCTCTATCTACGTTTGGGAGTGGGTCTTTTAGGCACGAAGTTGACTCGGAGTTTTGGTTTGCTCCCTTGTGTGGTGCCTCGCTGTGATCCTAGGGATCATCCCCCTCTTTCCGAGGGTCGTGGGCATCACGTTTGAGTCCGAAGCTTTTGGGGTTTTTTGTTGGGACAGAGGCCGTAATTTCTGAGAAGAATTTTAGGCTCCATTCACACCCCCCCCCTCTGGTCGCCTTGCTATAGCATTTTCGGTCCTTCAATTGGTATCGGAGCCAGTTAAGGATCTCTCCACCTAACCGGTTCCGGATCCGCGAAGGCGACCTTTTGAGAGTGGTTTCTGTTTCTGACTTTGCTTGTCGAGGTGTTGAGCTTGTGTTTTTGGCTAACTAAACCGTGCTTTTAGAAATGGCACCAGCTTCTTCTTCTAGCGTGTCTTTGTCCACAGGTTTGTTTGATGGACATGCAATTGATAAGGTGGAATGCGAGGTGGATGATTTGTTGGACTTCCTCAGGGATGATGAGCACTCAAATGAGGATATTATACGCGAACTTGGCAAGGCCAAGACAGGTACACTTGTCGCTAGCCTTGGGATTTTGTCCCAACGTTTTAAGATTTGTGATGAGTATAATGATAGACTTGATGAACACTGTGATACCTTGCGTAATAAAATTGAGAAGTTGAATTGCTCCATCACTAGGCTAAAAAATGGTCTTTTTCATTGGAAGTCTAGTGCATCTTCACCTTGCACCTCTTGTAGCGACATGGTTAGAAAGAATGATGAGCTATGCTTTTCTCTTGCTAGCTTAAAATCTGAAAATGAAATGTTGATATCCAATGCTTCCATACCATGCTTAGTTTGCATTGACTTGCGCAAGGGTTTTGATTGTGCCAAAACTGAAATAGCCTTGCTTAGGTCAAATGCTCTGTTACCATGTGTTTCATGTGAGTCTTTACATGCTGAAATTAATAAACTAAAATTGACTCACACCACATGTGTAGAAGAACTTGAGCATGCTAGGGCTGAAATTGTTGATATAAATTTTAGGCCTTGTAGCTCATGCTCTTTGAATAAAAATGCTTGCCTTACTTCTTGTGCTATTCATGATTCTTTGCTTGGTGTGAATGGTGAAGTTCCTTCCACCGATTTCATTTGCACATCATGCATGGATTTAGAAAAAGAAGTTTTGGCTTTGAAAGTTTTGCGCGATGATATGAGCGCCAAGTTGGTTGAGCACAATGATATGAGTGCCAACCTTGAAAAAGAAAATGAACTCTTGCGTACCACATATGCCGAGTGCATTGAAAAGGAGATGGAAAACTTAAGAAACACTCCTTGTGGTACTTGTGACTGCCTCATGTTTGAAAATGAGGTTTTGGCCAAAGAGATGCAAGAGTCTTTGTGCTAAGTCTTTTGATTCACGCAATTCTTGCAACTCCGAAGTTGGTGTTTCCAAGTTTGCATCTTTGCAACCGAAGTTGAGTTCTTGTGTTGCGCGTGAGTCTTTTGACGTTAGCACTAGTGTCAAGGTTTCGGATAGCTCTTTCATAGCTACTCCTAACCTTGCTGATTCTTCGAGTGATGTCCAAGGGACTTCTCTTGGCAAGGGTGCTTCTCATATTTTTGGGACTCATGCTCCCAATCCGGTTTTCCATTGCACCTTTTGCAAGAAGGATGGACACTCATTCGATTTTTGTTTCCGCCGCGTGTCAAACACGAGCGACGTATTCGAGCTAAGGCTTTTAGGAAGCCACATAGCCTTTCCCATGGCACGTGTGCTCCTAGCGTTGGCACCAAGTTGGTTGTTGATGCTTCTTGTTCTCAGACCCCAGGGACTTCTCACTTGTCGGAGAATGGTGTGCCTTCCGATAGGCCTTTGTACCATTGCTCTTTTTGTGAGAAAGATGGGCATCAAGAAAGCTTTTGCTATCGGCGTGCCAAACGTTTGCGCCAAGCTCGCTCTTCTAGGAAGTTGGTGGTCATAGCCCCCCATGGCATGAACGCTTGTGTTCCTAGTAAGAAGCCCCTCTTTGTTGATGGGTTTTATGACTCCTTTTCCTCTAGTGGGTTAGGTCATGATCGTGGACATGCCTCTAGTGCTTCTTCTCTTGGTCCACGTCATGCTTCTCATGGTGCTTCTATTGGTCTTCTACAAAAAACCTTGGAAGATGTTTGCCTCTTTTCCCATGGTACGACTCGTTCTTCTCCTCGAGTTTGTATTTTGAGGAATGCTTCCAAGGGTGTTTCCAAATTGCATTTGAACCAACATTTGCATCATGCTAACCCACCAGATAAGTTGAGATTTGTGACCAGTCTTGGGTTCCCAAGTACATGCTTGCTAACCCTTTGGGATTCAAGACTCGGGTTGCTTTGTCCTCTTGTGTGTAGATATGAGGACGCGGGGAGGAGAACATGCGCCAGATGGAGCTATCTTTTAGATGTGATCAAGATTTGATGGTTCTCTACACCCCATTTAGAATTGCCTGCAAAGAGGCTTTGCTAGTTGGTGAGCTTTTTTTACACTCATACTTGTACATTCATGGTCTAATCTTGTGGTATGAGATGGGACTGTCATGTGCTCACTTGTATAGTTCTTGCATGTACATTTCTTGTGTATCATGTTTTGTTTTAGTCTAGCATGTGCTATCTTGTATATCATGTCATGCTAGCCTTGTGTAAAGCTTGGTGATTAGTCACTTTTCATGCTAGTTTGTGATCCTCATGAACATTGCGCCATGTTTTACCATACTTCTCCAGGGGCTTGATTTGTAGTGGTATGATGTTCATTAGGTGTCACTTTCAGGTGCTAGTTTTGTGTAGCTACATGTATCTGTTGATATGATTAGTTCGAGCACTAGCCTTTCCACAATTTTATCATGTTACATGCTTTTGGATCTATTGCTATCATTACTTGCATTGTAGCATGTGTTGAGGTTTAGGCGTGTGTTTAGGTTGATCATGTCTTTAGGCTGCTTTTTGCTATACAGTGCTTTATCCTGTTGCATGGTAGTCTTGACTAGGTTGAGTTCAGATCTCCTTGCGGTATCATTCAGAGGTAGATCTCTTTTTGTTGAGAGTTCACCTTATGCTTATTATATGACTAACCGTTTTGTGGAGACCTTGAGGTCACACTGGACGAGACAACGCCTTGTGTTTCTTCTACTTTTGAGTGTGCAGGAGAACAGGAGCCTGGAGAGAGCATTTTGGCTCGCGGACCCGATCCCACTTCTTCCATGTCTTGGGGTCCGTTCGAGCAGTTCTCCAGCGAGCACTAGCTGCACCTGTGGGAGCGATAGCATCAGGCGAGGGGGGAGACAACTTCGGTGAGGCAGGTGCCCCGGACTTCAGCAGATTCAGGCGTTCCCTCGGATATCACACCAGCAGGCGGTCATGCGCATCATGAGGTACCCCGACACACTTCTGAGTTCGGTTTTTGGTACATTCTTCTCCGACCTCTTTCTGCCGTGTGGTCTTTTCCGAAGTGGATTTTTGCTGACTGTCGCTTGAGCATTTCTTGGCTCTTTATTTGTGACTTTGGTGCGTGTTTCCCTTTTAGTTGGGGAAGCATTTTGCTTGTTGTATCTTAGTTGGACTTCTCTGATACCCTTTTGTTTGGGTTTTCCTTTTTTAGGCTAGTTTTGCTTTGTCTTTGATAGACTAGCTTTGCATGCATTTCATCATGTACATCTTGCATTTTAGAGCTTCATGTTTAGAGCAATGAGAATGAGGTTATGCTCTTTTTGGTATGCCCTGTTTATTCATGATGATGCTTGTAGCTTAGGCTCCTTTTGATCACTTGATACATGTTATGAGCTAAGCTATTTTTGCAAATGGTGAACTTGATTAATCATTTATGAAACCTTTAATTTGTTCACCATTGAGATTGGCAACTAGCATGGGTAGGATGTGTTGAGATCACTTGAGCTATCTTTGTATGCTAGGTTGCTATGTCTCTTGCACTAAGTCATTCACTTGCTTGGATTGTTCATATTTACCTTGTGCTTAAAATTGATCCAAGTCTAAGTGAAATGAAAAGATCGAGATGGGATTGCATGTGTCAGCACCTCACGTTATTGAGACTATTTCTCATTGCACAATTGAGTTAAACTTGAGCAGTGTAGTGTAAGACCGAAACCGGTGCTTTGAGCTTCCGATTGCTTTTCTTGCATAGGCTTAGCCCGGTTGAAAAGTTAGGCAATGACCATGTTTTCAACCTCTCGCAATCACATGCTTTTAAATTGAACTTGTGTTAATACCGCTGCAAATTCTGATAAAATTGATAATGACACAAGTCTATGCTTCATTCTATGGCATGATGATTGAACTTTGCTAGGGGTAGTTCACCTTTTATACTTGAGTTAGCACTTGCTCGATTTCCTGTCTATCCATGCTAAGTGCTATTTTAGTGGTGGACTCCTTTTCAAATGGCTTAAAACTGCTCATATACTTAATTGTTCATATTTCGTATTCATTTGATCAGTTTGAGCCTTTGCTAGCATTTGTATTGATTGCTACACTTTCAAGACAGCACCCTTTTGAGTATCTTTTCATTCTGATTGCTATACACTTGAAGCTGTTGCATTGTGCATATCATGCATTTTAGCTTAGTGTACATACCCCCAGCTCTGATACTCTTTGTGGTCTCTTTCAACGCTTTTCATTGCCCCCATATGCTTTTGGTTGATGACTTGTCATGTGTTTGTGTCAACTTTGTGAGAAATGTTAAAACCCCTCAGCATGTTCCCTTTTGTCAAGGGGGAGTAGCTATTTGCAAGGGGGAGCTTGAGTGTTAGCACAAAGGGGAGAGTCATGCATTTTGGGGAGAGCTTTGAGCTAGGGGGAGTTTAGCTCTTTATGTCCTTCTTCACTCGGTATAGCTCTTTATGTGTTTCAATTGGTATCCATCTTTGGTATGAAATGCAATTGGTGTCATGAGCTTGGTTGCATAGCTTTTGTATATAGGCTTGCTTTCAGGGGGAGTCGCTTTTGTCTTGCTGTTTCTCCGCGTGCTCCGAGTGATTGTGCTCCTTTTAGTGTTGAGCTTCTCTTGTGGTCTTTCTCAGTCGGTATCGAGCCTGCTAGTCGTGTTGAGCCGTTTTAGCCTCTCTCTCTTGAGGGACTAGCAGTTTTGCTTGGTATTTTTGATTGGTGGACCCTTCAGCTAGTTGCGTCGAGCCTATGTGCCTCTGTCTTGAGGAGCTAGCTGTTTTCACCAATTCTTGGCTGATTGTGATTTGTTGCATTCTGATGCACTGTTTCAGCCTTGATTGTTATCGAGCCTTGAGCTAGTGGTGTTGAGCCATTTTCTGCCTCTTCTTGAGGGCTAGCTCATTTTGACTTGGTTGCGTCGAGCCGTTGCCCATGTCTTTGGAACCAAGCCTTTTGCTCTGTGTGATCGAGTTTTGCTCTTTGATGAGTTATTGCTCCGATCCTTTGCTTGGTTGCGTTGAGCCGTTGCCCATGTCTTTGGGGACCAAGTTTTCGGTTTTGGTATCTCAAACCATCTCTTGTGCCTAGTTTTTGTCAATTCAATCATCAAGGGGGAGAAAGATAAAGAAAAGAGAAAAAGGGGGAGAAATTTCTCCCAAGTGAACCCAAGTGGATAAGTACCTTGGTTTCTTTTGTGATGATTGTTTGACATTTATTTGAGATTGGTTTTCGAGTACCTTTTGGGATTCATGAAACTCTTGTTTCTCTTGACTCTTCGGTTGTGTGGAGGCTTTGCCCCCTTTCCCATTTTTTCGGGACCGAGAGCTTTTATTTGAGTTTTCATGATCCTTCCTCATCTCAAGTAGCCTTGTGTTTGCTTTTGCTTGGCTTTTGGGCACTTGAATGAGGTTTGCCTTCAAACCTTTCCTTTTTGGTTTTATTGTTAGTCAATGCATTCATCAAGGGGGAGATGAGAACATATATGATGAATGATTGACTTTGTGAGGAAGGTTTGAGGTTTTACCCGGTGAGTCTATATCTAGCTATGCGCTTATTGTTTATGACTAACCGGTGGTGTGGAGTGGTGGTGTTTCTGTGTTGGTGTGCGTGTGTGACATGTGTCTCTTGGTTGTGTTGATGTGCAGGTGTGGAGCTCGGATATAGTGGTCTATGGCGAGGTGAAGGTCAAGTAGAGACGTGTCGTGCCGACGGAACGGGAGCGATGAAGGATGGGCGTGTCGTGCGGCGGACGTGCCATGCCGATGTACCCAGAGCGGTGAAGGGCGGATGTGAGGCTAGGACCGACGGACCGGAGGGCCAGAGAACCAGCTGTGGTAGCTGGCACGTGGCATCGGTGAGCGGGGGAGCACTTGCGGATGTGGATGCATCGGCTGAGTCGGGAGGAAGACGTGGCGTCGTGACACTTGGCGGGAGGTCGGACATGGGCTTCCGTGCGGCGCAAGTGCCATCGGCCGAGTCAAGGAGGATGGCGAAGGCGTTGTGCCCGGCAGGAGGCTGGACATGCATCGGCATCGGTGCCGGTGGTCGGGGTGTGCAAACCACATCCCGTCTTCGGTGCGGGTTCGGTAGCTGAGCCTCAAAAAGCTACCATCGACGGTTTCCAGGTTTGGGCCTCAAAACCTGGGGGCCGGTTTCCGAGTTTGGGCCTCAAAACTCGGCGAGGACGGTTTCCAGGTTTGGGCCTCAAAACCTGGGCGCGCGGGTTTCCGAGTTTGGGCCTCAAAACTCAGGGTGGACGGTTTCCAGGTTTGGGCCTCAAAACCTGAGCTGGCGGGTTTACCGGTTTGGGCCTCAAAACCGGGGGTGGTCCGAAAGGATGGTCGACGCGTGGCGGCGTGGAGAGGCTGGCGCGGCGGCGAAGCTATCCACGAGGAAGGCGCGGTGGTCGACATGACGGCACGTGGCGGCATCAGGGAGGTCGCGTCGAGGCGAAGCTACGGATGTGCGGGCGTGGCCGTCGGAGGAAGATTGACTGGACTGGACGGTTTTACCCCTGGGGGTATTTGGGTTGAGTGCTTAATGTAAGGGCGTTTTGGTCTTCGGACGTGCGCCTATATATATGAAGGGGGTTGCTAGGGCATCCGCATCCTTGGGAATTCTTGGTGGTGTCTTCTCATTTTATTCCTGTGAGAGAAGGCTAGGGTTAGGGTGAGTTGGCTCTTGTTCTTGAGCTTTTTGCCATCCAAGCTTTGTGTTGCTAGGATTGGCTTGTAGCCCGACACCAAGTGCTTAATCAATCATCCATTCCTCTGAATCCAAGAATCAAATTCGTGGTTGAATTCGCATTTTGAATTTGTTCTTCGCGTTCTTCTTTTCTCCACGATTTTCTCCTCCTCCGATCTCCCTCTACGCTGCATCTTTTGCGATTCCGTTTGAATCAACTTGTTCTTTGAAGTGAGGAGAACGTTTCCACCAAGGAATTCATCTCTACCCTCACAAACAAGTAGATCGGGTCAAAATCGTTTTTGTTCTTCCCTCTTCCCCTTTTCTAGTGTTCTTCGGATTTCTCATGGTATAGTTGGGTTGAAGCGATGATATCCTAGGATTAGCTTCCCAACACATAGAAGAACACTTGGGAGAAGTTTGGTTGCAGCCTTGTTCGATTTGGTGAAGATCCAATCGATTTTGGTTTTGTCCCGTGCAGTTTTGCACTTTCTGGGAGGTCGCGGACAGTCCGCCGTGGGGGTCTCGGACAGTCCGCCGTAGCCGAGGACAGTCCGCCACAGAGGCCGCGGACAGTCCGGGCATCGGGGTTTCAGCCGAGCAGTGGCTGTTGGCCTCGGGCCTTTTCCTCTCGGGTGACTGGCGGACAGTCCGCCGTTGACCGGCGCGGACAGTCCGCGAGTCGCGCAGGGGAGGATCAGCAGCGTTGCTGTTTTGCGGTGTTGGCCGGCGCACAGTCCGGGCTCCCAGGCGCGGACAGTCCGCCCTTGACCGGACAGCCCGGGACCCTGACAGCAGACTGTCCGGGATCCTGCTGAGAGCTGACTTTCAGTGCGTTTGCTCTCCGGCTTTTCCGCTTTGTTTCCGGACTTCTCGTTTGCTCCTAGAGTTCACCTAGGAACCTCTCTACGTATCTTTGCTACGCGTTAGCATCGGTATTTGGAGAATCCCGACGTAGCCCTCTATCTACGTTTGGGAGTGGGTCTTTTAGGCACGAAGTTGACTCGGAGTTTTAGGAGTTTTGGTTTGCTCCCTTGTGTGGTGCCTCGCTGTGATCCTAGGGATCATCCACCCTCTTTCCGAGGGTCGTGGGCATCACGTTTGAGTCCGAAGCTTTTGGGGTTGATTTTGTTGGGACAGAGGCGTAATATTCTGAGAAGAAATTTTAGGCTCCCATTCACCCCCCCTCTGGTCGCCTTGCTATAGCATTTTCGGTCCTTCAATACCCTACTAAAGCACCATCTCATTTCTTTGCTTAGTGTACCAAAGAAACCTCCCCCGCTGAGATAGGCTCACTAAATCCACACGTAAAACTGTCCCAAAAAAACTAACTCTATAATAATCGACCATCCAGATTAGTTTAAAAAACTTCTCTCCCCTTACTGACTCACATCTAACGAACCAGATTGAGTGTATGGTATATCCTCATCCCTCACATTTTTCACGCCCACATCCAACCCTCACGCCGGCTCGCAGCGACCACGGCTCGATTCCTCCACCCGTCCTATTTTTCCGATTTTCCAAAAAAATGTGGTCCTCACATTGCGGCACAACCGTGACTCTCCGCCTCTCCACGCGCCTCGTGATAGCTTCCCGTACCGCATATAGGGTTCCCTGCTGCCACATTGCAGCTCGCGCACACAGGTGATGAAACTGTCATTGCTCGAATCCCCATCCACCCTCGCCGGCGTGGATCGATCTGCAGTGGTGGGAGCTTTCGGCCATGGCAGCGCGCGGCATCCGTCGTGGTCGCCGGAGCCATCGCTCGACCCGCTCGAGTTCCTCTCGCGCTCCAGGAGCGCGTCGGACCGCGCCTTCGCCGCCGCCGGCCACGCTCGCGGCCAGCCCCATCGCGGCCGCCGCCGCATGTGAGCTCGATGACGTCTGTGGGGTCGTTGACGCGTCCGGGAGCTCCGAGTCTGCCGTGTCAGACCGTGCCTTCACGCCCCCGCCACCGCCGATCGCGCTCGTGGCGAACACAACTTTCTTTGCCCCACACCCATCCCGCTCGAGAGGTGACATCCATCCCAACAGAGCTCCCGCACACAACGCCCCAAAGTCATCCAATTTTTTATAATTTGTTTTCTTTCAGTATTGTTTATCTTTTATATAAGTCAAATATATATGTGATGCGAGTAACTCTTGTCCAGACTAGTTGCTTCGTTTATCATATGTTACAGATGAAAAAAAAATCTATAGCTAATGTCAAGGGGCTGTGTGACTCCATGTTCATCCCAAGGGTCCTCAAAACTATAGATCATCAGCCAGGCCTGCTGCAGGTTGATTACCCTACTAAAGCACCATCTCATTTCTTTGCTTAGTGTACCAAAGAAACCTCCTCCGCTGAGATAGCCTCACTAAATCCACACGCAAAATTGTACCCAAAAAACTAAATCCATAATAATCGACCATCCAGATTAGTTTAAAAAACTTCTCTCCCCTTACTGACTCACATCTAACGAACCAGATTGAGTGTATGGTATATCCTCATCCCTCACATTTTTCACGCCCACATCCAACCCTCACGCCGGCTCGCTCTGACCACGGCTCGATTCCTCCACCGTACTATTTTTCCGATTTTCCAAAAAATGTCGTCCTCACATTGCAGCACAACCGTGACTCTCCGCCTCTCCACGCGCCTCGTGATAGCTTCCCGTACCGCATATAGGGTTCCATGCTGCCGCATTGCAGCTCGCGCACACAGGCGATGAAACTGTCATTGCTCGAATCCCCATCCACCCTCGCCGGCGTGGATCGATCTGCAATGGTGGGAGCTTTCGGCCATGGCTGCGTGCTGCATCCGTCGTGGTCGCCGGAGCCACCGCTCGACCCGCTCGAGTTCCTCTCGCGCTCTAGGAGCGCGTCGGACCGCGCCTTCGCCGCCGCCGGCCACGCTCGCGGCCAGCCCCATCGCGGACGCCGCCGCATGTGAGCTCGATGACGTCTACGGGGTCGTTGCCGCGTCCGGGAGCTCCGAGTCTGCCATGTCGGACCGTGCCTTCACGCCCCCGCCACCGCCAATCGCGCTCGTGGCGAACACAACTTCCTTTGCCCCACACCCATCCCGCTCCAGAGGTGACATCCATCCAAACAGAGCTCCCGCACACAACGCCCCAAAGTCATCCATTTTTTTATGATTTGTTTTCTTTCAGTATTGTTTATCTTTTATATAAGTCAAATATATTTGTGATGCGGAGTAACTCTTGTCCATACTAGTTGCTTCGTTTATCATATGTTACAGATGAAAAAAAAAAATCTATAGCTAATGTCAAGGGGCCGTGTGACTCCATGTTCATACCAAGGGTCCTCAAAACTATAGATCATCAGCCAGGCCTGCTGCAGGTTGATTACACTACTAAAGCACCATCTCATTTCTTTGCTTAGTGTACCAAAGAAACCTCCCCCGCTGAGATAGCCTCACTAAATCCACACGCAAAACTGTACCCAAAAAACTAACTGTATAATAATCGACCATCCAGATTAGTTTAAAAAACTTGTCTCCCCTTACTGACTCACATCTAACGTACCAGATTGAGTGTATGGTATATCCTCATCCCTCACATTTTTCACGCCCACATACAACCCTCACGCCGGCTCGCTCTGACCACGGCTCGATTCCTCCACCCGTCCTATTTTTCCGATTTTCCAAAAAAAAAATGTCGTCCTCACATTGCGGCACAACCGTGACTCTCCGCCTCTCCACGCGCCTCGTGATAGCTTCCCGTACCGCATATAGGGTTCCATGCTGCCCCATTGCAGCTCGCATACACAGGTGATGAAACTGTCATTGCTCGAATCCCCATCCACCCTCGCCGGCGTGGATCGATCTGCAGTGGTGGGAGCTTTTGGCCATGGCGGCGTGCGGCATCCGTCGTGGTCGCTGGAACCACCGCTCGACCCGCTCGAGTTCCTCTCGCGCTCTAGGAGCGCGTCGGACCGCGCCTTCGCCACCGCCGGCCACGCTCGCGGCCAGCCCCATCGCGGCCGCCGCCGCATGTGAGCTCGATGACGTCTGCGGGGTCGTTGCCACGTCCGGGACCTCCGAGTCTGCCGTGTCGGACCGTGCCTTCACGCCCCCGCCACCGCCGATCGCGCCCGTGGCGAACACAACTTCCTTTGCCCCACACCCATCCCGCTCCTGAGGTGAAATCCATCCCAACAGAGCTCCCGCACACAACGCCCCAAAGTAATCCATTTTTTATGATTTGTTTTCTTTCAGTATTGTTTATCTTTTATATAAGTTAAATATATATGTGATGCGAGTAACTCTTGTCCATACTAGTTGCTTCGTTTATCATAGGTTATAGATGAAAAAAAAAATCTATAGCTAATGTCAAGGGGCCGTGTGACTCCATGTTCATCCCAAGGGTCCTCAAAACTATAGATCATGAGCCAGGACTGCTGCAGGTTGATTACCCTACTAAAGCACCATCTCATTTCTTTGCTTAGTGTACCAAAGAAACCTCCCCCGCTGAGATAGCCTCACTAAATCCACACGCAAAATTGTACCCAAAAAACTAAATCTATAATAATCGACCATCCAAATTAGTTTAAAAAACTTCTCTCCCTTACTCACATCTAACGAACCAGATTGAGTGTATGGTATATCCTCATCCCTCACATTTTTCACGCCCACATCCAACCCTCACGCCGGCTCGCAGTGACCACGGCTCGATTCCTCCACCCGTCCTATTTTTCCGATTTTCCAAAAAAATGCCGTCCTCACATTGCGGCACAACCGTGACTCTCCGCCTCTCCACGCGCCTCGTGATAGCTTCCCGTACCGCATATAGGGTTCCATGCTGCCGCATTGCAGCTCGCGCACACAGGCGATGATGAACTGTCATTGCTCGAATCCCCATCCACCCTCGCCGGCGTGGATCGATCTGCAGTGGTGGGAGCTTTCGGCCATGGCTGCGTGCGGCATCCGTCGTGGTCGCCGGAGCCACTGCTCGACCCGCTCGAGTTCCTCTCGCGCTCCAGGAGCGCGTCGGACCGTGCCTTCGCCGCCGCCGGCCACGCTCGCGGCCAGCCCGATCGCGGACGCCGCCGCATGTGAGCTCGATGACGTCTACGGGGTCGTTGCCGCGTCCGGGAGCTCCGAGTCTGCCGTGTCGGACCGTGCCTTCACGCCCCCACCACCGCCGATCGCGCTCGTGGCGAACACAACTTCCTTTGCCCCACACCCATCCCGCTCCTGAGGTGACATCCATCCAAACAGAGCTCCCGCACACAACGCCCCAAAGTCATCCATTTTTTTATGATTTGTTTTCTTTCAGTATTGTTTATCTTTTATATAAGTCAAATATATATGTGATGCGAGTAACTCTTGTCCATACTAGTTGCTTCGTTTATCATATGTTACAGATGAAAAAAAAATCTATAGCTAATGTCAAGGGGCCGTGTGACTCCATGTTCCTCCCAAGGGTCCTCAAAACTATAGATCATCAGCCAGGCCTGCTGCAGGTTGATTACCCTACTAAAGCACCATCTCATTTCTTTGCTTAGTGTACCAAAGAAACATCCCCCGCTGAGATAGCCTCACTAAATCCACATGCAAAACTGTACCCAAAAAACTAACTCTATAATAATCGACCATCCAGATTAGTTTAAAAACTTCTCTCCCCTTACTGACTCACATCTAACGAACCAGATTGAGTGTATGGTATATCCTCATCCCTCACATTTTTCACGCCCACATCCAACCCTCACGCCGGCTCGCAGTGACCACGGCTCGATTCCTCCACCCGTCCTATTTTTCCGATTTTCCAAAAAAAAAAATGCCGTCCTCACATTGCGGCACAACCGTGACTCTCCGCCTCTCCACGCGCCTCGTGATAGCTTCCCGTACCGCATATAGGGTTCCATGCTGCCGCATTGCAGGTCGCACACACAGGTCATGAAACTGTCATTGCTCGAATCCCCATCCACCCTCGCCGGCGTGGATCGATCTGCAGTGGTGGGAGCTTTCGGCCATGGCTTCGTGCGGCATCCGTCGTGGTCGCCGGAGCCACCGCTCGACCCGCTCGAGTTCCTCTCGCGCTCCAGGAGCGCGTCGGACCGCGCCTTCGCCGCCGCCGGCCACGCTCGCGGCCAGCCCCATCGCGGACGCCGCCGCATGTGAGCTCGATGACGTCTGCGGGGTCGTTGCCGCGTCCGGGAGCTCCGAGTCTGCCGTGTCGGACCGTGCCTTCACGCCCCCGCCACCGCCGATCGCGCTCGTGGCGAACACAACTTCCTTTGCCCCACACCCATCCCGCTCCAGAGGTGACATCCATCCAAACAGAGCTCCCGCACACAACGCCCCAAAGTCATCCATTTTTTTATGATTTGTTTTCTTTCAGTATTGTTTATCTTTTATATATGTCAAATATATATGTGATGCGAGTAACTCTTGTCCAGACTAGTTGCTTCGTTTATCATATTTTACAGATGAAAAAAAAATCTATAGCTAATGTCAAGGGGCCGTGTGACTCCATGTTCATCCCAAGGGTCCTCAAAACTATAGATCATCAGCCAGGCCGCTGCAGGTTGATTACCCTACTAAAGCACCATCTCATTTCTTTGCTTAGTGTACCAAAGAACCTCCCCGCTGAGATAGCCTCACTAAATCCACATGCAAAAACTGTACCCAAAAAACTAACTCTATAATAATCGACCATCCAGACACTACTGGAGAACGGGCCTTTAGCCCGGTCGAAAATGGCCTTTAGCCCCGGGCATGGAGCCGGGGCTAAGGAATCGGGACTAAAGGCCCGACCTTTAGCCCCGGTTCCCGGCCCGGGGCTAAGGGGGGACCTTTAGCCCCAGTTGGTAATACCACCGGGACTAAAAGAGGCGACCTTTAGCCCCGGTTGGTAATACCAACCGGGACTAAAGACTGGCCTCTTTAGTCCCGGTTGGTATTACCAACCGGGGCTAAAGACCTTTTTTCTTTTTCTTTTCTTTTTTCTTTTCAATTGGCTATTGTTTTTAGTTTTTCAATTACATTAGGTTTTCTAATACGTTTTCTTCGATGCTAATATATTACATTAGGATTTCTAATACGTATTCTTCGCTGCTAATGTATGTATCCACATATATATACACATAAAATTTATAATTACACACATAAAATATGAAACTATATATATATGGGCTAGCTATACATATTATGTGTATATAATATTTTTATGCACATAAAATTTACAGCATTATCCATGCATCCTTGGTATTTACAACACAAATATTGACCGTCACTTAAATGTCATACAAATGGTCGTCTTGGTTTGGTTTCATTGGTTCTTCCGGGTTACAGTAGAACTCGGTGCCGGCTTTGAGGACATGGTCATTAAGAACTCCTGCGATTGTCTCTTGAATTCCTTTCAGGCGCACCATGTCCAACACCTGGTTCTTCAACCATAGCTCCTTCTGTCTCTCTAGAGGAGTTCTTTTGGCATACACCGAGAGAAACTCGCAAACGTAGTACCCACACAAATTGTTCCCTGGTGGTTGCCGTAGAACCCACTGCACGATGTAAAAAGATATTACTCTCATCATCTCGCGCGTGTGATGAAAGCATGCTACAGTGGTAAAGACGCGGGGAGCTAGTACTACTTACTTGCAATTGGATAGGACGAGGAAGTGTCGCCTTCAAATCCGGACGGTGTTTCGGAACGAACCAAGCCCAAACCCTGCACAATATAATATTGGATCGTAATTAACTATTGCAGATTTAAAGTGTAGAAATCAGTATTTAGAGATCGAAAGTTACCCCTGGATAATGTCTATGATATCTTGATAATCTCCCAGTGGTTTTCTCAACGAGTCATAGATTATCAATTGACTTTCAGAGAGATCGAAGACGATCAATATCCAGTGATAGCTGCATTAATTTGCTTATATAGTCAACATATATCATAGAAATTGAGTAAGTAAAAATAAATATGCACATGATAACAACACCCACCTAAAGTTGTATGGGAAGAGTATATATCTTTTGTTCTTTTGGTTCACCAAGAACCTTCGGAGATTCCTCCCTGTTTCATTTCTCCATATATCATAGGCGGGATCTTTCTTTGGGACCGAGAATACGATATATGGATCAATGAAACCAACCTCCTTGTCATTTCTACGTGCGAGGTCTCTCATCATGTTTCTGCATATGTATATAGGCACGCTAGCTAGTGTTAGCATAATTCATTTACATATACATATGCTAGAGTGAGATAATTAAAACGAAGGATCACTTACAAACAGAAGAGGCTGACTAGAGATTTGTCTAGAGCATCCAGGTGGCATAGCTGGTGTAACTCATTGAATTGGATAAGTATAATGTCATCACCACGGAAGTAATGATGGTCTCTAATTCTGACGCATATCCAATCATCCGCTTTTTTGGTACACGCTGCCATGTACCACTGGTTTAACAAGTACATTTGAGTGCCAAGTTCTGTGGGCCGTAGGGTTGTATAGACTCTGGCCATATACATAATTCTTCTTCCACTGATCAAATTGCGGAGCAGTTTCAATGGGTGCTTCACCGAGCATTTGTGACAAGGTTAGACCAGTTTCTGCGAAAAATGCATCAAGATGCTCAGGATTCACCTCAAGTTGTTCTAGCGCTTTCAAGTTAGAACCATATTCATTCACAACAAGCGGGGGCACTGATTGTTTCGATTGTTCCCCGAGCTGTGGGACACCCTTGCTTGCTCTCTTCTGTTTCTGCTTCGCCTCCTCAAGTGACTTGGTCATAGTGCGGTCATAGTCTGATGGTGGCGATTTCTTACGAGAATCACGCACTTTTTTCTGATGAGCATCCACCTTTTTCCTGAGCATATCAGGACGTACAAAAAGGTACGGCTTCTCTGGGTTTTTCTTTGCTTTTTGTTTAGCCTCGACGTCCGCCCAAAATTTGTCCAAATCTGCTTTCGCTGCAGCATTTGTTTCCTCATCAGTCATATCATAGGGAAGTTTCGTCTTCTGAGGAACAGCTTGATGTCTTTCTGCAGAGGCTTTCTTCTTTGGTGGCGGTGGGGCCGATGCCTTCATTTTTGTGGCTGGCCTCTTCTTTGATGGGGCTGGTGGCGGGGATGGAGCCCGTGGTGGAGGAGATGGGGCCGGTGGCGGGGATGGAGCCCGTGGTGGAGGAGATGGGGCCGGTGGCGGGGATGGAGCCCGTGGTGGAGATGGAGCCGGTCGTGGAGGGGATGGAGCCGATCGTGGAGGGGATGGATCCGGTGGGGATGCAGCTGTGTCTTTCACTGCATCGCCCGCAGCACTATGATGACTATGTGGTGAATGGATAATTGGACTTAGGTGCGGAGAGGTCCTGCTGTGAAAACAACATAGTATGAGTAAATAATTATTTAATTAAGTCAATACATAACTAGTGAAAAAATGTTTCATTGACTTTCATCTGCACCTAGGGTTAGTTTGCTGAGGAGGAGGAGGAGGTGATGCCCCAGGAATAATGATATAGCGCTTACGCCAACATATGAATGCCTTCTCCGCTTCTCCTAAAGTCTTCTCACCATCACCTCCTTCAATGTCAAGAGTCACATTGCTATGCCCTTTCAATACTCTATCCACCGAGACACTAGCATAACCAGGTGGTACCAATGCCCCATGGCATCTTGGTGTCTTCGTAGGGTCAATAGGAGATACGACACCAATAGCCACCATTATTGTGTCATTCCCCTGTGGAATGTGCAGCTCACAGGTCGTGAGAGGATCAGTGATGTCATCCACGGGGAAGCACAGCCCTGCGTCACCTTGAATCGTTGGCACCTCCGTGGAAGCACAACTGCTTTTCAACTGATCACCAGGGGTGCTGGTGTTGACTCCTGGCTCTGATGCAGATTGCCTTTGCAGGGAACTCACTGCTAACTGCACTTGCCTTTTGATTTCCTCACTCATTTTGTCTTCAAGTGCCTTTTCTCGCTCTACCGCTTCACGAGCCGGCCTGTGACTGAATAACCATTTCCTCCATCCTTCGCATCCGCTCTACCTCCTCCTGCCTCTTTCTTTCGCGGCTTCTATAGGTCTCTTTGTCTTGTGGGAAGGCATGCCCCGACACCTCCCCATAGCCTCTTGTTCTCCCACCATGTTCAGGATTCTCTAGGGCGTACGTAAGCTCATCCTTTTCTCTGTTCGGCTGCCACGTGCCACTGTTAGCCATGTCTCGAGCATAAGCTAGTCTTTCTGCTGCTTTTGGAGTTTTGTGCCATACACTACCCCTCCTGTCTGTAGGTCCAGACTTTCTCCATGACCAAAAAACCAATACTTGGCGCGCTCAGGCCAGTTTATTGATTCTGGTTCGATGCCCTTGGCTAGAATCTCCCGTTCCATTTTTTCCCACTTGGGAATGGCACTCTTGTAGCCACCTGATCCCAAGTGATGGTGGTATTGTTTTTGTCGGGCATTCTGTTGGTTCCTTCTGACCGTGCCTCACTCTCTTCTGATTTCTTGAATTCTACAAACTCATCCCAAAATGGCCTCAACTTGACGTAGGCCTTAGTGTTGAAATCCGGAGTTTGGTCCTTCTTGATAAATTTGTTGTATAGTTCTTCTTCCAGCCCTGGAATAGTGTTGCCATTTTCTTCATAGCCCAGTCCCGAACTCTTGCCTTCAAATTTCTATCTTCTGTTTCAAGCGTGAAATGTTCAAGAACATCTTGCCAAACCAGTTCCTTATCACGATCAGAGACAAAACTTATATGAGGAGCACTTTTCTTTTCCTTCCATTCACGAGCATTGATCGGGATCTTATCCCTTACAAGGTACCCACAGTGGGCAACAAATCGCTGTGCATGTTCTCCAAGTATTTGGCCTGTTTCCTCGTTGAATTCTGAGATAATGTACCGGCCATCCAACGGCTTCTTCGGACCTCGTACGGTCCTACTCTTCCCGGTAGTCGTTGTCGATCCGGAGGGCTACATATGTAGGAACAGTAGATTATAAATACATTTATAAATTGTTTAGAATTTCATGCGCACATAGAGATTATTGTAGGTATATACCTCGCCAGTATTTTCTTGCATTATTTCTTCATAATCGGCAAAGTATTGACTGCCGTCATCTACTTCTTGATTATTGTTATCGTCACCTGCTAAATTTTGATTAGCGCCGCTGTTGATTAATTCGTACATTTCCTCCTCCATGTTGTCAACTGGGTCGGCCATTTCTGCGAATGACATGGAGGATAATAAACACCATTTTTTGCAACTAACGTACATAGGGTTTGGGGTTTCGGGTTTGGGGTTTAGTGTTTAGGGTCTAGTGTTGGGGTTTCGGGTTGGGGTTTAGGGTTAGGGGTTTGGGGGTTTAGGGTTTAGGGTTCGGGGTTTAGTGTTGGGGTTTCGGGTTTGGGGTTAGGGTTTCGGGTCTAGTTTTGACAACATTAAAAATAACGTATATTCATAAAGACCATATTCATAAAAATAATACGTACTATGGACATAAACATATGTAAATATATAGTGAACCAAAATATATCTAAGTCATTATTCCTCCTCCATCTATCACATAGGACACACCGTTGACGAGAGGACGACGACGGACGGCGGCGAGGATGACGTTGCGGTGAGGAGGTGAGCACGACGACGGACGACGACGAGGATGACGTTGCGGTGAAGATGACGGCGACGGCGGCGAGGTCAACGCGACCAATCTCTTTTTATCTACATGTCACATATTTTTTGTTAGATTGAAAAACATGATTTTCTAAAAATGATTTATATAACTATATATTTATATAAATATATATTCATTTTTCTATAAACATATATACACTGCGGTGCATTAATAACATTTTCTGATATTATCTAAATATATATGTATATATATTCATTTTCTATAATCATTCATTTTCTATATATATCTTTTTATTTTTCTATAAATATATATGTATTTATAATCATTTTCTATAATCATTCATTTTAATATATATCATTTTTTCTTTCATTCTTCCTGCACACAACGTTGTCTTTTGTTGGGCACACACACAGTGCACACACACACCCACAGTGCACACACACAGTGCACACACACGCACACCCACAGTGCACACACACGCACTGCACACACACGCACTGCACACAACACGCACACACGCACACACACAACGCACGCACTGAGCACGGCGGCGCGACCGCGCCCGGCCTCCTCACCGGCGGCGCGAGAGAACGAGAGGCGTGCGTGGCCGCCGACAGGCGGCCGCCGAGGCGGCGAGGGCCGGCGAGGGAGAGAAGAGGAGGCGTCGGCGCGGCCGCGCGAGAGGAGGCGACGGCGAGCGGACGTCGGCGAGGGATGCGGCGGGACAACGGCGGCGCGGCACTCGATCAGAGACGACGAGGGAAGCGGCGGCGCTGCGGGCGGTCTGACGTCGATCTGAGGAAGAAGGAGGGCACTGTGCCCTATATACGCGGGGAACCTTTAGTCCCGGACCGTGGCACCACCCGGGACTAAAAGACCTTTAGTCCGGGGCGTAAGCCCGCCCGGGACTAAAGGCTTGGACCTTTAGTCCCGGGCGGGCTTACGCCCGGGACTAAAGGCACCTTTAGTCCCGGGTGGTGCCACCGCCCGGGACTAAAGCTTTTTTTCCCGCCACTGTTTGGGCTTTTTCTATTCTGGTTTTTGTATTAGCTACCTTTAGTCCCGGGCGGGCTTACGCCCGGGACTAAAGGTTCCTTTAGTCCCGGGTGGTTCTATCGCCCGGGACTAAAGGTTTTTTTCCCGTCTGTATTTTGGGTTTTGTATTAGGTTTTGACTATATTAATATGCTGTAATATTTGTTAATTGCATAGTAAATTAAATATTAGGTATAAAATTACTTTAAAATGACAGTTGTATTTCCTTTTACCTTATTGTATAGTAGAAAAATTTGTAACATAAATTCTTTTCTTTTCTTATAATAATGAATATAAATGTAAATAACAATTCATATTTGTTAATGCAAAATATAATGTTAAATTTAAATATCTGAAACAACTGGTTCTCGATAGGAAGATTATTTTTGCATTATCTGAACGTTAAATTTGGGTTGTTTATCTTTCATTGTCCAAATGCACGATAGCGAAATTCACTGTTAAATTGCAGTTTAATTTAAAAAGATAAATTTGTGTAGTTCATATAAGTTTCTGTGTCGTATTGGTCTCAAACTTTTTCTTAGGCTGTCACGTGGCACGGGTGAGGCAACCAACAAGTTTGTGATTTTTTGGAGGTGAAATTCACCAACTTTTATCTCATTCGGCATAGAAAAAAATGTAATAATTAAAATAATGATCAAAAATAAAAACTAACACCACTTGTGGGGCATCAATTTGGGCTCATATGCTTGCCAAAAATAAATCAAGTCATTTCAACACCGACATCAACGAACCATGACTATGCATAATCATTATTAGTTACACAAAAACTATAATATATATCAAGCGGGTACACTGGTGATCTTTTTCTTGACGTATGTTCCTTGGTTATGATCATGTCGTAACCATGGAGTCTCCTCAGCATTTAGCAGGATGCTTGGGTCTTTGGTCACTCTGAAGGGCGGTATTGGTCATCCCTTTCATAATCTTCTGACATGTCTGACTTGTCCTCAATTCCCACGATGTTTCTTCTTCCTGAAAGAACTATGTGGCGTTTTGGCTCTTTGGTTGATTTATCATCATTTTTCCCTCTCTTGGGTTTTGTAGACATGTCTTTCACGTAGAACACCTGAGTCACATCAGCAGCAAGGACGAATGGTTCATCTTTGTATCCAATATTGTTGAGATCCACTTTGTCATTCCATACTCCTTGTCAACTGTTACTCCGGATCCGGTAGCCTTGACCCATTGGCATCGAAACAAAGGGACTTTAAAATTAGGTGCGTAGTCTAGTTCCCAAATCTCCTCTATGCGGCCATAATATGTTTGCCTCTTCCCAGATGGGTCTGTGGCATCTACGCGAACACCACTGTTTTGGTTCGTGCTCCTTTGATCTTGGGCAATGGTGTAAAATGTGTTTCCATTTATCTCATACCCTTTGTACGTGAGGATGTGCCATGACGGTTGCCTAGCCAACAAATATAGTTGCTCATCAATATTGTTATTACCCAGACATTCCTTTCGCAACCAAGTGCTAAAAGTATTCATGTGCTCACGTGTTATCCAAACTTCATTCTTCTCTGGAAATTGGGATCGTAGGAACTCCTTGTGTACATCGATATATGGATCCACCACGGTTGAGTTTTGAAGAACTGTGTAGTGCTTTATTGAAATAATCGTTCCCCGTACCGATATATGTTTTCTTCCCTAGTGTCCCCTTTCCACACAGCCTCCCCTCGTGCCGCGATTCAGGAACACCAATCGGGTCAAGGTCAGGAATGAAGTCAACACAGAACTCAATGACCTCCTCTGTCCCGTAGCCCTTGGCGATGCTTCCTTCTGGCCGAGCACGTTGGTGAACATATTTTTTCAGTACTCCCATAAACCTCTCAAAGGGGAACATGTTGTGTAGAAACACAGGACCGAGAATATGAATCTCCTTGACCAGGTGAACTAGGAGGTGTGTCATGATATTAAAGAAGGATGGAGGAAACACCAACTCAAAGCTCACAAGACATTGAACCACATCATTCTGTAGAGTAGCTAGTTCTAGTGGATTAATTGCCTTCTGAGAAATTGCATTGAGGAATGCACATAGCTTCACAGTGGCCAGACGTACATGTGGAGGTAGAATTCCTCTTAAAGCAACCGGAAGCAATTGCGTCATAAGCACGTGGCAGTCATGCGACTTTAAGTTTAGGAATTTCTTCTCTTGCATATTTATTATTCCCTTTATATTGGAGGAGAATCCAGATGGGACCTTGATGCTGTTTAGGCATTCAAACATGATTTCCTTCTCTTCATTGCTAAGAGTGTAGCTAGCAGGTCTTAAGTAATGGCGTCCATCATCTGTCTTCTCTGGATGTAGGTTGTCTCGTTCTTTCATGCGCTGCAACTCTTGTCGTGCTTCAAGTGTATCCTTAGACTTTCCATACACACCCATGAATCCTAGAAGGTTGACACAAAGATTCTTTGTCAGGTGCATCACATCGATCGCGTGGCGGACCTCTAGTACATGCCAATAGGGTAGCTCCCAAATATTGACTTCTTCTTCCACATGGGTGCGTGTCCCATAGCGTCTTTCGGAACAGGTTCACTGCCCGTCCCCTTTCCAAAGACTACTTTCACATCCTTGATCATCTCAAGTACATCTTCCCCAGTTCTGTTGCGAGGCTTGCTCCGGTGGTCTGTCTCACCTTTAAAATGCTTGCCTTTCTTTCTAACCTGGTGATTCATCGAAAGAAATCGACGATGCCCAGATACACTATCTTTCTACATTTTTTCAAATATACACTATCCATGTCGTCAAAACAATGTGTGCATGCATTATATCTCTTGTTTGACTGTCCTGAAAGATTACTTAGAGCAGGCCAATCATTGATTGTTACGAACAACAATGCTCGCAGGTCAAAGTGTTCCTGTTTGTAATCATCCCACACACGTACACCTGATTTACTCCATAAAAGTAGGAGTTCCTCAACTAATGGCCTCAGGTAGACATCGATATCGTTGCCAGGCTGCCTCGGGCCTTGGATGAGCACTGGCATCATAATGAACTTCCGCTTCAAGCATAACCACGGAGGAAGGTTGTACATACATAGAGTAACAGGCCACGTGCTATGACTACTGCTCTGTTCCCCAAAAGGATTCATCCCGTCCGTACTTAAACCAAACCTTAAGTTTCTAGCGTCTTTGCAAATTCCGGGAATTCTCTGTCTATTGCTCTCCACTGGGACCCATCTCAGGGTGTCTCAACATGTTGTCTACCTTACGGTCTTCTTTGTGCCATCGCACCAACTTTGCATGGTCCTTGTTTCTGAACAGACGTTTCAGGCGTGGTATTATAGGAGCGTACCACATAACCTTGGCAGGGATTTTCTTCCGGGGACGTTCTTCACCCTCAACATCGCCAGGGTCATCTCGCCTGATCTTATATCGTGACGCTTTACATACAGGGCATTCATCCAAATTCTCGTATTCCTTGCCACGGTACAAGATGCAGTCATTAGGACATGCATGTATCTTCTGGATTTCTAAACCCAAAGGACAGA
The DNA here is from genome assembly GCA_009763385.1 of Coix lacryma-jobi var. lacryma-jobi. NCBI lineage: Eukaryota > Viridiplantae > Streptophyta > Magnoliopsida > Poales > Poaceae > Coix > Coix lacryma-jobi. Next base: position 33,807,351 of record CM019829.1, read on the forward strand.
CGACTTGTTTTGCTTCGTACGTAGTGCGGGTAATTCGTTAGGCTTCGGAAGCATCTTTTGTTTTATAATCTTCAATAATTGTCCAATTGCCTTGTCAGATACACCATTCTGTGCCTTCCATTGTAGCAACTCAAGTGTTGTACCCAACTTTTTTTGTCCATCTGCAGCAGACGGATATAGTAATTTCCTGTGATCCTCTAGCATACAGTCAAACTTAGCCTTCTCCTTTTCACTTTCGCAATCTCTTTGTGCATCACGAATGACATCACCAAGAACATCATCTTCAGCGACTGTGTCTTCTGCACTTGCCTCTTCTTCACCTTCCTCCATTGCAGTATCACCAAAGTCACCGTATTGAGCAATAATGTCATCGTCAGGGTCCAACAGGGTCCATTGTTCTTCTTCACCTTCTTCCATCATAACCCCAGTTTCTCCATGCTTCGTCCAACAACTATAGTTTGGCATGAAACCCGACATGAAACAAGTGTGAGTGAAGACTCCTTGAGCTAGAATATTCCTCGAATTATTACAAAGGGCACATGGGCCGCACATAAAACCATTCCGCTTGTTTGCCTCGGCCACTCTTAAAAAATAATGCACGCCATCAATGAACTCTTGAGCGACGATCGCATTGTACATCCAGTGATGTGTCATCGTCTGCATTATATGACATATCACATAATTATATCAATCTCTCATTTCTTATAAAAAAATGAATTAAAAAATGACTGGCATGAAATTTAGTAAGAATCACTAGTGGCATAAAAGTAGTAGCAGTTGAACTTGTCTAATTAATTATTACATCAAGATAACAGTGCAGCCTAATCCACTTGGCAACAACCAAAGCAACTAACAACACCTGCACATTTTTCCCACATCACAGTCCACAAGATGTACTGCCTGCCACTCAAACCTGATGGAAGGTAAGGTAGGGGTAGGTGCAGCAGGAATTGAGTTGATTCTTGAGTTAAAAGCCTTAAAGCTGCAGAAGCTTCCTCAAACACTTGTACTTTTTATGCATAGCTCCCTTATCTTTGAGGACATACTGACTGCACTCGGCCCAGCTGGTGTAAATACCTGGCTTGGTGCCCTCGAAAACAACATACCAAGCAGGCATCCTTCTGCATTTTGTAAACTAAAGTATTATATATTTCTAATTTCCGTAAACAACTAATTTAACTGATCTCTATTTCTCAAAATAATAAAATATACTAATTAAAACCGGTCACATTTGTAAACTAAAGTATTATATATTTCCTAATTTCTGTAAACAAATGAAATAAATGATCTCTATTTTCTCCAAAAAAAATATTTAAACGGTCACATTTTGTAAACTAAATTATTATATATTTCTAATTTCTGTGTAAACAAATGATTTAAATGATCTCTATTTCTCAAAAAAAAACTAATTAAACCGGTCACATTTTTAAACTAAAGTATTATTATATTTCTAATTTCTGTTAAACAAATGATTTAAATGATCTCTATTTCAAAAAAAACTAATTAAACCGGTCACATTTTCTAAACTAAAATATTATATATTTCTATTTTTATCAACAAATGATTTAAAATGATCTCTATTTCTCTAAAAGACTCTAAAATAAACTAATTAAACGGTCATTTTTGTTTTTAGAGTAATAATTTGAACTATCAAGCAATGAACTCAAAAAGCTAAAAATGAATAACTTAAGCTAGTAACTTTTCAAGGAGTCGATGGCGGTGTAGATGTGATGAATAAATCAATCGCCGGAGATGTGTTTTAACAAACAAAAATCACGGAGAAAGAAGGAGCAAACAAGCTGAACGAAGAAAAAATGAAGACAGGAGCTCGGGCACGGCTGGAGGTGTCAAAAGCAGTTCAAAATAGGGAGGGACATTTAGCCCCGATCCTTATATCCAGCCAGGGCTAAATGTTGGCATTTAGCCCGGCTGGGTACACCAACCGGAACAAAACCTTTTAGTCCCGGTTGGTGTTACCAACCGGGGCTAAAGATACCACATTTTGGCCCCGGCTGGATACACCAACCGGGGCAAAACCTTTAGTCCTGGTTGGTGTTACGGCCGGGGCTAAAGGCCGGTCTTTAGCCCGGTTGGTAACACCAACCGGACTAAAGGCCCCTCTGACATTGAGCCGTTGGGCTGGGGAACTTTAGCCCCGGTTGGGTTTACCAACCGGGGTAAAGATCTTTCTAGTCCCCGCGCAAATTTTTTCCGTGACTAAAGCTGATTTTGCAAATCGTCCAAAGGCCTGTTCTCTAGTAGTGAGATTAGTTTAAAAAACTTTTCTCCCCTTACTGACTCAATCTAACGAACCAGATTGAGTGTATGGTATATCCTCATCCCTCACATTTTTCACGCCCCACATCCAACCCTCACGCCGGCTCGCAGTGACCACGGCTCGATTCCTCTACCCGTCCTATTTTCCGATTTTCCAAAAAAAAATGCTGTCCTCACATTGCGGCACAACCGTGACTCTCCGCCTCTCCACGCGCCTCGTGATAGCTTCCCGTACCGTATATAGGGTTCCATGCTGACGCATTGCAACTCGCGCACACAGGCGATGAAACTGTCATTGCTCGAATTCCCCATCCACCCTCGCCGGCGTGGATCGATCTGTAGTGGTGGGAGCTTTCGGCCATGGCGGCACGCGGCATCCGTCTTGGTCGCCGGAGCCACCGCTCGACCCGCTCGAGTTCCTCTCGCGCTCCAGGAGCGCGTCGGACCGCGCCTTCGCCGCCGCCGGCCACGCTCGCGGCCACCCCATCGCGGACTCCGCCGCATGTGAGCTCGATGACGTCTGCGGGTCGTTGCCACGTCCGGGAGCTCCGAGTCTGCCGTGTCGGACCGTGCCTTCACGCCCCCGCCACCGCCGATCGGCGCTCGTGGCGAACACAACTTCCTTTGCCCCACACCCATCCGCTCCAGAGGTGACATCCATCCCAACAGAGCTCCCGCACACAACGCCCCAAAGTCATCCAATTTTTTATGATTTGTTTTTCTTTCAGTATTGTTTATCTTTTATATAAGTCAAATATATATGTGATGCGAGTAACTCTTGTCCATACTAGTTGCTTCGTTTATCATATGTTACGATGAAAAAAAAATCTATAGCTAATGTCAAGGGGCCGTGTGACTCCATGTTCATCCCAAGGGTCCTCAAAACTATAGATCATCAGCCAGGCCTGCTGCAGGTTGATTTATGGCGCCGTGGACAATGCAATGCTTGTCCTAGCTCACCTCCGCACCGCATCCAGTATATATGAATATATAATGTTTTCTTTAAATTTATTTATGTTCATGCATATTGTAGTCTAGCTTAGTCATAAATTTTTTCTGCACCAGGCATGTGAAAGCGCCAGCCGCGCCGTGCTGCCTACTGCCGTCATGGTCCTTACCCTCGACAACACGCTGAGTCAGCCTTCTCCTCACTCGGCAACATGATCAGCAGCACCGGCGGCACACAGCAGTTCTCCTCTGGTAAAACGGCATCCATGACACGTACTCTTGTTCGTCCACTCCAAATACTTCTCATGATCAGCTAAAAAATTAGAATGGGCATCACCGTTTCTAGCCTAGTTTTGGCTTCAAAACCCAAATTCTCATAGTCATATGTGCACGCACATTTTGGCACGGCTTTTGATTTAAGCCGGTGGAGAAGCCCAAGGAATGCTTGGCAAAGACGACTTTATTGTCAAATATTTTCTTTGTCATCATACACATACTCTGCAACTCTCTCTGTATTGCAAAAGTGCCCAAAACAAAGTCACAATTTAGGCCTCCTTTAGAGTGGACAAAAGTTTCCCATTTCCTGCGTTTTTTCTGTAAAAATAAATGATCTCTATCAATTCCTACAAAATTCATACCTTCGAAAGGGCCAAAAATGAAGGTCCAATTCAAAGGAGTTAAATCTTAGGGGCAGAGACTTGGACCTAGTCGTGGCCTAGGAAACCCCAACGTATACAATTTTGGCCCAAAACATCAAGCCCAATACGACACCCTACTATTGCTGTTCATGACTTGGATTATGACAATACGCTGAATCGGCCTTCTCCTCGCTCGACAATCAGCAGCACTGGCGCAGAACAGTTCTCCTCTAGCAATCTGGCCTCCATGACATATATATGCTCTTGTTCATCCACTCCAAATATTTCTCATGATCGGCTAAAAAAATTAGATTTGGCTTCACCGTTTCTAGCTTAGTTTTGGCTTCCAAAGCCAAATTCTCATAGTCATATGTGCACATTTTGGCAGGGCTTTTGATTTAATAAGCCGGTGGAGAAACCAAGGAATGCTTTGGCAAAAGAAACTTCATTGTCAAATATTTTCTTGTCATCGTACAAATACTCTGCAACTCTCTGTCTCACTGGGTACATACAAATGTGAGAGAAAGACTGAAAAATTATATAGTTGTACTTCCATAGGATTAGAAGGGATCAGGATTCGATGGTGCACAGCCTGTTCCACTGGCAGTCACACTGCTTGCGCATAGCAGCAGGGCGCAGGCCGCCGCAGTTCTACTCCAGCAATCCGGCCTCCATGACACTCTTTTTGGTCCACTCCAGATACTTCCTTATTAGTATATAGGTGATACGTAGGCCTCCGCCTCCCGCCCGAGTCAATCGTAGATACTATTCTCTACTCTAGTTTGCAATTCGAGTCATTTAATTTGTAAGATTGTAGTTATTGTATCTGTTCAATTGGATTGAAAATTGAAAGTAGAATCATCATTCTAATATTATAGATTGTCATAGTTTCAAGTGTTGCCTTCGACAAGAGAAAGATACGCGAATGGAAGCGTCTGTACCTAAACATTTGTATTGCCGAAGGGACACCAGCATAAAGGGCGTACCATGTGCACAGAGCTCCCTCTGTGCGGGGTCTTAGGAAGGGTGTTAGTGGCAAGTCTGACCCTCACCTATGACAGGCAAGGAGACCACAACTCAAACATAGGACTTTGTGGTCATATGCGGTAAGACTCTAACGCTTGCACCAAGTCCCACCCTCCACCAAATAATGGACACCAACATGTGCAAATTAAATCACATTGCGCGTCAGGCCAGGCGGTCACTGGTCACCAATGTGAGAAGACAGGAATCCTGTCTGCAGGTATATTTTGTTTTGGCATGTGACATTACTCTGCTGCACTGATTATAGAAGATCAGGTCCAAAAATGTGAAAAGTTGTAAGGAGTTCAGCTAGCTAAAACTAACAGTAATATAACAAGAGTAATATACGAGCAATCCTTAAACTTGTTTGCGAGATGACTTGAGTTAATAATGTTTTATGATGCTATCATGCTAGCAACGTAATTGTGATGCTAGCAACCAAGTAGTTTGTGGCAGATGAAGAGAGTAGGCGTTAGGACCAGATGATCCAGGGGTCCTAGTAGCAGCACCGCTCGAGGACAATTCCTGATTCCAGCAGCACTACTACAGAATCGGCCTTTAGCCCGGGGCTAAAGGGCCCAGGCTTTAGTCCCGTGCTTCCAACCAGGGCTAAAGCCTCTCACGATAAAAACTAAATGTGCATTTGTGAGATTCGAACTCAGCACCTCTCACCTCAGACACGCTTACCAACTGAGCTACATAACTCACGTGATGTAGTTCTGGACGTTTTCCTTTTGAATCCCCTCGGGAAGGACCTTAGCCCCGGTTGGTAACACCAACCGGGGCTAAATGGACTTTAATCTTGGTTGCTAACACAAACCGAGGCTAAAGGGTGGTAACACCAGCCGGGGCGAAAGGTTCACCCTTTAGCCTCGGTTGTGTTAGCAACCGGGGACTAAAGGTCCACGACCTTTAGTCTGGGTTGGTAATACCAACGGGGCTAAAGATTCACCTTTAGTCTCGGTTGGTATTACCAACCGGGACTAAAGGTCTTTAGCCCCGACACAATTTTTGCCGAGACTAAAGCTCAATTAATAGATCGTCCAAAGGCCTGTTCTGTAGTAGTGCAGTGATAGGCTCACAATGATATTTAATTAATAACCATGTGTATTAGAGAGAGTAAGTACCTGAAAATGTCCTAATTATCTGGTGATGAATGGAGACATGCTATAATTAATAGATTATCCTATCCTTTTTTTCTCCAAATGATGTATATAAAAATCAAGTAATAACTATATTTGTTCAGTTACCTTTATTTATGGCATATATAATGAATAATGAACACTTCCGTCCTATAAATGGACTACCATTGCAATATATACGAGGTCCTATTTTTGTGACATGAGATAAACATGAGTCTTGTAAAATTGGGCATAGGGAGACAAAAAGAGAGGGGAGCTCTTGGATAGACCATGTCAAAATATTGATAGGATTGGAGGTCTCGAGAATCAAAGCGGCTACAACGTCATAAGTAAACCTTGAGCGGAACACCACATGGTGATGCTATTAAGAATAATCTAGTAGACTTATGCATCTTTGAATCTTGTGTGTAGAATAGAGGTCAGTTAGTCACGTTCATTTCTTGAACGTTCAGTATGAGCTTGTGGTCAGAACCGCGCTGTTTCAGTTCACAGTGTACTCAGATTTAGTTTGTGCTAATGCTAGTCACCGTGGAATAAGTCATAGCCTTGTGGAGTGCTTCTTGCGGATCCTAGACGTGAGTGCGCATACTTTGGATCAACGGATTTGTCAAATCCTTTCAGTGGAATACATGTACGTGTAGGCATATGATTTCAAATAAAAAAGGAATGTAAAAACAGAGGAAAGGAAAAAAAAAATGCAATGAATAGGATGCATGGGTGCATAGTAGTACTAAAACAGAGAAACGCACATGAAAGAATGAGTGTTTGGAACGGATGAATTTATACCACGGAAAGGAAACCAGAGAAATAAGAATGATTTACAATTAATATATGCACCAGAGCGTAGGGGTGGTAATGGATCGTGATCCTTATCTCTCCTTCACAATCCAGCTTAGCCCTTTTCATTTTTAGTTTAAAATCATATAGTATTACGGTCCGATCCTTATTGAGCTTGATGCCTAAATTTATAGGCTAAAATTTAGGGCTCTTTACCACCCCAGAGCGATACTGCTCCCTCTCAGTCAGCTCGGGCTTCCCCGAGAAAAAATTGCCTCATATACTGGATGTTTGGAATCCCGCGCTTTGTGTTGAGCAAAGCAAAACTTTCTAAAAGGAATAGGAAGCTGCAATCCTTGGTTCCAAACGCACTATGACGTCAGCAAACTAAAGGAACGGAATTCCTTCAAAATTCCTTTGAAAAACCTCCATTTCAAACAGGCCTCACTAAGTACCGATGATATTCATGGTTTCTGCAATTTTTTTATTCCTGTGATATGGATTCCAATGTTCCAAACATATCTTCCTATCATTTTCCCGTGTTTGTCCATTTCTTTGGTTTGCTTCTACTCCTCGTTTTTCCTATATATGGTTTTGAAAAAAGTCTACATAACTCCTTAACTATTGAGCATCGACTACTTCACCCCCTCAAACTATAAAATCACATGTTTACCTCTGAACTTTCTAAAACTGGTCAAATAACCCCCTCAGACGGTTTTAGACGGTGGTTTGCTATAGTAGTGTGATTTTATCTTTTGTATTTTTTATTTATTTTGGTTGAATCATAGTAAATCATAGAAAAATTATAAAATAGAAAATCTAATTTTCTTGGCTAGCTCTACATAAGTAGATCTACACAGTAAAACATATAATGTAGTATACTTTAGAACAAAGTTTTTGCTACAGATTTAGATCTGTACTTTTCTGTAATTAATTAGAATAATTTATAGATGCAGTTTCTTTCATCCAATTATGATGAATTTTTGTGGTAAGCAAATATATCCTTGCTGTAGTCAAAACTTCATACTAATCAGATCATGTATAACTTAGCTAAAATTTATTTCGACATAACTTAGCATAAAACTAAATAAATCTATACCTAAGTTATACACGATTCAATGAGTATAAAAATTTTACTATGGCAAGCACAATAGTGAGCCCACAAAAAATTCACACAATTGGATGAAAGAAAATGCATCTATCACTACTAGAGAACAGGCCTTTGGACGATTTGCAAAATCAGCATTAGTCACGGAAAAATTTGCGCCCGGGACTAGAAAGGTCTTTAGCCCCGGTTGTAACACCAACCGGGGCTAAAGTTCCCCAGCCCAACGGCTCAATTGTCAGAGGGGCTTTAGCCCGGTTGGTGTTACCAACCGGGGCTAAAGGCCGGTCTTTAGCCCCGGTTGGTAACACCAACCGGGACTAAAGGTTTTGCCCCGGTTGGTGTATCCAGCCGGGGCTAAATGTTGGCATCTTTAGCCCGGTTGGTAACACCAACCGGGACTAAAAGGTTTTGCCCCGGTTGGTGTACCCAGCCGGGGCTAAATGCCAACATTTAGCCCCGGCTGGTGGGAATAAGGACCGGGGCTAAATGTCCCTCCCTATATTTGAACTGTTCTTCCACCTCAAGCCGTGTCGAAGCTCCTGTCTTCATTTTTTCTTCATTCCAGTCACTTGCTTGCTTGTTTTCTCTCTTCTCGGTGATTTTTGTTTGTTAACACATCTCCGGCGATTGATTTATTTCATTACATCTACACCGCCATCGACTCCTTGAAAGGTTACTAGCTTAAGTTTTTCATTTTGTAGCTATTTTGAGTTCATTGACTTGATAGTTTAATTAGTTTATTTTAATCTTTTAGAGAAACAGAGATCATTTAAATCATTTGTTGACAAAAAATAGAATATATAATACTTTAGTTTACAAAATGTGACCGGTTTAATTAATTATTTTATTATTTGAGAGAAATAGAGATCATAGTTAAATTATTTGTTTACAGAAAATTAGAAATATAAAATACTTTAGTTTACAAAATGTGACCGGTTTAATTAGTTTATTTTATTTTTGGAGAAATAGAGATCAGTTAAATCATTAGTAACAGAAATTTAGAAATATATCGCCTCAAAAAAAAGAAATTAGAAATATATAATACTTAGTTTACAAAATGTGACCGGTTTAATTAGTATTTTATATTTTGGAGAGAAATAGAGATCAGTTAAATTATTTGTTTAAGAAATTAGAAATATATAATACTTTAGTTTACAAAATGTGACCGGTTTAATTAGTTTATTTTAATTTTTGGAGAAATAGAGATCAGTTAAATCATTTGTTTACAGAAATTAGAAATATATAATACTTTAGTTTACAAAATGCAGCAGGATGTCTGCTTGGTATGTTGTTTTCGAGGGCACCAAGCCAGGTATTTACACCAGCTGGGCCGAGTGCAGTCAGTATGTCCTCAAAGTTAAGGGAGCTGTGCATAAAAAGTACAAGTCTTTTGAGGAAGCTTCTGCAGCTCTAGAGGCTTTCAACTCAAGAATCAACTCAATTCCTACTGCACCTACCCCTACCTTACCTTCCTATCAGGTTGGGAGTGGCAGGCAGTCCATCTTGTTGGACTGTGATGTGGGAAAAATGTGCAGGTGTTGTTAGTTGCTTTGGTTGTGGCCAAGTGGATTAGGCTGCACTGTTATCTTGATGTAATAATTAATTAGACAAGTTCAACTGCTACTACTTTTATGCCACCAGTGATTCTTACATTGGGGTGTAATGAACTTGTTTATAAATTTGAGCTAGAAAATTAAATTTGCTGATAAGAATGAGAGATATAATCATGTTATATGTCATTTTATAATTTCATTTGTTTATAAGAATGAGAGATATAATTATGTGATATGTCATATAATGCAGACGATGACACGTCACTGGATGTACAATGCCGATCGTCGCTCAAAAGAGTTCATTGATGGCGTGCATTATTTTTTAAGAGTGGCCGAGGCAAACAAGCGGAATGGTTTTATGTGCTGCCCATGTGCCCTTTGTAATAATTCAACGGAATATTCTAGCTCAAGGAGTCTTCACTCACACTTGTTCAAGTCGGGTTTCATGCCAAACTATAGTTGTTGGACGAAGCATGGAGAAACTGGGGTTATGATGGAAGAAGGTGAAGAAGAACAATTGGACCCTGACGATGACATTATTGCTCAATACGGTGACTTTGGTGATACTGCAATGGGGGAAGGTGAAGAAGAGGCAAGTGCAGAAGACACACTCGCTGAAGATGATGCTCTTGGTGATGTCATTCGTGATGCACAAAGAGATTGCGAAAGTGAAAAGGAGAAGGCTAAGTTTGACTGTATGCTAGAGGATCACAGGAAATTACTATACCCGTCTGCTGCAGATGGACAAAAAAAGTTGGGTACAACACTTGAGTTGCTACAATGGAAAGACACAAAATGGTGTATCTGACAAGGCATTTGGACAATTATTGAAGATTATAAAACAAAAGATGCTTCCGAAACCTAACGAATTGCCCGCCACTACGTACGAAGCAAAACAAGTCGTCTGTCCTTTGGGTTTAGAAATCCAGAAGATACATGCATGTCCTAATGACTGCATCCTGTACCGTGGCAAGGAATACGAGAATTTGGATGAATGCCCTGTATGTAACGCGTCACGATATAAGATCAGGCGAGATGACCCTGGCGATGTTGAGGGTGAAGAACGTCCCCGGAAGAAAATTCCTGCCAAGGTTATGTGGTACGCTCCTATAATACCACGCCTGAAACGTCTGTTCAGAAACAAGGACCATGCAAAGTTGGTGCGATGGCACAAAGAAGACCGTAAGGTAGACAACATGTTGAGACACCCTGCTGATGGGTCCCAGTGGAGAGCAATAGACAGAGAATTCCCGGAATTTGCAAAAGACGCTAGAAACTTAAGGTTTGCTTTAAGTACGGACGGGATGAATCCTTATGGGGAACAGAGCAGTAGTCATAGCACGTGGCCTGTTACTCTATGTATCTACAACCTTCCTCCATGGTTATGCATGAAGCGGAAGTTCATTATGATGCCAGTGCTCATCCAAGGCCCGAGACAACCTGGCAACGACATCGATGTCTACCTGAGGCCATTAGTTGAGGAACTCCTACTTTTATGGAGTAAATCAGGTGTACGTGTGTGGGATGATTACAAACAGGAACACTTTGACCTGCGAGCATTGTTGTTCGTAACAATCAATGATTGGCCTGCTCTAAGTAATCTTTCAGGACAGTCAAACAAGGGATATAATGCATGCACACATTGTTTTGATGACATGGATAGTATATATTTGAAAAAATGTAGAAAGGTAGTGTACCTTGGGCATCGTCGATTTCTTTCCGTGAATCACCAGGTTAGAAAGAAAGGCAAACATTTTAAAGGTGAGACAGACCACCGGAGCAAGCCTCGCAACAGAACTGGGGAAGATATACTTGAGATGATCAAGGATGTGAAAGTAGTCTTTGGAAAGGGGACGGGCAGTCAACCTGTTCCGAAAGACGCTACGGGACACGCACCCATGTGGAAGAAGAAGTCAATATTTTGGGAGCTACCCTATTGGCATGTACTAGAGGTCCGCCACGCGATCGACGTGATGCACCTGACAAAGAATCTTTGTGTCAACCTTCTAGGATTCATGGGTGTGTATGGAAAGTCTAAGGATACACTTGAAGCACGACAAGACTTGCAGCGCATGAAAGAACGAGACAACCTACATCCAGAGAAGACAGATGATGGACGCCATTACTTAAGACCTGCTAGCTATACTCTTAGCAATGAAGAGAAGGAAATCATGTTTGAATGCCTAAACAGCATCAAGGTCTCATCTGGATTCTCCTCCAATATAAAGGGAATAATAAATATGCAAGAGAAGAAATTCCTAAACTTAAAGTCGCATGACTGCCACGTGCTTATGACGCAATTGCTTCCGGTTGCTTTAAGAGGAATTCTACCTCCACATGTACGTCTGGCCACTGTGAAGCTATGTGCATTCCTCAATGCAATTTCTCAGAAGGCAATTAATCCACTAGAACTAGCTACTCTACAGAATGATGTGGTTCAATGTCTTGTGAGCTTTGAGTTGGTGTTCCCTCCATCCTTCTTTAATATCATGACACACCTCCTAGTTCACCTGGTCAAGGAGATTCATATTCTCGGTCCTGTGTTCCTACACAACATGTTCCCCTTCGAGAGGTTCATGGGAGTACTGAAAAAATATGTTCACCAACGTGCTCGGCCAGAAGGAAGCATCGCCAAGGGCTATGGGACAGAGGAGGTCATAGAGTTCTGTGTTGACTTTATTCCTGACCTTGACCCGATTGGTGTTCCTGAATCACGACACGAGGGGAGGCTGTGTGGAAAGGGGACACTAGGGAAGAAAACATATATCGGTACGGGGAACGATTATTTCAATAAAGCGCACTACACAGTTCTTCAAAACTCATCAGTGGTGGATCCATATATCGAGCTACACAAGGAGTTCCTACGATCCCAATTTCCTGGGAAGAATGAAGTTTGGATTACACGTGAGCACATGAATACTTTAGCACTTGGTTGCGAAAAGAATGTCTGGGGGTGATAACAATATTGATGAGCAACTATATTTGTTGGCTAGGCAACCATCATGGCACATCCTCACGTACAAAGGATATGAGATAAATGGAAACACATTTTACACCATTGCCCAAGATAAAAGGAGCACAAACCAAAACAGTGGTGTTCGCGTAGATGCCACAGACCCAAATGGGAATAGGACAAACATATTACGGCCGCATAGAGGAGATTTGGGAACTAGACTACGGACCTAATTTTACAGTCCCTTTGTTTCGATGCCAATGGGTCAAGACGACCGGAGGCGGGAGTAACAGTTGACAAGGAGTATGGAATGACAACAGTGGATCTCAACAATATTGGATACAAAGGTGAACCATTCGTCCTTGCTGCTGATGTGAATCAGGTGTTCTACGTGAAAGACATGTCTACAAAACCCAAGAGAGGGAAAAATGATGAAAAATCAACCAAAGAGCCAAAACGCCACATAGTTCTTTCAGGAAGAAGAAACATCGTGGGAATTGAGGACAAGTCAGACATGTCAGAAGATTATGAAAGGGATGACCGAATACCGCCCTTCAGTGTGACCAAAGACCCAAGCATCCTGCTAAATGCTGAGGAGACTCCATGGTTACGACATGATCATAACCAAGGGACATACGTCAAGAAGAAGATCACCAGTGTACCCGCTTGATATATAGTGATGTTTTAACTAATATTATGTATTACAGTTTTGTGTAATTAATAATGATTATGGATAGTCATGGTTCGTTGATGTTTTATCTTTTTAAATTATATATTGCAATTTAACAGTGAATTTCTCTACCGTGTATTTGGACAATGAAAGATGAACAACCCAAAATTTAACGTTCAGATAATGCAAAAACAATTTTCCTATCGAGAACCAGTTGTTTTAGATATTAAAATTTAACATTATATTTTGCATTAACAAAATATGAATTGTTATTTACATTTTATTCGTTATTATAAGAAAAGAAAAGAATTTATGTTACAAAATTTTCTACTACACAATAAGGTAAAAGGAAATACAACTGTTATTTTTAAGTAATTTTATGCCTAATATTGAATTTACTATGCAATTAACAAGTATTACAACATATTAATATAGCCAAAACTTAATTCAAAAACCAAAATACAGAAAACCCAAAACAAAGGCGGGAGAAAACCCTTTAGTCCCGGCCGTGGCACCACCGGGACTAAAGGATCCTTTAGTCCCGAGTGGTGCCACCGCCCGGGACTAAAGGGCCCGCGTATATAGGGCACAGCCCCCTCCTTCCTCAGATCGACGTCAGAGTTTGCGCCGCGGCTCCGTCTTCGCCGACATGCGCCTCTGTGCTCGCCGCCGTTCGTCCTCCGCTCGCCGCTTGTCCTCGCCATTCTCCGCGGTGCCCTCGGCCTCCCTCGCCGTTCCGCGGTGCCCTCGGCCTCCCTTCCGCGCGCGCGGCGCGCCCTCGGCCTCCCTCGTGTCGCCGCCGCCATCGGCTCAGAGAGCTCCGGCCCTCGCCGTCGTCCGCGCGGTCCCTCGGCCTCCCTCGCCGTCGTTCGCGGCGCCCTCTGCCGTCGAGCTCGCTTTTGCCGCGCGCCGCCGTCGCGACATCCTCGCCGTTCGCCGCCGGCCGTTGCTCCCCTTGTGCCGTGTGTCTCGTCCTCGCGCTGCCGGTGAGGAGTGCCACCGCGCGTGCGTGTGTGTGTGAAGTGTTTGTGCGTGTGCGTGTGTGTGTGCACTGTGTGCAGTGTATGTGTGTGTGCAGTGTGTAAAGTGTGTGCACTGTGTGTAAGGAAAAAGAAAATAGAAATCGATATGAATTGAAAATAGAAAATAGTTTTTACCCTAACAAAATATTATGTTTACACATGTAGATAAAAAGAGATTGGTCGCGTTGACCGCGCCGTCCGCCGTCATCCTCACCGTGTGATCCTCACCGCAACGTGATCCTCGTCGTCGTCCGTTGTCGTCCTCACCGCGACATCATCCTCGCCGTCGTCCGTCGTCGTCCTCTCATCAACGGTGTGTCCTTTGTGTTAGATGGAGGAGGAATAATCACTTAGATAATTTGGTCTTTAGATATGTAAACATTTATTTATATCGGTCGTGTATATGTTATGAAATAATCACTTGGATAGTTAGGAATATGAAATAATCACTGGATATGTTTATGGAATAATCACTTGGATATGTTTATGGAATAATCACTTGGATATGTTTATGAAATAATCACTTGGATATGTTTATGGAATAATCACTTGGATATGACTTTTCATCATGTCGGTAGTGTTATTTTTACGAATATACTTTTGGATATATGTATTTTAATGTTGTCAAAACCTAGACCCGAAACCCCTAAACCCAAACCCAAAACCCGAAACCAAACCCGAAACCCTAAACCCGAAACCGAACCCGAAACCCGAAACTTAAACCCTAAACACTAAACCCTAAACCCGAAACCCTATCCCGAAACTCGAACCCGAAACCCCAAACCGAAACCTAAACCCTAAACACTAACCCTAAACCCTAAACCGAAACCCTAAACCTAAACCCCAAACCGAACCTAAACCCGAAACCTAAAACCGAAACACTAAACCAACCCTATACCCGAAACCCAAACCCGAAACCCGAAACCCAAACCCGAAACCCAAAACTCGAAACCTAAACCCTAAACACTAAACCCGAAACCCTAAAACCCAAAACCCAAACCCTAAACCGAAACCCTAAACCCTAAACCCGAAACCCAAACCCACCCAAACCTAAACCCAAACCCGAAACCCTAAACCCGAAACCTAAACACTAAACAAACCAAAACCCAAACCCGAAACCTAAACACTAAACCCTAACCTAAACCCAAACCTAAACCCAAACCCGAAACCCGAAACCCGAACCTAAACCCTAAACCCGAAACCGAAACCCTAAACCCTAAACCCTAAACTAAACCCTAAACCCTAAACCCGAAACCCTAAACCCGAAACCTAAACCTAAACCCGAAACCCGAAACCCTAAACCCGAAACCTAAACACTAAACCCTAAACCCAAACCCGAAACCGAAACCTAAACCCTAAACCCTAAACCCGAAACCCTAAACCGAAACCCAAACCCTAAACCCGAAACCTAAACCTAAACCCTAAACTAAACCCTAAACCCGAAACCCGAAACCTAAACCTAAACCCGAAACCCGAAACCCTAAACCCGAAACCTAAACCTAAACCCTAAACCCAAACCTAAACCCTAAACCCCAAACCCGAACCCTAAACCCGAACCCTAAACCCTAAACCCGAAAACCCGAAACCCAACCCCTGAAAACCCTAAACCCTAACATGGTGGTTGAATAAAAATGAATATGGTCTTTATGAATATATATTATATACTTTATTTGCAGAAATATGGTGTTTATTATCCTCCATGTTATTCGCAGCAAATGGCCAACCCAGTTGACAACATGGAGGAGGAAATGTACGACTTATCAACAGCGGCGCTAATCAAGATTTAGCAGGTGACGATAACAATAATCAAGAAGTAGATGACGACAGTCAATACTTTGCCGATTATGAAGAAATAATGCAAGAAAATACTGGCGAGGTATATACCTACAATAATCTCTATGTGCACATGAAATTCTAAACAATTTAAAAATGTATTTATAATCTGCTGTTCCTACATACGTAGCCCTCCGGATCGACAACGACTACCGGGAAGAGTAGGACCGTACAAGGTCCGAAGAAGCCGGTGGATGGCCGGTACATTATCTCAGAATTCAACGAGGAAACAGGCCAAGTACATGGAGAACATGCACAGAAATTTGTTGGCCACTGTGGGTACCTTGTAAGGGATAAGATCCCGATCAGTGCTCGTGAATGGAAGAAAAAGACAAGTGCTCCTCATATAAGTTTTGTCTCTAATCTTGATAAGGAACTGGTTTGGCAAGATGTCCTTGCACATTTCACACTTGAAACGGAAGATATAAATTTGAAGGCAAGAGTTCGGGACTGGGCTATGAAGAAAATGGCAACACTATTCCAAGGCTGGAAGAAGACCTTATACAACAAATTTATCAAGAACGACCTAACTCCAGATTTCAACACTAAGGCCTACGTCAAGTTGAGGCCATTTTGGGATGAGTTTGTAGAATTCAAGAAATCAGAAGAGGGCGAGGCACGGGTCAGAAGGAACCAACATAATGCCTGACAAAAACAATACCACCATCACTTGGGATCAGGTGGCTACAAGAGTGTCATTCCTAAATGGGAAAGAATGGAACGAGAGTTGCTAGCCAAGGGCATTGAACCAGAATCGATAAACTGGCCTGAGCACGCCAAGTATTGGTTTTTTGGTCATGGAGGAAGCCTGGACCTACAGACAGGAAGGATACAGTATGGCGAAAAACTCCATAGAGGAGCAGAAAGATTTGCTTATGCTAGAGAAATGGCTGCCAGTGGCAGGTGGCAGCCGAACAGAGACAAGGACGAGCTGACATACGCCCTGGAGAATCTTGAACATGGTGGGAGAACCAGAGGCTATGGGGAGGTGTCGTGGGAGCATGCCTTCCCTTGGGACAAAGAGACCTATAGAAGCCGCGCGAGAAAGAAGGAGGAGGAGGCACAACGGTTGCAAAGGTTAGAGGAAATGGTTCTTCAGTCACAGGCCGCGGCTCTCGAAGCAGTTCAGCGAGATAAAGCACTTGAAGGCAAAATGAACGAGGAAATAAAAAGGCAAGTGCAGTTAGCAGTAAGTTCGATGCAAAGGCAATCTACATCAGAGCCGGGAGTCAACATCAGCCCCCCTGATCAAATGAAAAGCAGTTGTGCTTCCACAGAGGTCCCAGACGCAGCACTGCGCTTTCCCGTGGACGACATCACCGAGCCTCTCACGACATGTGAACTGCATATTCCACAGGGGAATGCCACAGTCATGGTGGCTATAGGTGTTGTATCTCCTATCGATCCTACAAACACACCAAGATGTCATGGGGCAATAATACCTCCTAGATATGCTAGCGTCTCGGTGGATAGGGTGGTGAAAGGTTATGACAATGTCGTACTTGACATTGAAGGAGGTGATGGCGAGAAGACATTAGGAGAAGCGGAGAAGACATTCATATGTTGGCGCAAGCGCTATATCATAATTCCTGGCGCATCACCTCCTCCTCCTCAACATCCTAACCCTAGGTGTGTATGAAATTAGTGAATGAAAGTTAATAGTATTGGTGAGCTAATAGTATAAATGGATACTCATACCATGTTGTTTTCGCAGCAGGACATCCCCCAACCTAAGTCCAATTATGCATTCACCACATGATCATAGTGTTGCGGGCGATGATGATCAAGATCAAACACGACGGGATCCATCACCGCCACTGGCCCCATCTCCTCCACGACGGGATCCAACACCGTCAACGGCCCCATCTCCCCCACGTTGTGATCCAACACCGCCGCCACCTGCCCCATCTCCTCCACGACGGGATCCAACACCGCCACCGGCCCCATCTCCCCCACGGCGTGATCCAACACCGCCACCGGCCCCACCATCTCCTCTAAAGCGGGCTCCGACACCGCCACCTGCCCCATCTCCACGGCGGGTTCCAACACCTCCACCGCCAACAAAGAAGAGGCCTGTCACACAAACAAAGGCGTCAGCCCCACCACCTCTGAAGAAGACAGCCTCTGTGAGAAAACCAGCTCCCAAGATGACAAAACTTGCATATGACATGACCGAGGAGGAGACTGAAGTTGCAGTGCAAAAAGACTTGAACAAGTTCTTCGACGCTGCCATTGCTAGTGGTCGAGCAAAGCGAAACCCGGAGAAGCCGTACCTTTTTGTTCGTCCTGAAAAACTAAGGCAAACTATGGATGCTCACCAAAAAAAGGTACGTGCTGCCCGTAAGGCTTCACCAAAATCAGACTATGATCGCACGCTCAGCAAATCACTTGAGGAGGCCAAGAAGACAAAGAAGAGAGCAGGAAAGGGTGTCCCACAGCTCGGGGAACAAAAGCAGCAATCAGTGCCGGATCTAGTTGTTGGGAATGAATACGGTTCAAACATGGACGTCATAGAACAAGAATATGGAGACGTTGATCCTGAGCATCTGCTCAAATTTTTGGAGGAAACTGGTTTAAATGTGGAAAACATACTCGGAGAAGCAGGCATCAAAAGTGCTGCAGTTGTTGATAAATGGCAGAGGGCATATGTATATGGTCAAAGTCTATACAACCGAGTGGCCCTGAGGGATCTTGGTACACAAATGCACTTGCTAAATCAGTGGTACCTTACGGCGTGTGGCAGAAAAGCTGATGACTACATTTGTGTCAGAATTAGAGACCATGATTACTTTCATGGTGATGACGTCATATATGTTCAGTTTAATGAGTTACATCAGCTCTGCCACATGGACGCTCTTGACAAATCTCTCGTCAGCTGCTTTTGCCTATAAGTTATTGTTTCTTTTAATAATCTCACTTTAGCTTATGTATATGTATAAGTAATTATCCTCACACTAGCAAGCGTTTGTAAACATGTGCAGAAACATGATGAGACAACTAAGGCGTAAAAATGACAAGGAGATTGGTTTCATCGATCCATATATCATCTTCAAGCACCCAAGCAATACTCCCTCGGATGCATGGAAAACTCAAACAGAGAGGAATTTGCGGAGGTTCTTCGTAAACCAAAGGGACAAAAGATATATACTATTCCCCTACAACTTTAGGTTAGTTTTGTTATCATATGCACATTTTATTATAGGTTGACAGAAAGATATATGTGTTGACTATATAAATATAAATGCAGTTTTCACTGGATACTAATTGTGATCGATCTCCACGAGAGTCGTTTGCTAATCTATGACTCTCTGAGAAAACCACAAGAAGATTACCAAGATATGATAGATATTATCCGAGGGTAAATGTGATCTTTAAATATTGATTCCTGCTCTTTAACTCTGCAATAGTTAAGTACTGATCCAATTATATATATTGTGCAGGGTTTGGGCTTGGTTTGTTCAGAAACACCGTCCGGATCTGAAAGCGCAACTTCCTGATCCTCTACTACTAAATGTAAGTTGTACTACCTCCCTGCCTCTTTACCTTAATTAGCATCACTCAGCAGACGCACGCTCAACCGAGAGTAATCTTTTTATATCTTGTACACTGGGTTCTACGGCAGTCACCGGGAAACAATTTATGTGCGTACTATGTTTGTGAGTTCCTGACGGTGTATGAAAAAAGAACACCTCTACAGAGTCAGCAAGTACGTAACATTTATTTCATTTTTTGTTGCTTTTACATAAATATTATGTATGTTAATACTTTCTTTTTCTTTTAATCCAAATTGAAGGCGACATGGTTGAAGAACCAGGTGATGGATAAGGTCCGCCTCAAAGCAATTCAAGAGACCATCGCGGGCTTCCTTAATGACCATGTCCTTAAGTCTGGCACCGAGTCTTGGTTTAACAAAGATGAACCAATGAAGCCAAACCAAGATGAACACTTGTATGACCTCTAAGTCAGGACAATATTTGTGTTGTAAATATCAAGTTAAGGATGCATGATGGATAATGTTGTATATTTTATGTATATATGTATAGATAGCTCTATAATATATATGTATATAGTTTCATATTTCATTTGCGTGTAATTGTAAATTTTATGTGTTTATATATATATTTATTAGCAGCGAAGAATACGTATTTGAAACCGGCCTAATGGAATATATTAGCAGCGAAGAATACGTATTAGAAAACCTAATGTAATTGTAAAACCAAAAACAATAACCAGTTGAAAAGAAAAGAAAAAGAAAAAAGAAAAAAGCAGCGGCCTCTTTAGCCCCGGTTGGTAATACCAACCGGGACTAAAGAAGCCAGCCATCGTGGCTCAGCTAGAGATCTCTTTAGTCCCGGTTGGTATTACCAACCGGGGCTAAAGGTCCCCCCTTTAACCCCGGGGCGAGGAACCGGGGCTAAAGGTCGGGCCTTTAGTCCCGATTCCTTAGCCCCGGCTCCATGCCCGGGGCTAAAGGCCAAAATGTCCCGGGGCTAAAGGCCTGTTCTCCAGTAGTGAGTGGACTATAGAAGAATCAACAAGGCTATAAGAGTCACCCTTGCGAACTACCACTACTACCGGCGTTATAGGAGGTAAATATGAGCTATCAAGTCTAAGCACCACGCTTACACTATCCAACTACTCCAACTCTAGAGCGACTAGAATTAAAGTACTCAAAAGAGAGTCATAAACCTTAAGAATAATAAGAACAATTGCTCAAACTTAAATATAGATGTTGATTACCGAAACAATCGTTGAAGCAAGTCGATGAAGAACTTGAATGCACAGGTACAAGATGAAGAAGTTGATCCGACAGGCTGGAGCTTCCTCTTGATCTCTTCCTCTCTCTCTCTCTCTTCTAGTTCTAGAATAAGACTAGTTCTAGAATAAGACTAGGTTCTAATCCTACTAAAGGGGTATCTAGTCTTCTACTTGAAAGCTGACTCCTGAAGTCTCTTCTAGGGTTTCTAGTTGAAGTGTAGTCTTCTGAAGAGGGACCTTCTATCTGATCTGGGGCTCAGGGGCCTGTTTATATAGCCCTGAGGGATCAACCGCGACCGTTGGATCAAACTGATTTCACGTAGGGCTGAGATTGATCCTCAAAGGCCGTGGAAGTAGCTTGCAGAAGACGGAAGCCAGAGGCGCTAGGGGGAGACCGACCGGTGGGCCCAGGGGACCGGTCGGTCCCACCTGTAAGTGGATCGGGGTGCCCTTCCTCGGGGTGTCTCTATGTGATCTCTGGAGTCTTCTGGAAGGTTCCTGACTTGGCGGAAGCGTTATCTCCCGTAGGTTTCCTTCTAAGGGAAGGAATCGAAGGTTGTTTCCTGTTTTAGTCCCTGCGGAGTCACAATTCACCAAAACTCATGGAATTTATTAGTTTTAAACCCTATACTAAGGTGGAGTATATATATTCATGCATTTTCATGCTTAATTGACTTTTAATAATAGGAGTTAATGAGTGTCAACAAGCTCCCCCACACTTAGATTTTTACTCGTCCTCGATAAAAGGTTGGTCATAAGATATCAAGCATTAAGCTTTTCTGTGATTACCATAAAATCTTTAGAAGTTGGAGAATAGAATAGTTGAAACAGATCACCCTTTTCTTTCAGCATAAGACATTGGAGTTTTTGAAATTTCTGAAACAAGTCATAGCTTTCCTTCTCCTTTTGTAGTATTTCAATTCCTTACCAAAGCCTTTGACTTATGAAGAGCAGTCTTATGTTACTAAGTCAATGGAGAAGAATACTATACTCTTAGATCAAGACATTAATCTTTTAAACTTTGTCACTCTTACTGGTATATTGCAAATAGAGGGACCATGGGCTATCTTCTTTTTCTCTCTATCATACTTTTATCATAATACTTTTTCTTTATATATTTTTTCTGAGGTATGTCGGACACTTGTCATTTTTTCTTTCCTCATATTTCATACTTTTGCATAGCCCATGCCTCTAATACAATACTACTTCGGAAGAGTGAATCTTTCTTTTATTTTCAAGGGTCTCGATCTTTAGAGCATAATAAATTTCTCAACAAAGAACTCAGTATTAAAGTAATAATTGATTGATTATAAATGACTTTGGCAGGCAACTTATTTACTACAAAGGAGAAGTGTTGCTAATCTCTTTTTAACTTTGCAAGTAAAATTCTCCAATGCTCATACCTTAAGAATTGAGTTCTCATTATTCTTCTATCATATTCCGCAACAACTCTAGATAGTATAGGTTTCTTAAAAAAAATATCAAAACAAGTCTTTTTAGAAAGAGTGTTGTGAGATTCCATACCATGAGCATGTCAAAATATTCTTTTCCTTTTTATTTAAAGTTCATGAATTGCAAGAATATGGTTTTAATTCGAACAGAAGCTTGAACATCAGAAAATAGAGTGTAGTAGTTGCGTACCAACCCGCGGACGAAAGAGGAGGCCAGAGGGGTCCACCCCTGACCGACCGATGGGATCTACCAACCGGTCAGTTAGGCTTAGGGCCCAACCATGGCCCGCTTCGTGGTGCGTGATCTTGGTAATGATATATTCTGTTCTATGCAGCTTTCGCGATTGATTTTCGGTAATTCTGTTGTCGTATTCTCCCCCACACTTATTTTCTGTTTTCTGCTAATCACAACATGTGGAATCAAGACATATATCCAAAATAACAAGATAAAAGATAACTCTAACAAAAAATTTATTGATATTCAAGGCACTTTTATTACACAATCAATTAACTAAACAAAACTCATAACAAAACTAGACATAAACATGAGACTCTGCAAACACTAGTGCCTTATTAAACTACTGATAAACTATCTCTCACTTCTCTCCCTCGAGCAGATTTGTTATTGTAGAGGCTACACTAATGACCTTATTCTTTAGAGCTAATGTGTTTAGTTAATATTTATGCAGCACATCAGTCGCCTTTTTCGTAGTCTTGGCTAGAGAAGCGTATCTCTGCTTGAGTTCTAAATTATCTCTCTCAAGCTCTTCAATTCTGTCTCCGAGGCGATCTAACTGGGTAGTCCTCTTGCATTTGGCTGCGATATTAGGAGTGGTGGGTGCCCTGGTCACTGATGGAGTGACCTTTATTTGCTCAGGGTGACCACGAACTCCCTCAAAGCGCGGGCGCGGATTTTCAGATGTGTATCTTACGACAGTGGGTTCTCCAAGCTTGTTCGTCTTCAGCCCGACGAGTGTCTCATTGGGCCTAGGAGGAAGGAGCGGGATCTCTTTGGTGACAGAGAAAGTCGGAAGTCTTCTCGCCGGCACCGCTTGAGCGTAGAAAGCTTGCTGACGATGCGACGAGGTCTCTCTCTGGCGGGATCGTATCAACGGGTGTAGGCGAGTCAACAAGAGCGATCTCATTGGATGATGTTACGGCGAGGTCCTTTGATGCGGTGACGACAAGAGCCATCGAGTCGTCAGCGGGTTCGTTGAGGTCGATCCTTGGATAGGAGGCCATTAGTGCTGGTGGGAGGAGAGCTCTGTTGCTGCTGGTTTTCTGGGAGAGGTTATAATGAATCAAGAGGTAGGCCTGGGGCTGGTTTTATAGCTAAGGAAGCTTGAATGATAGGCACGATAGGTTCGTTACGGGAGTTATCGATTCTACGGATCGGGTTACCAGAATGGGTACGAGAAAGAGTCGGGACTCGTAACGAAAGAAGGCAGAGGGCGAGGGGCCTCCAGGGCAGACCGGTCGGTCTCCCTAGGAGACCGGTCAGTCCCTCCCTGTGGGATCTCGTGGGTCCGTCGCTCGTGGTGTCTTCAAACTTGATCCTAAGCCCAGAAAATATATCCCCGATGTGCAAACTTATCGGAAAAATGACGATGGTATAAATCTATGGGATAATGAAGAATTGGATGACATCCAACTCTTCAGGACTCATTTCAGGTTCTAGAAAAATCTTAAGACATTGTCCATTTACCTTGAATAGCGTACCTTCGTCATTTTGAAGTGTAATGGCTCCATGTGATGAAGTGGCTACCACCGTGAAAGGTCCTTCCCATTTGCTTCGTAGTTTTCCATGCCCGAACAATTTTACTCTGGAATTAAGGAGTAATACCTTGTCTCCCGGAGTGAAGTGTGACAGAACCGACCAATTTATACCATATTAAGCACCGAATCGCTGCTTGCGCAGAGACTACAAGTACTTAAGCTCGCATAAACCCGGTAGTCCGGAAATCTCGAAGGATTTCAAGTCATTCAACTTTAACCAAGATCGTAATAGATTAGCGTACATGTTCACGATCCACATTCAGTTCGCATATAGTTCAAAATACATCGGAGTTCAACATTTACAAACCATAGTTTGAATTCAAAAGCGGAAGCAACATAGTTTTGGAACACAAGTCCGTAATTCACAATACGGTGCCATATGCCTGATCAGTCCACAAAAGCATCAGGGAAGATAAGGATTGACCATGCCCATGGTCTAGTCACTGCCCTCGGCGGGATACAGACAGTTCTCGCAATAGCCGATGTGACAGAACCGACCAATTTGCACCAGATTAAGCACCGAATCGCTGCTTTCACAGAGATTACAAGTACTTAAGCTCGTACAAACCCGGTAGTCCGGAAATCTCGAAGGATTTCAAGTCATTCAACTTAAACCAAGATCGTAATAGATTAGCGTACATGCCCACAAGGTACATTCAGTTCGCACATAGTTCAAATACACCGGAGTTCGATATCTATTACAAACCATAGTTTTGAATTCAAAGCGGAAGCAACATAGTTTTTGAAACACAAGTCCTTAGTTCACAATACGGTGCCATATGCCTGATCTGTCCGCAAAAGCATCAGGGAAGATAAGGATTGACCATGCCCATGGTCTAGTCACTGCCCTCGACGGGATACAGACAGTTCTCGCAATAGCCGAAGAAGCATTGCCCATCTGCAACAACAAGGTATAAAACCCTGAGTACGAGAAGGTACTCAGCTAGACTTACCCATCATAAACCAGAAATAACTGACACCAAGGATTATGCAAGGCTGTATCTGGGTTGGCCACACTTACCTTTTGCATAAAAGCATTTTATTATTAAATAATCATCGTTAGAGTATTAGCAGTCATTTTTATGTAATCAGCCTGATTATCTAGATTTGCACCTGATCTAGAGCAAACACTTGACTACTTATTCAAGCAAGAGTGACTATTTCATCAATAGCCTTTCAGATTCACCAACCATAACCATCATTAATTCCATATATTACTACGGTAACACATGCTCAGTCAAGTTACTCACTAACCAGGAGCGATGGCGATTATAATCGATTCCTACCAGCTGGGGTAAAAATGTCGCACACTCGCCCGACACACCCTGCCAGGTGGCCGTTGGCGACCACTCAGGAGGTTCGAGAACCCAAATCGCGGGACGGCCATGGACCCTTCTACACCGGGGGTTATCTCAATGCCAGGTCGCTCAAGCTATTAACTGCCCACGGTCATGCCAGGTCGATCAGGCCCTGCCTGCCCTCGGACCATGCCAGGTCGATCAGAATAGTTGCCCACGGTACATATAAGGCCCTGGGTGTTAGGCGTCAACGTCTCCGTCACCGGCTCGAAACACCTTACTCGGCTTCACGGGAGGTACCCGCACCTGCTCCGTTAAGTGATTGACGCGTTCAAAATGACTGAGGTGTGCCTTCGTCGGTTCCTAATCGACACAGACGGGAGACTACTAGCACACAGAACCCATGTCCTGCTGCTCCTACATCCCGCCCGGTCTCAATTAATTATCACATGGTTATGTTCCACGATAGCACGAGGCTAACATGATCAGTATCCACCTATATGCGGGAGACAGGAAATCACCCGACTTTTTACCGGTCTAAGCAGGGCTAAGCATGTAATCGAGCCTAGACCTAACAGGGATCACAAGATAATATTTGCAGGTGGACAAGGATAATTAATTAATGCAGCAACGGTATCACACAACTCCTATAACCTAATGCAACAATCATAACAGGTTAACTTGTAAACGGTAATTTGCAAACCGTAGGAGAAAATGCTCCGGGGCTTGCCTCGCTCGAAGTCGGCGGGCGGTGATCACGGCACTCCGGCAGGTCTTCAGCGTCTTCTTCGGGGATCCTCTCCTCGGGTGTCTCCTCCCGACGCTGCTCCTCCGGCGTGTTTTGGGCTTCCACTACCGACCCTGCATGATGCGGTACATGAATGAATAACATGAATGCACATGGGATGCATGGTGATGCAGCATGGAGTAACAATCCAGGAGATAAGCACATGTCATCTACTGCTACTCACTTACTTAATCTAACATACTACTTACTAAGTCTTGTTGTCACCACATCAAAGTTGCTTAACGGGTTTATTACCCTCTAATTAATTGTAGAATCAAATCTAGTTAAATAGGCCTATAACAGTAACCTATCCTAGACAGCTTCACAAAAATCTATAAAAATTACTGGAGATTAACAACACTTGATCTAATCCCCTGTCCAAATTTCACCCCATTTGGACCTAGACTCTACCCCTATGAAAAAGACAAATTTTATCATGAAAAGGTGCTTTGAACTACACACCTTAGCACAAAGTGTCAAACAACAAATTTCATAATTTTCTTCTGAACTTCTTAGCACAAGAGCAGTCAGTAAAAATTACCAAGTCCATACTCTTCATATTTTAATTACCACAAAATAAACAAGAAAACAGCATTTAATCATTTTAATTACTACTGCCAAATTATTTCACAGAGTAACCTCATTTTACATTTTTCCCAGAAACTAGTCCTCAACCAAAACCTAGCAAAACAAGAATCATATTTTTCTGAGACACATACAATTTACTATGCATTTAACAAGATTTCAGCCTAAACATGAATTAAATATAACTACACAGAAAAATCACCACAAACTGGACATATTATATTTTTCATGCATAGACCTCAACATAACAAACCTAACAAAACTTGTTTCACCTTTTTAGCATTTATATTTCACAAGATATGAATTAAACAAGCAATACACAATTTCTGGAAACTAATTAACAAAAACCTGAAAAACATTCAAACCTAAAATGCTACGTGCACCCAAACCAGTGCACACAGACCGAGCTAGACTCACTGACGCGCGGGCCCTCGGGTCAAACTGACCCCACTCGTCATACCCAGCAAACAGGGGAGGAGGTTGACCATGTCGTAGCTCGCCGGCGGCGAACTTTCCGGCGAAGCTAACCCTACCGATGGACTCCCCTTCTCCTTCCGCACCCAACGGTACCCTCGGCTGGCCCAGCGCACACGCGGATCGAGCTCGCCGACGGCGATGGCGGACACGGCGGCGCGGCCCTAGCTACGCCGGCCGGCTCCGGCCACGACGGCTCATCCGACCCTCGAGATCTACTCCGGCGACCTTCATAACCCTAGCCCAGGGCTCGGAAGCCAGGGCGCAAGCTCCGAGCACCCGCGACCCCGGCCACGCCACTCCGGACCATGGCGAGCGGCGGGCGACGGGCATACTCGAGCTTCCAAACCCTAATCGGCCTAACCAACACCACCACGAGCTCCAGCATACCGAGGCGATTCAAGAACGCTAGCTAGGGCAGATGGTTGAGCTCGGGAAGAGGGTTGGCCACGGCGGACCGAGCGCGCCGGCCATGGCGGTCATGGCAGACGGCGGCGTTCCGCGGGCTCCTAACCCTAATCGACCAAACCAACACCCTCTACCCTCTCCTCGGACCTCACTAACCTCTAAACGAGCGCTAGGGCAACACGCAACCACGAGACGGAGGCCGGCCACGGTGGACCGAGCTTAGCGGTCATGGCGACCGTGGCGGCGGCTCATCCCGGGGCTTGCCTACGGTCTCTTATAGAGCGCTAAGGATAGCACAAGGGGTGGGAGCTCACGGCGAAGCTTGGTGGGTGGTTGGATGTATGGTGCGGTGGCGGGACGGCGGCGAACGGCGTGGCGCCTTGCTTTCTCCCCTTTCCGCTCGAGCGCCGGCGAAGAGCAGAGAGAGAGAGAGAGGCGCGAGCGCGGGGAACAGAATGGAGGGAGGAGTTCGGACAGGCGAGGCGGAGCTGGCCTTGCCGTTTGCCACGCCGCGCGCGGACGCTGGCTTGCGGCCGGTCGAGCGCCACGCGGCGGCGGCAACGTCCTGGCGCTGTCGGCCACGACGCCGCGCCGCGCGCGCCGGCACGGCACGGCCCCGCCCGATTCAGTGCCATCAGGCCGACTGACGGCCAAACTTTGAGCGCGATTAACTCCTAATCCATTTGATGAAAAGCTAAACCACTTGCTCCATTGCTTAGAGCTACATACCGACTACACTTTAATTACAAGATTGATCTTTGGTTCGGCCTAGATTGCTCCGAGAAAGCTCCAAAGATGGCTAGATGAAACTGTTTTGGGCAGTTAGGACTTAGAGAAATTTTCTAAGTCTAAACTCCCTCTAATCTGCCTTGTGGGTCTCAAAACACCTTGTTAAACTCATTTTCATGAGTTGGGCCTTAAACAACTTTTGTTCTACTCTAAATTCTACACACTTTTGGTTAAGGGCCACAGCCATGCGAAGCTTCTATCAAGAAGGTCTTAGTTAGTCAAACAAAAGGACTCCTAGGGCTCTATTAAGGCAACTAGGGTTAGAGACTTGGTTAGCCAACATGACCAACATAAACCTAGCTTCATTTTGACTCCTCAACAAGGTTCAACTACTAAGGAGACTTAAGCACTCCACAAACAAGACACACAAGCATTCAATCAAGCATAGCATCACAAAAGGTCACATGAAATGACACTTAACAAAAGAAAGAATGCAACATGAAATGATGATGCTTTATGCTCATGAGATGTCAAATTATGCACTTAGGGTTGCTTAACACCTAGGGTGTTACAGCCCTCCCCTCCTTAAAGGAATCTCGTCCCGAGATTTGAGTTACTAACCAGTCCTTTAAAAAACTGTGGATATACTTCCTTTAGATAGTCTTCCGTTCCCAAGTGGCATCTCGGTCGTCTTGTTCACTCCAAGATACTTTATATTGCTTCAAGATTCTTCCGCGAGTTACCCTTTCTTTCTCGTCGAGTACTCGATATGGCTTCACCGGGTAAGTAAGGTCGGATTGTAAATTGATATTGGGCCGGTTGTACTTCCTCTTCTGGAACTCGAAGACATTTCTTTAGTTGTGACACATGGAAAACAGGGAATATAGCCTTTTAAAAGTTCAGGTAACTGTAGTTGATAAGCCACTTCTCCCTTCCTTTCCAATATCCTGTAGGGTCCCACAAACTTGGCGCTAACTTTCTTTTCACGCCAAAACGTCTAACTCCTTTCATGGGTGATACTTTCAAGTACACATAGTCACCTACTTCGAATTCAAGCGGCCTTCTTCTCTGATCAGCATAGCTCTTCTGTCGAGACTGTGCAGCTGCTATGTGTTGTTGGATTATTCTAACTTGTTCTTCTGCTTCCCTAACGAAGTCATTTCCATAGTAACGACGTTCTCCTGGTTCAACCCAACTTATTGGTGTTCTGCATCTTCTGCCATACAGAGCTTCGAAAGGTGCCATATGAATGCTTTTCTTGATAACTGTTGTTGTAAGCAAATTCTGCTAATGGCAACCACTTCTCCCAAGATCCCTTCGCGGATATCACACATGCTCTCAACATATCCTCTAAAACCTGATTTACCCTTTCAGTTTGCCCTGACGTCTGGGGATGGTAAGCTGAACTATGGGATTAACTTAGTACCTAATTCCTTTTGCATTTTCTCCCAGAATGGTGCAGTGAACTATGTTCCGCGATCCGAAACTATGACTTTGGGTATACCATGCAATCGGACAATCTGATTGATATAAATCTCTGCATAGTCCTGGTCTCGATAACAAGTTTTTAACTGGTATGAAATGAGCGGTCTTGGTGAGACGGTCTACTATTACCCATATTGAAATTGTTTCCCTTCTGAGTGGTAGGCAAACCGGTGATAAAATCCATACTCACTTCTTCCCACTTCCATTCAGGTATTGATAAAGGTTGAAGTGTTCCGGCTGGCTTCAGGTGAATGGCCTTCACTCGACAACAACGTGTCGCATCTGGCTACATATGCGGCAATTTCCTTCTTCATTTGGTCCACCAAAATCTTGGACGCAAATCTTGATATATCTTAGTGCTCCCGGGATGGATAGACAATTTAGAAAGATGAGCCTCATCCATAATCTGATTTTTGAGTTCCCTATTCTTGGGTACCACTAAGCGATTATCAAACCATAACACTCCCTTATCATCAACTCGAAAATGTTTTACTGGCTCAGTGGCAGTTCTTAGCTTTTCCTTGATATAATAGATTCCTTGTCTGTTTTCTGCCCTGTAGAATTTGATCAACTAAGGCGCTTTGCAGCTCGATGTGACGCAAGATCACAGGGTGTACGAGACTAAACTCGTTCCCTGGTTGTAACCTCATGTTTATTACAATGCGATTTCCGACTCAAAGCATCAGCAACCACATTTGCTTTTCCTGGATGATAATGTATCTGCAAATTGTAATCCTTAATCAACTCAAGCCATCTTCTCTTGCCTCATATTCAGTTCAGGTTGAGTAAAGATATACTTGAGACTTTTGTGGTCGTGGTGTACATGTTACAGACGTTACCAAGCAGATAATGTCTCCATATTTTTAGAGCGTGTACCACAGCAGCTAATTCCAAGTCATGGTAGGATAATTAACTTCATGTTTTCTCAACTGGCATGAAGCATAAGCAATCACTCTGCCTTCTTGCATAAGAAACACAACCTAACCCAACTTCAATGCGTCGCAGAAGACATCAAACGGCTTCTCGATATCTGGTTGAGCTAAACAGGGGCAGTGGTTAATAGTTTCCGCAAAGTACGGAAAGCTGTTTCACACTTCTCTGTCCACTCAAACTTCTGATCCTTCTGAAGCAAACTTGTCATGGGCTTGGCAATCTTGGAGAAATCGGGGAATAAAACGACGGTAATACCCTGCTAAACCGAGGAAAACTCTGAATCTCCCCAACTGAAGTTGGAGCTTCCCACTCCATCATCTTGTACTTTGCTAGGTCCACAGAGATTCCCTCTTCTGACAGGATGTGACCAAGGAATTGTACTTGCTTCAACCAAAACTCGCATTTACTAAACTTAGCGTAAAGTTTATGTCCTCCTGGAGTCTTGTCAAGATGATCCTCAAATGTTCTGCATGGTCGTCCGCGTTCTCAGAATAAACCAAAATATCATCAATGAACACACCACTACAAACTTATCTAGTTCTGGCATGAATACCGAGTTTCATCAAACTCATAAAGTATGCTGGAGCATTTGTCAATCCAAAAGACATGACTAAATACTCGTACAGGCCATATCTGGTTGAAAAAGCAGTCTTTGGAATATCTTGTGGTCGGATTCTAATTTGATGATATCCTGATCTCAAATCGATCTTGGAGAATACTTTGGCTCTGGATAACTGATCAAACAAAATATCTATCCGTGGCAACGGATATTTGTTCTTAACGGTCACGGCATTAAGCGGTCGATAATCCACACACATCCGTAGAGACTTGTCCTTTTTCTTGACAAACAAAGCTGGGCATCCCCACTCTGACACACTAGGTTGAATGAAACCCTTGTCCAAAAGTTCCTTAATCTGCGTCTTGAGTTCGGCTAATTCATTGGGCGGCATACGATAAGGTCTTCTCGAGATCGGTGCAGTCCCTGGTAACAGCTCAATGGTAAACTCTACAGCCCGCTTGGGCGGTAAACCCGGCAACTCATCTGGAAAGACGTCTGGGAAATCCCGAACAACTGGAATTTTTGATAGGTCCTCTATAGATAAGGTGCAAGATAAATCAACAAAATCAGCCCCTCGAGGAAGAGAGATACGTAACTTGTTGTTCCTCCTTGGATCAGACAAGGTAAGAGTCCTATCTGCAGTGTCTAACACCGCTTTCCACATACTCATCCAACTCATTCCTAGGACTACGTCCATACTGAGTCCTGGCAAAACTACTAAATTAGCCCAAACTTATGCCCTCCGATGTCGATGGTTGCATCACGTACCATCTGCCTAGACAACACACTACTCCCCACAGAGCTTACGCGAAACCCATAATCCATTTCAGACACCTCTTGATCATGCTTTTGTGCAAATGCTTTACTCATGAACGAATGCGATGATCCAGTATCAAACAAAACAACTGCAGGATGATGGTTAACAAGACACATACCAGCAGTCACGGGTTCTCCAGCACGAGCTTCTTCAGCGGTCATGTTGTGCAGGCGTGCGGGGTAGTTGGCCTGTTGCTTCTTTGGGTAGGGGCAGTACCTTGCAAAGTGCCCCTCTTGGTTGCAGTTGTAGCATGGTCCCCGAACCAACGGTTTGTTCCCTGAAGAACTGCCTTGACCTCCACGAGCCTGAGCAGCAGCTATCTTGTATGGCTTCTGATTGCGCTGAGCTTGTGGCTGATTCTTCTTCTGCGGCGGCCTAAAACGTGCCCCCGGCGCTGGTGGTCGATACAGATTTCGCTGAGCTGGTGGTCCTCTGGGTTGTGATGATCCTGATTCAAAGGTCCTCTTCCGGGCCTTGCTAGCAGCATGCTTGTTGTTATGATTCTCTTGAATCAGACAGTCACTTATGAAGTCACTGAAATTGGTACGGGACGATGTACCCACTGACTTTCCCATTTTAGTATTCAAGCCTCTCTTGAAACTAGCAATCTTCTTAGCGTCGGTGTCGACGAAGTCTGGGACATAGCGAGCCAACGAGTTGAACAGATGATGATACTCTGTGATAGACCGAGTTCCTTGAGTCAGATTCATGAACTCTGCCACTTTCATCTGGGTCAAGCCCGGCGGAATGTAATGACCTCGAACAGCAGCAGTAAACACTCTCCAAGTGATAGGAACATTGGCAGGATAGGTGGTACGATGATGTCCCCACAAATCCCGGCTGGTCCCTGCAACTGGTGCGCGGCATATTCTGCTTTCAGTTCTTCTGTGAGCCTGAGCAAACGAAACTTCTGCTCCAAAGTATGCAGCCATTCTTCTGCCTCCAATGGTTCTGTAGCTTCCTTGAAGATTGGTGGTTGGTATCCAGGAAATCCTTGAAAGAACTATATTGGTTCGGCTCAGGGCGTTGATGTCCCTGGGCCAAGTTCTCCCTCAGCAAAGCTTCGATGTTGCGCTGGCTTCCAAGAAATTGAGCAAAAAGTTGCTCAGCCGTCGGGGATGGAGGAGGTGGTGGATTGCGGTTTTCTCTGGGGTCCTCATTTCCACCACTACCGCCTGCTCCACTACGAGTTGTCGTCATCTGCATATAGGATAGTAAGCGACCATTAGGCGAAGTTGCAACTTGTAGAGAACAATAATCATACCCACTGAAATTATTCGGAAAACAATTCACCAAACAATGACAGAGGTACAATAAATTTCAATCCACATCGCATCAACACATAACAAGATCACTTAATACATCATGCAAAAGATAACATAACATCCATCGTTTTGCCCATACATATGGGACTTTCCAAGGTCTCACACCACATCACAGGTCCAACTCATGCTACATCTTAGCACATAACAACAAAAGATCGGGCCACTACAACACAAAAGATCACTAGTCGATAGCGCTAACTAGTCTACTCTCATGGCGCCATCACCACTACCACCGTCGCTAGACACATCTGAAGAACTACTAGAAGAACTAATCGGCTCCGGATCCTCCTGGGGAAAGATGGGGTTCCTCTCATTCTCCCTACGGTGGATCTCCTCGTGCAGACGGTCGTTGTAGTCCTGCAGGTGATGGAGTTGGAGCTCCAGGTCTCCCACTCGCAACCTCAGCAGCCTGTTCTCCTCTGAAACACGAATGCCCTCAACACAAACTCCTCGAAGCGCCTCCTCAGTCTCCCTCATGACCGAGGCCAAGAAAGTAGTCGACCCCTGCTGAATGGCAAGCTGATGAGCAGTCTCCTGCTCCCTCTGAAGTGCCTGGTCTCTCTCTACTGTCAACTGAGCTAGCTGTGTAGTGAGGAGGTCTATCTCTGTAGCGTGCTCCTCCTGACGGCGATGCTGCGCTGCAATCTCCTCGCTAAGAACATGGTCCAACTGCTCATAGCTGCGGGATAAGCAGCCATAAGTAGCCATAAGTGCAGCCATGGCACTCCCTGCTGGCCGGCACAATGCTCCCTCTCAAGCGAACTACCCTCCAAAATAGTAGCTCCTGGCTGACGCCACACCGAAAGATACGGATCCACTGTCGGGAAGATACTGGCAGTAGCCTGAGCAACCACCTCCGGATGGTCCTCCATGATGTCCCGAAGAACGGTATAAGCAACCTGGTTGGCTGCATCCCAGGGGGTCCTCCCCTGCAAAGCAAACACTCGGCGGCACCAGACGTGATCCGGTCCTCACGGCTAGGCACGTCGACCTCCACCGTGTACACGTGGCGATCCTCTGACAACTGCACACGGTGCCAGTCGTACTGTGGCTCCTGGCCCTCCTGATATCCCACCAGGTGCAGAACTCTCCAAAGAATAGTGGGCATCCCAAACTCCTCTAGAAAGTCCTCTGATCCCTCATCGGTCCATGGCCCCAGCATGTAGTTAGGCCTCTTGCCTCCCGTGGACTTGCGAGCAGTGCGCTTGGTGCGTGCCATCTGTAAGAAGTTATCCACACACAGTTTTTTAATTAGTTGAAACAACTTTTATTAGAAAAACGGGACAGAAACCATAAGGAAGGAAGTAAGATTAATGCAAGATTATATGATCATGATGCATGCACGTTTCATACGTCCTCACTGCCTAACAATCTAACGGCTAGACGGTGGCATACACGTTCACTCATAGCGTTAACTATACGTGCTACACGTTCGCAAGTTAGCGTACCTGCAGAAAAACCATTTCAGCCCTTCCCACAGTATGAATATCAACTGCGGAAATTTAAATCTAATACTCTCTTAGGTGTACACCCGGTATACACGTAAGCAGTATATGCACCCATCAGAAATTATTACTCCCACAATCAATACTTTCACATATACTTGTGTGGAACAGGTATACGCATCAGTCATATAAGCACTTTCCCTAGATTGGCGGTTGTCCAATCATGCTCTCACAACTCTCATTACCTTTAGCGTAGAGGCAATTGATCCATACATTACTATTCCGAGGAACAGCATCCATACAATTTCACCCTTGCCGTATGGACGACAGAATAACAGAAAATAAGTATGATGCACGACCCCCAAAGTTAGTACTTAAATAGCCACCTAAGTTCCTATTGGGCATAAGGACTTGATCAATGGCACACCTTACTCTTGTCAAGAAGGTTTTTCAAATCCTAATATAACTATAAGTTCTTGTCAAATGGAATTTTAATTGAAAATACAGTTTTTCAAATACACTTGTGAACAGTAACGCTAACCACGCTCCGATGCCAGCTGTAACAGAACCGACCAATTTGCACCAGATTAAGCACCGAATCGCTGCTTTCACAGAGATTACAAGTACTTAAGCTCGTACAAACCCGGTAGTCCGGAAATCTCGAAGGATTTCAAGTCATTCAACTTTAACCAAGATCGTAATAGATTAGCGTACATGCCACAAGGTACATTCAGTTCGCACATAGTTCAAATACATCGGAGTTCGATAGTTATTACAAACCATAGTTTTGAATTCAAAGCGGAAGCACATAGTTTTGAAACACAAGTCCTTAGTTCACAATACGTGCCATATGCTGATCCGTCCACAAAAGCATCAGGGAAGATAAGGATTGACCATGCCCATGGTCTAGTCACTGCCCTCGACGGGATACAGACAGTTCTCGCAATAGCCGAAGAAGCATTGCCCATCTGCAACAACAAGGGATAAAACCCTGAGTACGAGAAGGTACTCAGCTAGACTTACCCGTCATAAACCAGAAATAACTGACACCAAGGATTATGCAAGGCTGTATCTGGGTTGGCCACACTTACCTTTTTGCATAAAAGCATTTTATTATTAAATAATCATCATTAGAGTATTAGCAGTCACTTTTATGTAATCAGCCTGATTATCTAGATTTGCACCTGATCTAGAGCAAACACTTGACTACTTATTCAAGCAAGAGTGACTATTTCATCAATAGCCTTTCAGATTCACCAACCATAACCATCATTAATTCCATATATTACTACGGTAACACATGCTCAGTCAAGTTACTCACTAACCAGGAGCGATGGCGATTATAATCGATTCCTACCAGCTGGGGATAAAATGTCGCACACTCGCCCGACACACCCTGCCAGGTGGCCGTTGGCGACCACTCAGGAGGTTCGAGAACCCAAATCGCGGGACGGCCATGGACCCTTCTACACCGGGGGTTATCTCAATGCCAGGTCGCTCAAGCTATTAACTGCCCACGGTCATGCCAGGTCGATCAGGCCCTGCCTGCCCTCGGACCATGCCAGGTCGATCAGAATAGTTGCCCACGGTACATATAAGGCCCTGGGTGTTAGGCGTCAACGTCTCCGTCACCGGCTCGAAACACCTTACTCGGCTTCACGGGAGGTACCCGCACCTGCTCCGTTAAGTGATTGACGCGTTCAAAATGACTGAGGTGTGCCTTCGTCGGTTCCTAATCGACACAGACGGGAGACTACTAGCACACAGAACCCATGTCCTGCTGCTCCTACATCCCGCCCGGTCTCAAATTAATTATCACATGGTTATATTCCACGATAGCACAGGCTAAACATGATCAGTATCCACCTATATGCGGGAGACAGGAAATCACCCGACTTTTACCGGTCTAAGCAGGGCTAAGCATGTAATCGAGCCTAGACCTAACAGGGATCACAAGATAATATTTGCAGGTGGACAAGGATAATTAATTAATGCAGCAACGGTATCACACAACTCCTATAACCTAATGCAACAATCATATCAGGTTAACTTGTAAACGGTAATTTGCAAACCGTAGGAGAAAAATGCTCCGGGGCTTGCCTCGCTCGAAGTCGGCGGGGCGGTGATCACGGCACTCCGGCAGGTCTTCAGCGTCTTCTTCCGGATCCTCTCCTCGGGTGTCTCCTCCCGACGCTGCTCCTCCGGCGTGTCTTGGGCTTCCACTACCGACCCTGCATGATGCGGTACATGAATGAATAACATGAATGCACATGGGATGCATGGTGATGCAACATGGAGTAACAATCCAGGAGATAAGCACATGTCATCTACTGCTACTCACTTACTTAATCTAACATACTACTTACTAAGTCTTGTTGTCACCACATCAAAGTTGCTTAACGGGTTTATTACCCTCTAATTAATTGTAGAATTAAATCTAGTTAAATAGGCCTATAACAGTAACCTATCCTAGACAGCTTCACAAAAATCTATAAAAATTACTGGAGATTAACAACACTTGATCTAATCCCTGTCCAAATTTCACCCCATTTGGACCTAGACTCTACCCCCTATGAAAAAGACAAATTCTATCATGAAAAGGTGCTTTGAACTACACACCTAGCACAAAGTGTCAAACAACAAATTTCATAATTTTCTTCTGAACTTCTTAGCACAAGAGCAGTCAGTAAAAATTACCAAGTCCATACTCTTCATATTTTAATTACTACAAAATAAACAAGAAAACAGCATTTAATCATTTTAATTACTACTGCCAAATTATTTCACAGAGTAACCTCATTTTACATTTTTCCCAGAAACTAGTCCTCAACACAAACCTAACAAAACAAGAATCACATTTTTCTGAGACACATACAATTTACTATGCATTTAACAAGATTTCAGCCTAAACATGAATTAAATATAACTACACAGAAAATCACCACAAACTGGACATATTATATTTTTCATGCATAGACCTCAACATAACAAACCTAACAAACTTGTTTCACCTTTTTAGCATTTATATTTCACAAGATATGAATTAAACAAGCAATACACAATTTCTGGAAACTAATTAACAAAAACCTGAAAAACATTCAAACCTAAAATGCTACGTGCACCCAAACCAGTGCACACAGACGGAGCTAGACTCACTGACGCGCGGCCCTCGGGTCAAACTGACCCCACTCGTCATACACAGCAAGCAGGGGAGGAGGTTGACCATGCCGTAGCTCGCCGGCGGCGAACTTTCCGGCGAAGCTAACCCTACCGATGGACTCCCCTCTCTTTCCGCACCCAACGGTACCCTCGGCTCCCAGCGCACACGCGGATCGAGCTCGCCGACGGCGATGGCGGACACGGCGGCGCGGCCCTAGCTACGCCGGCCGGCTCCGGCCACGACGGGCTCATCCGACCCTCGAGATCTACTCCGGCGACCTTCATAACCCGGGGCTTGCCTACGGTTCTCATAGACGCTAAGGATAGCACAAGGGGTGGGAGCTCACGGCGAAGCTTGGTGGTGGTTGGATGTATGTGGCGGTGGCGGAACGGCGGCGAACGGCGGCGGCGCCTTGCTTCTCCCTTTCCCGCTCGAGCGCCGGCGAGAGCAGAGAGCGAGAGAGAGGCGCGAGCGCGGGGAACAGAATGGAGGGGGAGTTCGGACAGGCGAGGGCGGAGCTGGCCTTGCCGTTTGCCACGCCGCGCGCGGACTCTGGCTTGGCCGGCCGTCGAGCGCCACGCGGCGGCAATGTCCTGGCGCTGTCGCCACGACGCCGCGCGCGCGCGCCGGCACGGCACGGCACGGCCCGGCCCGATTCAGTGCCATCAGGCCGACTGACGGCCAGACTTTGAGCGCGATTAACTCCTAATCCATTTGATGAAAAGCTAAACCACTTGCTCCATTGCTTAGAGCTACATACCGACTACCACTTTGGTTACAAGATTGATCTTTGGTTCGGTCTAGATTGCTCCCGAGAAAGCTCCAAAGATGGCTAGATGAAACTGTTTTGGGCAGTTAGGACTTAAAGAATTTTCTAAGTCTAAACTCCCTCAAATCTGCCTTGTGGGTCCCAAAACACCTTGTTAAACTCATTTTCATGAGTTGGGCCTTAAACAACTTTTGTTCTACTCTAAATTCTACACACTTTTGGTTAAGGGCCCACAGCCATGCAAGCTTCTATCAAGAAGGTCTTAGTTAGTCAAACAAAAGGACTCCTAGGGCTCTATTAAGGCAACTAGGGTTAGAGACTTGTTTAGCCAACATGACCAACATAAACCTAGCTTCATTTTGACTCCTCAACAAGGTTCAACTACTAAGGAGACTTAAGCACTCCACAAACAAGACACACAAGCATTCAATCAAGCATAGCATCACAAAAGGTCACATGAAATGACACTTAACAAAAGAAAGAATGCAACATGAAATGATGATGCTTTATGCTCATGAGATGTCAAGTTATGCACTTAGGGTTGCTTAACACCTAGGGTGTTACACTTAGATTCTCCCCTCACACCTTGTTTCTGGTTAGGCAATAGCTCGACCCTCATCCATATTTCCTCCTCGTGAACCATATTTCCTGCACTTTCACCACTCGTCGTCGTCGTGCAAGAGAAGCGTCGTCCCGCCATGGATCCCATGAAGGGAGCTCCCCCGCAGCTCCTTCCATCGCCGGCAAGCGCAGTCCTCCTCCACTCCGGCGAGCACAACCCCTCCTCTCCGGCGAGGACGCCTTCATCGAGTAGATGTGGGCTGCCTGCATCCCTCGCGCCGTGGCGGTGCCTGGCCATGGGTGAGCACAACTCGTCTCCTCGGCCTGCCCTGCACCTAGCTCCCCTAGACCTCGAGCGTCGACGGGTGGATCTACCGGCGGCCGCCTCCCGGATGGAGCATGGCCTGGCCATGGCACAAGCGCGACGTACTCCCTGGCTTGTCCCAGACGCTCCTCCCCGACCCTCGGGTGCCGGCGAGCAGATGTGCAGATGGCCGCCTCCCTAGGCTCGAGCGTCGCCTGGCCATGGCGCAAGCACAATGTGTCTCTCTCCCTTGCGTACAGAGAAAGAAGAAAGAGGATGAGAAATAGACAATGACGAGTAGGTCCCGTCTATCATGCTCTAGTGGAATAGATTTGGGGGCTTAAATTTAGGTGTTGCTGTTGGAGTAAAAGCAAAAATTTAAGCCAACAAAAGTAGGGGGTAGGACTCAAATCAAAAGTAGGGGTTCTGATTTGCGTACCCCTACTGGAGTTGCTCTTCGACTCCCCTCCACACGGAGTGACGACTCTCCTCCAGCGACGACCCTCCGTATGGCCAAGTTCGTCAATGGCAACGAGGATGGAGAATGACATGTGGGCCTTACATGTTATTAACGTCTAAAACAAATTTAAGAGCGATGATTATAGTAGCATTACTAGAGTTGAAAACAAAAATAGATAATATCGAAATGGGTGGCTACCCAAATAGGCAAGAAGGAGGCCTGTTTTCAGCAGTGTTGCTGGAGGAGATGCTCTTAGGCCTTTTCTTTATCTGGACTAGAAGAGATCGAGTGGACGCCATTGGGTTGAGCCCTGTCTTATAGACCGCGCCTATTTTATTAGACAATATTGGCTCAAATCACTACCCTGTCACACTCTAAGAGGCTCAATCTTAACTTATTGTTCCATACAATTCCTCATTTTATACCACACCATGAATGTTTCCGTTTATGATGTCATATGTAGCTTGCAAAACCAAAGAAGTAGCCTCCGTTGCAAGCGTTTATTGTTATCATGCTCATCAGCTCATGCCGCGTCCCAAACAATGAAATGAACGGTAACAGATTGTCTTTTTCACCGTAAGCACTGGGCCAAATAGATTTTGTAAATGCAAACACGCACGTTTCAGTTTCTTGCTCTATGAGCAGTACTACTAACACTAGATAATGTACTGCATCACCTTGACTATTTATTTGTGATATAATATGACGATTGGTGAAGTACTATTGTAAGGCGGCGCCGGGGCTGTTGGGCTGGGCGGCGGCCTGCTGCTTGCTGCTGGGCGTGCACAAGGGCAGGGAGGGGCGGCGGAAGCAGGGAGGCAGGAGAGCAGAGAGCAAAAGGGTCAAACCCTAATTCTTTATTGCCTTTGGAGGGAGTACATACCCCTATTTTTATAGCCCCTAATGGACTTGTAAAACAAGCAAACTTTAGAAAAGAGTTCCTTACAGATCCGGACTCTCTTTCCTAATTTATTAAGACTCGCTAACTTATTCTTATTCCTTTCCTAATCTATTACAACTCCTTATCCTATTCCGTAACTGAAATCGAATCCGATTCGGACTCGACCTGAGGAGGAGAGGCAGGCAGCAGCGTCTCCTGCGCCGGCCCCCTCCTGCTATCGCGCGCCCCCTGCAGGGTGCACCTGAACCTGGCTGCCCCTGCACGGGCAGTTTGCTGGGCCGGGCTGGGGCCCGTGAGCTGGGGAATTGGGCCTCTCATTAGACGTATGACATCTCCCCCTTCTCCGATCAGTGCGTCCACGCGCTGATGCCATATCCAGTTGTTTGTGCCATCTGGTGGGGGTGCTTGTCCTGGTAAGATGGCTTCCAGACGTACCGTGAGACGTCCCAGGGTGGGTTGTTCTTGATCATGTTCCGTCGAGTCCGTTCTGGTGCGAACTCGAAGCTGTAGAGCAGGTTGCCGATGTAGCTGTGAATGATGTAGAAGTTCGGCCATGGTTCAGGTGGTTGATGTAGTCCTACTGTCATGACTCCTGTACGGGCTGCTCGTAGTAGGTGTTGTACAACACCTGCATCTATCTGGAAGGTCCTCATGTCACGAGGTGGAGCAATGAAGTTGGGGTAGTGGTAGCATGAAGTCGGCGTGATGTATAGTG
This sequence comes from Coix lacryma-jobi var. lacryma-jobi, assembly GCA_009763385.1. Taxonomy (NCBI): domain Eukaryota; kingdom Viridiplantae; phylum Streptophyta; class Magnoliopsida; order Poales; family Poaceae; genus Coix; species Coix lacryma-jobi. Next base: position 33,848,995 of record CM019829.1, read on the forward strand.
GAAGTAGACGCCATATAGCCGAGCTACGCCTTGTAGGTGGAGTCGTTGTGAGATCCATCATGCTGCCAAAGACGAAGGAGCCCAAGTTGAAGTCGTTAGGTGAGAGTCGGTGTAGACGTGATTCCGGACGTAGGGCGATGTAGACGTTGTCGATGCTTGCGAATTGTCGGCCCAAGGTGTCGACGAAGGTCACTGTTGCTGCTGAAATCACACTTCCTACCGGCCAAGATCGGCTAAGAAGTATGGTTGATGGCGTCGAACGGTCATGTATCAATGATGCCAAGAGCTTCATGTGTTGTTCCCCGTCATGTAGCAAGACTCTCATCAAGCGTGGCAAGAGAGGAGAGGTAATAGCGATGTAGAATCGTCCGTCGAAGAAGAGGAGGTCGTGCTCCAAGGACCAAGCCGGCGCTGCTGTGCCATTGGTGATAGCCAGGGCGATGCGACGTAGTTCCCGCTGCTATAGCACCTCACGTCTCATGTCGGTGAAGATATCGTCGTCAAGGTTGATGTGGTCGCAGATCGATGGACGATGCATATGTTGTGCCATGTTCATCACCTCAGGGTGCACCTCTACTGGTGCTAGAGCCCGTTGTGGTCGTTGGAGAGTGGTGAAGGTGATGGGGTTGCCGTTGCGGTAGTATTGGAGCTCCATGTTGGTCAAGTCCCAGGTGAGACGCCCCAAGCTTGCAAGCCAAGGGGTGCCAAGTACGATGTCGATGTCGTTGCCGATGCCGAGGAGGAAGGCGTCGATGTTGAAGATCTCGCCGTCGATGCATAGAGGTACGACAAATGCTGCTGCACGGCAAGGTACCTCATTGCCACGTCCTATAAGGACAGTGGTGTCGATGCGGTGCTCCCGAAGTCCCAGTAGGCGAGCAGAGTTGATGTCGATCACATTGTGTGTTGCGCCCGAGTCCACTAGGATGTGAACTTCTGCTCCGTTAATGACACCTGTTAGGTACATGGGTGGATTACCTGGCACCGATGCCTGTTGCTTGCTGATCACCATCATCAGGGTGTTGCTGTAGTCGACCTCAAGATCATCATTGACGATGGTGATGTCGAAGAGGTGGCTGCACTTGTGACCGCGTGAGAAGGGTTCATCGCAGTTGAAGCATAGGCCCATGCGTCGTCGTTCCGCCATCTCTTCCGCCGTTAGGCGTTTGAATGGCCGAGTCGCAGGTGGTGTCGTCGTCGTGGTTGTCGGAGTTGGTGTAGAAGTGGCGGCGGGTGCCCGAGGGGGAGGCATCCGTCCCTGCGGTTTGGTCTGTTGTTTGGTGGAGTCGAGGACGACCGCGAGGCGCCGTTCATATGCTTTAGCCAGATTCATGGCCATCTCCAGATCCTGAGGGTTCTGGAGTTCCACATCTGTTTTGAGGGGCTCGAGGAGACCGGCGGTGTAGATGTTGATCTGATGCTGCTCGTCGAGGAGGCCAACACGAGCCACGTGCGCCAGGAAGCGCTCGGTGTAGTCGTCCACTGAGCCCGTCTTGCGAAGGGCTGCGAGCTTGCCGAGGGGGTTGCGCCTCGCCGGGGGCCCGAAGCGCTCGTTGACGCACTTGGCGAAGTACGACCAGTCGGAGACGTCCCTGTCGTGCTTGAGGCGCATGTACCATTGCTGGGCGCCATCCGTGAGGTGGTAGCCTGCGTACCAGACCTGCTCCTGAGGTGGTGTCTTTTGGCCGCTGAAGAATTGCTCGCACCTGTTGATCCAGGGCATCGGATCGTTCTTCCCGTCGTATGTTGAAAGACGAGCTTGTGGTGTTTTGGCGTCAGGCAGGGGAAGGCGCTTGGTTGTGGCCCAGCATGCGGGTATGGCGGAGGTAGATCGTAAGTCGGCGGAGGCGGAGCAGCTGGCACCGGTTGAGGAGGACGGAAGATGTTGTCGAAGATTGTCGCCTCCAATTCATCTACAATTTCTGGGACTGTCGATGATGGCGCATTCGTCTTCTGCTGTTTGAGGAAGTCACGCCCCGCTTGCTCCATGGCAGCGCGAACGTCCTTCTCAACCTTTTCAGCAGCATCTGCCCGTTCCTTGCGAGCTTTGGCCTCAGCATCATCCTCCGGCTTCTGTCTCGATGGTGTTCAGGCGGCCGTCGAGGTAGTTGAGGTTTCTGTCGATGACGTCGAGGCGTTTGTTGAAGTCGTTCATCATCTTGTCGAAGAGGGCCTGCACGTCGACGGTGCTCATGGTGGCGGCCAAAGGATCGAGTGGTCTGCCGATACCAGGTGTAAGGCGGCGCCGGGGCTGTTGGGCTGGGCGGCGGCCTGCTGCTTGCTGCTGGGCGTGCGCAAGGGCAGGGAGGGGAGGCGGTACCAGGGAGGCAGGAGAGCAGAGAGCAAAAGGGTCAAACCTAATTCTTTATTGCCTTTGGAGGGAGTACATACCCCTATTTTTATAGCCCCTAATGGACTTGTAAAGCAAGCAAACTTTACAAAAGAGTTCCTTATAGATCCGGACTCTCTTTCCTAATTTATTAAGACTCTCTAACTTATTTTTATTCCTTTCCTAATCTATTACAACTCCTTATCCTATTCCGTAACTGAATTCGAATCCGATCCGGACTCGACCTGAGGAGGAGAGGCATGCGGCGGCGTCTCCTGCGCCGGCCCCCTCCTGCTGCTGCGCGCCCCCTGCAGGGTGCGCCTGAACCTGGCTGCCCCTGCACAGGCAACTTGCTGGGCTGGGCTGGGCCCGTGAGCCGGGGAATTGGGCCTCTCATCAGACGTATGACAACTATCTTACAAAGCTTCAAAGTTGAAACAACAACCGCTTGGGTCTATATATCTGAAAGAGTTTCAAATATCACTTGACGTACAGGTACACATTCTGTGTGAGTTATTGATAAGTCTTCAGCATCTTATTTAGAAATTTCCAAAACTGTCTGAACTCTTTCTTCATTCAGTTTCCCCTGATATGTGCATCCTCGATACGATGCAGCTTTGCAGCCACTTCCTGCATGCTGATGCGTTCACTCGGGGATGGTCTTGTGCAGCTCAGTCCAACGTTTAGAACAGAAATCAGACAGTGCATACCTTTTTCCTTGTTGGCTGTTGCGGTTTCTTGACCGAGTTCCAATTCTTGCCGCAGCTGAGGATCAACAATCTCCAGTACCCTATCAGGGATGTTGATCTCTGAAAACCTTACAATGCTCAATCCATCGTTGAACATTTCATCTGTAGGCCTCTTCCGAATGAATATTTCAAGGATTACAACTCCAAAGCTGTATACATCTGCTGCTGTCGATACTTCACCACCCCTTGCATATTCTGTAGATGGCATAAAACAGGAGTTTCAGTTCACATAAACATAATCAGTCATGGCACGCACGGAACAAGAACAGATGAGATTTAAATTTGTCATTACCTGGAGCAACATATCCAATGGTTCCCTTTATTGCGACTGAAGAAGTTGAGTTTGAATCATCAAGAGATGACGTCGCCACATCGATTTTCAATTTTGCAAGTCCAAAGTCTCCAACATGAGCCGTCATGTTCTCATCTAGAAGAATGTTGCTAGGCTTCATATCGCAATGAACAATAGTCCCCTGACTGTTATGGTGGAGGTACTCCAATGTATCTGCTACATCCACCACAATGCTTAATCTTTCAGCAAGCATAATGTTGGTCAAGTCTGAAGGGTTTTCAGAATCTCCAGCTGAATATAGCACTTTGTGTAAGTCCCTCTTGGCATGAATTTGTATATTAAAGCATTGAAATCATTTCCTCCAGAATCAATACTTGAGCATGCAGTAAGGATAGGAACTAGGTTACGGTGCCTGATATTTCTCAAAGCATTGCATTCTGCGACGAAGCTCCTGTGCGCCCCTCTCGTTTGTAGACTGAAAACTTTGACGGCAACCACACTTCCATCTTCAAGAAACTCCCCTCTGTACACAGAACTGTATCTTCCCCATCCGATTAAATTGAATGTGGAGAACCCATCAGTTGCTCTGGCAAGATCCTGGTAAGAAACTTTGGGGGAAATTCCTTCCAAAAGAAGGAGGGACAAAAGTTTTTCTTCTTTCCTTCTCCTGCATAACAGCAAGCACTACAGGAAACACGATCTTCGCCGAGTGTCTGCGAGTTCGCCGAGTGCCAAATTTCGGGCACTCGGCGAAGAGCCTCTTTGCCGAGTGCCGGAAATATGGCACTCGGCGAAGAATGAGCAAAGGCAAAGCCAGCTTTGCCGAGTGCCCAACACTCGGCAAAGAAAAGCACTCGGCGAAGACACCTCTTTGCCGAGTGCCGAACACTCGGCAACGATGAGCACTCGGCAAAGTCTCGCGGAAGACGGCATCCGGGCCCGTTAGCTTTGCCGAGTGCTCGCCGTCTGGCACTCGGCGAAGACCCTCTCTTTGCCGAGTGCCGGCCCACCTGGCACTCGGCGAAGAGTGCGGGCCCGGGCTATGACACGTAAGCTGTGCTTTGCCGAGTGCCACGTGGCTGGCACTTGGCGAAGTGCTGCTCTTTGCCGAGTGCCGGGCCACGTGGCACTCGGCGAAGAGTGCGGGCCCGGGCTATGACACGTAAGCTGTGCTTTGCCGAGTGCCACGTGGCTGGCACTCGGCGAAGTGCTGCTCTTTGCCGAGTGTCAGTCTATGTGGCACTCGGCAAAGTATTTTGTTTTTTTGATTTTGACACCAATTTTTTTGTGGGTCATCCCCATACTACCGGTGTCAATATGTTCAAATTTGACAGTTTTTCAAAACTTTTCGTTATATTTTTTGACTTTATTTCATTTTCTTGAATTTTCCTGAAAGACGCAAGTTTGAACTGCGGGTGCATCGAATAATGGATTTTCATGATTTAAAAAATATTATTCTTGTTCTTAACCGTATGTTGAGGCCAAATCCAAAAAGTGACCCTAGGTTTCGATCAACGTGCTCACGGGGCAACGCCTCCAAATTACGTGCGGACGGTTTTTTAATTATAGAAAATGCAAATGAATTCCGAAAATCGTGAAACTTGGCGAGATGTTGTTACATCATATGCGTATGCCGTGAAAAAAATTTGAGAAAATTTCGAGCAAGTTGTCACGTACGATGCTTACAAACCTGGACATCTCAACATGTGGTTTAATTATAAAAAATGCAAATGAATTCCGAAAATTGCGAAACTTGGCGAGATGTTGTTACATCATATGCGTATGCCGTGAAAAAAATTTGAGAAAGTTTCGAGCAAGTTGTCACGTACGATGCTTACAAACCTGGACATCTCAACATGTGATATCTGATATCACATGTTGAGATGTCCAGGTTTGTAAGCATCGTACGTGACAACTTGCTCGAAACTTTCTCAAATTTTTTTCACGGCATACGCATATGATGTAACAACATCTCGCCAAGTTTCACGATTTTCGGAATTCATTTGCATTTTCTATAATTAAAAAACCGTCCGCACGTAATTTGGAGGCGTTGCCCCGTGAGCACGTTGATCGAAACCTAGGGTCACTTTTTGGATTTGGCCTCAACATACGGTTAAGAACAAGAATAATATTTTTTAAATTATGAAAATCTATTATTCGATGCACCCGCAGTTCAAACTTGCGTCTTTCAGGAAAATTCAAGAAAATGAAATAAAGTCAAAAAATATAACGAAAAGTTTTGAAAAACTGTCAATTTGAACATATTGACACCGGTAGTGTGGGAATGACCCACAAAAAATTTGTGTCAAAATCAAAAAAACAAAATACTTCGCCGAGTGTCAGGCCAGCTGGCACTCGGCAAAGGGTACTTCTTTGCCGAGTGTGCCACAGCTGGCACTCGGCAAAGATTTGCCAGCTGGGCGCGTTTGGCTGCCACATGGCCCCTCTTTGCCGAGTGCCAGATCTGCTGGCACTCGGCAAAGTGCCCCTCTTTGCCGAGTGTCAGCCGATCTGGCACTCGGCAAAGCCGTTCAAAAAATAAAAAATATAAACACCCGGCCGCTCCACACACCCGCAGACACACACGCACACACCCTCACCGCCTCCACCCGCCCGCCGCCGCCGCCGCCGCTGACCGCGGTGCCGCCGGCCGCCCCCGGCCGCGCCGCTCGCCCGCCGCCTTCCCGGAGCCGGCCGCCCCCGGCCGCGCCCAGCCCGCGCCATCCCTCGGCCGCGCCGCCGCAGCCCGGCCACGCCGCCCGCTCAACCGCGCTACCCTGCCACCGCTCGGCCGCCCTCTCCGGTGGCCGCCCCAGCCCGCCCCCGGCCGCGCCGCCCGCCCGGCGCCTTCCAGCGGCCGGCCGCCCCAGCCGCGCCCCTCGGCGCGCCGCCCGCCCGGCCGCCGCCGTCGCCCCGCCACAAGCCGCGCCGCCCGGCCCCGGCCGTCGCCCCGCCCAAGCCGCGCCGCCTGCCCACGCTCGGCCCTCCCTCCCGGCCGGCCGCCCCAGCCGTGCCCCCGGTCGGCTGCCCGCCCGCCCGCGGCGGCGTCGCCGCCCCCTGGCCGGCGCAGTGGAGGAGAAGAGGAGTGGAGGAGGAGAGGAGGAAGAGGAGGAGGAGGTGGAGGAGGAGAGGAGGAAGAGGAGTGGAGAAGAGAGGAGGAGAAGGAGGAGTGGAGAAGAGAGGAGGAGAAGGACAAGGAGAAGAGAGGAGGAAGGTGCCGGCTTAGGTCCGTCGACCCTCAAGCCGCTTCGGTCGTCCCCGTCGTCGTCGCCGAAGCTCGTTCTTGCTATTCTCATCACGAAGGTATGCCCTATGTAGTTACTAAAAAGTTAGTACTTACAAGTTAGTAGTTAGTAGTTAGTAGTAGTGTTAGTAGTAGTTAGTAGTGTTAGTAGTAGTTAGTAGTGTTAGTGTTAGTGTTAGTAGTAGTTGTACTACTTCGATACTATCATCTGCATGAAAATAGAAGTAAAGTACATGGCTCATCTTGATACTATTGTGATTGTTGGTCTTCGTGACTATGTCTGCTATACATGTGGTTGTTGGCCTTCGTGCCGACGTTTTCTGCAGGTTTTGGGAACCTCGCCGTGCAGGGGAGGTGCTGCCGAAATTTTTGGTCGAGACTAACCATATGCTTTTTTTTGGCAGGAGGAGGACCCGTCGGAGGGACTCGGCGACCCCGATCGTCTTTGTCGGCGTTGCGGGGCTGCCTGCACCGCGTCGTGTCGCCACTGCCCCGACTCACCACTGCCCCGCTACCCTGACCTCACGACACCTTAGGTATAACCCCTCTATCCGTATCCTTAGGTATCTGATCTTTGGTCGCGTAAACCTAGTTACACGTCTCCCGTTCGAAAGAGATACAGTCTTAGATATTCAGTCCTTGCATATCTGCGACCGTATCTCTTTCGAATTGTCCACGTATTTTGGACAGCCCGCGGATGCGTTGATGAGCTAGTTTCCATGTTCTGCTCCTCTCAGAGTCAAAGTTTCGGCACCGCCTCCTCGTTGTTCTCCGGATACACACTCTCCCTGCCAGGACGTGTATCGGGAGAACAGCGAGGTGGTGCTGCCGAAATTCTATCTCGGGTAGGAGTAGAACATGGAAACTAACCCATCTGCGCATCCTCGGGTGGGATTAGGACCTATCCTTCTCCTATTAGATGGTAGGAACGCAGTGTAGATGCAATTGCTGGTTTTATTACTCGCTTACATATGTATATGCCCAGAGGATGGATAACCGTGACTGGATGTACACGGGCCACGCAAGTAAGAGCACAGATGGGTTACTAAGACCAATGCTTTCTTAGAGCATGTGTTTGGTCCGGCTGCTAAAGGGTCGAGTCGGATGCCGTGTCCCTGCAGCAAATGTGGGAACAAGAAAAGAAAATATAAGAAATAACGTGGGGATAGATCTTTACAAGTACGGATTCGTTGAAAACTATACTTGTTGGGTCCACCAATGGTGAAGCCGATCGGATAGAGAGGAGGTGGTGAGACAACGTCTCGAGGAGTATGATGAGATGCCGGGGTAGCAGACATGATGGGAGACTTTCAAGAGGCTCAATTCGGTGAGGATTGGAGGAGCCAGAGGACAACCGTGCAGGCCGTTTCTACGACATGATGTCTTCGGCACAGAAGCCCCTTCATGAAAAGACAATGGGGGTTTCACAACTGGATGCCATTGGACGCCTAATGGGGTTCAAGTCCCAGTATAGCTTGAGTCGAGACGCTTTCGATGGCATGTTGGCAATTTTGGGCACCCTGTTGCCGGAGGGTCACATTCTGCCGAAGAACACGTACGAGTCACAGAAACTTCTTCGTGCACTTAAGATGCCGTACGAGCAGATCCATGCTTGTCCAAAAGGGTGCGTCCTATTCAGGAAAGATCACGAGAAAGCAAACACACTGTCCAAAGTGCAAAGCCTCTAGGTATGTGGAGGTAGACCATGGAGATGGCAAGAAGGAACAACTTAATATCCCCGAGATGGTCCTACGGTACCTTCCTTTCATACCTAGGATCCAACGACTGTACATGACAGAGGACTCTGCGAAACAGATGACATGGCACAAGAATGGCAAGAGATACAATCCTGACAAGATGGTACACCCATCGGATGGTGAAGCATGGAAGCACTTCGATGCCATGCATCCTGGCAAAGCTATGGAGGCTCGAAATGTACGTGTGGCGCTGGCGACAGATGGGTTCAACCCGTATGGAATGATGGCGGCCCCGTACACTTGTTGGCCTGTGTTCGTGATCCCCCTCAATCTCCCTCCCGGTGTTATGTTTGACCCTAAGAACGTATTCTTGTCACTGATAATTCCTGGACACCCGGGGAACAATATGGGTGTGTTCATGGAGCCTTTGTTGGATGAATTGTTCGAAGCTTGGGAAAACCCGGTACTGACATATGACCGAGCAACAATGAAGAACTTCAAAATGCATGTGTGGTACCAGTACTCCCTGCATGACTTCCTGGCGTATGGCTTATTCAGCGCTTGGTGTGTTCACGGGAAGTTCCCATGCCCAATATGCAAGGCAGCTGTGAAGTTCACTTGGCTGAAGAAGGGAGGAAAGTATTCTTCATTCGACCAGCATCGTCAATTCTTGCCTCTTGACCATCCGTTCAGAAGTGACATCAAGCACTTCAGGAAAGGTGTTCAAGTCACCAACCCCATTCCTCAGTTCAAGAGCGGTTCCGAGGTCCGTGCCGAAATAGAGGCTCTGAAGTTTGATGAAGACAAGGGTCGTTTTTTCGGGTACGGAGAGGAACACATGTGGACCCATAAATCGGGCTTGACTAGACTCCCCTATTTCAATGACCTTCTTTGTCCGCACTACATCGATGTAATGCACACAGAAAAGAATATCGCTGAGGCACTCTTTGCAACACTCATGGACACAGAAAAGTCAAAGGACAACGTTAAGGCCAGACTGGACCTGCAAGAGATGTGCGATAGACCAAAGCTAGTGATGAGGGCTCCTGGTGCTGGCAAGAAATGGAAAAGAGGTCCGGCCGATTATATATTGAAAAGAGACCATAGGAAGAAAGTCCTACAGTGGATCCAGGCGTTAAGGTTCCCTGATGGGTATGCGGCGAATCTGAGGAGGGGAGTGAACTTGTCTACTATGCGAGTGTTAGGGATGAAGAGTCATGACTACCACATATGGATCGAGCGGCTCCTTCCTGCGATGACCCGAGGATACCTCCCTGAGCCTGTGTGGCGCGTGCTGGCAGAGTTGAGCTACTTCTTTCGCCAGCTTTGTGCCAAGGAGCTATCTTATGACGTGATTGCTAACCTAGAGGAAGTGGCACCTGTGTTGATCTGCAAGTTGGAGATGATCTTTCCACCCGGCTTCTTCCTGCCGATGCAGCATCTGATTTTGCACCTACCGTACGAGGCACGGATGGGGGGGCCGTGCAGTGCCATTGGTGCTTTCCAGTCGAGAGATGTCTAAAGGTTCTTCGGAAAAAGTGTAGAAATAAAGCCAAAATAGAGGCTTCCGTGGCAGAAGCATTTATTGTGGAGGAGGTGTCCAACTTCACAACAACATATTATAAGGATAACCTTCCTAGCGTGCACAATCCACCCTCTCGTTACAACGTCGACGAGAGTTTATCGAAC